>CAWUFW010000106.1:5065000-5665000 GCA_963921515.1 Calotriton arnoldi | reverse complement strand
AGAGCTCTGAGGCCATGCAGATATTGCAGAGCTGAGTGTGGTAAAGAATAGATTTCTTAGACACCTTAATAATCCCCCACAGAGCACGCCCACACTCCCATTGCTGCAGGACATGGGTTTGTACCCGATTTCCTTTACCATAAAGTTGAGACATTTAATCTTTTGGCACAGGCTCTGGTCAACTCCTGAACTAGAGCCTTATGGGGAATCAATGAGGGAGCTTTTAAAAACAGCAGGCTATTAAGAATTCCTTGGCTGTAATACGTAAAGAAAATGCTCCACACTCATGCTCTCGAAAATCATTGGGTCAACCCAGAAGAGGCCCCCTGTTACTCATGTCAATTGATCAAAGATCGATGTAGGGATTACTTTTGGAGTGATAAAATCAAAGCTTGTAAGACAGGTAGTCTAACAGACGAATTCCTTGATTTCAAGATTATGCCATTGTATGAAGTTGTGCTTGACATCATACAAGGCTCCCTACTTAGAGAACTCTACCTGAAGTTCAGGTATGGGACGCTCCCATTAGCACAATTCACCTCTAAATGGGAGAAGCCCAATAGCACTTCCAAAGCATGTCCTGTCTGTAACAATCCCTCTGAGTCAATTTCTCACTTTTTATTCTTCTGCGCTGCCTATCGAGTTCCACGTAAGAAATGGATTATTCCATTGTGCCATCTCAATGGTCTTAGGACCCCTGGCATAGCTCTGAGGATTCTCAAGCCGGATACGAGAGAAGTGATTGTGGTTGGTATTTTTTTATTAAACGTTTTTTATTAAAGCTTGGACTTGCATTAATAACAGTTACAGCTGAACATGATCGCGTAATAACAGTTTCCGTCATTTTACATTCAAGACATATGTATAGCGCACATCTACTGTACATTGTTACGGTTATAGTGAACAATTGAGGTTTGTTACTCATCATCTTCTGAGTCTGAGTGTAGTGTCGGAGGGGTGCAGATATCTCCCCTAAATGCATTCCATTTTCCCCACATTCTCTCCCATTTTTTGGGGCATCCTCTGTGCACATACGTCACTTTTTCTGCCGCCATGGCCATATCCATATCCTTACACCAGTCTTCAAGGGTTGGGATAGTAGCCGCCCCCCAGTGTTTAGCAACATTCCGCTTCGCTATTATCATACCCAGGGTCGCACAAGCTTGCGCTGTGTGATTCATGTCTGTGGGTTCCCAGATGTTTAAGAGACATCGTTTAGGTTCGGGTGGAACTGGATTGGCGCTGACCTGCGTGATAACGTTCATTACTGCCGTCCAGTATGTTACAATCTCAGGGCATTCCCAGAGTGTGTGATAAAAGGTGCCTGAGCTCCCACACCGTCGTAGACAGGACTGGTCCGTAATCTTCCCTATTTTGTATAACGTCACTCTGGTGAAATATATCCTGTGGAGCACCTTGAGCTGCACAAGGCGTAGCCTAGATGATATTGATACCTCCCTAGGTGATTCTAGTGCCTCCTGCCAATCCAAGTCATCCAGTTCGCCAACATCGGTTTGCCATTTTTCCCTCAACGATTGCAAAAGATCTGGCTGATTATTGACAATTTTTCGGTATGTAAGTGAAATTGTTTTTTTGTCTATGTATTCCGTCAGGAGTCTGTCCTCTAATGGGGAGGCTTCCGGGAGGGTCGTATCTCATGGAATGACGGTCTCCAGTGCGTGTTTAATCTGTATATATCGAATCATTTCTGTGGGCGCCATTTCGCATTGTTCTTGCAAGTAGGCAAAAGTGACGATTTTACCCCCTTTCCAAAGGTCGCCTAGTCGTGAGATCCCTATTGTGTCCCACCGTTGAAACCCCTTGCTCTTGCCCAGTTTGCCTAGCTTATCCGTGTCCCATAGTGGGGTGTGCTGTGTTAGTTTACTATTCCAGCCAAGATGTCGCGTCACTGTATGCCATATTTGAACAGTATGTGCAGTTGGTCCTCTAAGGTCTGATTTTCGCTTTTTATTATAGAGTACACGATTGATCCCTCCCGTTCCTAGAGCATGTCTGTCTAGTCGGTACGCCGGGTCAGTGTGGGGCGCGTGAAGCCACTGATTGATCACTGCCAATTGGGATGCCCAGTAGTACGTCTGCACATTGGGGAGTGCGATGCCGCCGTCATACCAGCTCTTAACCAGTTTCGCTGCGGCTATCCTAGCCGATTTCCCATCCCACAGGAGAGTGTTGACTTTTGCGTCTATTGCTTTGAAGTAGGATGTGGGGACACAGAAGGGAGTGTTGTGGAGGGCATAAAGGAATCTGGGCAGCGCCATCATTTTGAAAAGTGCCGCTCTGCCCTGTATAGTAAGAGGTAGTGACCTCCAGTGTTTTGTGTCCCGTCGTAGTCTTTGCAGTGGGTCCTGGAGGTTTCGTCCCATGAAATCGTCTGGGTCAGATGTGACGTAAATCCCCAAGTATTTGAAGGTGTCTGTAACTACCCGTACTGTGCATCCTCTTGGTAACACTGGGGGAGGCCCATGCAGAATATATAGTACCGATTTTCCCTAGTTGATAGTGTATCCTGACACCGTTCCATACACTTTGCATATGTTTAGGAGTCTATGAAGTGAGCGTTTGGGGGATGCAAAATGTCGTCCGTGCAGAGGGATATGCGGTCTTCCCACCCCTCCGTCCAGCGGAGCCCACAAATTATTGGGTCTTTCCTTATCCAGGCTGCCAACGGTTCTAAGACCAAGGCAAAAAGGAGTGGCGAGAGGGGGCATCCCTGCCGCATTCCACGTCTCAACGAGAATTCCTTGGAAATATGTCCATTCACTACCACATGTGCCAGTGGGTTGGTGTATAATAATCAAACCCATGAACAGAATTTTGGTCCGAATCCTAACTTTTTAAGGACCGCGAAAAGGAACGCCCATTCGACCGAGTCGAAGGCCATCCGCGCGTCAAGGGACAAGATGGCCACCTCTTCCTGTATGGTATGTTTGCGACTGAGGACGCCATTCAAGCGTCTGAGATTTAGTGCCGTGTTCCGACCCAGCATAAATCCGATTGATCCGGATGGACTAGTGTGGTGAGGTGAGGGGTCAATCTAAGCGCCAGCGCTTTATCCAGTATCTTGGCTTCAGCGTTGATCAAGGAGATAGGTCGGTAGGAGGCGCTTTCAGAGGGTGGTTTACCTGGTTTATGGATGGCTAGTATAGTGGTAATTCGTTGGTCTTTGGGGAGTTCTTCCTGTTCTAGACTGGCGTTATACATCTTTAAAAGGTGGGGTGCCACTTTAGTGGCTGCCCGCTTATAGAATTCTATGGGTATGCCATTGGGACCCAGGGCTTTCCCCGACTGTATCTTGTTCATGGCGAGTGTTAGTTCGTCCACTGTCAAGTCAGATTCCAATAATTGGGCCTCTTCTACCGTTGGTGTCGGTAAGTGTATGTCTCTAAGGAAGGCTGCCGCTTCTTGAACCGCCATGGTAGACGTAGGGGTATAAACACGTTCAAAGTACGTGGCCAATGCGTCCACTATTTCCTGCCGATCAGACGTGGTACTTCCCTCTTCTAAACGTAGTTCTGCCACCAATCTGTCTGCCCTTGCTCGTTTGTCTAGCCAGGCAAGGAGCTTGCCTGCTTTGTCCCTGGCTTCATAGACCTTGTGTCTGACCGTTGTGAGTCTGGTTTTAGCGTCTGCCCACAGGTATTCTTTATATTCCTGCCGTTTTGTTTGTAGCCTGTGTGTATTGGCGTCTGACGGGTCTTGAGCATGCAGTGCCTCTAGCTGGCTCACTTCCTGTTCCAGGGTCTCTACTACTTGCCTCTTTTCCTTTTTGTAACCTGAGATTAGGGATATGGCTTGCCCCCGTAGTACCGGTTTGTATGCTTCCCAGAGGGTCAGTGGGGAGGATACTGATGATTCGTTCTCTGAAAAATAGTGGGTTGTGGCAGTGAGTAGTCCCTTCCGAATCTTGGGGTTATGTAAGTAACCAGGATATATAGGGTATATGCGTCGGTGCGTTAGGACCTGTATGGCATAGTCCGCCGATACGGGCGAGTGGTCCGAGATGCTTCTAGGTAAGTGCGATATGTTTCTGATCCTGCCTACATGTTCTGTGGACGTGAGCAGATAATCTATTCATGAGAGACTATTGTGTGCTCCTGAGTGGTAAGTAAATTGGCGCGCCTGCGGGAATGCAAAGCGCCAAGTGTCTATTAGGCCAAATGCATCTAGGAAATCAGCCAAACTGGAGCGTGTACGGTGTTGTAGTCTGGGGGGTGTACGGTCTAATGCGTCATCTAAAGTTGCGTTGAAGTCGCCCCCGATTATCAGTTCACCTTCTGGTAGTGTCAGTAAAAATTTGCCCAGCGCCGGAAAAGCCAGCAAGTGGAGTGCCGGGGGATATAGACGGTGACTAAGTTTATTGCGTGCCCCTCCCATTGGCAAGAGACCGCTGCAAAGCGTCCCTGCTCGTCCGTGTGGGTGTGTCGAACAATTATAGGACATTGTTTTTTGATCAGGATTCCAACCCCACGCGAGCCCGATGTGAATTCCGAGTGTACCGCCAACTTGAAGCCCCAGCGATCTAGGGCTTTACATGTCGACCCCGTCAGATGAGTTTCTTGTAGCATCACTATTGCTGGCGCCCTGCGTTTTAGGTATTGAAGCACGAGCCCCCTCTTTAGTTTATCTCTCAAGCTATTAACATTCCAGGAGATGAGTGACAATGATGGGTTGTGTGTGGGGTGCATCGTAGGGATACCTGGGTTAGTAGGTGCATCTATTAGTGTCATTTGATCCAGGTCTGCGCGCTTTTGTTATTAAGGAGAACAGCAGAAACAGTATGTAGACATGTGCAAGTCACATTGTGAGTCCAACTAAACAATGATAAACAAATACGAGAAAATGTAACATTCCCTGTACCCTGTCCCACCCCCACCCTGCCTCCCTGCATGACAGAGTTAGAACTACCCGCCTCCCAAACAATGCAGAGTGCCTATTTCCCATTTCCCGTTACCTTTGTAGGGGGGAAGTCTCTCCATCAGTCCCTCAGTCCATCTCTCCAACAATAGTAAATGACATTAAGAATTATGCGGTATGTATAAGTAAGCAGTATACATCGGTATTATTTGTTAACATTCAATAGCTCCCGAGCTTCTGATCGGCTATCATCTAGAAAAACGTTCAGTCTGGTAGGCGATCTGCCGGCGACGCAGATGTCACAGGCACTTATGTGGAAACATCTGTTTCTTCAGTCCTGGTTCTGTGGATGAAATGTCCCCCTGTTAGTGTCTTTCCAACGATTCGTCTTGTGTCAGGGCAGCTTCTTCTAGTGCAGGTCGTGTCCTTTCGGTCGGGAATTGGTGCAGTTTGTTATTCTTCTTCCCGGGTTTTTCGACATTGCGCCAACCCTCCAGCCAGTTCCGAACCTCCTCAGGCGTGCTGAAAAACCATGCTTTCCCTTCCGCTTCGACTCGCAACCTCGCCGGGAACAGCATGGAATAGTTCAATTCTCTACTCCGCAATTCTTTTTTGACGTCAAAGAAGCTGCGCCGTTGCTTTGCCACTGTTGCAGTATAGTCAGGAAAAAAGGTGATCACGCTGTTCTCAAAGCGTACCGGCGGGGCTAACTTCCCTGTTTGGAGAATGAGATCCCGATCTCGGAAATTGAAGATGCGGGCGAGGATCGGTCTAGGTGGTGCGCCCGGTCGGGGTCTGCCACTAGGCACGCAATGCGCTCTCTCCACCGAAAAGTAGTGAGAGAGCCCTTTCGGCTGCAGATGTTGCTTGATAAGATTTTCAACAAAGAGGTCCATTGCTGGTCCCCCCGCCCCCTCCGGCACCCCAATTATTCTGATGTTGTTGCGCCGGGATCGGCCTTCATAGTCATCCAGTTTAGCAGCCATTGTTTTACTCTCTATTTCCAACTGGTGCACTTGGCGTTTAAGTTCAGCTGTGTCGTCGCATAAAGTCCCTGTGGTGGTTTCTACGTCTGTGACTCTCTCGCCCATTTTTTAAAAATCCGCCCGGATGAGGGAGAGCTCCACAGACATCATACCAATCCGAGAGTCCAGAGCCGCGTGCAATTTATTAAGGGTGGCGAGTATGTCTTGCAGCGTGACCTCCGACCCCTCTCCCTGGGCCGTTTCAGGTGCCTGCGTAGTCAGTCGGTCCATTGTGTCCTGTTGTGTTTTCGTGTAGGCGTACTTCTCCAGTTTGTTCTGCTGTGGGGCGCGTTGCCCTCTGCCACCCATCTCTGTATCTTTGGGGCGTGTGTTGTAGTTGCTTGCCACCTGGGCGGTAGTACTCACCGCTGCCTGCCTGGGAGGCCTATTTGCCCCTCGCGGCCTTTCGGGTTTCCTCTCCCCAGGTGGAGGCGCCACTCTGTCTACTGGGCAATGCCCTGTATTGTTGAGCCCACGTTCACCTTATTGTTTAGTGGGGTGGGGAGGAGGGGAGAGGCGTTGGTTCTCTTCTAGGGGATCTCCCCGCGCGCCGCCGCCGAGCCCCTTTTAGTGTTTCCTCCCTTTGTACGGGTCCTTGCACCTGTTATGGAGTATCTGTAGGGAGGACGCTGCGGGTGGGGTTACTGAGGGCATTTGTTGCGGCGTCTGATTTCTTTTCATTGGAGAGGGGGCGGGGGGACCAGTCACCGGCAGTCTCACCGCTCTGTACTTTCACGTTGATGAGGCAGAGTTCTCATTTGCACTCACCGCGTGACACTCTCTTGCAGGCTGCTGCTCACATGTTGGGAATACAAGGTCCGGCCACATGCACCGGAGGGCCGCTGACGGTGGTAGGTAGACTCACCAGTCCCGCCTCGCCGTCCCCAGGAAGCTGTCTCCGATGTCGCGCACTGCACCGCAGGCCGCGGATTTCACTGGCCCGGCACGTTCGTTGCTGCGGGGAGACTGACCTACTCGAGGTCCCGGCTTCTTCCCCGCGTTTAGGCCTCCGACCTTTCCTTCGGTGGTGCGGTTGCTACGGTCACTTTTCCGTCGTTGCGGGCTAATTAGTCCATGCCCGGGGTCTTCCGCTGCTGATGTCACCGCCTACATGAGGTGGAAAGAAGCGGATTATTGCGCGGATCGGCTGAGATGGCTGTGGGGGTCCGGAGCGGCTTTAGGAAGCGTCCATTTCTCTCGGATGCTAGCCACGCCCCCCGATTGTGGTTGGTATTGCCAAATTTCTACAGGCAGCTTGGATAATTCGCAAACGACTAGAAGGATGATCTGTGCAACTGCCTGAGGTATAGGATATTGGTCTATGAGATGATGGCCTGTGCCACCATTGCATGGGACAGCCCCCCCTATGTTCTAATCAATATATTGATAAGGTATTGAACAGAAAACTACTGTGACCCCCCTTGGAGCAAATGCCCATTTTAGAAAAGTTTTTAGCAGTAAAATGCTATTGTCCTGTTTTAACAGATATAATGCTGTAAAAATTATTGCATCTGCACTGTCAATATGAGCAAGTTGCAAAAGTTGATTCACCTCTAGTGAACAGAATGTGCATTTGTTTTTATAAAAAAAATATATAAATAGTGTTATTGCTATGTTTTATTGAATGTTTTATGGATTAGTAATCTGAAATAAACAATAATGATGATGATGATGAAAGACCCTAAGGAGTTCGACAACAAGGAGAAGAAGTCGGAGATTCACAGTGGTGCCCACTAGTTGTAAGATCGCTGACGACGGGAGAGCAGACTCCGGTGGAGCGGCCTGCGCATTGCGCGGGTGGCCGGCCTTCCGTAGCTGAGGGAACGTTCGCCCGAGTGCTCCTTGGGAGGCAGCAGCACTTGCCTGGGCCGGGCAGCGTGGTGATACAATAGGAGCACGACTCGGAGGGCGAAGATCAGACGGCTGCAAGACCTGGGAACGGCTCCACATCAACAGTGTGGCCTACTGGACCTGGCATACTGGTGTGTGCTAGAGGATGGCCCGGGAAGCTTCGCGGTGCTGGGAACATCTTCGGAGCTGCTCTGCTGACCAGACCTATCAGAGGAGAGTGAGGAGGGGTACGCCTGAGGCCACGGCTATAGCTTGCATTGAAAACGTGCAGTAAGAGAAACTGAGGTCTGTCCCTGTGGAGTGACTTCTGGTTGTCAGAATCTCCCACAGAGCACTCAGCAGTGGGCACAACCTAAGTGACACTAGGTGCCCAGATATTTAGACAGAGAGGGGTAGGACATGCCATTTGCCCGCAACTCCTCATGGTACTAGAGGGTTCGCAGGATCGGGGAGACCGTCCTTAAATAGAGACGCCATCGGGGTGAGACGGAGCCTTGAGCCTACTAACTGTGCGTGGATTAAGACAAGCTTGCGCCCCAAGTAAATATCATCCATCGGAGGCGTCGCACAGCTATAGACATACAAGATGGACAAAACCGAAAAATCGCAAACTAAGCTACAATTTGATCAGCGCAGGACTCCCGGGCCTCAGGAGGTGGACACTACGGAACAGGGTGCTGCATCTAATAATACTAATCCACTCGCAGAAACGGACCCAAAACAAATATTGCACACCATGCAACAAAGCCTATCAAAAATTGATGGGAAAATAGACGCCCTCACATTCCACATGGACGGGATGCCTGAACATTTGGACAAGCATAACAGGAGTCTCATTGCAGTTGAAAAAAGAGTCTCGGACACGGAGGATGTATTGCTGGCTGAATAAATGTCACACAAGACAATGGGTAAGCTCCTTCAGACACCCCAGGCTAAGGCGGAGGATTTGGAGGCTAGGTCAAGATGGAATAACATCAGAATCGCAGGCATAGCAGAACCAACCAACATAAACAACATGGAGCAATACATAGAGCGGGTGCAGATCGAGTTACTGGGCAGAGACACGTTTTCAGATATGGTTGTTGTGGAGCATGCCCACTGCTCACTGGCACCCCGGCCGATAGCAGGGCCTAGTCCACGGCCCAAAATTGCGAGATTGCTGAATTATAGAGATCACAATGCGGCCCTGCGGAAGGCCTGTGAGTTGGGGACATAGCGGAATGAGGGATCAGAGCTCTCCCTATATCCAGATTTCACTCAGCAGGTGCAGGAGGCACAACGCCTATTTGTCCCAGCGAAGAGAAGGCTACGTGAACTCAATATGGACTACAGCATGCTCTATTCCGCTAAACTGAGAATAATGTTGGACGGCAAAGCGCACTACTTCACAAATCCCAAGCTGGTCATGCAGTTCATTAAACAGAGGGAACCAACTGGGAGCCGGCGGAACTCCCAAAAGAAGACCCACAGTGAAGGAAGCAATATGCATGACTCCGAGGAGCAATGATACCTGCATAAGGAACTGCAAGGCGCATATTAGAATACAAAACTGCAACTACGGCACTCTATGGGAACTTTCCTAGTAGGGCAGAGTCTGGAACTATGCAGAAAGAAGGTCGACAAGTGCATCATCATCCCCTACATGCCAACCGCTGACAGTACAGACAAGCTACTCCAGAGGGAGCTTCGGAGGCTGGACATTGGTAAGACTGCTTCAATTTCCTCCAGTGAGGGGTTTTATTTGCATCTACAGCCTGACAAGGAGGGTCTTTTGGACTTTGTCTAAAATAATCGAACTGCATTACCAGGAGTAGTATATTGCATGTTTTCCTTAATGCAGTGGTTGTAACATGGGGTCTACTCTTGGGGGCCCCGCGTGGAAGAATGGGGAACCCACAGTACTCTACAAGACAGAATTGGGAGTGGGGACTGACTGAGAGCTGGAGAGTCGGCAACATCCGCCCCTATGTGTGTTCCACTCATTGTATTGTACTACATGATGTTATTTTTGTTGGGGCAGATAACGGTGGGGAGGGAGGGACCTAAGAAAAATAGGAAGGTTGGGGGTACACATAGCGTGGGAGGGAATCGTGTTCTTTCACTTTTATTTAGGATACTTATGGCAAAACAACTAGATATGTGACCAGATGTTGCTTACATACAGAGACTAACAGGGACCAATTACAGATGTAGACCAAGGGGTGGCGGGCTGGGCCGATTGCCGGGCTTTGTGGCTTCTCCCCTGGAACGTCAGGTGCCTCAATGACAACAGAAAGATCCGGAAGCTCATTGCGTACCTTAAGAGGCATAAAATAGATGTCGCAATCCTACAGGAAACACATCTCAAGCCCAGCAACAACGTGCTGACTCAGCGCAGAATGCAAGGCTAATGCTATGCAGCAGGTTTCACATCGAATGCCAGTGGCGTCTTTATTTGGGTAGACCGGAACTCAGAAGTGAGGCTGACTGAGACTTGCGAGGACCTGGGAGGTAGATTTGTAATAGCCCGGTGTCATAAGGAGGATCTGGCCTTTTTATTGGTAGGTGTGTACGGCCTGAATTATGATGATCCCCAGTTCTATCATTTTCTTGGGGCACGTCTGTATCAGTGGGCGGGCCTTCCACTGATTTGGGGAGTAGACTTTAAGTGAATCTTAATTCCAGAACTGGATCGTTCCAGGGGACCCCCAGGCGCCCTTCTGCAGCGGCACGCACTATTCTAGACTGGATGAGAAGGGAGAATTTAATAGAGATAAGGCGATACAGATCCCCCACTGATGCAGAATACACACACTATTCCTCAGTACATGACACGCATACCCGCATAGACTTCTGGCTGATCTCCAAAGGCCTGGTGGCTCGGTTGCGGGCTAAAAGTACGAGTTACTTACCTTCGGTAACGAAGTATCTGGTAGAGACGTTGTCTAGCCGCAGATTCCTTAACTTAGAATATCCCCAGGCGTCAGACTGGATCCGGAAAATTTTGCGCAGCAGTACCTCTGCGCGCCGGGGGGCGGCGCCGCCTGGCTCCGCCCTGACGTCGTCCCCGGACATGACGTCAGTGGAGCCATATAGGACCCTCCCGGCGCGCTCACGTCAGTTTTCTTCGGAGGAACTTTTCCACGCCACAACGCGGAGCCCCCAGCAAAACTGTGAGAGTATGGGAACAGTGTGCGAATAAAAAAAAAGAAAATTGGTGAGAGAGAAAGAACCAAAGGGTGAGAAAGCACCATGAACGACAGTGAGAAGCACTGTCGACTGAAAGGTGTTGAAAAGGAAAGAGCAGAGCAATACTCTGAGAAGCTAATTCGCAAAAGCAAAGTGAATGTCACCCCTGAGGGAAATCGATCTATAAAAAGAAGACCGAGGCAGACGACAGAAAGTCTGCACCGGATGAAAGGAAATGAAGAGGGCAGAACAGTACACTGAGAAGCAACCCCGCAAAAGCAAGAGAGTGCCCACTCCTGAGGCAAGACGGCAATAAATGAGCCGAGAGCACAGGCAAAAAGCTCCAACCCATAGGATTAAGAAAAGAAAGAAAGAAAGAGGGAGACTGTGTCCCCTGTGAGAGAATTATAGGACTGAGGAACAGGCCAAAAAAGACGTGAAAACCAATTGACTGCAGGAGCGTCAACGGAGAAGGCGGGTGGGAGGGTAGAGAACACCAGTAGGCACCATACTGGAAGAAACTGATGCGAAAAACGCAGAAGGACACCTGAACCCACCGCCCCAGTATGAGAATGGGGGAAAACAGAACAAGTAAACCAAAGGAAGAGTCCAACGGGGAGCAAGGCGAAAAACGCCGCCCCGTAGAAGGACAAGCTACCCCAAAGGAGGCGAAAGCCGAAAACCCCACCTGAAAAGGTCCTCGCAGATCGGGGAGGATGGGTGGGCGTTAAGGAATCTGCGGCTAGACAATGTCTCTACCAGATACATCGTTACCGAAGGTAAGTAACTCGTACATCTGATAGAGACATCTAGCCGCAGATTCCTAACTTAGAATAGATACCAAAGCCATACCCCACTGGAGGCGGGTCTGCGACAGAACCCCACTAAGTTCCCAAGGGAACAGAAGTGTCAACCAGCTGACTAAACACAGTGGGGACAGCGCTGCCAGAATGGCCAACACCGGACCAGGATACTCCGGAGGAAGTGGCCAACAATGAGAGGCAAAGGCATCAAAGACTGCCGAGGGCGGCAGGAAATCCCTGTTGGTCAACAGCGGAGAAAATGAGCACAAACCCAAAAGGGAGTGTGGAATAAGAGTGGACACCTGCCGTAGCCGGAGAGGAACCAATGCAGGATGTGAGGGATCCACAGGATCCGATGGACCGTTGAAAGAGGAAGGTCTAACTAGGGCACAAGGACGTACCGAGTCCGACAGCAGGAAGGCCATGCATGACAGTGAAAGAAACACTGTGAGAGGGGGAACAGCAGCGGGAAGATGCTGACGACGCCCAAGATGAGTCAGTGTTACAAGAAACACAAGACCTGCCAATGCATCCGTTACGCAAAAGGGCGGACAGCCCAAGGCAGAAAAGAACGGTAACAACCAGTGCCACGCACGTGGGTAACAGAAGTACACCAAAGAAACCGTATGTACCGCCAGAACCACACCATGGAAGGAGAAGGCCCCATGAAGCGCCACGAGCAAAAGCTGAGACACAAGAGGCGCATGACCAGGCGCATTGTGTGAACGGCGCTCACGAAAAGTGAGGGACCAGACCTCGGAGACCACCCGGAGTAGTAAGCCTGTGGGAGGCGTGTGTGTGTAGCACACTGGTGAAAAAGAAAAAACACCAGAGCCCCAACAGCCACGCAGCAGCGGCACTGGACAGAACAATGCCCAGAGCGAGACGCAACAGCCACCGGCGGTGGAGCAGACCCACTGGCTATCGCGAGAGAGGCATGGAGGCCAAGCCAGTCGTGATTTGCCCAGAATCACAGGATGTGGAGTCGACCCCGAGACCGGAACCTCGTTTACCAGCTCGAAAATCGGCATCTAGCAGGGAGACCACATCCGCTCCCCTAAGACGCCCCATCAGACAACAATGCTCTGAGGAGAACGCCCCCGCTGAGAGCAGCAACCGCAGCCCGAAGGAAAGCACGACAACACCTGCGCGGAACGCAACAGGGGCATGAGAAACGGTGGCAGAGGAAGTGCCAAAAGCAAGGCACAAGACAAGGAAGATCATCCACGTCTGGAGCCAGAACGCCACCATGGAGAGCGAAGTCCACCATGAAAGGGCTACGCAGCATGGATATAGCAGAGCAGAACGAGGCAACAGAAAGTCGCCGGAAAAAAACGCACCAGCCGGTGACACTAGGGAGCAGGCATGGTACGTCGATAGAACACAGAGGGATAGTGCCGAGCTAAGTATGAGTGCTCGGGGACAACGACAGGGCCTTCCGGTAGGGCGGCCACAGATGGAACAGCCGCAGCGAAGAACCATGAGGGGATGGGAGGGATCAGAAAGCCCTTCCGTCCTGAAGAAAGGTATTGGGAAAATGCAGGCCAGCAGCCGACACCCAACAAATGGCTCGCAAGAAGGCCCCTGAAGGGCCCGCAGCAGCAGCGTGCAAAACGCACAAGTTACTAACTTGTGTAACGATATATCTGTAAGAGACAGTAGTTAGTGACAGATTCCTTACCTTAGAATATCCCCAGGCGTCAGGCTGGATCCGGAAAGTTTTTGCGTAGCAGTACCCTTGCGCGTCGGTAGGCGGCGTCGTGCGGCTCCGCGTCCGTCGTCGGCGTCGGGATCACGTCGCGGGCAGTACTTAGACGCCGCCCCTGCGCGCTGACGTCAGTTCTGTACATGACTTTCCGCGCCAGGAACGCAGAGCCATGCAAGAAGCTGACATCGGTGTCTGAAAAAATACTAGGGCCCTGAAAGGGATGTCCTTAACCCTAGAAATCAGTTCGCAGAACGGGGAGGATGGGTGGGCGGTAGGGAATCTGTCACTAACTACTGTCTCTTACAGATATATCGTTACACAAGTTAGTAACTTGTGCATCTGAAAGAGACACGTTAGTGACAGATTCCTTACCTTAGAATAGATACCCCAGCAATACCAACCCCGGTGGTGGGTCTGCGAACAGATTCAGACAAGGAAGTCCCGGAGGACAGAACGGCCAAAGAAGCCGTCCCTCCGGACCTGGCTGTCAAGGCAGTAATGTTTGGTAAACGTGTGCAGCGAGGCCCACGTACCTGCCTGACATATATCCTGTAGCGGAACACCGCGGCCTAAAGCCGTGGTAGCAGCCGTTGCCCTGGTGGAATGGGCACGCAGCCCAACAGGAGGCTCCTTCTTAGCCAAAGAATAGCAGGCTTTGATACACAAGATGACCCAGCGGGAGATGGTCCTTTTGTGTACCGCCCGACCTTTTTTGGCGCCCACGTAGCCAATAAAGAGCTGGTCATCCACCCGGAACTGTTGTGTGCGGTTGATGTAAAAGGAAAGCGCACGTTTTGGGTCCAGAAGGTGGAGCCTCTCTTCCTCTCTGGAAGGATGCGGAGGCGGAAAGAAGGTGGGCAAAGTGATGGTCTGCCCAATGTGGAAGGCAGTAACCACCTTTGGCAAGAAGGACGGACGCGTCCTAAGAACAACATTGTCTGGATGGACAGACAGAAAGGGGGGTTTACATGACAGAGCCTGGAGCTCACTCACCCGCCGAGCGGAGGTGATGGCCACCAGAAAGGCTGTCTTCAGAGTGAGAAGACGAAGAGGACAGTTATGCAGAGGCTCAAAGGGAGCGCACATCAAGAAAGTAAGAACCAAGTTTAAGTCCCACTGAGGCATTATCAACGGAACAGGAGGAAAGAGGTGTGTAATGCCTTTAAGAAACCTGTTAACAACAGGGGACTTAAAAAGAGAGGGCGGATCAGGAAGCCTGAGGAAGGCCGAGATGGCACAAAGATAGCCCTTGATGGTACCCAGGGCAGAACCCTGTTGGGCCAGAGAAAGAAGGAACAGAAGAACCTCAGAAAGAGGGGCAGAAAGGGGATTCACAGCCTTTGCTGTGCACCATGCCACAAACTTGTTCCACCTGCAGGCGTATACCACCTTAGTGGAGGGACGCCTGGCTGCCAGAATCACATCACAAACTTCGGGAGGCAAGTCGAAAGGAATCAACTGCCGCCGCTCAATCTCCACGCAAGCAGGTGGAGACTGGACAGGTCGGGTGGAGGACCGTCCCCTGCTGCTGCGACAGGAGATCCTCCCGAAGAGGCAGACGGATCGGGGGATCGACGCTCATACTGAGTAGCTCGGGATACCAAACTCTTCGAGCCCAGTCCGGAGCCACAAGAATGACTTGGGCCCGGTCGCGCCGAATCTTCTTCAACACTCTGGGTAGAAGTGGTATAGGCGGAAAAGCATACAACAGACCGTAACTCCACTTGCGACGAAAAGCGTCGCCGAGCGAGTGCCGCCTTGGAAATTCCAACGCGCAGAACTGATGACATTGCGCGTTCTCTTCGGTGGCGAATAGATCTAACCAAGGCTCTCCCCACTGTAGAAAGAGTCCTTGCGCCACCTCCGAGTGAAGACGCCATTCGTGATCCATCATGCACCTGCGGCTGAGTTTGACCGCCCTGGCGTTCAGGGAACCTGCCAGGTGTTGAACCATCAGGAATATGCCCTGATGTTCCAGCCATGTCCAGAGGCGCAGAGCCTCCTGACATAGGGTCCACGACCCCACCCCGCCCTGTTTGTTGCAGTACCACATGGCGGTGGTGTTGTCTGTGAACACCTGCACTACCTTCCCTTTGACAGAGGGAAGGAATATGGAGCCGGGACTCCGCCGGAGACCAGAGGCCTCTGATCTCCACCTCTCCCATGTGACCGCCCCATCCCAGAAGGGACGCGTCCGTCACAACTGTGTGCTCTGGCTGGGGAAGGGAGAGGGATCTGCCCATGACCCATTGCCGGTTCGAGAGCCACCACTGCAACTGTTTTGCAGTCCCCTCCGAGATCTGGACGTGATCGGACAGGTTGCCCTGGTGCTGCGCCCACTGGAACTTCAGGTCCCACTGCAGAGCCCGCATATGCCATCTGGCATGATCGACCAGCAGGATGCAGGAGGCCATGAGGCCCAGCAGCCTCAGGGTCATCCGTGCCGAAACCCAGGATAGAGGCCGAAAGATCGGAATCATAGCCTGAATATCCCGGACTCGCCGTTCGGGAGGATAGGCCCGAAACTGCGTCGTGTCCAGAACTGCTCCGATGAAAAGGAGCTGTGGAGAAGGAATCAGGTGCGACTTCGGCACGTTGATGGAGAACCCCAGCGAGTGCAGGAGTTCGGCCGTAGTCTGGAGGTGGGAGACGACTGCCTGGGACGAGCCCGCCTTCAGCAGCCAGTCGTCGAGGTAGGGGAAGACTGGAACCCCTGCCCGGCGCAGATGAGCTGCGACCACCGCCATCACTTTCGTGAACACCCGAGGGGTGCTGGTAAGGCCAAAGGGGAGCACGGTGAACTGAAAATGCCCGAGGCCTACCGTGAACCGCAGGTAACGCCGGTGGGCCGGCAGGACGGGGATGTGGAAATATGCGTCCTGCAAGTCCAACGCTACCATCCAGTCTCCAGGGTCGAGGGCAGTCAAGACCTGAGCTAGGGTGAGCATCTTGAACTTCTCCTTCCGGAGGAAGCGATTGACGGTCCGGAGGTCCAAGATAGGACGCTTGTCCTTTTTGGGCACCAGAAAGTAGTGGGAGTAACAACCACGCCCTACTTCTGGGGTCGGAACGCGCTCGATGGCCCTCTTGGCCAAGAGGGCCGCAACTTCCCTCTGAAGAAGCACCAAGTGATCCCCTGACATGTGGTGGAATTGAGGTGGCATGGCTGGGGGGATGGTCTTGAAGGGGAGGGAGTAGCCCCTTCGGACAATGTCCAAGACCCACTTGTCTGAGGTGATGGCACGCCAGTGGTGAAGGTGATGGCGGACCCTGCCCCCTACTGGCATGCTGTGGACCTGAAAGGAAGGACTAGGAGGGCTTGGAGGCCGCGGACGGGGCGGGGGTGGTGGCCTGACCCGCACGCTGGTTGCCCGACCCGCCTCGGCGGGAGCCACGTCTTCGGCCACGCGAAGACGCTTGCTGCGCGGGCCGGTGGCTGGGCAGCGGACGTGACTGGGCGCCCCTTCCGTGGCCACGAAAGGGGCGAAAAGCAGACTGTTGCGGAGGGCGTATAGCAGAAAGGCCCAGGGACTTGGCTGTAGCCCGCGAGTCCTTAAAGCGCTCCAGCGCATGGTCTGCCTTATTTCCGAAAAGACCGACCCCATCAAAGGGAATGTCCATAAGAGTGTTTTGGACATCGCCCGAGAAACCAGTGGTTCTCAGCCAGGCGTGACGGCGTAGCGCCACTGTCGTCGCAAGCGATCTGCCTAGCGAGTCGGCGGTATCAAGGCCACATCTGATGGTGTACTTTGCCGCATCCCTTCCTTCCGCAATGGCGCGGGAAAGCAGTGTCTGGACCTCCTCAGAACACTGGGGCAGAACTTGCACCACCGAATCCCACAAGGAGTAGGAATATCGGCCCAAGAGGCAAGTGGTGTTGACAGACCGCAAGCCAGCACTGGAGGAAGAAAAAACCTTCTTCCCAAATTGATCCAGGCGTTTGGATTCCCTATCCGGGGGAGCGGTAGGGAAGGCGCTTTGGGAGGCAGAGGCTTGGACAACCAAGCTCTCAGGGGTGGGGTGTTGGGAGAGGAACAGGGGGTCGCCCGGAGCAGGGCGATGGCGTTGGGCTACGTTCCTATCCACAGGAGCCCCTGTGGTGGGCTTGGACCAGGTGCCCAAAAGAACGTCCGAAAGTGCCTCGTTAAACGGCAGCAGTGGCTCCGAGGAGGTAGCCGCCGGCTGAAGCACTTCCGTCAGGAGGTTAGTCCTGACAGCCACTGTAGGTGTAAGGCCTCAGCTGCTCTACGCAACACCGTTGCAAAGTTTGCTCCCTCCTCCGTTGCCACTTGTAGGAGGAGACAGCATGCCAGTGTCAGGGGAGGTGTCCAGACCACTGGCATCCCCAAGTTCCTCAGCCCAGTTCTGATCAAACTCACATTGCTGTGTGAGAGGGTCATCAGACCCCTCCCAGTTCTCTTTGTCCTCCAAATCTGGTTCAAAGTAAGGAGGAGGGACATGTGGGACCCAAGGTCTCATCGGATCCGGAGAGAACCGGGGTACGACGCCGCCCGGAGCCCCGGACGGCGTCGGAAACGGCACCGGTGAAATCGACGCCGGCGGAGGTGTTGTCAGGTCAACCGGCGTCGATCGGGGTTGTGGCAGCACCGGAGCCGGGGTCTAGGCCGGGGCCGGAGCCGGGGCCAGGACCGCAGCCGGTGTGACAGACGGCGCCGGGACCGGAGTCACCGGCGGCACCGTAGGAACCCCATCAGGGCCCGCGGGGCCCGAAGGCGCACCGGGGGGACCTTGAGGCCCGAAGAGGCGGGCCATGGCCGACAGGAACTCCTGTATCTCGGCCGGAGTCGCCGCCGAACCCGGATAAGGCGGGTAATGCGGCGGCTGCTCCACAGGCACTCCCGGAGCCGCGGGGACAGTGCCGACGGGACCCTCAGCCGAGTCGCGAGACCGGGGAGGGGAAGTCGTCGAGCGATGATGCTTCTTCGACTTCTTGTGCTTCGACTTACCGGAGTAGTGCGAAGACTTGGACCCCGACGACCGATGAGGACTCCGCGACCGGCCCCTCGACCTCTCACGTGACCGGGGCTTGGATTGGCGCGGAGCCGACTGCCGGACCTCGAGGAGCTTTCGAGACCGCTCTCGCAAAGCCTTCGGATGCAAGGCCCGGCAGTCGAGGCACGACTTGGAGTCGTGGTCACGGCCGAGGCAGTAGAGACAGTCTTGATGCGGGTCCGTGATCGACATCATCCGACCACAGGCGTCGCATGGCTTGAAGCCGGGCATCCCTACCGACACCTTCGGAGTCGAACGACTCGAGAAAAAACAGTGATAAAAATCACAAAAAACGTAGTCAAAAATTGACTAGGGCACTGCTCTTCCCGGATCTGCGCTTACTGGCGCGGAAAAAGAAAGAACTGACGTCAGCGCGCAGGGGCGGCGTCTAAGTACTGCCCGCGACGTCATCCCGGCGATCCCGACGCCGATGACGGACGCGGAGCCGCACGACGCCGCCTACCAACGCGCAAGGGTACTGCTACGCAAAAACTTTCCGGATCCAGCCTGACGCCTGGGGATATTCTAAGGTAAGGAATCTGTCACTAACGTGTCTCTTTCAGATATACAGGCACAGCTGCAGGAGGACCTAGTGAAAGGGACCCCACAGAAGCAAACAAAGGCTACTGTAGGAGGAAGGCAGCTATACAATAGCAAACAAATACCCCACATAGGGTAAGTATCAACCCCAACCAGGGGCACCTCTGGAGCGTGAGCTCATAGACAGAGGACGTAAAAGTGTAACTTAGAAACCACAGGTTCCGAACACATAACCCGTGGAGGAAGGGTGCAACCTTAACCACCAGGCTATAGGAACTTAGAAGGATAAGCAGCAAATCTGCTGCATAAAGGAAAGAAAATACGGCGAGGAGCCGCCCAGGCCGTTCAGGTATTACAGCATGAACCCGGGCCCAACATGAAGTCAAGACAACAGAGCAGGGTGAGGACAAGGACCTCAACCGGAACAAAAACTACGGAAGGTTAGACAGAAGGCGGCGAACCGCAGAGTCCGCATGTGCGTCAAACAGGGACACACCATTAAAAGGCAAATCCCGGAGACTGTCACGGACATTGTCGGGGAAACCCCCGTCGCGCAGCCAGGCATGGCGGCGCAAGGCAACGGACCACGCCATTGTCTTACCCACCGAATCGGTAGAATCAACGGCGGACCGAATCGCAAACCGCGCCTTTTCTCTGCCTTCGTGAATGAGACGAGCCATGTCAGCCCGAGGACACTCAGGGAGGGTAGGCAAAAGACACTCCACGGAGTCCCAAAGGGCAGAAGAAGCCCTGGCAAAAACGCAAACTGTGTTTAGAGCACGTAATGCAGAACTAGCGGACGCAAAAATGCCGCGTCCACATGTCTCCAGCCAACGAGACTCCCTAGTAGGAGGCTGCAGTAGAGGCGGAGAAGAAGGCTGCATGGCGAAAGACACCTGTATCACGAGGCCGTGAGCACTAGGCTGAAGGGACAAACAGGATGGGCCCCCAGGGGCCGGACGATGCCTATGCGCAATGGCCCTGTCGACGGCATCTCCGGAAGAGGGTCACGCCCAAGTCCCGAGAAGGGCGTCGAACAACAAGCCGCTAAAGGGCAGCAAGGGCTCAAGATCCACTGCACCTTGGTGGAAGAGATCCAATAACGGATCAGAGGACAAGAGGACAGAAGGAGGGTGCAAGTGCAAAACAGCTGCCGCCCTGAGAACACCCCGTAAAAATAAAGCACCAGCTTCAGTGGGCGTCCTGGGGGGCGACAAGAGCCCATCTGTAGGGGACGGTTGCAAGCTAACACGTCCCCCAGCAGGAGGAATAAGGGGCCACTGCCCCCATGGCGACGGAGCCAACAGGCGTGGAGACAAGCCCAAGCACACCGGTTCTGTGTCCCCTGGAAGTAGAGAGCCAATAGGTACCGGTGACCTTTCCAACATCCGTTCCGGCGTCGAACGACGCCGCTCCGACATCGAAAGGCGCCGAACTGGCGTCGAAGCGACGTCGAGCTCCATGAGGGGCGACTCGGCTGGACGAGTGGGCGGCGACGGCTCCACCACCGAGAGGTGCGGAGAAAGTGCCTGAGGGCCAGGAGACGACAGGCATAGTGCCGCCGATGTCGATGCAGGGAGCCGCCAGGGGCTATGCGGGGACAAGGCAGAATGGCTCGGCGTGGGGCTGGAACGCCCATCGGGGTTGGAAACCGACGCCGGCACGACTCCGGAGCCGGAGTCGAGGCATTCGGCCAGCGCCGAGGGCGAACCCGCCGGCGGAGACCCGACCTGAATGCCTACCTCCACTGTGGGACCCGAAGGCGCACCAGGGAGTGGAGGCGACCCGAAGAGGGAGTGCAGAGTCTGGTAATAGGCTTCCATCTGGGGTCGAGTCGCACCAGTACCCGGAAAGGGCGGGTAAATGGAGGCCGACTCCGGGGGGCACGGCTCCGCGAGGGAGCGGGAACCATGGCCCCCACCGTCACGTGGAAGCGAGGACTTTGACTTCCGTGACTTGTGCTTACCTGTAGATCGACGTTCGCGAGATCGGGAGCGGGCGCGGAGAGAAGAACCCACTGGAGAACGTCGGGGAGACGCCGTGCGGGTCAACCGGGCGGCCAAGAGCTTCATCCGCCGCTCCCGTAGGGACTTCGGACGCATCTGCCGGCAGGCGTCACACTCCACGGAGTCGTGGTGCCACCCAAGACACCACATGCAAATGGCGTGCGGGTCCGACGCCGACATCTGGCGTGAACAAGTCTCACACAATTTAAAGCCCGAAGGCATCGCACACTGTTCCCCGACGTCAACGACGTCGAAAAGGGCCTGAATAAAAACAGGCCAGAGGAACAGCTGAATCCCGGATCCGCGTTGTAACGCGGAAAAGAAGGAAACTGACGTCAGCGCGCCGGGAGGGTCCTATATGGCTCCACTGACGTCATGTCCGGGGACGACGTCAGGGCGGAGCCAGGCGGCGCCGCCCCCCGGCGCGCAGAGGTACTGCTGCGCAAAATTTTCCGGATCCAGTCTGACGCCTGGGGATATTCTAAGTTAAGGAATCTGCGGCTAGATGTCTCTATCAGATACCCCTCCCCAGGACTTACTCGGACCATTCCCCAATGCAGATGGCATCAGCATATCGGGTGCGGAGGATCCCGGCCTTTACTTGGCGTTTCCCACAATACTCTTTACTAGACTCGGTCTTCCGGGCTGAACTGGCACAAGCCATAGAAGTCTTTTTTCAACGTAATGTGGGTTCAGTGGCCACATTCGCTATTGTGTGGGAGACCTTCAAGGCCCTTTATCAGAGGGATCACGATCTCCAAACATGTGGGACTGCTCTGCTCCTTAAGGGGCCGACTAGACAGGATCAAAAAGGAGATAGCTAATATGGAAAATAATTTTCAGAAAACAAGAGACTCCCACATCCTTGCAGATATCAAACAAAAATTAGTAGATTTTCACGAGACGGCTTACGCTGAGATTAAACATATGGACAAATACGCAATAGCGCGTTCATATGTAGAGCGGGAACGCCCAGGAGCAACATTGGCGGGTATCCTGAGGCCCGGGAGGGCGTCTGACATGATTATGGAAATCCTAGATGATGAGGGACAGACTTAACACAGTCCAGATGATATAGTCAAACAGTTTCGTAATTATTATGAATATTTATTTCACTCACAACTCTCACTAGACAACGAAGTAATAAACAATTACCTTGCCCATACAGAAATACCCTGGTTGACTTCGGAGCATAGGGAGTGCTTGATGGCGCAACTGCAACCCGCTGAAATTAGAACTGCCCTTCGGAGCATGCAATCAGGGAAAGCACGGGATCCGATGGCCTGAGAGTGGCGTTTTACAAGGACTTCCAAGACCTACTGGTTCCACACTTACAGACATTATATGAGGAAATGGTGGCGACGGGAACAATGCCCCCCACAAAGGAGCTTTACAGTGCATGGAATCATACCTCCCACACTGTTTACGGTGTGAGGGTATGATTCCAACATGTTTGATACCAAACACGACAGGGTTCGTTACAGCCAGTTTAGAGATGGTTATTGCGTAATGACGCATGGCCACTCTATGTATCTTAATAGCTGATGCACTTACATTCCGGGAGAATGGACTCCGAAGGTTGTAGGTGTGTTCTGCTCATGCAGGGGCACCCTCCCACTTAGAACTGAGCACCCTGCCTTCAGGATTGAAAGGCCTACCTTAGGGGTGACTTATAGGTTTTAAGTGCAGTGACCTCAGATATAAGGAAACGTATATCTGTAGTAAGTGGTGCTAGCACCAGTTTACACAGGCTGCAATGGCAGGCCTGTAGTCACAATTTGAGTGGTCTCTTATGGGTGGCATAATACATGCTTCAGCCCATGGGAGACCCCTGGTGCACCTGTGGCACAAGTTACTAACTTGTGTAACGATATATCTGTAAGAGACAGTAGTTAGTGATAGATTCCTTACCTTAGAATATCCCCAGGCGTCAGGCTGGATCCGGAAAGTTTTGCGTAGCAGTACCCTTGCGCGTCGGTAGGCGGCGTCGTGCGGCTCCGCGTCCGTCGTCGGCGTCGTGATCGCCGGGATGACGTCGCGGGCAGTACTTAGGCGCCGCCCCTGCGCGCTGACGTCAGTTCTGTACACGACTTTCCGCGCCAGGAACGCAGAGCCATGCAAGAAGCTGACACAGGTGTCTGAAAAATACTAGGGCCCTGAAAGGGATGTCCTTAACCCTAGAAATCAGTTCGCAGAACGGGGAGGATGGGTGGGCGGTAAGGAATCTATCACTAACTACTGTCTCTTACAGATATATCGTTACACAAGTTAGTAACTTGTGCATCTGAAAGAGACACGTTAGTGATAGATTCCTTACCTTAGAATAGATACCCCAGCAATACCAACCCCGGTGGTGGGTCTGCGAACAAAGATCAGACAAGGAAGTCCTGGAGGACAGAACGGCCAAAGAAGCCGTCCCTCCGGACCTGACTGTCAAGGCAGTAATGCTTAGTAAACGTGTGCAGCGAGGCCCACGTAGCTGCCTGACAGATAACCGGCAGCGGAACACCGCGGCCCAAGGCCGTGGTAGCAGCCGTTGCCCTGGTGGAATGGGCACGCAGCCCAACAGGAGGCTCCTTCTTAGCCAAAGAATAGCAGGTCTTGATGCACAAGGTAACCCAGCGGGAGATGGTCCTCTTGTGCACCGCCCGACCTTTTTGGCGCCCACGTAGCCAACAAAGAGCTGGTCATCCACCCGGAAGTGTTTCGTGCGGTCGATATAGAAGGAGAGCGCACGTTTTGGGTCCAGACGGTGGAGCCTCTCTTCCTCTCTGGAAGGATGCGGAGGCGGAAAGAAGGTGGGCAAAGTGATGGTCTGCCCAATGTGGAAAGCAGTAACCACCTTTGGCAAGAAGGACGGACGCGTCCGAAGAACAACCTTGTCTGGATGAACAGACAGAAAGGGAGGTTTGCAAGAAAGAGCCTGGAGCTCACTCACCCGCCGAGCGGAGGTGATGGCCACCAGAAAGGCTGCCTTTAGAGTCAGAAGACGAAGAGGACAGTTATGCAGAGGCTCAAAGGGAGCGCACATTAAAAGGTAAGAACCAAGTTCAAGTCCCACTGAGGCATTACAAACGGAACAGGAGGGAAGAGGTGAGTAATGCCTTTTAAGAACCTGTTAACAACAGGGGACTTGAAAAGGGAGGGCTGATCAGGGAGCCTGAGGAAGGCCGAGATAGCACAAAGATAACCCTTGATGGTACCCAGGGCAGAACCCTGTTGGGCCAGAGAAAGAAGGAACAGAAGGACCTCAGAAAGAGGGGCAGAAAGGGGATTCACAGCCTTTGCTGTGCACCATGCCACAAATTTGTTCCACCTGCAGGCGTATACCACCTTAGTGGAGGGACGCCTGGCTGCCAGAATCACATCACAAACTTCGGGAGGCAAGTCGAAAGGAATCAACTGCCGCCGCTCAATCTCCACGCAAGCAGGTGTAGACTGGACAGGTTCGGGTGGAGGACCGTCCCCTGCTGCTGCGACAGAAGATCCTCCCGAAGAGGCAGACGGATCGGGGGATCTATGCTCATATTGAGTAGCTCGGGATACCAAACTCTTCGAGCCCAGTCCGGAGCCACAAGAATGACTTGGGCCCGGTCGTGCCGAATCTTCTTCAACACTCTGGGTAGAAGTGGTATAGGCGGAAAGGCGTATAACAGACCGCAACTCCACTCGCGACGAAAAGCGTCGCCGAGCGAGTGCCGCCTTGGAAATTCCAACGCGCAGAACTGATGACATTGCGCGTTCTCTTCGGAGGCGAATAGATCTAACCAAGGCTCTCCCCACTGTAGAAAGAGTCCTTGCGCCACTTCCGAGTGAAGACGCCATTCGTGATCCATGATGCACCTGCGGCTGAGTTCGTCCGCCCTGGCGTTCAGAGAACCTGCCAGGTGTTGAACCATCAGGAACATGCCCTGATGTTCCAGCCATGTCCAGAGGCGCAGAGCCTCCTGACAAAGGGTCCAAGACCCCACCCCGCCCTGTTTGTTGCAGTACCACATGGCGGTGGTGTTGTCTGTGAACACCTGCACTACCTTCCCTTTGACAGAGGGAAGGAATGCCTTGAGTGCAAGCCGGATCGCCCGGAGCTCCAGAAGGTTGATATGGAGCCGGGACTCCGCCGGAGACCAGAGGCCTCTGATCTCCGCCTCTCCCATGTGACCGCCCCATCCCAGAAGGGACGCGTCCGTCACAACTGTATGCTCTGGCTGGGGAAGGGAGAGGGATCTGCCCATGACCCATTGCCGGTTCGAGAGCCACCACTGCAACTGTTTTGCAGTCCCCTCCGAGATCTGGACGTGATCGGACAGGTTGCCCTGGTGCTGCGCCCACTGGAACTTCAGGTCCCACTGCAGAGCCCGCATATGCCATCTGGCATGATTGACCAGCAGGATGCAGGAGGCCATGAGGCCCAGCAGCCTCAGGGTCATCCTTACCGAAACCCAGGATAAAGGCCGAAAGATCGGAATCATAGCCTGAATATCCCGGACTCGCCGTTCGGGAGGATAGGCCCGAAACCGCGTCGTGTCCAGAACTGCTCCGATGAAAAGGAGCTGTGGAGAAGGAATCAGATGCGACTTTGGCACATTGATGGAGAACCCCAGCGAGTGCAGGAGTTCGGCCGTAGTCTGGAGGTGGGAGACGACTGCCTGGGACGAGCCCGCCTTTAGCAGCCAGTCGTCGAGGTAGGGGAAGACTGAAACCCCTGCCCGGCGCAGATGAGCTGCGACCACCGCCATCACTTTCGTGAACACCCGAGGGGCACTGGTAAGGCCAAAGGGGAGCACGGTGAACTGAAAATGCTCGGGGCCTACCGTGAACCGAAGGTAACGCCGGTGGGCCGGCAGGACGGGGATGTGGAAATACGCGTCCTGCAAGTCCAACGCTACCAACCAGTCTCCAGGGTCGAGGGCAGTCAAGACCTGAGCTAGGGTGAGCATCTTGAACTTCTCCTTCCGGAGGAAGCGATTGACGTTCCGGAGGTCCAAGATAGGACGCATGTCCTCCTTGTCCTTTTTGGGCACCAGAAAGTAGTGGGAGTAGCAACCACGCCCTACTTCTGGGGTCGGAACATGCTCGATGGCCCTCTTGGTCAAGAGGGCCGTGACTTCCTTCTGTAGAAGCACCAAGTGATCCCCTGACATGCGGTGGAATTGAGGTGGCATGGCTGGGGGGTGGTCTCGAAGGGGAGGGAGTAGCCCCTTAGGACAATGTCCAAGACCCACCTGTCCGAGGTGATGGTGCGCCAGTGGGGAAGGTGATGGCGGACCCTGCCCCCTACTGGCGTGCCGTGCACCTGAAAGGAGGGACTAGGAGGGCTTGGAGGCCGCGGACGGGTTGGAGGTGGTGGCCTGACCCGCACGCTGGTTGCCCGATCCGCCACGGCGGAATCCACGTCCTCGGCCACGCGAAGACGCCTGCTGCGCGGGCCGGTGGCTGGGCTGCTGACGTGAAGGGGCGCCCCTACCGTGGCCACGATAGGGGCGAAAAGCAGAAGGTAGCGGAGGGCGTGTAGCAGAAAGGCCCAGGGACTTTGCAGTAGCCCGTGAGTCCTTAAAGCGCTCCAACGCATGGTCTGCTTTGGACCCAAAAGACCGACTCCATCAAAGGGCATGTCCATGAGAGTATTCTGGACATCCCCTGAAAAACCAGTGGTTCTCAGCCAGGCGTGGCGTCGGAGCGCCACCGTCGTTGCAATCGACCTGCCCAGCGAGTCGGCGGTGTCAAGGCCACAACGGATAGTGTATTTGGCCGCATCCCTTCCTTCCGCAATGGCGCGGGAAAGCAGTGCCTGGACCTCCTCAGGGCACTGGGGCAAAACATCCGCCACCGAATCCCACAGAGAGTGGGTATATCGGCCCAAAAGACAAGCGGTGTTAACGGACCGCAAGCCAGCACTGGAGGAAGAAAAACCTTTCTTCCCAAACTGATCCAGGCGTTTGGATTCCCTATCCGGAGGAGCGGTAGGGAAGGCGGTTTGGGAAGCGGAGGCTTGGACAACCAAGCTCTCAGGAGTGGGGTGGACAGAAAGAAACAGGGGTCGCCCGGAGCGGGGCGATGGCGTCGTGACACGTTCCGATCCACAGGAGCCCCTGTGTTGGGCTTGGACCAGGCGCCCAAAAGAACGTCCGTGAGGGCGTCGTTAAACGGCAGCACAGTCTCCGCAGAGGAGGCTGCCGGCTGAAGCACCTCTGTCAAGATGTTAGGCTTGACCGTCAAAGTAGGGAGCTGGAGACGTAAGGCCCCAGCAGCCCTACGCAACACCGTACCAAAATTGGCCCCCTCCTCCGTAGCCACGGGAGGAGACAGCATGCCAGTGTCAGGAGAAGTATCCAGACCACTGGCCTCCCCTAGACTCTCTGTCCAGTCCTCATCATACTGACAGTTGCGTGTCAGAGGGTCATCAGACCCCTCCCAGTCCTCCTGGTCCTCCTCTGGTTCAAAATAAGGAGGAGGAGGGACAGTTGGGACCCAAGGTCCCATCGGCGCCGGAGCCGGCGTCGAGCGACGTCGCTCCGGGTCCAAGTCCGGAGCCGGAAGGAACTGGGGGACGACGCCGCCCGGAGCCCAGGGCGGCGTCGAGAACGGCACCGGAGACATCGGCGCCGGCGGAGGTGTCGTGAGGTCGACCGGCGTCAATGGGGGTTGTGGAGCCGGGATCGAGGCCGGGGCCGGAGCCGGAGCCGGGATCGAGGCTGGAGGCTCGGGCGACGCCGGGGCCGGAGCCGCCGGCGACGCCGGATCAACCCCATCAGGGCCCGCGGGGCCCGAAGGCGCACCGGAGGGGCCTGAAGGCCCGAAGAGGCGGGCCATGGCCGACAGGAACTCCTGTACCTTGGCCGGATCCGCCCCGAACCCGGGAAGGGCGGGTATGACGGGGGCGACTCCACAGGCAAGTCCGGGGCCGCGGGGCGGGGACGGTGCCGGGAGGGGCCTCAGCCGAGTCGCGAGACCGGCGAGGCGAAGTCCGAGAGCGACGATGCTTCTTGGACTTCTTGTGTCGAGACTTACCGGACGAAGAAGACTTCGACGCCGACGACCGGTGTGCACTCCGCGAGCGACCCCTGGACCTCTCACGCGACCGGGGCTTCCGCGGAGCCGAATGCCGGGCCTCGAGGAGCTTTCGAGACCGCTCTCGCAAAGCCTTCGGGTTGAGGGCCTGGCATTCGGGACAAGACTCGGTGTCGTGGCCTCGGCCGAGGCAGAAGAGACACTCCCAATGCGGGTCGGTGACGGACATCATCCGCGCACAGGCGCCGCATCGCTTGAAGCCGGGCATCCCTACGACACCTGAAGGCTGGAAAAAAAACAGTGAAAAATCACCAAAAGTATGGTCAAAAATTGACCAGGGCACTGCTCTTCCCGGATCTGCGCTTACTGGCGCGGAAAAAGAAGAACTGACGTCAGCGCGCAGGGGCGGCGCCTAAGTACTGCCCGCGACGTCATCCCGGCGATCACGACGCCGACGACGGACGCGGAGCCGCACGACGCCGCCTACCGACGCGCAAGGGTACTGCTACGCAAAACTTTCCGGATCCAGCCTGACGCCTGGGGATATTCTAAGGTAAGGAATCTATCACTAACGTGTCTCTTTCAGATCCCTGGGTACCTTAGTACCATATACTAGGGACTACACAGGATACACCAGTAGCCAATCTGGATCATACCCAAGTACTCGCCATGTCCAATTTAGGGAAGAAGCATAGAGACTGGTGTCCTGATTAGCAGGATCCCAGTCAGACTAGTCAGTAAAACATAATGACACCAGCAAAAAGTGGAGGTGATCATGAAAGCAGATCCTAATTTCCTACACATATAACCTGAGAACACTCTTCGGTACCATACAGAGGGTAAACCTGGAACTTAAGGCGGCGGCGGTGTTGCTTGATGCCAAGAAGTCATTTGATTCAGTAGAGTGGGGGTTTATGTTTGCAGTGCTTCGCAGAATAGTTGCCGGGAGATCCTTATTCGATGCGTATCAATTTTATATACAAGCCCTTCAGCCAGAATACGGGTGAGTGATGCAGTCTTCTCCACCATAACCATCAGTAGAGGCACCAAACAGGGTGCCCATTGTCACCGTTATTAAATTCTTTGGTGGCAGAACCATAGGCGTGTGCACTGCGCGGGTACCATGCCAATAGGGGGTCTGCGTTTTCCAGGCTGTAATCTCATCATATCAGCATATGTGGATGACACTCTTTTATACATTCGCAACCTGGATGTCAAACTTTCCCCTGTACTCAGGAAGGTGGTGCGGTTTGGAGGACTCCTCTCACTCTCGCCATTACCCCTCCGGCCCTAGAGTTCCCTCTGCAATGGACAACGGACTCTGTGCGTTATCTGGGAATCCGAATTCACACAGACCCCACGGTGGTACTACTTGAGAACTACGAGGTGGCAATACAAAAACTCACACAGGACGTAGTTAGATGGATTAAACTTCCGTTATCATTGGTGGGGCGGCTAGCCATATTGACTTTTGTTTTTGTTTCAGAACATACCGTTATTGTTGTCGCGCACTACGTTTGATAGTCTACACGCACTATTGATTAGGCTGGCTTGGGCTGGGAAACAGCCTGGAGTACGATGGGAATCGCTTACTCGACCATACGATATGGGTGGCCTCAATGCTCCGGACCTGGAGATGTACTACAAGGCTGCCCAGAGCACATTCGCACACTATTGGATACATGGCCCAAAATCCCTACCCCACCTGTACCTAGAGAAATATGCTGCAGAACTTTTCACTCTCCCTCAGACCCTGTTCGGCAGCCCGTCAAGCCGACACAGAGTATTTGACTCTCTGGCTGTTACGACACAAGCCTGGCGTGCACTGTTAGATAGACAAGCGGGGGCTCTCTATTAACCATATATTCCCTTACAGTGGTGCCTGTGTTTCCCGATGGGTCAGGAGGGAGGGGGATAGGCATACACTCCAGACACTCAGGATACACACTATGGGGGACTTCTTTACTGAGGGTGCTGTGGGCAGTTGGGAGCTCATACGGGAGAGAGCTTCGTCTACCTCAGCACTAGCCCGGTACCATTATCACAGGGCTAGACACACAATGCAAGAATTATTGGGGGAGGACATGCTGGAACCACAAACTATGCAGGCACTGACGTCCCTGATACAGACTGAGATACCAACTAAACTAATAACACAATCTTACATGAGTGCGCAAGACACGCGCAGGCCTGGGATGTTAAAGGCTAGGGTAGATTGGCAACAAGACTTGGGGGACCCTCTCAGCAATAAGCAATGGCAGTACTGCTGTGCCAGAACTAAAACAACCGGGTTTACTATACACCAGAGAGGCTATATCGTTACAGTTTACGCGACACCTCTAGGTGTCAGAGATGTTGAGAGGAGGACACTGGGTTCCTACACACTGCCTGGCTGTGCTCGGGGTACACAAGTTCTGGAGTAAAGTATTCCAGGAATTGGAGGCCATAACGGGCACTGAATTAGAACTAGAACCAAGGATGACATTGCTAGACTATGATTTAGAAGTGGACAAATCAATCTGATTATTGATAGCCATCGGCCGGTCCTGACAGTGGAAGACTGGCACACGGACATGGTTTTTGTAACACACAATCGGGTACATATAGCGACCTTCTCCCGCCACAAAACCGACGAACAAGTTACTTACCTTCGGTAATGCTTTTTCTGGTGGATACAGTATCTGCCTGTGGATTCCTCACCTTATGAATATCCCCTGCGCCAGCATTCCGCGGAAATTTTTCGTAGCTCTCCGCGCCGACGAGGTCGTCATGGCATCATGGCTCCGCACGCGGCTCCGCATGACGTCACCGGAGCCATAAGAAGACCACGTCGGCGTGATGACGTCAGTTCCACCCATTTTTTCCGTGCCACCGAGGCAAAACGGGCGAACCGACCATAGAGACAATGCATACCAAGTATACAGGATTCACACAAATACACTTAGTGTATAATAAAATGAGAAAGCTTGAATTTCAAACAAGACAACAATAAAACAATAGAGGTAACCAAGTCTTGAGTACATAAAAATACATCAAATAATTAATACCTCAGCTTTTATGGTATAAAAGGGTGGACAACGGGGAGGTGGGTGGGTCAGTGAGGAATCCACAGGCAGATACTGTATCCACCAGAAAAAGTGTTACCGAAGGTAAGTAACTTGTTCTTCTGATGGATACATCTGCCTGTGGATTCCTCACCTTATGAATAGAATCCCACAGCAGTACCTCACCCGGAGGAGGGTGTCCACCCCTCTATACCAAAAAGTCCTGTAAAACAGAGCGAGCAAAATGGCCATCCCTCCTCACATCGGAATCTAAGCAGTAGTGCTTCGCGAAAGTCTGGAGGAGGCCCAAGTTGCCGCCTTACATATGTCCAACACAGGAACACCTCTAGACAAGGCAGAAGTAGACGATTTAGCCCTGGTAGAATGAGCTCTAATGCCTACAGGAGGCTCCTTACCAGCCAGGGAGTAGCATATCTTGATGCACAAGATGATCCACCTGGATAAAGTGCGCTTGTGCACCGCCTTGCCCTTCATGCGACCAGCATATCCAACAAAGAGCTGGTCATCTTGGCGAAAGTCCTTCGTTCTGTCCAAATAAAAGCTAATCGCCCTCTTTGGATCCAAACGATGAAGTCTCTCTTCCTCCTTGGATGGATGAGGGGGAGGATAGAAAGTAGGAAGGGTAAAAGACTGACCTAGGTGGAAAGGAGTCACCACCTTAGGCAGAAAAGCAGCCCTGGTCCTGAGTACCAACCTTTCAGCATGTATGGTCAGAAAAGGAGGTTTACAGGAAAGAGCTTGAAGCTCACTCACCCTCCTAGCCGAAGTGATAGCCACCAGAAAGATCGTTTTAAAAGTCAAAAGTCTCAACGGACAACTATGCATAGGCTCGAACGTTGAACCCATTAAAAAAGTTAAAACCAGATTCAAATCCCACTGGGGCATAATAAAAGGAGTGGGAGGAAACATGTTTGTCAGCCCCTTAATAAACCTTAAGACTATAGGAGACTTAAATAAAGAAGGCTGATTAGGTAAACACAAAAATGCCGACAATGCCGACAAATATCCCTTAACAGTGGCCACAGCACAACCCTGCTGGGCCAAATGAAGGGAAAAACAAAGAACATCAGAAAGATGGGCTTTTAAGGGATCAATAGATTTCTCTCTGCACCACTTAACAAATTTTGACCACCTGTAAGAATAGACAGACTTGGTGGAGTGTCGCCTGGCCGATAGTATAACGTCCACCACGTCAGGCGGGAGAGAAAAAGAATTCAAGTTGCCCCGTTCAATCTCCAGGCATGAAGGTGCAGGCTCTGGAGGTGGGGGTGAAGAACTTGTCCCTCCATCTGAGAGAGGAGGTCTACCCTGAGAGGGAGACGGAGCGGAGGGTACAACGAGAGGTGAAGAAGGTCCGTGAACCACACCCTTCTTGGCCAATCCGGGGCGATCAATATGACTTGGGCCCGGTCTTGGCGAATCTTCCTCAGAACCCGAGGAATCAAGCTCCAACTCAACTGAAACGCGTCCCCCAACGCTCCCTGCCTCGGAAACTGGAGACTGCAGAATGACGGGCAGTGCGCGTTCTCTAGAGTGGCAAACAGGTCCACCCGAGGAGTCCCCCACGTCTGGAAGAGGTGTCGAACTACCTCTGGATGAAGCCTCCACTCGTGGTCGGCGGAGAACTGTCAACTGAGACTGTCCGCACGCACGTTCAGCACCCCGGCCAGATGATTCGCCATCAAGCAAAACCGATGATCCTGTGCCCAGGACCAGAGTCGCAAATTCTCTCTGCAGAGATGGTACGACCCCACTCCTCCCTGCTCGTTGACATACCACATTGCGGCAGTGTTGTCCGTCAGGACCTGAACTGACTGACAGCGAAGGGAAGGGAGAAAGGCCTTGAGCGCCAAACGTATCGCCCGCAATTCCAGAAGGTTGATGTGAAACAACCTTTCCTCTGGAGACCAAAGACCCTTGATCTCCAGATCCCCCAGATGTGCACCCCACCCTAGGGTAGAGGCATCCGTTATCACTGTGGCCACCGATGGAGGAAAGTGGAAGGGCTTTCCTTGAGACAGATTGCCCTCCACGCTCCACCAAGACAGATCCGCTGCAGCTTCTCTGGAGATCCTGACTGACTCCCTGAGATCTCCGTTGGGCTGATACCACTGCCTGCGGAGACACCACTGGAGCGCCCTCATGTGCCAGCGTGCATTTGTGACCAGCAGGATGCAGGAAGCGAACAGACCGAGCAGGCGAAGGACCTTCAGAACTGGAACAACCGCTCCATTGAAAAACAAAGGGATCATTTCCTGAATGTCGAGAATCCTTTGTGGAGGTGGAAAAGCTCGACACACAGTGGTATCCAGCACCGCCACTATAAACAGGTTGCGCTGAGAGGGCACCAGGTGAGATTTGGGTACATTTATCGAAAAACCCAATTTGTATAACAGCTGGGCTGTAACATGCAAATGATGACTTACCATCTCCGGAGACTTTGCCTTTAACAGCCAGTCGTCCAGGTAGGGGAAAACCGGAATCCCCAACCTTCTGAGATGAGCTGCCACCACCGCCATCACCTTGGTGAAGACTCGAGGTGCGGTAGTAAGACCAAACGGAAGGACCGCAAACTGGTAGTGTTGCGACCCAACCGTGAAGCACAAGTTACTAACTTGTGTAACGATATATCTGTAAGAGACAGTAGTTAGTGATAGATTCCTTACCTTAGAATATCCCCAGGCGTCAGGCTGGATCCGGAAAGTTTTGCGTAGCAGTACCCTTGCGCGTCGGTAGGCGGCGTCGTGCGGCTCCGCGTCCGTCGTCGGCGTCGTGATCGCCGGGATGACGTCGCGGGCAGTACTTAGGCGCCGCCCCTGCGCGCTGACGTCAGTTCTGTACACGACTTTCCGCGCCAGGAACGCAGAGCCATGCAAGAAGCTGACACAGGTGTCTGAAAAATACTAGGGCCCTGAAAGGGATGTCCTTAACCCTAGAAATCAGTTCGCAGAACGGGGAGGATGGGTGGGGCGGTAAGGAATCTATCACTAACTACTGTCTCTTACAGATATATCGTTACACAAGTTAGTAACTTGTGCATCTGAAAGAGACACGTTAGTGATAGATTCCTTACCTTAGAATAGATACCCCAGCAATACCAACCCCGGTGGTGGGTCTGCGAACAAAGATCAGACAAGGAAGTCCTGGAGGACAGAACGGCCAAAGAAGCCGTCCCTCCGGACCTGACTATCAAGGCAGTAATGCTTAGTAAACGTGTGCAGCGAGGCCCACGTAGCCGCCTGACAGATAACCGGCAGCGGAACACCGCGGCCCAAGGCCGTGGTAGCAGCCGTTGCCCTGGTGGAATGGGCACGCAGCCCAACAGGAGGTTCCTTTTTAGCCAAAGAATAGCAGGTCTTGATGCACAAGGTAACCCAGCGGGAGATGGTCCTCTTGTGCACCGCCCGACCTTTTTGGCGCCCACGTAGCCAACAAAGAGCTAGTCATCCACCCGGAAGTGTTTTGTGCGGTCAATATAGAAAGAGAGCGCACGTTTTGGGTCCAGACGGTGGAGCCTCTCTTCCTCTCTGGAAGGATGCGGAGGCGGAAAGAAGGTGGGCAAAGTGATGGTCTGCCCAATGTGGAAAGCAGTAACCACCTTTGGCAAGAAGGACGGACGCGTCCGAAGAACAACCTTGTCTGGATGAACAGACAGAAAGGGAGGTTTGCAAGATAGAGCCTGGAGCTCACTCACCCGCCGAGCGGAGGTGATGGCCACCAGAAAGGCTGCCTTCAGAGTCAGAAGACGAAGAGGACAGTTATGTAGAGGCTCAAAGGGAGCGCACATTAAAAGGTAAGAACCAAGTTCAAGTCCCACTGAGGCATCACAAACGGAACAGGAGGGAAGAGGTGAGTAATGCCTTTTAAGAACCTGTTAACAACAGGGGACTTGAAAAGGAGGGCTGATCAGGGAGCCTGAGGAAGGCCGAGATAGCACAAAGATAACCCTTGATGGTACCCAGGGCAGAACCCTGTTGGGCCAAAGAGAGAAGGAACAGAAGGACCTCAGAAAGAGGGGCAGAAAGGGATTCACAGCCTTTGCTGTGCACCATGCCACAAATTTGTTCCACCTGCAGGCGTATACCACCTTAGTGGAGGGACGCCTGGCTGCCAGAATCACATCACAAACTTCGGGAGGCAAGTCGAAAGGAATCAACTGCCGCCGCTCAATCTCCACGCAAGCAGGTGTAGACTGGACAGGTTCGGGTGGAGGACCGCCCCCTGCTGCTGCGACAGAAGATCCTCCCGAAGAGGCAGACGGATCGGGGGATCTATGCTCATATTGAGTAGCTCGGGATACCAAACTCTTCGAGCCCAGTCCGGAGCCACAAGAATGACTTGGGCCCGGTCGTGCCGAATCTTCTTCAACACTCTGGGTAGAAGTGGTATAGGCGGAAAGGCGTACAATAGACCGCAACTCCACTCGTGACGAAAAGCGTCGCCGAGCGAGTGCCGCCTTGGAAATTCCAACGCGCAGAACTGATGACATTGCGCGTTCTCTTCGGTGGCGAATAGATCTAACCAAGGCGCTCCCCACTGTAGAAAGAGTCCTTGCGCCACTTCCGAGTGAAGACGCCATTCGTGATCCATCATGCACCTGCGGCTGAGTTCGTCCGCCCTGGCGTTCAGGGAACCTGCCAGGTGTTGAACCACCAGGAACATGCCCTGATGTTCCAGCCATGTCCAGAGGCGCAGAGCCTCCTGACAAAGGGTCCACGACCCCACCCCGCCTTGTTTGTTGCAGTACCACATGGCGGTGGTGTTGTCTGTGAACACCTGCACTACCTTCCCTTTGACAGAGGGAAGGAATGCCTTGAGTGCAAGACGGATCGCCCGGAGCTCCAGAATGTTGATATGGAGCCGGGACTCCGCCTGGAGACCAGAGGCCTCTGATCTCCGCCTCTCCCATGTGACCGCCCCATCCCAGAAGGGACGCGTCCGTCACAACTGTATGCTCTGGCTGGGGAAGGGAGAGGGATCTGCCCATGACCCATTGCCGGTTCGAGAGCCACCACTGCAACTGTTTTGCAGTCCCCTCCGAGATCTGGACGTGATCGGACAGGTTGCCCTGGTGCTGCGCCCACTGGAACTTCAGGTCCCACTGCAGAGCCCGCATATGCCATCTGGCATGATTGACCAGCAGGATGCAGGAGGCCATGAGGCCCAGCAGCCTCAGGGTCATCCGTACCGAAACCCAGGATAAAGGCCGAAAGATCGGAATCATAGCCTGAATATCCCGGACTCGCCGTTCGGGAGGATAGGCCCGAAACTGCGTCGTGTCCAGAACTGCTCCGATGAAAAGGAGCTGTGGAGAAGGAATTAGATGCGACTTCGGCACATTGATGGAGAACCCCAGCGAGTGCAGGAGTTCGGCCGTAGTCTGGAGGTGGGAGACGACTGCCTGGGACGAGCCCGCCTTCAGCAGCCAGTCGTCGAGGTAGGGGAAGACTGAAACCCCTGCCCGGCGCAGATGAGCTGCGACCACCGCCATCACTTTCGTGAACACCCGAGGGGCACTGGTAAGGCCAAAGGGGAGCACGGTGAACTGAAAATGCTCGGGGCCTACCGTGAACCGAAGGTAACGCCGGTGGGCCGGCAGGACGGGGATGTGGAAATACGCGTCCTGCAAGTCCAACGCTACCAACCAGTCTCCAGGGTCGAGGGCAGTCAAGACCTGAGCTAGGGTGAGCATCTTGAACTTCTCCTTCCGGAGGAAGCGATTGACGTTCCGGAGGTCCAAGATAGGACGCATGTCCTCCTTGTCCTTTTGGGCACCAGAAAGTAGTGGGAGTAGCAACCACGCCCTACTTCTGGGGTCGGAACATGCTCGATGGCCCTCTTGGTCAAGAGGGCCGTGACTTCCTTCCGTAGAAGCACCAAGTGATCCCCTGACATGCGGTGGAATTGAGGTGGCATGGCTGGGGGGTGGTCTCGAAGGGGAGGGAGTAGCCCCTTCGGACAATGTCCAAGACCCACCTGTCCGAGGTGATGGTGCGCCAGTGGGGAAGGTGATGGCGGACCCTGCCCCCTACTGGCGTGCCGTGCACCTGAAAGGAGGGACTAGGAGGGCTTGGAGGCCGCGGACGGGTTGGAGGTGGTGGCCTGACCCGCACGCTGGTTGCCCGATCCGCCACGGCGGAATCCACGTCCTCGGCCACGCGAAGACGCCTGCTGCGCGGGCCGGTGGCTGGGCTGCTGACGTGAAGGGCGCCCCTACCGTGGCCACGATAGGGGCGAAAAGCAGAAGGCAGCGGAGGGCGTGTAGCAGAAAGGCCCAGGGACTTTGCAGTAGCCCGTGAGTCCTTAAAGCGCTCCAACGCATGGTCTGCTTTGGACCCAAAAAGACCGACTCCATCAAAGGGCATGTCCATGAGAGTATTCTGGACATCCCCTGAAAAACCAGTGGTTCTCAGCCAGGCGTGGCGCCGGAGCGCCACCGTCGTTGCAATCGACCTGCCCAGCGAGTCGGCGGTGTCAAGGCCACAACGGATAGTGTATTTGGCCGCATCCCTTCCTTCCGCAATGGCGCGGGAAAGCAGTGCCTGGACCTCCTCAGGGCACTGGGGCAAAACATCCGCCACCGAATCCCACAGGGAGTGGGTATATCGGCCCAAAAGACAAGCGGTGTTAACGGACCGCAAGCCAGCACTGGAGGAAGAAAACCTTTCTTCCCAAACTGATCCAGGCGTTTGGATTCCCTATCCGGAGGAGCGGTAGGGAAGGCGGTTTGGGAAGCGGAGGCTTGGACAACCAAGCTCTCAGGAGTGGGGTGGACAGAAAGAAACAGGGGTCGCCCGGAGCGGGGCGATGGCGTCGTGACACGTTCCGATCCACAGGAGCCCCTGTGTTGGGCTTGGACCAGGCGCCCAAAAGAACGTCAGTGAGGGCGTCGTTAAACGGCAGCACAGTCTCCGCAGAGGAGGCTGCCGGCTGAAGCACCTCCGTCAAGATGTTAGGCTTGACCGTCAAAGTAGGGAGCTGGAGACGTAAGGCCCCAGCAGCCCTACGCAACACCGTACCAAAATTGGCCCCCTCCTCCGTAGCCACGGGAGGAGACAGCATGCCAGTGTCAGGAGAAGTATCCAGACCACTGGCCTCCCTAGACTCTCTGTCCAGTCCTCATCATACTGACAGTTGCGTGTCAGAGGGTCATCAGACCCTCCCAGTCCTCCTGGTCCTCCTCTGGTTCAAAATAAGGAGGAGGAGGGACATTTGGGACCCAAGGTCCCATCGGCGCCGGAGCCGGCGTCGAGCGACGTCGCTCCGGGTCCATGTCCGGAGCCGGAAGGAACTGGGGACGACGCCGCCCGGAGCCCAGGGCGGCGTCGAGAACGGCACCGGAGACATCGGCGCCGGCGGAGGTGTCGTGAGGTCGACCGGCGTCGATGGGGGTTGTGGAGCCGGGATCGAGGCCGGGGCCGAAGCCGGAGCCGGGATCGAGGCTGGAGGCTCGGGCGACGCCCGGGCCGGAGCCGCCGGCGACGCCGGATCAACCCCATCAGGGCCCGCGGGGCCCGAAGGCGCACCGGAGGGGCCTGAAGGCCCGAAGAGGCGGGCCATGGCCGACAGGAACTCCTGTACCTTGGCCGGATCCGCCCCGAACCCGGGAAGGGCGGGTATGACGGGGGCGACTCCACAGGCAAGTCCGGGGCCGCGGGGCGGGGACGGTGCCGGGAGGGGCCTCAGCCGAGTCGCGAGACCGGCGAGGTGAAGTCCGAGAGCGACGATGCTTCTTGGACTTCTTGTGCCTAGACTTACCGGACGAAGAAGACTTCGACGCCGACGACCGGTGTGCACTCCGCGAGCGACCCCTGGACCTCTCACGCGACCGGGGCTTCCGCGGAGCCGAATGCCGGGCCTCGAGGAGCTTTCGAGACCGCTCTCGCAAAGCTTTCGGGTTGAGGGCCTGGCATTCGGGACAAGACTCGGTGTCGTGGCCTCGGCCGAGGCAGAAGAGACACTCCCAATGCGGGTCGGTGACGGACATCATCCGCGCACAGGCGCCGCATCGCTTGAAGCCGGGCATCCCTACGACACCTTAAAGTTGGAAAAAACAGTGAAAAAATCACCAAAAAGTATGGTCAAAAATTGACCAGGGCACTGCTCTTCCCGGATCTGCGCTTACTGGCGCGGAAAAAGAAGAACTGACGTCAGCGCGCAGGGGCGGCGCCTAAGTACTGCCCGCGACGTCATCCCGGCGATCACGACGCCGACGACGGACGCGGAGCCGCACGACGCCGCCTACCGACGCGCAAGGGTACTGCTACGCAAAACTTTCCGGATCCAGCCTGACGCCTGGGGATATTCTAAGGTAAGGAATCTATCACTAACGTGTCTCTTTCAGATACGGAGATACTTCCTGTGCGACTTCAGGATCGGAATGTGGAAATACGCATCCTTCAAGTCGATGGACACCATCCAGTCCTCCTGGTGCAGCGCCTGAAGAACCTGCGCTAGAGTAAGCATCTTGAACCTCTCCTGTTTGAGAAACAGATTCAAGATTCTGAGGTCCAGGATGGGACGTAACCTGCCATCCTTCTTGGGGATCAGGAAATACCGGGAGTAGTACCCCTGACCCCTTTCCTGCTCCGGAACCACCTCTATTGCACCTTTTTGTAACAGGGAAAGAACCTCCTTCTGAAGGAGCAGTAAATGATCCTCTGTGCAAAACCCCTGACAAGGAGGGTAAGGCGGGGGAAATTCCCTGAAGGGAAGGGCATACCCATTTTCTACAAGATCTAGAACCCAAAGGTCCGAAGTTATTAATTCCCAATCTTGTAGAAAATGAGTAAGCCGGCCTCCCACAGGACCCACATGATCCGGGATGGCGGATCTAGGACTGCTTTGCTGCATTACCGGGAGGGGTTGGGGAGGTGGAAGAGGGATGTCGTCCAGCTCCACGAAAGCGACCTCTGCCTTTACCTCTGTAGGATTTATACAGAGGGTTTTGCTGCTGCTGCTGCTGCTGAGGCTGACGGGAACGAAAGGAAGATTTCCCAAACCCACGGTACCTTTTGTAGCCTTAGCCTCTTGACTGAGATTGTAAACCCAAGGACTTCGCCGTGGCCTTGCTGTCCTTAAATCTCTGCAACGCAGAGTCAGCTTTTCCCCCAAAAAGCTTAGAGCCGTCAAAAGGGAGATCCAAAAGCGCAGCTTGGACATCCGGTGAAAATCCCGATGATCTCAACCATGCATGTCTCCTAGTGGCAACAGATGAGCCCATCACCCTTGCCACTGAATCTGCAGTGTCCAGCCCCGACTGGATTACCTGGCGAGCAGCCGCCTGAGAGTCCGCCAAAACTTCACTTAAATTACCCCGATCCACTTCAGATAACTTCGGGAGAATCCGCTTGGCAGAGTCCATAAGGGCGTGAATGTATCTGCCCAACAAACAAGTGGCGTTGGTGGACTTTAAAGCCATACTAGCTGATGAAAAGACTTTCTTTGCGGACTGCTCAAGCTTTTTGGAATCTCTGTCTGCTGGAGCTTGAGGAAAAGAACCCACAGACTGCTTTGAGCATGAAGCCTGAACAACCAAACTCTGAGGTGACGGATGAGAAGAAAGAAATTCAGGGTCCCCTGGTGCTGGTCTATACCGTCTAGAGACAGATCTAGAAACTGCAGGAGCTGTAAGAGGGTTACTCCAAACCTCCAGAATTGGCTCCGTCAGGGCATCATTGAAAAGCAAGAGAGGCTCAACTACTGAGGAAGGAGAATGAAGAACCTCTGTAAGAAGATTTGGCTTGTATTCCGCCATAGGAAGCTGCAGATCCAACAGTTCAGCTGCCTTCTTAATCACGACATGATAAGGAGCAACATCCTTTGAAGGAGAAGCCTTCTGCAAATCAAAATCCACTTCTGGTGAAAAATCCAAACCACTTGCCTCACACAAGTCTTCAAACAAGTCCTCAGACTCATTTATTTCACCTTCTTCCATCTCACCAGCTTGATACTGCTCCTCTTCAATAAACCTTTGAGCCTCCCTTCTAGAACGCATCCTCGGCTGCGGCGTCGACGGCGCCATCCGCGGCGTCGACGGCTCCGGCAGCGGCGTCAAAGGCGGATCCGTGACAGCAGCGCGCGCCGAACGAACTCGAGATGAAAGGACGCCAGATGGAGCCGAGGACTGACCATACGGCGTCAACATCTTCGGCGCCGGGAACTGCCAAGACGGCGCCACCGGCATATAAGGCATAAAGGGGGCCGGGGGGTAATGCTGCGGCACGCCCAGATTAAATGCCAATGGGCCCATGGGACCCGAAGGTGCTCCAGAGGGGCAAGTGGCTCTGGCAAAAACGCCATACATCGCGTTCAAGAACTGCGATGGATCCGAACCTGGTGCCGGGAATGAAGGATATTGCTTCGGTTCTACCTCCGAAATAGGAACCTCCGGAGTCGGGGCTACCGGAACCACAGGTGGAGCCACAGGAGCAGCAGGAGTCACATCATCCACTGGATCCGATGCACCATCCGGAGCCGGAGATTCCACCGACGCCGGGGACTGCGCCGGCGTGCCCACATAAGGAGACCGGTCCGGAGACATCTGCGGAGACTCGGAAGAAGAAGGAGAAACAAAGTCTTTGGCACGACGTCGAGGAGCCGGAGAAGGCGACTTCGAAGCTCGAGGCTTCGACGAACGACGTCGAGACCCATGCCTCTTCTTCTTCTTGTGCCTTCTCTTCGATCCATGCGAAGTCGACGACTCCGACTTTGACCGTTTACGACCCCTTTTCTCCTTTCTCACCTTGGACATGTAGAGCTTAGCCTCTCTTTCCTTCAACGCCTTCGGGTTCATCTTTCTGCAAGAAGAGCAACCCTCGACGTCGTGATCACTCGAAAGACACCAAAGGCAGTCATCATGCGGGTCAGTGATCGACATGTGACCTCCGCATTCCTTGCAAGGCTTGAAGCCTGACTTCCTTTGAGTAGACATGTCGAAAAGAGAAACAAACAAACTCTTGAAACAAAGTAACAGTAGCAAAGATAGGAGAGTCCCAGAAAATCCGTTAGCGTCGACAGCGCGGAAAAAAGGGAACTGACGTCATCACGCCGACGTGGTCTTCTTATGGCTCCGGTGACGTCATGCGGATCCGCGTGCGGAGCCATGATGCCATGACGACCTCGTCGGCGCGGAGAGCAACGAAAAATTTCCGCGGAATGCTGGCGCAGGGGATATTCATAAGGTGAGGAATCCACAGGCAGATGTATCCGTCAGAACCAGAAATTGCTGGGGACCATATCAATTATACCTAATAAGCAAAGAGACAGGTGATGAGAATGGCAAGACTGACCACAGCTGACCCCAAGGGGGACGATGGGTACACTCCTCAGGTCCGAAAGGGCGAAGATATGTAGATGTCACTAAGTACGACAGTCGAACATCACTTCTGTTTCAAACTGCTATATCATTATGGGTGTTTCTACTGGCAACCATGTTAGTGCATTGAAATGACTGCTAAACATTCTGTTCTGCGTCTTAAGAGAAGACAGGCCATGCCGCCCCATGTAATGGTTTATCGTGACAAATTGTATGCTGTATATCTCTGCATATATCGAGCACTGTAACTGTAATATCTGGTCGTAATGTATGCTAATCGCATTGGTTTAATAAAAACAATAACAAAACAAAAAAAAAGTTACTTGAGATTATTAACGTTGTGTATTATATTAAAAGTAATTAAGAGGCTTGCACGGCGCGCACCAAGGAAAAGGCTAAAGACAGTGCCCTAAAAGCGATGGTTCAGGAGGGGACAACTAGCTATATGGCCATGCTTGGAGACTAAGGGCCACAATATAGATAGGGTAGAAATATATTATGCAACTCAGACAAAGTAGAAAGCAACATACAGGCATAATTAACCCGCAACACAAGCCTCGTTTTTGGAACTGACACAGATTTGTGTGCCAGAGATTGTGTTAATCGTGTAGACAATCAAACCCCCTTCCACCCTCATTGTTGTTTACCTTTTGGTCGTGCAAACCTGGAATTATAGGCTGGTACATATTAAAACTCTTCTGTATAGGGCTCACTCAGTGGGCCACAGCAGGAGTATGTCTCCACTGTAATATAACAAATATGAATGCTAACCAGCACACTGATTGGTATAACTTGCATGTAGCCATCAGGCACTTTATAAACCACTTTTTCTAAGAACTGCACAACACACTGCTAACAAAAGACACTTGGTGGAGGTTCTGACCACAGTCAATGTTACCTTTTTATTTATGTATTATGAGTCTTTGGGCTCACTAGAATGTGTAAAGTGATTGTAGGATACCTACAAGATTCTACACTTGAGGTGGCTTTCCTGATGAAGGCGCCAAGTCACCGAAACGCGTGTAGATAGATGGCACAGGACAATTAAGTATAAAAGCCAACATTGGTAGATTTAAAAAGAGTATTGACTGAAGTTAGTGTAATGTATAGACACTGATCTAAGGCATTGTGCTATTGATATCCATAACATGAACTAATGAATTACTATGTTGTACGGTTGAAAAATAGGAAATTCAAACCAAGCACTATTCATGTTAGATATCCTGTGCTGCCATTGCAAAGCTATAGTATATTATGTTATACACCTGGGATGATATGAGTGAATGACGGTGTAACTGGAGCGAAGAATGAAGATTGTATGTATGTCAATTACTGTAGCTATGTCTTACGCACAGTTGCAACACAACGATATTTCATATGTATTTATTTGTATGAACTTTTTTAAATGTTGATTGTTAATAAAAATTTGAACCAACATCACATTCACGTTCTTTGACCCTAGAAATTAGTTAGGAAACTGCAGGGGTTTCTGCACATTATTATCAATATTTATTATAGCCTCCCATTAAAGTTTTAAGCTTAACCTGGCCCAATCATGAGCACAGAGGGGCTTCAGATCATACACTTGGGTAAGCATTGCCACTTTAACAGCACAATAGACTTCCAATTCTACTTCTAACTACATCAAGTGAACACGTTACACCCAATCCCTGTTACCATCACGCCCAACATGGCTAAACGCAATATAGCTGGTTAAGTGCTTGCAACCTGAATAGCACATCTATATCCTGTCTCTATTCTACATTTCAACAATCAAAAAGAAATGTATAACAAATATACTGTACAGCTATGTACATTACATTGCATCTAGTAGTAGTAGTTTAAGTTTATTTCAGGAAAATTCCCATTACGCATACATCAAATTATACAAACACAATAAAAAAAACTCTGACAATTGTATTAAAAAGCATAGTTAAATACTACAAATTTTTTTAATTTTTGTAACAGTCCATTTAGCCAATACACAGTATGTAAAATACATAATAAACATATAAAGTTCAATGTATAATGCAAATTATTTAAATAGACCAAATACAACCAGTTCCGAAGTGTCATACTTAGAAATCCTCAACGCATGCGAGAAATGCCTCAAGCCCAATCTCCAACATAGAGGGATAATACATTTCTTCCTAGGTAAGCTATAAACAGGACAAAAAATTAAAAAGGGTTCTTCTGATTCCGATATTGTGAGAAAAGCAGGGTAACACTCACTTTTCATTTTAGTCTTATGAGGCGATATTTTATCCATAAAATGGTCAAATTTAAGGGTAATTTTATGGAGTAGAAATTATGAATTAAACCTCCACTCTTCTGCTCTGCACTAAGTTTTTTGTTTGACATATTGCCAAAAAATGTCCTTTACTCTTGAGCTTGATTGAGCATTAATACGTTCTGGACTATCCCATAATACCTCAATGCGTAGCCTCAGAAGCCAAAATTTAACATGGCTAAGCCATGGCGTACAGCAAAATGTATCCATACCAATCAAATCCTTCAAAGCGTCACAACATTGCATCTAATCTACATACTCTGCAAAGATGTCTTCAAACTTAACAGCACCTCAAGATGAACAATGGAAAATCGTGCACTCCAGCAGTACGAAGCAAACACAGTCCTTCATCACATGCACATAATGCTTCACCTAGATTCAATAGGATGTAATTGGCCACTAGCCAATCAATTCCAACACTAATCACTAGAACTGAACTTTAAACAATAATAAGCACAAGCAACCGTAATATCAACAGACCACTTTGACTCCAGTTTACGAGAATCACAGAACATTAAAGGGTGCCTAGATTCTGAAAGCTCTTTCAGATCACACACATTGTGGGCTGTCCTCTTCAAATGCACGTGACATAATGAAAAGCCCAGCTCGGCAAACACAACAAACACTTTCCAACTCACCAAACACATCAACCACTTCCCAAATGAAAGGACATTTTCAATATTGACTAAGAAATTATGAACCTCGAAGCAATAAAAAAGACCACTTGTGAAAGCCCACACCACTGTAAGGACTTGCTGATGTTCTCTGCATTATACAATAATAAAGAAGTGTAATACAATCAAGTAATCTCCAAAGAACATCCTCACTCACCCTTTCTAGCACGTTTTAAGCATGCCCCAACTTCCTCAGACTTGTCACAGAATAAGAGAGGATCAGTTTAGCTTCAAAGATCAAAGCGTTCAAACTACCTTTATAATCATGCCTGGTTACGACCAATATGATAAACTATTTTGTTGAGGCTGGCATAGCCCCAGGCCATTTGAATAAAACAATCATAGGTCCACGGAAGATTAAAAAACAAGACTCACTTGAACTTGGCAACTGTCAACCTATTTCCAATTCAATCTACCCTATCCAAGCAAAATCTTGAATCACTCCAAACCAACTACAAGTTTATGTTCAACAAAATCCACTACTTTATGACCTTCAATCAGGGTTCCAACTCAAGAAAGAAAAGGAATATACATCTACTAACAGTAGGAAGGAGCTCCTCACCTCAATTAAAGGCCATCAACCTGCCCTGCAGGTCCTCAATCTTGCTGTGACCTATGACACTGTAGACCAAACAACAAATTGAACGATTGGTCCAAGATATCTGTAACTGGTCAAACCTGGATGAGTTATTTTTTATGTGACTGCTGCCAACAATTATGCATTTTATAACAAAAAATCCCTTCTTGAGAGTCATTGTGCAGTGCCCTGAATGGTTCTTCCATATTCCTGCGACTGCTGACTGCTACATGTGGTTACCTTTTCCAGCAATGAGATCTGTATCAAATCCACTTCAAGATGTACATCGACTACACACAAATATACCTACACATGAAAAAGTTATCATAAAACCAATCTAATATCACTAATTTCCTGGACCACATCCGGTACATGATGAGAGAAATCTTCCTTTGTTTGAAGGAACGAAAAATGAAATACTGCCCTATGGGGCACCAGATTACACCTCCCTTCATCTGTTTGGCCTTTCTATCTGGGGCCACCATCTCTGAGAAATTGTCTTTGACTCTCCCTTTCAATCACCCCTCAAATCAATGTCATAGTTATGGGCATCAATGTGTATTTTTTCATGCTCTGAAGGATTTCTCCCCTCTTGAAAACGTCTCGCTGGATTGACATGACAAGATTACTTATCATGGGGTGACTAAATCACTTAGCTGTGTAGTATTCAGACAACTCAAAGAATCTTACAGATATATTTTAAAGACCTCAAACTCAGTCTGCCAGCACTTGCAGTTATGTAACTATGTTAACCCATCACTTGAAGCCCTTTTCTACCTCCATATGAGACATGGCCGATGCTTTCTGGGATAGCATGGCCCCTCAACCCTGAAACACCTTTCATAATGCACCTCAAAGTAGGCCCACACTACCACCAATTCAGTAAACTCCAAAAAACATAGCTATTTATGATGTCATTGTCCTGAAGATTTTTCCATTGGGTAGACTGCTCCAATGGCTAATCAAATAATGTCAGACTATGGCTCTCTCCACATCCTGCTGAACTCTAACAGGTCTATGCTTTATGTTTCCTCTATTGTTTCTCTTATGTATAACTCAGAGCTCAAACATTATTTCAATTTGACCCACAACATTTTATAAAATAACTAAATAAAGAAATAACTAAATCTCAGGGAGTCAATAACTTACAGGCAAATGACAAGGAGGGAGAGAAAAAGTGAAATCTTTTGGGAATCATTTGCAGGTTTAAATTTAACAACTGGTTGCCTACAATTATCAAATTTTATAACCAGAAAAAATTGTGTTGTTAATATGATTAAGCTAAATGTATTGTTTACTTTAAATTTAATTAAAAAGGCACTGAAGCTAAATATACAACAGCAAATGTAAAACACTAAGGACAGCAAAAAACATCTTCAGGTCTTGTCCACATAGGATAGCTGCAGTCCTTGTTTCTCTACTCAGACCAGGTCCTCACGTTCCCCGACCAATGAAACTCAATTAAAGGAACAGAGATATTAAAGAAGATCAATATATTGTCTGTGTACCCTTTCCAGTCTTTCCAGAGGAGTGTATTCTGTGTCAGTCTCAGCAATTAAATATTTAAGACCAACTCAGTTTACAAAGCCATTTTTCCTAGCCATAGCTTTCGTAATCTATAATTTAAATGTGTTGTTGTATTTGCAATTGCAACTAAGGCTACAGAAACTTGAAATACCCCACGGTTCAAAATACTGCTCACCCAAACTCCATTTCATTAAAGAGCCATCACGATTCCTGTACGTCTCTGATTCTCTCACAGGTGTTTGCGAACTATGCCTTAACTTGGACAGGGCAAGCAAGTTGGAAAAGGAAAATGGCCATTCGTTTTAGAGAGCTTACCTCAAACTGAATGAGCACAGCTCCACTTTCCAGACCCTTTGTAAATTGTTCCATTGCTTGCTCTAATGTGTCCCCGTAATCTGGACATGTGGGAATGATAGAGCTGGAGAAAAGCTGCAAGTCTGCTTCATCCTCCGACTTCGAATCAGCAAATGATTTGGTAACTGAAAGAGAGATGGATTTACACATATAGAAGCAGTTGCATGAAATTAGTTATGACGATACAGCAAAGGAATGCTGCAAACATCACTCTTTTCTTGCTCGTGCTGTATGATGAATGCATGCATCATGTGTCTTTAAATGTTCCCATCCTGTGTGTGTGTATATATAAATATATACATATATATAAATATAAATATATATATATATATACAAATATATATATATATATTCTGAGAGAAAGAGAGAAAAGATACCTGCTCTACTGACTACATCTCACATATAAAAAAAAGTCCTTGTTTTCAATGTAGCTCTCAACCAACAGCACGTTTTGACAAAGCAAATTATATTTTAGCAAGGCCTGCTCTTTTTAAAGATACTTTCCTGTGATGTCACCATTTAGGTATTTATGTTGTGTTTCTACACTGTCTGCATCACTGTCGGGCTGACACATGCGTTTAATGAGCAAGAACACAGCGGGCTTTGCCTTAGGATTAAGTCACGTGTGTTCACATGATCTCAGCGGCCTGTCACAGGGATCAGTTTTAGTGTCTTTGTCAAGAGTCACTCTTGTAGAGAACCTCCTCAACAAGGAGTCGACAAAATAAGGGTGGAGATTTTTTGAGGGCTAGATTTCTCTCTTTCACACTAATGACGTAGGGCAGTACTCACTAACATATTCACATACTGTATCAAAGTCCTTGTGGGTTAAGAATGCTTGCATCTCTGTAAAGAGCATTTGTGATAACAGCTATTCACAAAAGGTTAATTAGGTTTAAATCTGTTTATTCGTATACACAGGAGTATCACCTACATTCAAAGGCCAGTGGACATGACAAACATCGCGGTGTGTATTCAATAAGAAAAAAGAACAGAAAACAAGGCCCCATCCCAAACTGGGGCTTCCCACCTCGCCCCCACCCTCCAACAGTCCCTCCCACACCACTCTCCATTGTTCACTGTGCCCAATGGTTTCATGTTCCAATTCAATGTAGCAAATAAATGAATGTTGCATATGCCCCATGTACCTACTGTCGTTCGCAGGTAACAATGAGCAGGATTAAGCAGTTGTCTATGGTGGTGAGGAGAAGCACCCTTAGATATCTGGGGCACGAGTTTTCTATATTCTTGTTTGAAAAAGTTGATGCATGGCCCCCATGTTTTCTCAAAGGAAGACTCTTTTGCCTCAACTGTTGCTGAGATCTTTTCATCCACAGTAGATTCCAAAGACGGTGTAGCCATGCCCCATAGTCCGGAACTGTGTCCCTACCCCACAGCACAAAAATGGCCTACCTGGCCATGGCTAGGACCTGACCATCGCTCTTCTTAGGGGTGAGTGCAGCTGGAATGTAAGTGCATTGGGTAGTCCCAGTAGAATTTAAGCTGGAAATGAAGTGTGGAATATTGTGTTGATGCTGCTGAGTACAGCTCACCAATATGGCCATGGCTTTGGGCAGTTCCGTAAGTGATTTGTGAGGGTGCCAGTCAAGCTGCATCCTCTCTAGCACTCCAGGGTCTTACTTGGGTACCAAGTGTGAACAAGGGCAGGCGTGCAGTACCATTAGTATGTCACTTCGATCATGGCTCCCCTTCCAGCGGCACTGGCTGCTGTCGTGCATGTGCGATGGAATATGTCCCCCCACTCCTTGTCTGAAACGTGTTTTCTAACACCTTTTACCATATCTTCTTGGCAGTCATTAGTTGTTGTCATGTCGCTCTTAGGAGTCATTAGTACAGGTCAGAAACCAAGTGCTACTCATCAGATCTGGTGAGCAGCTGGCGGGCCACAGGTCCTCTTATCTTAGGCTACGTCACCCAATGGTGTATTTGCATGCAGTACATGCACTCCCTCCCTAGTAGACTGTAGTCTCTCTGTAATTGTTTGAAGGGCTGTAAACTGTCCTGGTCATAAAAATCCCCTATACGCTTGCAATTCGCTAGCTGCCAGACCATGAAGTCACTACCATCCCTGGCTGGCGGGAACTCTGGGTTGTCTTTTATAGGGTCATGGGGAAAGCATGGAAATCAGGCTCAGCATGAGGGAGGCGCTGGCCCAGGCCATCATGGTGACCCTCATTACCGGGGAGCTATATGCTCCCCATTGTCTGTCTCTCTTGGGCAGCCAATGAATCGTCCATACGTGGATGCCGACGACCGACAGACCCATAAAGCACCAGTGCTTCTCGGAGGTCATGCAGTGCCATTCTACCAGGTAGAGCAGTTGGATGGCTATAAAGTAGTTTCTGAGGCAGGGAATTCCCAGTCCTCCTTCTGGTGGGGGGAAGGGGGAGTATTCTGTTGGGGCTTCAGCATTCTGGCTTTATTCCCTTTCCAAACAACCCCCTCTAGTAATCGTTGCATCACGGAAGGTATGCCCTGGGGTGCTTCTAGTGGGAGCACTTGCATTTTGTATCTTTTCGGTAGTAGTGTTAACCGCTGCTATATGGCCTATGTGTGAAAGTCCCCCCCATCTGTCTGTTTTGCAAATCACTGAGGGCTATGTGAAGGAGGTCAGAGTGTTTCTGGTCTGCTATACCTCAACCGTTAATCAGAGTTTAATGCCCAAGTAGGTGATATGGTGGTTTACCCAGGAAAAGGGGCTTTGCCGTTGGAAAGCAATCTGTTTCTCCCCGAGATATCAAGTGCCAGGACCTGTGAATTTTGTGTGTTTTCCTTAAATCCCAATACCAGACTGAAGGAGTTTAATTCATGGAGTAGGGCTGGGAATGTGGTTAGCGGGTTGGTAAGCGTCAAAAGAACGTCGTCTGCCTAGAGTGCTATCTTGTGTTCTGTGGAGGCAAATGTGACCCCTGTGATGTGGGTATTTATACATATTGCTTCGGCTATGGGTTCCCCATAAAGAGGCGTTGAGACACTGGGCAGCCCTATCATGTTCCCCTCTGCATTGAATTTGTCTAAGTCCCATAGGGTGAGCAATACGGGAGCATGGTCAGAGACGTAGATGACCCCTATGTCAACTTACTGCACCCGGGAGATGAGCTGTGTTGTGCCCAGGTAGTAGTCCAATTTGGCATATGCCTGATGTGACACTGAGAAAAACATATAGTCCCTGGGATTGGGATTGGGTGATGAACTCGCCAGATATCCACTTGCCCATGATCCTTGAGCCATGTGTGGGTAGCCTCTGAGAAGGCTCTCTTTTGCCCCACTCTCTGTGCCGACTGATCAAGATCGGTGTCCATCACCATATTAAAATCCCCACCTACAAGTATTGTGTGTGGGGTTGCCAGAATCTGGGATATTGCTTCATGGAGAAAGCCTTCTTCAGTATCGTTAGAGGCGTATACGTTGAAGAGTGTGATTGTGTGTGAGTGTTGCAATATGCATACCATGAGCAGTCTATTTGGGATCTCAGCTACAGTGGAGAGTATTTTGCCTTTGAATTTAATAGCCAATAATATGGCCATCCATCCCCTCTTACCTGTCGGGTAAACCAGCATGAACAAAGCAGGTTCCAGTCCTTTTAAGGAGGCACGTTTCTTGCAGTAAGCAAATGTCTCATCCTGAATCTTTAAGCATTCGCAGCACAGAGCCGCGTTTCACTAGGGCGTTAAGGCCCCTAATGTTCAGGCTAAGGATTCGCAGTGGTGGTAGTGTGTAAGGCCCTGAACATATCTGAGGAGGAATGCGAGTGCTGCTGTAGGTCATTAGGGTCGCACATTCTGAGGCAAATATGTCTTGGGAGTGGTAACGTGGTGCAGTGGTGGTGTCCCCAGTATTCCCTACTAACATAACTAAAATGAACAAACCTTCAATCCCCTCAACTGGAGTAATCCATCCGGATTATGGGTCCGAAATATGCCCGTAGGGTCCATGGTTCATCTTGCCACTCATTTGTGTGCACCTGGTACTACTCCAGCACGGCCCCCCATGAGCTGTAGGGGTGGGCGTTCATTGCCCCATACCCTTCTTTGGCAGTGGATACCAAGTTTTTGATCATGCTCTCTTTTCCTGGTCTCCGGATCGTCAGTCTGTAGTTTGATCAAACTCGCTTGCTGTTCTCTCTGCATCTCATCCTCTGAGGGTTTTGTTGTTAATTTCCTTTGTGACACTCAGGTCCATTTCCCAGCTCAACATTGATGGGCTTTCCTTCCTAGGTGGGCTGCCTAACTGAAGAGTCGGGCCTCTGACCTCCGGGAGGTCGATGATTGATGCAGACTCTGCAAGGGAGCGGACCACATGTTCTTCACCATTCCAGTTAAAAAGCAGTCGGAAGGGATGTGCCCAACGGTACTTTACTGATTTACTCTGAAGGAAGTTGGTGACTAGATTTATTTGCAGACTGCACTCTACGATGTCCGGCGCCAGATTTTGGTAAAGGAGCACTGTAGTGCCCTCAAATTGAATGGGGTGCATTTGACAAGCGGCGTCCATTATAGCTTCCTTCTGACGGAAGTAATGCAGGCAGGTCAGAATATTTGGTGGCGCACCGCCTGGGCTCGTGGCTCTGCTGACTCTCTGGGTTCTGTCCAGCTGCATGTCTGCTATGCTAGCTTGTATAGGACTTTGTGAAATAGGCGTTTCATGTGGGCTCAATGTCCTATTATTATCAATGCTATTATAGGTAAAGTCCCTACCAAAAGGGATGAAATTCCGTTTTGGATTGCATAAAATAAATCAGCTTGAGGCAGTGTATCCCCGTACAGGACCCCAAGATAAATTTAGAATTCTCACTATGTGTCTTCCAGTTTGTATGGTTCCCTCTGTTGACAAGTGTAATATGTGGGGTACTGTATTTGCTGCAATCTACCCCTTTAACCATTGTAAGGAAATGCCTCTTTTTGCATGTTCACCCCCATATTTTTGGACTGATGTTGCTGGTTTTTCGACTCTGAGAGTGCACCGAGACCTGCTAATCAGACCTCAGTGCCAGTATTCTAACCCTATACAAAAAGTATGGTTAATTGGATACACCCAATTAGCAAGTTCAGGCTTACTTATAAGCCCCTAGTATATGGTACCCAGGGTACCAAGGGCATGTAAGGCGGAGTGTTCATACAGCGCTGCAGCACTGTTTCTGCCACCCTGCATGTGACAGGGACAAAATGGACACCAGCCTACCATTGCAGACTGAAAAGAGTTTTACACTGCCAGTTCGACTTTGCCATTACACCTAATGGCAAAGGCACCACTTCCCTTAAGGATATATGTAAATCTCCCCTAAGGAAGATCTATGGAGTCCTATGACAGGGAGCTATATATACTTAAGTAAGACACATGATTTTTAATGTCTTAGCAGCAACATTTCTAAATTGTCTTTTTGCTGTGCAAGGGTTAGGAGCCCCTTTGGCTAACACAGGGTTACCGGATGGCATCCCAGCCCGGCTAACTTCTGAATGCAATTGCCTAACCAGGCAAGTAAGGTATCAAATTAATTGTGAGATTAAATACGACCTGATGCCCGGGCCGGATTTAAAGTCACTATTGGGGGGCGTGGCCAAGATGGCGGAGCGATAGGACGTGCTCTCTCGTCTCTCCGCTCTCGCCCAGCTAGGCCTCACCATATAGCGGTGGAGTTGGGGGCCATTGGGGGCAGAACTTCCCGGGAAAGCTTCCCCTGAAGGGAGGTGCAGCTAATATCACTGCCCAAAGTGAAGGCGCAAGATCGGGTGAGACGTTTGAGGCAGCGGCGAGCGTGCGCACCCAGCAGCTGTGGTGAGGCGACTGTCCGGGGCCGGCAGAGCAACACAAAAGCCTCGAAGTAGCCCTTATCGAATCGCCTGGGCGGCACCAGCAGGTCGAGGTAGGACAGAGCAGTAAACAGCGGCACTCTTGGAGGCGAGCGATGCAGCCCTGGCGAGCGAGCGACGGCCTGAACAAATCGCACTGGCGGGGCCGGGAGGCCCGCACACGGAGGCAGAGACGACGTCTGGCTCGTAATGGGGCTGATCCAGCCTGCGGCCCCCGGACCTAGAGGAGCGACGGGGAGGAGATCGAGGGAGCAGGAGAGCGGCCCTCCCCCGACTAGAGGTACACCAGGTGACCCAGAACCCACCACCGGAGCACAGCAAGAGTGAGAAGCCCCGAAGTAGCTCATAACGAGACGCCGAAGCAGCGCCGGTGGGACGAGGTGAGCCGGACCAGCAAACAGTGGCGCTCCCGAGGGTCGGCGATGCAGCCTTGGTGGGCGGGCGGAGGCCCAGCAACAGCCTGAGTAAATTGCACAAGCGGAGCCGGGAGGTCCACACACAGAGGTGGAGGCAGCGTCGAGCTTGCAGCGGAGCTGTTCCAACCTACGGCCCTCGGGCCTAGAGGAGCGATGGGGAGGAGGCCGAGGGAGCGGGAGGAGCGGCCCTCCCCTGGCCAAAGAGACACCAGAAAAACCCAGAACCCATTACCGAAGCACAGCGAGAGCAGCGTGCCGGGGCCTGCCGGCGCACAGGAGGTGGCGGTACTTGGCGGAGGCCCAGCCGCCGACCAGCAATACTGAGGCCTGTGGGCCCCCGGCTAAGCTCCTGCAGAGCTGGGGAGAGGCTGGGAGCGACATCAGCATACCCCAAGTCTCTGGGGCGACGGACCAGATGAGGCCTGAGGCCTGAACCAAGCAAGGAGGGTGTGGATCACCGGGGCCCGATAGCGCTCGAGCGGCGGTGGCGCCAGGCGGAGGCCTCAGCTGGCCACTACTGGAGTGGAGCAGGTGGCGTAAAACAGCGGTCACATTCTCTCGAGGTACCTACCTGGGGGACTGCGGTGAGAAATGGTATGATCCCGATCGGATCCCTCGGGGGCATCCCCGAATACTCAGCACGTGGCGGCGACAACAAGAGGTGGGGAGCAATAGTGGGGGGAGACCGCAGCCGAGCCCGAAGTTCACAGCAAGGCCCTGAGGCCTAAGGCGCCCCTACGTGGGATTTTCGCCTCCGTGAAGAGGTCCCCCTCTGGCATTTACGACGCCTGCTAACGCGAAGAGAAGAGAGGGACAGTGCTTAGGGGCTGGGGAGTGTATAGATGGTGCTTGCAAGCCCTGAGGAAAACACAAGATGATCTGAGATGTTCAACAAAAGTCACCCCTCTAGCACCTAGCTGAGCGAGCGCCCGGAAAAGAGCAGGACCCCATTGCTGCCTCCCCAACCAGCTCCTTGATTTCCAAGATGAATCTACTCAACGCAAGGAGCGCTAAGGAAATCCTGGATCCCGGGGCCTGTAGTGTCCACCGATCCAACACACGACAGGGGGTGGTGAAATATCACTGGCAACAAGGGGCACGATCCTAGAAATGGTTTCTGGCAGAGGAAAGAATGACAGGTCGGTGAAAGATATGCTCCTCAAGACGCCCGATTCGCAATCTGAAAATCCCCTTCACCAGAAACCCACTACAGTGGCAGAGGGTGATGAGGAGACGGAGGGTCCGGTTAGCCGTTCCTTCCTGGAGTCGCTCTTCGCCTCCCTTCGAGAAGATCTCACGTCCATGAAGCGGGACTTATCGGCTGACCTCAGGGAAGTGCGCCAGGATATGGACTCATTCGGGGAGAGAGTCAAAACTTCGGGAGAACTTGAGTCCAGCAGGGACGAAGAGCTAGAAGGCCTCCAACAAGAGGTCATTCGCCTGCGTGAACAGAACCTCGACCTCCAAGTGCACACAGAAGACCTCGAAAACCAGTCCCGGTGCAATAACATACGCATCAGAGGCATCGCGTCCGGGAAGGAGAACACAAACGTTGAGGCCATGGTGACTGACCTCTTCCGCGCACTTTTGGGGGAGCCAGCAGATTTCTGCGATCAAACTTAACCGCACGCAGAGTGGGGCCCCGGAGGGCAGCCTCTGCCCCGCCAGCAGACATAATAACTTGCGTACATGACTTTCAGCTTAAGGAGCGAATTTTATGTGCTGCCAGAGATGATCCTGCTTTTAAATACAAGGGCCAAAAGCCCATCCTTTACCAAGACTTAGCTGCGTCGACTCTATTGAAACGCAAAGCATTTTGGCCTGTCACCAAACACCTAAGAACTGCTGGCATTTCCTATGTTTGGGGTCCCCCGTTCAAAATAATTTTTCCCTACAACGGAGAACTCCGGCAGATATGCTCAGTGACTGAGGCCTGTAAGCTCCTGGGTATTGAGGCCCCCTCGGTGGAGGAACCACAACAAGATAAGACGACCAGAAATCGCCGATGCGGATATGGATAGACGATGATCAAACCTCCAGCATACAAACTGCGCCCTGACCCAGACACCATGGCTAAAGAACCGCAAGCAGTCTTGGCAACCCTTACTGGGGATCCCCCTGGTGAACAATCGCTGGAATAAACAGGAGGAAATAGCGGACGCTTCGCAGATCCCCCCTCTTGGTTCATTTTTCATGATTGCTTGGGGCTGAGCCTGGGCGGGAGCGGGGAGATACTGGCCATTGGTACCCGTTCATTGTTTATTTTTGGAGCACAATGCTCCAGACTGTGGTTCACTACATGATGCCGGTTTTCTGGCTTATGGGTTTATTAGTTAGGGTTTTGTTTTACATTATTTTTGCCCTCCTTCCCGGGTTCCATGACTCCTTAGCCTTAATCTCAGGCACCGCTCCTCACAGGGTGTGTTTTCTTGGCCTCTGGGGTATGCCCGTGGGCGGGGACCTCCCGGAAGACACTAGCTTCTTCCTTAGCTTTTGATCCCGGCCCGTACTCACATGTTAATGAACACGAAAATCCTTACACTAAATGTAAAGGGGCTGAACAACTCGATCAAACGGAGGGCTATCTTATCCTATCTAGAGAAATCAGGCGCACATATATGCCTGCTACAGGAAACCCACCTCCTAGCTAGGGACACACAGACTCAGATCGAGGGCTTTCCCACATCAATACTTTTCCTCATACACAGCTAAAACAGCTGGAGTCGCTATCCTCATTTCCTGCACCTTTAGGGGAAAGGTGGGCACGAAAATGGCCGAGATTAAGGGGAGACTTAGCTCTTTCAGTCACCATCAATGCACACTCTTATACCCTTGGCTCCATATACGCACCTAATAAGGGAACAAGAGGCGTTTCTTCGATGGGCCGTGATGGACCTCACAACCTTACCAGATAGGCAACTCATACTAGGGGGAGACATAAACACAGTTTTTGATAATCAATTAGACCGTTTGGTGCAGCGACACGGACAGGCGGGAGCTCTCTCGCAGATAGGGAAGGATTGGCTGCACGACCTAGGATTAGTGGACATTTGGCGCAGCTTACATCCACGAACCATAGATTACACGTTCTACTCGCATGCACACAAAACATATGCCTGAATTGATTACTTTATTGGGTACCGAGCACTACTCCCGCTTACACTTGATTCGGAGCTCGAACCCCGTTCCCACTCCGTCCATGCCGCACTGACGTTCACACTCCCAATCCCCCCCTCAGATAGACCATCCTACACCTGGCAGCGGCGCGATACAATTGTACATCGCCTGGAGGTGATACAACGACTCAATAAGGTATTGAAAGAATTCTTGACTTTCTAATGACACCCCTGACACTTCCTCTACTACGCCCTGGGAAACACAAACTAGTCGCAAGAGGGGAACTGATTGCTACCTCGCAGCGGATAAAAAAACCCGACGAGATAAGAGAGAGGGCCTTACTAAGCAAGTGCAAGAGTTAGAACGCGCCCATAAACGGACGGGGGCCCCTCGGGTCTGGCGACAGTTAGAGGCGGCACGTTTGCAACTCGCTGGCCTAGATTTGGATAAGGTGGAATAAGCCGCTCTTAGGCTGCGACTCTCCTTTTATATAGGGGGGGGACAGATGCGGGCGCCTCCTGGATAACAACATGCGTGCCCAGCGCCAAGCGGTCGCTGTGTACACAGTATTTGATGAGTCCGGCAAAGAGTGCTCGAGAGAGGCAGATATAACGCGGGCGTTTCGCGATTTTTACGTGAAACTATATACTGCTCAACATCTCTAAGAACAAGCCTCCCTCACTTATCTACAGGGGAAAGCCCTCCCCAGATTAACACCCGATCAGGCAGCCAGTCTCGATAGCCCTATTCGTGTAGAGGAAGTGATAACAGCTATAGCCCGCCTCAAGCTTCTTAAATCCCCGGGCCCTGATGGGTTCTCCGCTATCTTTTATAAGACCTTTTGCACCACCTTAGCGCCTATTCTCACTAGGCTTTTCAACGAGATAGGCAAATCCTCCGACATCCCTCCACAATGCTTATGGCCTCAGTTGTAGTAATCCCGAAACCTGGCAAGGACACTCGACATTGCGCCTCTTTCAGACCGATATCTCTTTTAAATACAGACTTAAAGCTCTTCACGGGGATCTTGGCAGCTAGGCTGGGACCGATGATGCCACTTTTGGTAGGTTTGGATCAGTCCGGCTTTGTGGTCACGAGACAATGCAGCCACAACACGCGGAGACTTATTCACAAGGCACAGCACCAGAAGGCGGCGCGAGTGGTGTTGTCGGTTGATGCTGAAAAAGCATTCGACCGGGGGCATTGGAAGTACCAGGCAACTCTCACACGGTTCGGAATCGGGAACCGCTTCCGCAAGTGGATATTTAGCGGCTATCTCCACCGCACAGCAGCGGTGGGGGTGAACGGCCACTCCTCCGACTCCTTTCCGATCACCCGCGGCACAAGGCAATTGTGTCCCCTCTCCCCCCTATTATTTGCACTTTACATGGAGCCTATGACCCAGAGTGTGCGGGAGAATCCACTGATCTCCGGGATCCGATTCGTGGGGGAACCTCCACACCATCAGCCTTTACGCGGATGATGTTGTTGCCACACTGGAGAAACCTCAGACCTCCATCCCTGCATTTTTCACTGAGCATGAGAACTTCGCGGAGGCCTCAGGCTTCCAGGTCAATGTCTCCAAATCGCAGGCCCTTGGGGTCTCCCTTTTGTCTTCCACTAGGGAGGCCCTTACACAATTAGTTCCAATTCAATGGTAGACGGAATCAATCTTGTACCTAGGGATAAGGCTGACGATGTCTACACGGGCTACAGCTACCTTGAATTATACACATCTCCTTTCCCAAGTTCAAAAAGATCTACGCCGCTGGAGGCCATTCGGTCTCTCTTGGCTTGGTCAAGTTGCAGTGCTTAAAATGAACGTGCGACCCAAAATATTATCTATCTTTCAAACGCTTCCTGTGGAGCACCCCCTCCGGCGTGATCAAATCGCTCCAGCAGGAATATTTTTCGTTTATATGGGCCGATAAAAAGCCCAGGATGAACAAAGAGCTATTCTACAGGCCCCTTGGGGAGGGAGGATTGGGAGTCCCTAATATAGCCCGCGACTACGAAGCCGCCCAGCTCCACATTCTGTTGGAATGGTCCCGAAGCGAATCGGAAAAACCCTGACTCTTACTGGAAAGAGCAATTGCGGGACGGGCACTGTGGGGGATTCCCTTCCTTAACAAGACCCAAAGCCCCGCAGGACTATATGGTTCACCAGTCACCCACATGACATTAAAGGCCTGGGATTCCACTGCGACAAGATATGGCTTAACCTCCTTCCCATCACCCCTCACACCTATAGTAAATAATACAGAATTTACCCCCGGCCTGGATCAGACGGCTTTTCGTAACTGGGATAGGGAAGGGTGTAGGTCGATAGGACATCTTTTTGATACGGAAGGCCTTCTGACCTTCGAAGCCCTCCGCTCTGACCTCGCTCTGCCTGAATCCGAACAGTACAACTTCCATCAGGTACAACACTGGGTCATGCACCCCTCGGTGCACACGGGGGCCCAGAGACCACTCAACGCATACGAAAAATGGCTACACATTAAGACGAATAACACACCTTATCACTGAACTTTATCACTTACTACGCCCCCCAGAAACTGTGACCCCTTAAGCAGGGCAACGGCGCTGGGAGGCAGAAGTAGGGCGCACACTCGCACAGAAGGAATGGGGTGACATTTATTACCGGGCACGCCACACCACGCGGAATGTTTCTAGAATCGAAACAGCGACTAAGGTAGTCACCTACTGGTAACTTACGCCCCCCAGATTACACAGATACAACCCCAGCCGCTCCTCACATTGCTGGAGGAACTGTGGATCAGAAGGCACATTAGCACATTTATTATGGGACTGTTCCATCAGTTCCTTCTACTGGGAACACATCTTAGATGACAAACACTTGGATACAGAGATACCGCGCTTTCCAGCGCATGTCGTCTTGGGCTTGCCCAATGCGCTCACATTACCCCTCCGATTGCGGAAAGGCAGACAAATGGGAATAGCACTAGGAGCAGCGTTGCAAAATATCCTGTCTTACTGGGGCACGGACAGGACACCTATATACCAGGGGTGGCTATACAAACTGTGGAATGCTCTGGGCATGGAACGTATGTCTCTCTCTGTCAACCGCCCAATGACCACAGACGACAGTTTTGATTCTGGGAAGTGGATCTTTTATTAAGTCCGTAAATGAACAAGATGTGGGTTTTCTCAGGTGGGTCTGCTATCTTGTCTCGTCGCGGGGTTCTCAGCGTTGCCACAGTGGTATGGCCGGTTTCTTTTCACCTCCTCACGTCTCTGGCAGTGGCCGTCCCCTCGAGGAAGAAGAGAGAGGCGATTAGTAAGGGTCCCCTGCTCACGGATCCCCCCCCTGTCTTCTCGCGCTCTCCTGCTATCGTGCCTTTGCTCTTCCCACTCTGAGTTCCTCACCCACCCTGGGCTTCTTTTAGCCTTTTGGTCTCCAGGGAGCCACTTACTTCAGTGGCGACTTTTGCCCTATCGGAGACTTACTAATGGCGGGAGTGGCTCGGTCGACGTCCTCCCAGCGTTTTCCCACGTAGACGCTCAGCGCCCCAGACTACAGTTCCAGCCCAACGCCGGACCGAGCAATGTTGAATACTATAAAACAAAAAGGGGGGGGGGGATAGATACCTCTACTCTTTGTCCCTGCTCCTTACAGTCCTGTATATAACGCTTGCGTGTGCAACCACCCGCCCAGTCGGCGTCCGGTTCCCTCGATCACTTGCCTGAAGCCGTGACCCGATGACGGGGTCACGACCGCCTCGTCCAGCACGCCTTTCGCAGGGGACGCCTCCGCCCTGTAGCGATTGGTATCTCCGCCGTCTTCCGGTGTCTTCGCGTCCTTGCCTCTTCCGTTCTCCTTCTCCGACCTCCCTTCGGTTTCGTCGTCTCCAGAACCTCGCTCGCCGTTCCCGACCTCCTCTTCTCGCTTGGCGACTTCCGGGTCTTTTGTACTCAGCCCCCACGTGTCCACCGGTATCCATGGAGACGGCACAGAGGTTCGTCCTTCGGTGCCCCTGGGGCACTCCTCGCCGTCCTCCCGGAGCACCCTACCACACTCTCACTACAGGGAGATAGTACCCCCTTCACAGATCTATGGCGCCAATTCCTCCCCCTACTTTGCACCAAAATTAGGGAACTTAAGTGTCCCAAATACCTGCGACTCTTGCGCCTTGCAGAGCCCCCACAGGAAGCCATACCACCTGCATCACTGGGCACTACAGCCTAAAGACACAGTCTTGACCCACCGACACTACATCAACTCAGCCTGGGAGGGTCTTAGATAAGAGATGGGTTGGGAGGATCTAGGGTGGGACCCGGGGTGGAGGGGTGGAGGGGAGGGAGTTGGGGTTTTTGTTATGCGCCCTGCTGTTTATGCTCGTTCTACATGGCTTACTGTTGAAGGCACTGTTTGATGCATAAATCGAAATTAGCAATAAAAAGATTTAAAACTAAAGTCACTATTAAAGTTACAGAGCATTTAGGAAGTTGCCACTCTGCACTCCAGCTAGTACAGTGGCCTCACAAAGGCCCTGACACATAGACGGTTTTCTGACCACCTCAGGAGATGTGTGAACAAAGGCAGCTGTCGCAGAGTGAGGTGTTACCTCCTCTCCCAGGATGGCCACTTAGGGTGTTAGACCAAAAGGATGGCTTCAAAGGTGAAACCGTCTTTGAAGGACAGTTTTGACAACATCCCTGAGCAGGATGCCTTTTGTTCCTGCAGACAATTAGCAGACATAGCCAAAGACGGGAAACATGTGTCCAAACCAGTTTCCCCGGGGGCGTGTAGCCCACTGGTAGCCACACGTCTATAGTTGGCTACTCTGCTACCAAACACCAAAGAAGGCTTGTGCCAGCTTGAAGGGGGCAAGAATGGGTCACTCTGGGATAGCCAGATGCCACACATCACAGGAACTTCGTCACTAGAGAGGAGGGGACCCAGTAGCCCATTGGCTAGTGACTGCTGGACCCCTCAGGACTCTTTCCTGGGATAAATAGGGCAGCCCTAGCACCCTGGAGAAGAGAAGAGGACGAAGAAGGGCTGCATTGCTGCCTTTTACCTGCACCAAGAAAGGCTGCACCGTTGTGAAGATTGCACCTGCTGCAATTTTGGGCAACCAAGAATGGGGCTGTGCCTGAGGCTCCAAACACAGGGAAAAGTCGATTTCCCGTCTTCACCAACAGAAGTGATTCAGAGGATCAGTCTGCTGATCTCCGGGAGCCAGCTCCAGCACAACAAGAGCTGATAGAGCCCAAACGGACAAGTTGGTAGCCACCGCAGGTGTTTTGCCACTACCAGTCGCCGGGCACGAAAGAGAGACAGTCCGCGATATCCAGATCTTGCACCCAAGCATGCCGGACCCGGGAGTGCTGTCAGAGTCCAGATTCGTCGGACCTACAGGATACCAGCCCCAACCAAAGAGTCTGCATCCAACAGCCGTGATACGGGACCAGTGGGGCATCATCGGCTGGCCGACTACTGCAACGTAGAGGACTTCGAGGGATCCCAATTTCCCCAGCGAATGTCGCCACACGACACCTGTGATTGGAGGAACCACCACTGAAACACCCCTATGGACTGCACCACAACCAGAGCATCCTATACAGCATCATTGTCTGCATCCCTCAGCATCAGCACCACTCCATTGACTTCTATCGCGGTCATGCTGTAGAGTTTGAAACTTCCTCTAAAAACACTCTGGTGGCCAGGTACCTGTCCAAAGCATCCTTACTGGCTTCCTAGACCACGTCCCTGTCAGATTTGGTCATCCAACTCGGCCGGAGTACCCGCACTAGCTTTTTCAAACTTATGAAAAGTTAACAAACCTTTTGTTGACCAAAGCTTATTTGCGGTTGCATTTAAAAGTGATAACAACTTCTGAATCTCGGAACCCCCCGGTGTATTTTAATGATCAAGGTCTCTAAAAATTCATTAAAATAAGCTCTATTTTTTTTAAAAAATTGTTGGCATCTCTTTTAATTGGTGTGTGATTTTCTTATTCCGTTGTTTGGTGCTGTTAAATGCTTCACACTAATTTCCTTTGTCAAGCCTTATTGCTCACAGTCACAGCTACCAAGGAATGAGATAAGGTTGAGTAAAAAATCCTGACTGGACCCAAGACGGTATTTGCAAGTGTACTCCACGATAAGGCCCCGCAGCCATATCATATAGTACACCCAGATCCGCACATTGGTGCCTAGCAGTGGGATCCAGAACTTGTGCTTAGCTGTACCAGACAACTAATAAGTTAATAACCACTGATAAGAGACTGCCAAGTTGACATTAAGAAAAAGTTCTCGAGTTTGGTAAGTTCTGAAAATTCCAAAGGCACCCGTTTTCTAGAAGAAATGTTTCAGTATCAAAAAGCCTTTTTTTCTTTTTACAAAAGACTTCAAAGATAGAAAGCAGGGGAATCGACCTGGCTACCTTGCTCCCACTCACGATCACTACTATGAGATCCCTGTGAAGAGAGAGAAAAATTTACCCTGGAAACACTGCATCCAAGGAAGATCTTGCAAAGGCCCTCAACGTTTGGGAGGAATCAAGAAAGGCCCAGATCCAACTATAGGAGGAGATCACTGCCCACTGACAGTGGAGATGAAGGGGGTGCAGCAGAGTTTAATGACCAGGAAGGGGATAATAATGAGAGTGGAGTCCCCAAAGTTCAATCAAGAGGTAACTCCATGTCTGGGAGTGAGAGAAGCTCCTCTTTGGTGAGGAGACCACAAGAACTGTCAGCCCAGCTCAGCCTCTTGGAGATCCAGGAGAGGAAGCTGGCCTTGGAAGGGAAAAGATTGGCCCTATAACAGAGGAGGATCAAGCTCTGGGATGAGACCCCAAGAGAATGGTGACAGCAAAGAAGCAGAGGTAATACCAGGTGGTGCCTATGATCCCAGGTTGCTCAAGGGGATTGTACCTATATACACTGAGGGGGATGACATAGACAAGTGGCTAGCAAATGATGAAAGAGGCTATTAGAATAAGAGGGAGAGTGCACAACACTGGGGGTCCTTTGTTATGGGAACTGATACCTGCAGTAGGGAGAGATAGATTGCTTACACTCGAGGATCAGGCGGCAGAACCTTACACCCACATGAAGGAGGCACTCATTGAGCTATTTGGTCTTAACCCTGAGGAGCACATATAAAAGTTTAGGAGCATACACAAGGAAGCAAAACCGACATGGCTGGACTTTGTAGATGCCTCTGTGAAGTCACTGGAAGGCTGAATTAAGGGTAACAAATTGGATACCTATGAGGGATTATACAAGTTAATGGTTAAAGAGCACATTCTTACAAATTGTGCTTCAGAGAAGTTACACCAGCATCTGGTAGACTCAAAGCTATCTAGCCCTATAGAGCTGGGGAAGATAGCTGATGAGTGGGTACGCACTAGGATGCCCAAGAAGTCTCAAGGAGGTGAAAGCAAAAAGGTGGGACAAGATCCCCTTCAGGGAAAAGATGGGGGCAAGCTTAAAGAGGGTGAGAAACCTTGTGAGGCCCCGAAAGATGCCCAAGGTGGGGACACCAAAGCCACATCCCAATTCCAAAAGGGGAGGGGGTGTCAGGGAAATAATTTCGACCCATCAAAGGCTGGGGTGTGCTATAACTGTAGACAGCCAGGGCACAAAAAGGGAGATCCTGTATACACAAGGATATCACCCAAAGGTGATAGTTCCAATGTATTTGCCAGTGTAGGTATTGGGGTGGAAGTTGGCCCTGGGGATTGCAAGAGGTACACTGAAGCCACATTAGTTTGCTTGGGTGGTGAGGAGATTGAACCCTTGGACCACTGATCTTGACTGGTAGGTCGCTCCCCCACCACACAGCTCCGTCTGTGTGCCCTGCTGCTGCCCCTGATTGTGCTCGTTTTTCCTTTCTGTGCCCCCTTGCTGCCCCTGATTGTGCTCGTTTTTCCTTTCTGTGCCCCCCTTGCTGCCCCTGATTGTGCTCGTTTTTCCTTTCTGTGCCCCCTTGCTGCCCCTGATTGTGCTCGTTTTTCCTTTCTGTGCCCCCCTTGCTGCCCCTGATTGTGCTCGTTTTTTCCTTTCTGTGCCCCCTTGCTGCCCCTGATTGTGCTCGTTTTTCCTTTCTGTGCCCCCTTGCTGCCCCTGATTGTGCTCGTTTTTCCTTTCTGTGCCCCCTTGCTGCCCCTGATTGTGCTCGTTTTTTCCTTTCTGTGCCCCCTTGCTGCCCCCTTGCTGCCCCTGATTGTGCTCGTTTTTTCCTTTCTGTGCCCCCTTGCTGCCCCTGATTGTGCTCGTTTTTTTTTTCTTTCTGTGCCCCCTTGATGCCCTGATTGTGCTCGTTTTCCCTTCTGTGCCTGTTTCCCGCCGCTGCGCCCCTGCGGCCCCGCCCCCTCACTGCCCATTCGCTGCCCCATTCCCTGCTCCTCCCTCCCACCTCCCCATTTATGGCGGCCGCTGCGTGGTGAAGAGAGCGACCCCTGACCTTGACTGGTAGGTCGCTCCCCCACCACACAGCTCCGTCTGTGTGCCCTGCTGCTGCCCCTGATTGTGCTCGTTTTTCCTTTCTGTGCCCCCTTGCTGCCCCTGATTGTGCTCGTTTTTCCTTTCTGTGCCCCCTTGCTGCCCCTGATTGTGCTCGTTTTTCCTTTCTGTGCCCCCTTGCTGCCCCTGATTGTGCTCGTTTTTCCTTTCTGTGCCCCCTTGATGCCCTGATTGTGCTCGTTTTCCCTTCTGTGCCTGTTTCCCGCCGCTGCGCCCCTGCGGCCCCGCCCCTCACTGCCCATTCGCTGCCCCATTCCCTGCTCCTCCCTCCCACCTCCCCATTTATGGCAGCCGCTGCGTGGTGAAGAGAGCGACCCCTGACCTTGACTGGTAGGTCGCTCCCCCACCACACAGCTCCGTCTGTGTGCCCTGCTGCTGCCCCTGATTGTGCTCGTTTTTCCTTTCTGTGCCCCTTGCTGCCCCTGATTGTGCTCGTTTTTCCTTTCTGTGCCCCCCCTTGCTGCCCCTGATTGTGCTCGTTTTTCCTTTCTGTGCCCCCCTTGCTGCCCCTGATTGTGCTCGTTTTTTCCTTTCTGTGCCCCCCTTGCTGCCCCTGATTGTGCTCGTTTTTCCTTTGTGCCCCCTTGCTGCCCCTGATTGTGCTAGTTTTTTCCTTTCTGTGCCCCCTTGCTGCCCCTGATTGTGCTAGTTTTTTTTTCCTTTCTGTGCCCCCTTGATGCCCTGATTGTGCTCGTTTTCCCTTCTGTGCCTGTTTCCCGCCGCTGCGCCCCTGCGGCCCGGCCCCCTCACTGCCCATTCGCTGCCCCATTCCCTGCTCCTCCCTCCCACCTCCCCATTTATGGCGGCCACGCAGCGGGCGCGCCAAAGGCGCGCCTAAGGCAAGCCCGTCTGCGCCCGTCCGCGCCGTGACCGCGCCCAGCGCCAGACCCCCTGGTCCGGCCATCCCCCGCGCCCGCCACATCAACAGACGCCGATACGACGCCAGCACCCTCCACGCACTCAACCCCGGAAAAGATCACGCCTGCTACCAGGCCACCCCGAAGCGCACCCAAGGGCCCTTCACCTGCCGGAACTGCAGCTTCGCCAGCACCCGCCCCGCCAAACCACCGCCCAGGAAAGAACCCAACTACCTCAGATGCATCCTCCTCAACACCCGCTCCACCCGCAAACACGCCATCGAACTCTGGGACCTTCTCGACTCAACCTCCCCAGACGTCGCATTCCTGACGGAGACCTGGCTGAATCCCGCTTCAGCCCCCGACATCGCCATTGCCATCCCGGACGGATACAAGATCACCCGCAGGGACCGCACCAACGGAGTCGGAGGAGGCATCGCCATCGTCCACAGGAACACCCTCAGAGTCTCAACCAACACCGACGACACCCTCAGCACCGCCGAACACATGCACTTCCAGATCCACACCGATCCCAACACCACCCTCAGAGGAACCCTCATCTACAGACCCCCGGACCCCGACCACAGTTCAGCGATTCCATCGCTGACTTCGTCAGCACACACGCCATCGCCTCCACGGACTACATCCTCCTCGGGGACCTGAACTTCCACCTCGAGAACAACAAGGACACCAACTCCACCACCCTGATCGACAACCTCGCCACCCTCGGACTCAGACAGCTCGTGACTACACCCACCCACGCCGCCGGCCACACGCTAGACTCCATCTTTTCCGCAAGCCCACACGTCTCCTTCAACCACACCTCCGAACCCCACTGGACTGACCACCACTGCATCCACTTCACCTAAAGGAAGCCCACCACGCACCACCGCACCGAACAAATGCCTCGCCGCTGCTGGAGCAGAGTCACGGAAGACCAGCTAACCACAACCCTCGCCCTGAGCCCACCCGCCGAACCCTCCGACCCCGACACCGCCGCCCGCAACCTCAGACAGTGGATCGACGACTGCGCCAACACCCTCGCCCCGCTCAAGAATCCGCCCAACAGCCACACCAGCAAGAAAGCCACCTGGTTCACCGAAGACCTCCAGGCCTCCAAACGAACATGCCGAAAACTGGAGAAGATCTGGCTCCACGAACGGACAGCGGACAGCTACGCCGCCCACGAGCGCCACCCGCAGTCACCATCACCTCATCAGATCCGCCAAAAGGGCCTCACTCAAAGACCGCCTAGACAACAACGCACACAACAGCAAAGAGCTCTTCAACATCGTGAAGGAACTCTCCAACCCCAGCTCCAACACCAACGACATCCAGCCGTCGCGAGACCTGTGCGACTCACTGGCCACCTTCTTCCACCGCAAAATCGCCGACATCCACGACAGCTTCAACACCACGACCGCCCCGGCAACCACCGAGACCACTGCCCCCACAACCACCAACCGCCTGCTCTCCTGGACCAACATCAACGACGAGGACACCAGCGAGATCATGAACACCATCCACTCCGGTTCACCGCTAGACCCGTGCCCTCACCACATCTTCAACAAAGCCAGTACAGCCATCGCGCCCCATCTCCGGAAAATAATCAACATCTCCTTCGAGACAGCAACCTTCCCGGAAAGCTGGAAGCACGCCGAGATCACCGCCTTACTCAAGAAACCCAAGGCAGACCCCAAGGACCTCAAGAACTTCCGACCCATCTCTCTGCTCCCGTTCCCCGCGGTCACCGAGAAAATCATCAACAAACAACTGACCCGCTACCTCGAGGAGAACAACATCCTGGACCCTTCCCAGTCCGGCTTCCGCAGCAACCACAGCACCGAAACCGCCCTCATCGCCGCCACCGATGACATCAGGACCCTGCTAGACAACGGAGAAACAGCAGCCCTCATCCTCCTGGACCTATCAGCCGCCTTCGACACGGTCTGCCACCACACACTACGAACACGCCTTCACGACGCCGGGATCCAAGAGAAGGCCCTGGACTGGACCACATCCTTCCTTTCCGGCAGAACACAAAGCGTCCGCCTCGCCCCTTCCGATCCAAGGCCACCAAGATCATCTGCGGCGTACCCCAAGGCTCCTCCCTCAGCCCAACGCTGTTCAACATCTACATGGCACCCCTCGCCCACGTCGCCCGACAGCACAACCTCAACATCATCTCCTACGCCGACGACACCCAGCTGATCCTCTCCCTCACCAAAGACCCTCACACCGCCAAAGCCCACCTCCACGAAGGAATGAAGGCCGTCGCCGAATGGATGAGGACCAGCCGCCTGAAGCTGAACTCGGACAAGACGGAGGTCCTCATCCTTGGTTCCAACCCTTCAGCCTGGGATGACTCCAGGAGGCCAACATCACTGGGAACAGCCCCGCCACCCACGTACGCAACCTAGGGGTCATCCTCGACCCCACCCTCTCCATGACTAAGCAGGTCAACGCCGTTTCCTCATCCTGCTTCAACATCCTCCGAATGCTCCGCAGGATCTTCAAGTGGATCCCCACCGAAACAAGAAAAACAGTCACCCAGGCCCTCGTCACCAGCAGGCTGGACTACGGAAACGCCCTCTACGCAGGAACGACGGCTAAGCTCCTGAGACGGCTGCAACGCATCCAGAACGCCTCTGCACGTCTTATCCTCGACATCCCCCGACGCAGCCACATCACACCCCACCTGAGAGACCTGCACTGGCTCCCTGTCAACAAGAGGATAACCTTCAAGCTCCTCACCCACGCACACAAAGCACTCCACAACTCCGGACCAGCCTACCTCAACAGACGACTCAGCTTCTACACCCCCACCCGCCAGCTCCGCTCGACCAGCCTCGCCCTCGCCACAGTCCCCCGCATCCGGAAAACGACCGCCGGCGGCAGATCCTTCTCCCACCTCGCCGCCAAGACCTGGAACACCCTCCCCACCAACCTCCGACAGACCCAAGACCTACTGGCCTTCAGAAGACTCCTCAAGACCTGGCTCTTCGATCAGTAGCAGCACCACCCCCCTCTTCCCCCAGCGCCTTGAGACCCTCGCGGGTATGTAGTGCGCTTTATAAGTGACATGATTGATTGATTGATTGATTGATCTGCAAGTATGGTAAAGTACAGGTAGTGGCCAAGAATCGATGGGGTAGAAGTTCAGGCCTTGAGGGATACAGGTGCCAGCATAACCATGGACATGGCCAAGTCAGATACTATATGATAAAGTGCGTGAGATACTGAACTTTGACAATGTTACAAAGTCACATCCCAATGGTGTGATAGACTGAGTGGGGAGGGGTTACTGGCCATAAGAAAGTAGCTGTGTCCCCTGCCTACAAGTGGAGTGTCTATTGGGCAATGACCTTGAAACTTCTGCTTGGGCAGAGGTGGAGAATAGGACCCATGCCGCAATGCTGGGTATCCATGAGTGGGTATGTGTCTCCACCAGAGCAAAAAGGCCTTAAGGGAGAGTCAAGGGACTGTGGATCCTGAAACAGTGGACCAGGTCCCTAGCAACAAGAGAAGAGGAAGGAAGCCTGGGAAGGCCTCTTTTAAAAGTCCACAGAGCAAGAAGGAGCCCAACTTTCAGGCGGAAGGCCTGGTCTCTGAAGAGGAGGTAACTGCCCTGAAGGACTAGCCTGACCTGGCAGAACTTCAAGGAGCAGGGACCCCTTCAGAAAGGACTTGAGAAAGGGACAGCAGTCCTGTCCTACTCTTGAAGACCTGGGACAGTTGGCTGTCAGACAGGAGGAAGGAGATGTCAGTGGTACCCATAAAGTATACTGGGAGGAAAGGTTCCTAAACAGTGAGGAAAGGGACCCCAAACCATGGCAAACAAGAGAGTGGTGGTCCCCCAACAGTACAGAGAGTTCTTACTTAACCTAGCCCATGACATCCCCTTAACTGGTCATCTGGGGCAGACCAAAACCTGGGACAGGTTGGTCAATCACTTTTTTTATTGGCCTCAGATGTCAGACAAGGTAAAGGAGTTTTGTCGCTCCTGTGTTACCTGTCAGGCCAGTGGCAAGACAGGCAGCAAACCAAAGGCTCCCCTCATACTTCTTCCAGTGGTGGGGACTCACATTGAGAGGGTGGATATTGATATAGTTGGTCCCCTAGACCCACCTACTGCCTCAGAGCATAGGTTCATCTTAGTGGTAGTGAATCATGCCATTAGATATCCATAAGCCATACCCCTTAGGACAGTCACTACCCCTGCAGTTGCTAGAGCCTTACCTGGTATTTTTACCAGAGGGGGTTTCCTAAGGAGGTGACTTCAGACAGAGGCACAAACTTCATGTCTGCCTTTCTGAAATCAATGTGTGTGTGGGGTGACTTATAAATTCCCCACTGTTAGACCTGGCACCATTGGCGTGGGTTTCCCCTCCATTTCTCGCTTTTTGTCTCCTCTGTGTTTGCTGGGGTTAGATGCTCTGGGCGCTGCGCCACGGCCATTCCGTGCCACAGCGCAAATGCTCCCTATTGTAAATTGACTGTATGAATTGATGTTCCCATAATTGGCTCATTTGGTTTACCTGTTAGTCTCTAGTATAGTGCACCGTGCGTGCCCAGGGCTGGTAGACCGAATGCTGCTGGTGGGCCTGCAGCGCTGATTGCGCCACCCACAGAAGCAGCTTGTAAAGTGGAAAGTCGAATTTAGTATGCCTGAGCTCAGAATATTAAAGTACATCTTTTAGTGAGGGTTATTTCTATATTCTGTGTCTGAAAATACCACTTTGGGAAAGTGGGTATTTTCTTGCCCAAGTCTTCCAGTGTGTTCTGCTGTTATGTGTATTGGCTGTCTGGTTTTGGAGGGACAGGGTAGGTTGAACCCGACCTGGGTCGAGTAGAGAGATCTGCAGCTGGAGTATGGGGAGGGGTGACCCTTTGATCTGAGCAGGGCTGCGCCTGGCAAGGTGAATGATGGCTCCCCCTCCCACGGTGCGTCTGATGGCAGACCCCCTCTCCTAAAGGGCAGGATGCCGCCTCGTAAACAACGTGCCCCCAGGACCTCCCCGAACTGGTTCTGACTGGGTTCAGTGACTTGTGACTTTTGAGAGAACAAAGGCGAGGGGGGTATAAAGATGTGCGCGAAAACCCCCACTTGTGTGTTACTTCTGGATGACAAGACGAACCTCTGTCCGTGTAACTAGAGGGAAAGGACTTTGAAACTTTCATCCATCTTGCTGAAGCAACTACCCAAGGGCCTGATTTGAGCTCGCCTCCTGCTGAAGTCTCAGGGACATTAGACTTCACCCATCAGCCGTCTGGATTCCTATTTGAGGGGGATTGTACCCACAGGTGAGGCCTCTGTTGAGAATTCCAGAGCCTCTGGTTCTAGTGCGGGGAACGCGGGCTAAAAGTCGCTATCGCTATTGTGGGCCGCTGCAGCTGAGGAGCTGTGCCGCTGAGTGCCCGCATTTGCCATCCTACGAAAATCATCGCTATCGCTATTGTGGGCCGCTGCAGCTGAGGAGCTGTGCCGCTGAGTGCCCGCATTTGCCATCCTACAAAAATCATCGCTATCGCTATTGTGGGCCGCTGCAGCTGAGGAGCTGTGCCGCTGAGTGCCCGCATTTGCCATCCTACGGAAATCATCGCTATCGCTATTGTGGGCCGCTGCAGCTGAGGAGCTGTGTCGCTGAGTGCCCGCATTTGCCATCCTACGGAAATCATCGCTATCGCTATTGTGGGCCGCTGCAGCTGAGGAGCTGTGCCGCTGAGTGCCCGCATTTGAAATCCTACGGAAATCATCGCTATCGCTATTGTGGGCCGCTGCAGCTGAGGAGCTGTGCCGCTGAGTGCCCGCATTTGCCGTACTACGAGAATCATCGCTATCGCTATTGTGGGCCGCTGCAGCTGAGGAGCTGTGCCGCTGAGTGCCCGCACTAGTCACCACTTCCAGGATCTTGTTACCACCTGCGGGTACCGCTGGGTGCCCGCCTTTAAGCCCCGTCCCAGGATTATCGTGAGTGCACGCCGCGGACCGCTACAGCCGGGAGCTGTGGCCGCTGCGAGTCCGCCTGTTATCACCGCGGCTTCCTTTTGAGGCTGCGTGCTGTGCCCCTTTACATCTCAGGTACATTGTGCATCACCGGGTCGCGTGGACCCCGGCCCCGAACTAAGTCCGTTCCACCCCCGTTTCGAGTGCCTTTATTGCTTTTGAAGTGAATCTGTAACTGTGTGCATTGTGGCTCCTTGAGTGCTTTTAGCCTCGTGTTCAGTCTATATAAAGATAACTATTTTTCTATAACTACTTGTGTTGTCCGTTTGTGGCGTCTCTCCTGTGTTATTGTGTATGGTCATAAATGCTTCACACACTGCCTCTGAGATAGGCCTGTCTGCTCGTGCTACGTTACCACAGGGTTGAGCAGGGGTTATCAAAGAGTGTAGCCCCCTTACTCTGACTTAGGAAGAAGGATCCCTATTTGGACCTCGTCGTCAGCAGCGGCCAACTAGAGATCCCCATTTCTAACACCCACACCATACCATCCACGAGGTAATGGCCTTGTTGAAAGATCTAAAAAGACCATGGACGGCATGGGTATGGGTTTACCTAATAAACTCAGGAGGAGATGGGATATTCTCCTCCCACACCTATTGTTTGCCTACAAGGAGGTTCTCCAGAAAGCAGCAGGATTCAATTCCTTTGAACTACTCTTTGGATGCTGAATTAAATTACAGAGGGGGGGTCGCCCTTGTCATAGCGCTGCCCATCACGCCTGACAGAGGATGATACTGCCCAACAGCAACAGCACCTCCTGGCGCCACATCGACTCGCCATTGGAAGGGGCGGGGCCGCCGACAGCCAAGGTGCACAAAAGGGACCAGGCTCTCCCGCAGTGCGGGGCGCTGAATTAAATCAGTGACGGGGGTCGCCTTTGTCCTAACGCTGCCCAAAACCCCTGGCAGAGGACTACACTGCTTAGCAGCAACAGCGCCAGGAGGAGCAGTATGGACTCGTCTCCGGAGGGGGCAGGGCTGCCCAAAGCCAAGGTGCACAAAAGAGACCAGGCTCTCCCACAGCGCGGGACACTCGTGGGTGGGCTCGTCTACGCCTGTCCATGGCCGACGAGGCTGGGCCACCCCTCTTGGCCCATGGACAAAACAAGGTACTGTTTTGATTGTCTGTACTCATTTAGATTTTTTCCCACTCTTTTGTCTGTGATCCTCCTGCCCTGGCCACCTATCTGGGGTTCTCTACCTCTCCCTTGCAAACTAGGACTCACTAAGGGCTATCAGGCTGATTCCGTTTTTAACCATCATTGTGAGTTCTTGACTAGTTAGTCTTAATCATCTTGATCTACATAAGATATGGGCAAGCGCAAGGCAACAGAGCTTCCCACAGGCCCACAGAACTCATCCACATCAACCAAGAAATTCAGGAACTGCACATTGAATGAGACCAACCTCTTGACAGAAGAGGTCGAATCCATCACTGGCAACAATGATCCTCCTGAGGGGCATCCGGGTTAATGTAAAAAAAGAAACCAAAACGTGCTAAGAACAATCTACCTGATATGTTTAAGAAGAAACCCCAGGGCCATATTCCCCCTGCTATGGAAACCACTATCTTAAAGAATACACCAGTGGCATCTATTATAGAGCCCTTCACTCAATCAGCTCCACCACACAATATTCCCCTGGAACCTGCTATAGTTTGCAATAATCGCTTTCAGCCTCTGCAGGCTCTTGCCTCCACGGTAGGCGACACTGGCGATCCTGGAATGCTCTCTGAGGTTACTAGCAGGGGTGCAACCACAGGGCTGGCAGAAGTAGCCTCCGACCATTGTCAAGAACCTTTTAAGAGATTGAGAGAGGACGTAGGGGAAATGAAGACCTTGCTCACACAGATTCTGACTGCAATGAATCACTTGACACAAGCTGTCACAGAGTTGAAGAAGAGAGGGAGATGCTCATGTTCATGTGGGAGGGGAACACAGGGGATTACCCTAAGTAGAACTACTTCATCAAATCATGAGGGGAGGCACAACATTTTAAACACGAGTCATGATCCTAGGCATTCTAAGAACACCAGGAACAATATAGGCAACACAAGCATGCCATCCCTAGAGCAGGCCCATACTCACTCGCAGCCTTGGTCCTAACCTACAGGAACCTAGGGATGGCTGCCCGGGAGGCGCAGCTTTACCTCGCTCAGGCTCTAGCCCTTGGCTGCATAACAGTAAAAAGGGTCACGTTGACAAGCCATTGCATGTTGTAACTGAACATGTGTCTCAGATAAAGAGGAAGCCAACCACTACTAATCTCGGCCCTAACCTGCTACGGACTGGCAAGATCCACTTAATAAATCTTCCAAAGCTTTCCCTTTCCTCTAGCTATAAAGGCGAGGAGTCCCTGCCTAACAAGGCAATTCATTGCAACCGCCATGTAAGAGGGTGTAGATCCATAATCAGAGAAGACATCACTTCTGCAAGGAGACAACCCGGCCAAAAACCAGGCTTCGATTCTATCGAACTGATATTTGCTGATAGTAAGATTGCAGATAGCCTGGTGGCTTTTGACATTAGAACATGTCCACTAAGAGGCTCCTCTATTCAATTTAAATACCCCAGACCAGATATCTTACAGGCGAAATCACGCCCAGGTCCCATGCCACCCAAACTCCCACGACCTGACACAAAGATCACAACACTAAATCCAACTCCAAATGGCCCCTCTGATAATGATTCTATCTTGGGTGATGTAGATTGACTAAAGAGGGTGCACATAGCCCTCATATCACCTCAATCCGGGAAACATTTGCTACTCCTTAGTTCCACCTTGACCCCACCCGAATCAACTTCCATGGGTAACAACCAACTGGAAAATGCTCCAAGGCGCCACTTAACACTAGTTTCCTGGAATGTGGCAGGTGTAAAATCAAGCTACCTTTACCTGATTGTAACGACTTAATTGAAGGCTTTGACATCTGGCTATTCCAGGAGACTTGGAGTCTGGATCCCGTGTTCAGAGCCTGTTATACTAATTACTTGATCTCCGGCCAAAACAAAGCACTGCGGCAGACCTTATGGAGGCCTGCTCATATGGCTTAGAATATCCCTAGATTGCTCAATACAAGCAATTGACTCCCGGACATTTTGGGAATCTGTATCAGCTTCATAGGGGGAACAACGATTGATGTTTACAACGTTTATGTTAGAGGGCTGTGAGGTGGTAAAAGTTCTGATAGGCTTGGGAAGTCATCGGGAAAACCTATCATATACCTACAAGATAGTAATCGCTGGAGACTTCAGTACAACGTTCGAGCCGCTAGATTATAATGATACGGATCTATCTCAGGAGGAGGAACAGTCATGGGGTGTCCCTCAACTTGACCTACCTCCTGTAAAAGATGGACTCAAGCTGCTCTCCAGCTGAAGTCCTTATCATTGGAGTTCTTTGGACATCCTGTTGGGTACTTATAGTTTGGTCAGAGAAGGTTGGGAGAGACCTCTCAAGAAACCCAAGCAGGGCAACCTAGATTATGTACTGGACCTTCAATCCAGAATGACAGAATACATGGAAAAGGCAAACAAAAACTTGGAGGCCAGCCAGCAGCTTGTAAGGCACTGGTATGACCAAAAGGCTTCTCTGGTGGAATACCAGGCTGGGCAATTGGTTTGGGTGTTGGAGTCTGTAGCAGCCAGAGCAGCACTCCAAGATAAAAGGACTGGCCCTTACCCTATCTTGGAAAAGAGGGGAGAAGTCACATACTTAGTGTACTTAGGTAGTCCAAGACTCCCCCACAGGGTGATCCATGTGAATAGGCTCAAGCTACATCATTACAGAGCTGAAAATTCAATGCTCATGGTGACAGTTGGTGGAGAAGAGGAAGAAAATGAACCTCTTTCAGACCTGATGTCAACCAGTGTCAAAGATGGTTCAGTAGAAGGAGTAGTTCTCTCTACCACTTTGAGTAGTCATCAGCAGAGTGAGTGTTACAACTTGCTCGGCCAGTTTGTTGACTTGTTACCTTGACCCCCAGGTCTGACAACATGGTGCACACATGATGTGGATACAGGTGACAGTCTACCTGTCAAAAGTAAGATTTACAGACTGTCAGACCAGGTCAAAGCTAGCATTACAGCAGAGGTTGCAAAAATGTTGGTGTTAGAGGTGATTGAGCCCTTTAGTAGTCCTTGGGCCAGGACAGTGGCTTTGGTGCCCAAATCCAAAACATAAGGAGGAAAACCTGAATTAAGATTCTGAGTGGACTACAGAGGACTAAATGAACAAGTTACTTACCTTCGGTAACGATATATCTGTAAGAAACATATGTTAGTTATAGATTCCTTACCTTAGAATTACCCCCAGGCGTCAGCCTGGATCTGGAAAGTTTTTCGTCAGCAGTACCCCTGTGCGTCGGAAGGTGGCGTCGGTCGACTCCGCATTCGTCGTTGGCGTCATGGTTGCCGGGATGACGTCGCGGTAGCTACATAGACGCCGCCCTCGCGCGCTGACGTCAGTTCTGTACACGACTTTCCATGCCAGAAGCGCAGAGCCATGCAAGACACTGACCACTGGTGCACAAAACTAGGGCCCTGAAAGAAGTCCTTAACCCTAGAAGTCAGTTCGCAGAACGGGGAGGATGGGTGGGGCAGTAAGGAATCTATAACTAACCTATGTTTCTTACAGATATATCGTTACCGAAGGTAAGTAACTTGTTCATCTGAAAGAAACAGTTAGTTATAGATTCCTTACCTTAGAATAGATACCCCAGCAATACCAACCCCGGAGGTGGGTCTGCGAACTAAGTTCACACCAGAAAGTCCTGGAGAACAGAACGGCCAAAGAAGCCGTCTCTCCGGACTTGGCTGTCCAGGCAGTAGTGTTTGGTGAACGTGTGCAGCGATGCCCACGTAGCTGCCTGAAAGATGTCATTAAGGGTGACTCCCCGTCCCAAAGCAGTGGTGGCTGCCGTCGCCTTGTTGGAATGGGCGCGCAGTCCCACTGGAGGCTCCTTCTTTGCCAAAGAATAGCAAGCTTTGATGCACAGAACAACCCACCTGGAGATAGTCCGTTTGTGCATGGCCCGACCTTTCTTAGCGCCCACATAACCAACAAAGAGCTGGTCGTCCACCCGGAATTGTTTGGTGCGATCCAAGTAGAAAGAAAGCGCACGTTTTGGATCCAGACGGTGGAGCCTCTCTTCCTCTTTTGAAGGATGTGGAGGCGGAAAGAAGGTGGGCAAAGTGATAGTTTGGCCAATGTGGAAAGAAGTAACCACCTTGGGAAGAAAGGAAGGTCTAAGGACAACCGTGTCCGGATGGACAGCCAGAAAGGGGGGCTTGGAAGAAAGAGCTTGTAGCTCACTCACCCTGCGTGCAGAGGTGATGGGCACCAGAAAGGCAGTTTTCAAAGTGAGAAGACTGAGAGGACAGTTATGTAGCGGCTCAAAGGGAACGCACATAAGAAATGTAAGACCAAGTTCAAGTCCCACTGGGGCATTACGAAGGGAATAGGAAGGAAAAGATGAGTAATGCCCTTAAGGAATCTATTTACAACAGGGGACTTGAAAAGAGAAGGCTGATCAGGAAGCCTGAGGAAGGCTGAAATGGCTGAGAGGTAGCCCTAAAGAGTGCCCAGAGCAGAGCCCTGCTGGGCCAAAGAAAGGAGGAACAAGAGAACCTCAGAAAGAGGGGCGGAAAGGGGATCCACAGCCTTTGCTGTGTACCATGCCACAAATTTGTTCCATCTGCAGGCGTATACCCTCTTAGTGGAGGGACGCCTGGCTGCCAAGATAACATCGCAGACTTCGGGAGGCAGGTCAAACGACGTCAACTGCCACCGCTCAATCTCCACGCAAGGAGGTGGAGGCTGGACAGGTTCGGGTGGGGGACCGTCCTCTGCTGCTGCGACTGAACATCCTCCCGAAGAGGCAGTCGGATCGGAGGATCGATGGCCATGTTGAGCAGCTCGGGATACCAGACTCTTCGTGCCCAGTCCGGAGCCACAAGAATGACTTGGGCCCGGTCGCGCTTGATCTTCTTCAGCACTCTGGGAAGAAGTGGTATAGGCGGATAGGCGTATAGAAGACTGCCACTCCACTCGCGACGAAAAGTGTTGCCTAGCGAGTGCAGCCTTGGAAATTCCAACGCGCAGAACTGCTGACATTGCGCGTTCTCTTCGGTGGCGAATAGATCTAACCAAGGCTCTACCCACTGCTAAAAGAGACCTTGCACAACCTCCGAATGAAGATGCCATTCGTGATCCATCATGCACCTGCAGCTGAGTTCGTCCGCCTTGGCGTTCAGGGAACATGCCAGGTGTTGAACCACCAGGGATATGCCCCGATGTTCCAGCCATGTCCAGAGACGGAGAACCTCTTGACATAGGGTCCACGACCCCACCTCGCCTTGTTTGTTGCAGTACCACATGGCGGTGATGTTGTCCATGAACACCTGCACTACTCTTTCCCGGACAGAGGGAAGGAATGCTTTGAGTGCAAGACGAATCGCCCGAAGTTCCAGAAGGCTGATGTGGAGCCCGGACTCCACCGGAGACCAGAGGCCTCTGATCTCCGCCTCCCCCATGTGGCCACCCCATCCCAGAAGTGTGCATCGGTCACCACTGTGAACTCTGGTTGAGGAAGGGAGAGGGATCTGCCGTCGACCCAATCCTGATTAGTTAGCCACCACTGCAATTGGTGTGCACAGTGCCCTCCAAGATCTGGACGCAATCGGACAGGTTCCCCTTATGTTGTGCCCACTGGAACTTCAGGTCCCACTGCAGAGCCCGCACATGCCATCTGGCATGGTCCACCAGCAGGATGCAGGAGGCCATCAGGCCAGTAGCCAGAGGTTCATCCTGACCGAAACCCGGGATAGAGGCTGAAAAATCGGAATCATAGCCCGAATATCCTGGACTCACTGTTCGGGAGGATAGACCCGAATCTGCGTCATGTCCAGAACCACTCCGATGAAGAGGAGCTTCTGAGAGGCAGTCAGGTGTGACTTCGGTACGTTGATGGAAAACCCCAGTGAATGCAGGAGGCCGGCCGCAGTCTGGAGGTGGGAAGACAACAGCCTGGGGCGAGCCCGCCTTCAACAGCCAGTCGTCGAGATAGGGGAAGGCTGGAACCCCTGATCTGCGCAGATGAGCTGCGACCACCGCCATCACTTTCGTGGACACCCGAGGGGCGCTGGTAAGGCCAAAGGGGAGAACGGTAAACTGAAAGTGCTCGTGGCCTTCCGTGAACCACAGGTAACGCCGGTGGGCCGGGGATGTGAAAATAAGCGTCCTGCAAGTCCAACGCTACCATCCAGTCTCCAGGGTCTAGGGCAGACAGGACCTGAGCTAGCGTCAACATTTTGAATTTCTCCTTCCGGAGGAAGCGGTTGACGTTCCTGAGATCCAAGATAGGTCGCAGGACTTTGTCCTTCTTGGGCACCAGAAAGTAGTGGAAATAGCAACCACGACCTACTTCTGGGACAGGAACTCGCTCAATGGCTCCCTTGGCCAAGAGTGCCAAAACTTCTTGTTGGAGAAGGGCCAGATGATCCTCCGACATGCGATGGTACTGAGGCGGCATGGCGGGAGGGATAGTCTCGAAGGGGAGGGAGTAGCCCCTTCAGACTATTTGCAAAACCCACCTGTCCGACATGATGGTGCGCCAGTGGGGGAGGTGATGGCGAATCCTGCCGCCCACTGGCGTTTGGTAGACCTGAAAGGTCGGACTAGGAAGGTTTGGAGGCTGCTGCAGAGGGGGCTGTGGTGGACTGGCGCACCCGCTGGCCCCCAGAACCACGGCGGTGGTTCCTACGTCCCCGGCTGCGCTGGGGCTGAACAGCCTGCGCCGGCCTGTGGCTCTAGGCGGGACATGGCGGAGCACCCCTTCGGCAGCCACGAAAGGGGCGAAAGGCAGACTGCGCAGGGCGGGTGGTGGAGAGGCCCAAGGACCTGGCCGTAGCCCGAGAGTCCTTAAAGCGCTCCAGCGCGTTGTCTGCCTTGTCGCCGAATAGGCGATGGCCATCAAAGGGCATGTCCATAAGAGAGGATTGAACATCCCCTGAAAACCTAGTCGACAACAACCAGGTGTAGCGTCGAAGGGCTACCGACGTGGAAATCGTCCTGCCTAGTGAGTCGGCGGTATCCAGCCCACAGCGGATGGTAAACTTTGCTGCGTCTCTCCCTTCGGCAACTGCCTGAGAGAGTACGGCCCGGGCCTACTCCGGGCACTGAGGCAGCACTTGCGCAACCATGTCCCACACGGAGTGGGTGTAACGGCCCAATAGACATGCGGTGTTTACCGACCGAAGTCCCAAGCTTGAGGAAGAAAACATCTTCTTCCCAAGATGATCCAGCCTTTTGGATTCCCTATCAGGTGAAGCGGTAGGGAATGCGCCCTTGGAGTTGGAGGCTTGGACCACCAAGCTCTCAGGGGTGGGGTGTTGGGAGAGGAAAGTGGGGTCGCCCGGGGCCGGGCGGTGGCGTCTGGCAATCATCCTATCCACAGGAGCCCCTGTGTTGGACCTGGACCAGGTGCCCAAAACGATGTCTGTTAGGGCTTCATTAAACGGCAGCAGGGGCTCCGAAGAGCTCGCTGCCGGTTGAAGCACCTCTGTCAGGAGGTTAGTCCTGACTGCCACAGTAGGTAGCTCGAGGTGGAGAGCCTCGGCCGCCCTACGCAACACCACTGCGTACGACGCTCCCTCCTCCGTAGCCACGGTAGGAGGAGACAACATGCCAAGGTCTGATGAGGTATCCAGACCACTGGCTTTCCCCAGTTCCTCTCTCCAGTCCGGTTCGTAACCTAACTGGTCAGTTAAAGGGTCTCCAGACCCCTCCCAGCCCTCCTCACTCTCCTCTGGCTGCCAATCTGGTCTCAAAGAGCCAGGGTAGAACAGGGGTACAAAAGTACTCCGTGTCCACCTCGAGGAGGAGTCCGGTTGCGGACGTGGTGCCGGTGGAAGCGGCGCCGGGGGAGGTGTCACAAGGTCGACTGGCGCCGATTCGGATCCAGGCCTGGATCCAAGGGGGCCCTGCGGTGCCAAGGCCGGAGCCGTCGAAGGCCCAGGGCCCCCAGCCGAGTCTGTGGGGCCCGAAGGCGCGCCGGCGGAGTCGGGCTGCCCAAAGTTGGCATGCATCGCTTCATAAAATTGACGAAGCTGGGCAGGGGTAGCTCCGGGTCCCGGGAAGGGAGGGAAGCCCGGAGTCGGCCCTTCGGGTTCCACACGCGTAGCCGCGGGAGGGGCACCACCCGCATCCCTTGTCGCGTCGGTCGACGGACGGGGAGAAGTCGAAGAGTGACGATGCTTCTTTGACTTCTTCTTGTGTTTCGACTTACCTGACCCCGAGTGCGAAGACTTGGATGAAGAGTGATGATGGCTCCGCGACCGGTCCCTCGACCTCCTACGCAACCGGGACCTCGAACGGCACGGAGCCGACTGCCGGGGCTGGAGAAGCTTTCGGGACCGCTCCCGCAAAGACTTCGGATTCATGGTCCGGCAGTCGGAGCACGACTTGGGGTCGTGGTCGTGCTCCAGGCAGAAGAGGCACACACGGTGCGGATCCGTCACCGACATCAGTCGGCTACAGGAACTGCAAGCCTTGAAGCCGGGCATCCCTTGTGCACCAGGAGTCGATGGACTCAAAAAACAATGTCGACAAAGGTCGAGAAAAGTCAGTCAAAAAGTGACTGGGGGTACCGCTCTCTCCGGATCTGCGCTTGCTGGCGCGGAAAAAGAACTGACGTCAGCGCGCGAGGGCGGCGTGTATGTAGCTACCGCAACGTCTTCCCAGCGACCACGACGCCAACGACGAACGTGGAGTCGTCTGACGCCACATTCCGACGTGCAGGGGTACTGCTGACTAAAAACTTTCTGGATCCAGTCTGACGCCTGGGGGTAATTCTAAGGTAAGGAATCTATAACTAACTGTTTCTTTCAGATACAGTCACACAGACGTATGCTCGTCTCATTCCCAGAGCTGATGAGCTCACTGATAGGTTGGGGGCTGCCAAATATCTGAGTACCTTTGACCTGACATCAGGTTATTGGCAGATAGCCTTCACACCTGGAGCAAAGGAGAGGTCTGCCTTTTCAACCCCAGAAGGCCACTTTCAGTTTAAAGATATGCCCTTTGGTTTGAAAAATGCACCTGCCACCTTCCAGAGGTTGGTGAATAAAGAACTTTCAGGCCTGGAAAGCTTTAGCACAGCATATCTGGATGATATAGCTGTCTTTAGTTCCACCTGGGAGGATTACCTGGTCCACCTCAAGGAAGTACTTCAAGCCCTACACCAGGCAGGGCTAACAATCAAGACAAGTAAGTGCCAGATAGGTCAAGGGTCTGTAGTGTACTTGGCCCACCTAATAGGTGGAGGTCATGTACAAACGCTCCAACCCAAAATCCAGAAAATTCGGGCCTGAGAAGTGCCAAAGACTCACGCCCAAGTCAGAGCCTTTTTAGGCCTGACTGGGTACTATAGGAGATCTGTCAAAGATTATGGTACCATAGTGGCACCATTAATATAGCTAACCTACGAGCAGCAGCCCAGGAAAGTCATATGGACTGACTTATGTCAAAAGGCCTTTGATACGCTTAAGGAAGCTATGTGCTTAGCACCTGTCCTTAAAGCACCTGACTTTTGTAAATAGTTTATTGTTCAAACTGATGCTTCAGAACATGGGGTTGGTGGCAGTACTGTCACAGCTGTATGACAATGATCAAGATCAACCAGTTGCTTTTATTAGCAGGCAACTGCTCCCCAGAGAGCAGCGTTGGAGTGCCATTGAGAAGGAAGCCTTTGCTGTGGTTTGGTCCCTGAAGAAGCTAAGACTCTACTTGTTTGGGACTCACTTCACAGTTCAAACTGACCACAGGTCTCTCTGATGGTTGATGCAGATGAAAGGAGAGAGCCCAAAACTGTTGAGGAGGTCTATTTCCCTACAGGGTATGGACTTTACAGTGGAACATAGACCTGGGGTAGACCATGTCAATGCAGATGGCCTTTCAGGTTCTTTCATTTAGATGATGAGAATCACCAAGTTAAGGGTTAGCTTGCTCATCACCTTTTGTCTGGAGGTGGGCCATGTAAGGAAATGCCTCTTTTAGCACGTTCACACCTACATTTTTGGACTGATGCTGCTGGTTTTTCGACTCAGAGTGCACTGAGGTCTGCGAATCAGTGCCAGTGTTCTGTTGACTTACTGATACTTACCTAGTATATGTTACTAAGGGTATTAAGGGCATGTAAGGCACAGTGTTCACAAAGGGTATCAACATTGTTTGTGCCAGCCTGCATGAGACAGAGACAAAATGGACCCCAGCCTGCCACTCAAGACTAAACCGGCAGTGTTTTACACTGCCAGTTTGACTTTGCTATTACACCTCATGTCAAAGCTACCATTTCTCTTAAGGATATATTAAGACTCCCTTAAGGAAGAGCTATAGAACCCTATGGCTGGGAGCTATACATACTTAAGTAAGCACATTATTTTTAATGTGTCTTAGCAGCAACACTTCTGTTGTTTTGCTGTAAAACAGTTAGGAGGGATACCGACTGGCAACCCAGCTCGGTTAACTTCTGAATTGGACTGCCTAACCAGGTCAAGTAAGGTATCAAATCAATAGTGTCATTAAATTCGACCTGATGCCCAGGCCAGATTTAAAGTCACTAATAAAGTTAAGCAACTTTTCGAAAGTTGCCACTCTGCACTCCAGCTAGTACAGTGGCCTCACGAATGCTCTGACACATAGACGGTTTTCTGACCATCTGGGGAGACGTGTGATCGACTCCGAAGCCTGGGAACAAAGGTAGTTGCAGCAAAGCCCAAAAAGGTGTTAGCCCAAAAAGGCAGGCTTCAAAGGTGAAGCCTCCTTTGAAGGGCCGCTTGTGACAACATCCCTGAGCAGGATTCCTTTTGTTCCTGCAGACAATTAGTAGACAGAGTCAAGGAAGTGAAACATGTGTCCAAACCGGTTTTCCCGTGGGTGTGTATCCGCCTGGCAGCCACACCACTAGGGTGGGTTACCCTCCTCCCGACGAAGGGTCGAGCCATCTTGATGGTGACAAGAATGGGGCACTCTGAGATAGGCAAATGCCACACATCACAGGAACTTCGTCACTAGAGAGGTGGGGACCGAGTAGCCCATTAGCCAGTGACCGCATGGCCCCCTATGGGCATTTTCCTGGGATAAGAAGGGCACTCCTGGCACCCTGCCCCTAGGTTCAGACTGGAGAAGAGAAGAGGACCGAAGAAGAACTGCCCTGCTTACTTTTACCTGCACAAAGAAAGGCTGCACCGTCGTGAAGACTGCACCTGCTGCACCTTTGGACTAGCAAGACTGGGCCCGTGCCCGGGGCTCCGGACATGGGGAAAAGTTGATTTCCCACCATTCCCAATAGCAGTGACTCAGAGGATCAGTCTGCTGAAGGCTGGAACCAGCTCCCGGACAACAAGAGCTGAAAGAGCCCAAACGAACAAGTTGGTAGCCACCGCAGAAGTTTAGCCGCTACCAGTTGCCGGGAACGAATGAGAGACAATCCGAGATACCCAAATCTTGCACCCGAGCCTGCCAGATCAGGGAGTGCTGCCAAAGTCCGAATTCATCGCACCTACATGACAACAGCCCCACCAAAGAGTCTGCATCCAACCGCGGTGCTACAGGACCAGTAGTACAGCATTGGCTGTCCAACTACTGCAACGTAGAGGACTACGAGGGTCCCTGATCTCCATGGCCAAAGTTGCCCCATGACACCTGTGGTCCAAGGAACTACCACTGAGACACCTCGGGGATCGCACCAGAACTGGAGCATCCTTTTGAGCATCTTTGCCAGCATCCCTCAACATCAGGACCACTTCATTGACTTCTATGGTGGCCGTGCTGTAGAGTTTGAAATTTGCTCTGAAAACACTATGGTGGCCAAGTAACTGTTCAAAGCATCCTTACTGGCTCCCTAGACCTTGTCCCCGTCAGATTTGGGCCGCACTAATTTTTGCAAACTTTTTTAAGTTTACAAACCAATGCTCGTTTGCGGCTGCATTTAAAAGTGATAAAAACTTCTAAAATATGCATCTCTGATACCCTCTGGTGGATTTTAATGATCAAGGTCTCTACAAATTCCTAAAAATATGCTCTATTTTTATAAATTGTCATGTTTTTTTATTGGTGGGTGAATTTCTTATTCCGTTGTTTGGTGCTGTTAAATGATTCACACTAAGTTCCTTTGTCAAGCCTTACTGCTCCAAACCACAGCTAACCAGGGATGAGCTATGGTTGAGTAAACGATACTGACTGGACCCAAGACGGTATTTGCGAGTGTACTCCTGTAATGAGCACCTTGCAGGCCACTGCCCGGTTACACACTCCTGTGATTCCCCTCATTAAGGGTCATGCATGGTGCTAGGTTATATTTCTGTAAGGGCAAGTAACAGCCTTTGTTAGAATCATTGTTTGTTTGTATGGGGTATGTCCTTCCCATTCTCTGTACCAATGCTTGTTTATAAAAGTTTATGCATGTGAGCTATGTGCTGTGTTCAGTTCATTGCTAATTGAAACCTTGTGTTAACTTCCATGGTTCTGAAAGTATTTTGCATAACGGTTCCTTCTGTTCTCCACATGAGCTTGAAATTGTATTAATGATGTGCCATTTGTATCAGTGTCCGTTGGAGAATGTTCCAGTGCTTCTGGGCAAATATGATAATGACTTCAACTTTTGAACTCTCAAGGACACGTGAAATGTTGGCTATTTAAAGTTGCGCTGATGAACGAGCAGCGAAGGACTTTGTCTCGATGTTGCAGTCACTCATCTGTTTCAAATCTTCATCTCACCGGTACCCTGCATCGCGCAGCCATCGTTCGTCGGCCTCCTCGGGAGAGTCAAGTCTCGGTGCTCCTAATTCCATGTCAGGACCGGAGGCTCTGATTATGCTTTTCCTCTCTTCGCTTTATTACCAAAACTTTCAGCAGCCAGAAAAGCATCACTTTAGTATTTATACAGTGAAAATTGGAGAAAAACGATTGAAAAAACATCAACAATCCATAACAGATCACACCAGGACCACAAATCCCATAATGCTTAGGGGGCACATGCGAGTGAGTCCTTCCTCAATGTCCATGGCTTCTATTTAGATCCGTCATCTTGACCGTTCCTCCTCTTTCTTCGCTGCTCGCGCAGCCAGTTAAGTGCCTCATGCTGTTTTTTTCTCGATTGCTTCTGCTTGTTGACTGTTGCCTGTAATTTATTCGCAGGTTCCCCCATTCCGGCCGCGGGAGCGAGAGCGCTCCTTACGCGGCCGATGCCCAAGGTTTTTTCATTGTCGCGGCGTGCACTGACGCCGCTAGGGGCGCTCCCCTGTCTCGTTGCCCCCGCGGCGCGGTTTTCCTCAGATGAGGAGCCGCGCGGCGAGAGTAACGAGCACGGGGCCTTGTCCCCTCATTCCGCCTCACCTTTACGCCCTCTTGGGGGTCTGTATTGTCCCGCATTTCTTCATTGCTGCACGCCCCGGCGGGGGTCCGTATTAGCAGTAATTACCGCATTGAGCGCCTGCGGGCGGATTTGACATTGTGCTTTTGTTAATTGGAAGAGCGCGCAGGGAGGCGTGAAGGGCCCGGTCAGTCTCTGAGGGCACAGCGCGCTAGGGTTTTTTTTCTCCCTTTAATGCAGTTCGGTTGGGCTCCCAAAGAACCTTGCAGTCTGTCAGTCTGCCCATATTTTTCTGGTACTCCCAGAGCCTGAAAATACAGGATTTAAGCCTGCATTTGTTGGGGGAGTTTCTCCCTTGTTTGGGATCCCTGGGTGTGTGTGTGATAATGGATCACGAGAATGTGTATTTGGAGGAAGAGGTGGAGTACCTACCTCAGGATGATGCATTCTACGAGGCCGTGGATGCCTCTATTTACCGCTGTGTGAACGAGGTCATGGGGCCTATGGAACAAAGACTCTCTGACAGGATTGTGCAGGAGTGCGCCAAGTTGGCGCAGACCCGTCTAGAAGTCCCTGCTTTGGCTAATACTTCCGCCCCTGAGGGCCAACCTCCCCCGCCAAAAGCAGTAGCCCTGATGGGGATCTTGGGGAGTTGCAGGGGGTAGACAGAGATGCCTTTGAAAGGTTGCGCAGCGCCTTCCTAGCTAAGTCAGTGGTTCCGGCTATCCCTGCGCCGCTTTCTGCCCCAGAGCCCGTCCTCTCCCCGCGCTGGTTTCCCCTACTGTGGATGGAGACTCGCCGGGGGATTCGGACGACGACACTGGGTCCTCGCGTTCTTGGCGCCCAGCTACCGCTTCCGCCTCATTGCCACAGGATGGCTCAGGGATGTTAGACCCGGATGAAATTATTCATCCTCGGTCGGCAGCCTGGGCCCCTGGGACAAGGTGGCGAAGTTCGTGGCGGGTCGCCTCCGCAAGCCCTTAGAAAAAGAGGCTAGGGGTTGTTTGAGATCAGAGTGTCCCCGACCTTCTTTGGACGGGAAGGTTGCCTGTACTCCGGAGCTTGACTCCAAAATGGCTACCTTCCTGGCCAAATATATGAAAGACCCGCGGAAGGGCATCGACAGGTCTTGGCGATCCTGCCAAGACAAGTTGTTGGACGCAATTGGGCCTATGTCCAAGATCCTTGACATGGCGGAGGAAGCCAAGGTGTCCGGGTCGGTCATTTCCCCTGACGTTCTCTCTAATTGGGCGCAGCGCGCCATTATATTTCTGGGGAACGCCAATTGTGCACTTTCGCCAGAGCGCCGCCGCTCTCTGCTGATAAAGTTGGACCCTAAACTTGGCGACTTAGCTTCATCTGAGGCGGGAGCTGTGGCGCAGGGGGGTCTTTTTGGGGACCCCTTCGTCAAAGAATTAGGAAAATTTGTGGCCACTTTCACTTCACTGGATAAGGCCCAGTCCAGTATAAAACGGGTCTTTCACCCCCTGGTCTCTCAAGGGGCCGGTCGCGGTAGGGGCCGTGCGACCGGCCGTGGCACACAGTATGCTTCCAACAGGGGACAAGGCTCCGGGCGTGGTCAGTACAACGCCAACGCCGGTTACTCAGAATTTTATCCCACTAGAGGACAGCGCTTCCGAGGCCGTGGGAACTTCAGGAACAACACCGGAGGTGGTGCTTCCACTGGTAAGTGTTTTGCCGTCGGACCAGGTCCTTATAGGGGGTAGTTTAGCACACTTCCAGGATGCTTGGGCAGAAATCACCGGGGACACCTGGGTCTTGCAAACTATCCGGGGGTTTCATATAGAGTTCTACGACACCCCCCGTCAGCATCATCCTCCACATCCCATTTCTTTTTCGGTCGCGGACGCGCGGCTAATCGACGAGGAGGTCTCCGCGCTGCTGCGCAAAGGGGCCATTCGTCACTCCACATTGCACCCACACGGGTTTTTAAGCAATATCTTCCTGGTGGACAAGGTGGACGGGGGCGTCGTCCGGTCATCAACCTCAAGGAGTTCAACGGTTGGTTGGTGTACCGGCACTTCAAGATGGAGGGCATCCACCTCCTTCGAGACGTCCTCCTCCCATCCGATTGGATGGTGCGTCTCGACCTCAAAGATGCGTATTTGGTAGTTCCCATTCACCCTCCGCATCGAAGGTTTCTTCAGTTTTGCTGGCGACACCAGATTTACGAGTTCACCGCCCTTCCGTTTGGTCTATCTTCCGCACCTTGGTGCTTCACAAAGGTGCTCCACCCAGTAGTGGAGTTCCTCAGGTCCTAAGGTATCCGTATGATTGTCTACCTGGACGACGTCCTGATCATGGCTCAGTGTCCCAAGGCGTTGGAGATGCAGTTGCATCAGACGGTGTCGCTTCTCCAGCGTCTAGGGTTCGTAATCAACGAAGACAAGTCCGTCCTCACCCCGGTGCAGAGTGTGGTCTTTCTCGGCTTCATAGTTGATTCTATAAAAGCTTCTTTAAGCCTCCCAACACGGAAGATGGCCAAGATCAAACACGAACTGAGACAGACCATCTCCAGGTCTCACACCTCTCTCCGGCGGATTGCCCGGGTGGTGGGACTTCTGTCCTCATCCATTCAGGCAATCTTCCCGGGGCCCCTACATTATCGAGCTATGCAACGCCTAAAAGCTTACCACCTTCGGAAGGGGTTGTCCTACGATCAGTCCGTCCTCTTGACCACGGAGGTGAAGGACGAAATGTCTTGGTGGCTCACCCACATGGAAGCGTGGAACAGTCGGGCCATTTTTGGGTCAGTCCCAGATCTCATCATAGAGTCCGATGCCAGCAGATCGGGCTGGGGAGCCCGTTGCGGGATTTTTCCACAGGAGGCGCCTGGTCGTCAGAAGAACAGGCATTGCACATAAATTGTTTGGAACTCCTGGCGGGCTCCTTCGCAGTCCGCTGTTGGACCAGAGACCGGGTGCAGTCTTGCGTCCTCTTGAAGATGGACAATGTCTCCGCGGTCAGATATGTCAATCATTTGGGAGGACCGCGCTCCCGAGCACTAGCGAATCTAGCAAAGGATTTCTGGGACTATTGACTGGCCCACCATATTTCGGTGACGGCAGAGTACCTCCCGGGGCAGGCCAACCAAGTAGCGGATCCGGCATTCAAGGCATCTGATCGATTCCAGCCAGTGGATGTTAGCTCCTCAGGTGTTTGCATGGCTGGCGACATTGTGGGGCCCATTCACGGTGGATCTTTTTGCGACTTGCCTGGACCATCAGCTCCTGCGGTTCTTCAGTTGGAGACCGGATCCCCTGGCTGTGGCCACGGATGCATTTCTGCAGGACTGGAGTCGGGAGAGAGGATACGCCTTCCCTCCCTTCTCGATGATCGTTCGGGCAGCGGCACACATTCGCCGCCAAGGGGCAGAGTTGGTGATGGTGACTCCGTTGTGGAGGTCCCAAGTTTGGTTTCCGGTTCTTCTGGAACTTTCTTGGGATTTTCCAATCCTACTCCCCGTTTCCTCAGCTCCTTCTCAATCCGAGCGGAGAGCAACATCATCTAGTCACGGGAGGGACTCTCCGCCTCATGGCATGGCGGCTTTCCGGCAACGGTGGTCGCTCCCAGGTCTTTCGGGACCAGCTGAGGAGCTCTTATCTAAGGCCTGGGCTAGCAGCACCTCCAAGCGCTATCGCTCCAGCAGGACAAAATGGGTTCGTTGGTGTCTTCGACGCAGTTTGGATCCCATGGTCGCCGGAGTCGTTCATGTCTTAAATTTTCTAGCAGACTTGGCGACGTCCGGGTTGGCTTATCGGTCCATTAACACTATACGTTCTGCCATTTCAGCAGCTCATTGCCCGGTAGAGGGGGCGCCGTTGGGGGAGCACCCTTTTGTTTGTAAACTCATGCGGGGCATTCGGCTATCTTTACCCCCGGAGCCACGCTACTCAGCCTTATGGGACGTCAACATAGTTGTGAACCTTTTTCTAATCATGGCAGCCGAACAAATACCTTTCTTTGAAGGAGCTCTCGGCTAAGCTGGCTATGCTTCTGTGCCTTGTCTCTTGTAGAAGAGTTTCTGATGTGCGCGCTTTGGACATTTCCGCACGGGTTTTTTCTCCCAGCGGGGTGACGTTTACGGTGAGTCGCCGTACTAAGTCTTTTACTCGCACTATTTCTTACCCCGCCTTTGAAGATTATCCTAAATTGTGCGTCGTAAATTGCCTCAAGGCATATGAGGACCTTACTCGGGAATTCCGCCCTCCGGGCGAACAACAACCCTTAATTGCTTTACGAAAACCGCATAAAGCAGTCTCCACCCCAACTATAGCACGGTGGGTGCGGTGGATCATGCAAGAGGCGGGCATTGATACCAAGCAGTTTGGGGCTCACTCATCCAGAGGCGCGATGGCTTCTAAAGCTTTTTCTCTGGGAGCCCGTCTGGAGGACTTGATGCGGGCCGCAGACTGGTCCTCGGATTCCACCTTTAAGAAGTTTTACTTCAAGCCAGTTTTGGAGGTTGCTCAGTTGGTGGTAAGTAAGCTTTAAACTAGCATAATCAGAGCCTCCGGTCCTGAAATAGAATCGAAATTTGCCTAGCAGTGTAACGGTAAGTTTCAATTCTATTAAGGACACGGAGGCGAGGATTATCCCGCCCGTTGCACATTTAAGTGCGAACCCGCCCGTATGTGCGTAAGTAAGAGTTTTCTTTAGAATTTTTCACCTACTGTGCTGGTGTTCATCGGTTATTGGTTTCAGGCTTGTGATGCTGGGGTTCTGGCCTGAATGAACCTTACGTGCCTTTGTCTCTTTTAGGAAACGATGGCGCAAAACAGGGCCAATGAGGATCTAGCGTAACTCGCGCGAAGAAAGAGGAGGAACGGTCAAGATGAAGGATCTAAATAGAGGCCATGGACATTGAGGAAGGACTCACTCGCATGTGCCCCCTAAGGATTGGGATGGGATTTGTGGTCCTGTTGTGATCTGTTATGGATTGTTGATGTTTTTTCAATCGTTTTTCTCCAATTTTCACTGTATAAATACTAAAGTGATGCTTTTCTGGCTGCTGAAAGTTTTGGTTATAATAAAGCGAAGAGAGAAAAAGCATAATCCTCGCCTCCGTGTCCTTAATAGAATTGAAACTTACCGTTACACTGCTAGGCAAATTTCGATTCAGCTCCCGCTGCGCCCTCCGCATGCCCCATAATTCCTGTAGTGAAAGAGCGGCTCAAAACAGAATGCAAGGACACTGATACCCTTGCGTTTCCTTGTATCTGCAGTCAGGTAAAACAAACATTGCTCATAGTGCGCAGAGACACTAAAGTGTTGATCGAAAGGCGCAAGTGTATTCCCACAAAAGCTAAGACAGTGATTTCTGTATGGTACGCTTGGACACTGGGAAAATGTGTTCCATTATAGCAGTACCAGTGTAAAGGAGTACACATTTGTGGAGAACGTACTTCTTGTAATAGCAGCTCTACAGAATGCACGTCTAGGACTCCAAAACAGCATTTAAAAGAAAACTTTGGACTATTGTACAAGCATGATTATTAGACTTTGATTATGGTATGAAGATGTTCACAATAGAAGTGAAAGTGTCAATGTTGGTACACAATGAATGCTTTATCTGATTTGCTTTCTTCTTGCAGATCACTGGGTGATCATTGCCCTCTTCATGACTTAACGAACAAGTTACTTACCTTCGGTAATGATATATCTGTAAGAAACATAGGTTAGTTATAGATTCCTTACCTTAGAATTACCCCCAGGCGTCAGACTGGACCCGGTTTTTCGTCAGCAGTACCTTTGCGCGACGAAAGGTGGCGTCGGTCGGCTCCGCTTCCGTCGTTGGCGTCGTGGTCGCCGGCATGACGTCGCGGTAGCTACTTAGACGCCGCCCTCGCGCGCTGACGTCAGTTCTGTATACGACTTTCCGCGCCAGAAACGCAGAGCCATGCAAGACACTAACCACTGGTGCACAAAACTAGGACCCTGAAAGGATGTCCTTAACCCTAGAAATCAGTTCGCAGAACAGGGAGGATGGGTGGGGTGGTAAGGAATCTATAACTAACCTATGTTTCTTACAGATATACCGTTACTGAAGGTAAGTAACTTGTTCATCTGAAAGAAACAGTTAGTTATAGATTCCTTACCTTAGAATAGATACCCCAGCAATACAAACCCCGGAGGTGGGTCGGCGAACCAAGTACACACCAGAAAGTCCTGGAGAACAGAACGGCCAAAGAAGCCGTCTTTCCGGACTTGGCTGTCCAGGCAGCAGTGTCTCGTAAACGTGTGCAGGAATGCCCACGTAGCTGCCTGACAAATGTCATTTAGAGGGACTCCTTGTCCCAAAGCAGTAGTGGCTGCCGTCGCCCTGGTGGAATGGGCGCGTAGCCCCACTGGAGGCTCTTTTTTTGGTAGAGAATAGCAGGCTTTAATACACAAAACGACCCATCTGGAGATGGTCCGCTTGTGTACGGCCCAACCTTTCTTGGCGCCCACATAGCCAACAAAGAGCTGGTCATCCACCCGGAACTGTTTGGTGCGATCCAGATAGAAGGAAAGCGCTTGTTTTGGGTCCAGACGGTGGAGCCTCTCTTCCTCTTTAGAAGGATGTGGAGGTGGAAAGAAGGTGGGCAAAGTGATGGTTTGCCCAATATGAAAGGAGGTGACCACCTTGGGAAGGAAGGATGGACGAGTTCTTAGAACAACCTTGTCCGGATGTACAGCCAGAAAAGGAGGCTTGGATGAAAGAGCCTGGAGCTCACTCACTCTTCTGGCAGAGGTGATGGCCACCAGGAATGCAGTCTTAAGAGTTAAGAGTTTGAGAGGACAGTTGTGAAGCGGCTCAAAGGGAGCGCACATCAAATAGGTCAAGACCAAATTCAAGTCCCACTGAGGCATTACGAAGGGGATAGGAGGAAAGAAATGAGTAATGCCTTTTAAGAAACGATTTACAACCGGGGACTTGAAGAGAGAAGGTTGATCAGGAAGCCTAAGAAAGGCAGAAATGGCCGAGAGATAGCCCTTGATAGTGCCCAGAGCAGAGCCCTGCTGGGCCAAAGAAAGGAGTAACAAGAGAACCTCAGAAAGAGGGGCAGAAAGGGGATCCACAGCCTTTGCTGCGCACCATGCCACAAATTTGTTCCATCGGCAGGCATATACCGTCTTAGTGGAGGGACGCCTGGCTGCCAAGATTACATCACAGACTTCGGGAGGCAAGTCGAATGACGTCATCTGCCGCTGCTCTATCTCCATGCAAGGAGGTGGAGGCTGGACAGGTTCGGGTGGAGGACCGTCCCCTGCTGCTGCGACAGAAGATCCTCCCGAAGAGGCAGACGGATCGATGGCTAGATGTAGTAGCTCGGGATAGCAGACTCTTCGTGCCCAATCCGGAGCCACAAGAATGACTTGGGCCCGGTCTCGCTTGATCTTTTTCAGCACTCTGGGCAGAAGTGGTATAGGCGGAAAGGCGTACAACAGACCGCAACTCCACTCGTGACGAAAAGCGTCGCCTAGCGAGTGCCGTCTTGGAAATTCCAATGCGCAGAATTGCTGACATTGCGCTTTCTCTTCGGTGGCGAATAGATCTAACCAAGCCTCTCCCCATTGACGAAAGAGACCTTGCGCCACCTCCTAATGAAGACGCCATTCGTGATCCATCATGCACCTGCGGCTGAGTTCGTCCGCCCTGGCATTCAGAGAACCAGCCAGGTGTTGAACCACCAGGGATATGCCCTGATGTTCCAGCCATGTCCAGAGACGCAGGGCCTCCTGACATAGGGTCCACGACCCCACCCCGCCCTGTTTGTTGCAGTACCACATGGCGGTGGTGTTGTCCGTGAACACCTGCACTACTCTTGCCCGGACAGAGGGAAAGAATGCTTTTAGTGCAAGACGGATCGCCCGTAGCTCCAGAAGGTTGATGTGGAGCCCGGACTCCGCCGGAGACCAGATGTCTCTGATCTCTGCCTCCCCCATGTGGCCGCCCCATCCCAGCAGTAGTGCATCCGTCACCACTGTGAACTCTGGGTTGAGGAAGGGAGAGGGATCTGCCGTTGACCCAATGCTGGTTCGTGAGCCACCACTGCAATTGGTGTGCAGTGCCCTCCGAGATCTGGACGCAATCGGACAGATTCCCCTGATGTTGCGCCCACTGGAACTTCAGGTCCCACTGCAGAGCCCGCATATGCCACCTGGCATGATCCACCAGCAGGATGCAGGAGGCCCTCAGGCCCAGTAGCCGGAGGGTCATCCTGACCGAAACCCAGGATAAGGGCTGAAAGATCGGAATCATAGCCCGAATATCCCGGACTCGCTGCTCGGGAGGATAGACCCGAAACCGCGTCGTGTCCAGAACCGCTCCGATAAAGAGGAGCTTCTGAGAGGGAATCAGGTGTGACTTCGGCACGTTGATGGAGAACCCCAGCGAATGCAGGAGGTCGGTCGTAGTCTGGAGGTGGGAGACGACTGTCTGGGGCGAGCCCGCCTTCAACAACCAGTCGTCGAGATAGGGGAAGACTGGGACCCCTGATCTGCGCAGATGAGCTGCAACCACCGCCATCACTTTCGTGAACACCCGAGGGGCGCTGGTAAGGCCGAAGGGGAGCACAGTAAACTGAAAATGCTCGCAGCCTACCGTGGACCGCAAGTAGCGCCGGTGGGCCGGCAGGACGGGGATGTGAAAATAGGCATCCTGCAAGTCCAACGCTACCATCCAGTCTCCAGGGTCAAGGGCAGACAAGACCTGGGCGAGTGTCAACAATTTGTAATTCTCCTTCCGGAGGAAGCGGTTGACGTTCCTGAGGTCCAAGATAGGACGCAGGCCCTTGTCCTTCTTGGGTACCAGAAAGTAGTGGGAATAGCAACCACGACCTACTTCTGGGGCAGGAACGCGCTTGATGGCTCCCTTGGACCAAGAGAGCCGTGACTTCCTGTTGGAGAAGGCCCAGATGATCCTCCGACATGCGATGGTACTGAGGTGACATGGCTGGGGGGGGGTAGCCTTGAAGGGGAGGGAGTAGCCCCTTCGGACTATCTGCAAAACCTACCTGTCCGACGTGATGGTGCGCCAGTGGGGGAGGTGATGGCGGATCCTGCCGCCCACTGGCGATTGATGGGCCTGAAAAGTCAGACTAGGAAGTTTTGGAGGCTGAAGCAGAGGGGGGGTTGGTGGACTGGCCCGCTCGCTGGCCCCCAGAACCACGGTGGTGGTTCCCACGTCCCCGGCCGCGCGAAGGTTGTGCAGCTTGCGTCGGCCTGTGGCTCTGGGCGGGACGTAGTGGGGCACCCCTTCCGTAGCCACGAAAGGGGCGAAAAGTAGATTGCGCAGGGCGGTTGGAGAGGCCCAAGGACTTGGCCGTAGCCCATGAGTCCTTGAAACGCTCTAGACTGTTGTCTGCTTTGTCGCCAAAAAGGCGACGGCCATCAAAGGGCATGTCCATACGGGTGCTCTGGACATCCCCAGAAAAGCCAGTCGATCTCATCCAGGCGTAGCGTAGAAGGGCTACCGACGTGGAAATTGTCCTGCCTAGAGAGTTGGCGGTATCCAGCCCAAAGCGGATGGTAAACTTCGCTGCGTCTCTCCCTGCGGCAACAGCCTGGGAGAGTAGAGTCCGTGCCTCCTCCGGACACTGCAGCAGCACTTGCGCAACCGTGTCCCACACAGAGTGGGAATAACGGCCCAATAGACATGCGGTGTTTACCGACCGCAGTCCCAAACTGGCGGAAGAGAAAATCTTCTTCCCAAGATGATCCAGCTTCTTGGATTCCCTATCTGGTGGTGCGTTAGGGAATGCGCTCTTGGAAGTAGAGGCTTGGACCACCAAGCTCTCAGGGATGGGGTGTTGGGAGAGGAAAGTGGGGTCACCCGGGGCCGGGCGGTGGCGTTGGGCAATCATCCAATCCATGGTAGCCCCCGTGTTGGGCCTGGACCAGGTGCCCAAAAGGATGTCGGTTAGGGCTTCATTAAACGGCAGCAGGGGCTCCGAAGAGCTCGCTTGCGGTTGAAGCACCTCTGTCAGGAGGTTAGTCCTGACCGCCACAGTAGGGAGCTCGAGGTAGAGAGCCTAGGCCGCCCTATGCAACACCACTGCACAGGAAGCTCCCTCCTCCGTAGCCACGGTAGGAGGAGACAACATGCCAAGGTCTGGGGAGGTATCGAGACCACTGGCATCCCCATGTCCTCTCTCCAGCCTGGATCATAATCCAACTGGTCGGTCAGAGGGTCACCTGACCCCTCTCAGTCCTCCTCCTCTTCCTCTGGGTGCCAATATGGCCTGAAAGGGACCCCAGTAGTGAACAGGGGCACAAAGACACCACTCGGCGCCGGATCGGCGTCCGACGACGCCGGTCCGGCTCCGTATCCACATCACGATGGAGGCCGGGGTCGACGCCGGCTGGGGGCACAACCGGCGTCGAGTGCGGGCGCGGTGCCGAAGGGGACGGCGCCGGTGGAGGTGTAGTGAGGTCAACCGGCGCCGTTCCGGATCCAGGCCCAGATCCATGGGGGCCCTGCTGCGCCGGAGCCGCCGGCAGGGAAGGCCTAGGACCCCCAACCGAGTCCGCGGGGCCCGAAGGCACGCCAGCGGAGTCGGGCTGCCCAAAGATGGCATGCATCGCCTCGTAAGGCTGACGAAGCTGGGCAGGGGTCGCTCCGGGTCCTGGGAAGAGAGGGAAACTCGGAGTCGACCCTTCAGGCTCCGCACGCGGAGCCGCGGGAGGGGCACCGCCTGCAACCCTCGTCGCGTCAGCCGACCGACGGGGAGGAGTAGAAGAGCGACGATGCTTCTTTGACTTCTTCTTGTGCTTCTACTTACCTGACCCCGAGTGCGAAGACTTGGATGACGAGTGGTGATGGCTCCGCGACCGGTCCCTCGCCGACTGCCGGCGCTCAAGAAGCTTTCGGGACTTGGGGTCGCGCTCCAATTCAAAAGAGGCACACGCGGTGCAGATCCGTCACCGACATCAGTCGGGTACAGGACCCGCAAGCCTTGAAGCCGGGCATCCCTACGTGCACCAGGAGTCGGTAGGACTCAAAAAGACGTCGACAAAAGTCGCTCAAAAAGTTCAGTCAAAAAGTGACTGGAGGTACCGCTCTCTCCGGATCTGCGCTGGCTGGCGCGGAAAGGAAAGAACTGACGTCAGCGCGCGAGGGCGGCGTCTAAGTAGCTACTGCGATGTCATCCCGGCGACCACGACGGACGAGGAGCCAACCGACGCCACCTTTTGACGCGCATAGGTACTGCTGACGAAAAACTTTCCGGATCCAGTCTGACGCCTGGGGGAAATTCTAAGGTAAGGAATCTATAATTAACTGTTTATTTCAGATATTGATCATTGGAGCACTGCTGTAATCTCATGTGTATGTTACAATCTTTAAGTGTATTGCTCTATATGTGAGATAGTGTACAAGTTGTTTAGTCACTTGATGGTAATTGTGTTCCTCTCCTTACAGACCTGAGCTTCCCTCATTAACTAACTCCTCCGAGTCCAGCGATCTCGTACCCAGAAAAGATGCTGCTCTGAGCCCAGAATTACTGACACAAAGACGCAACACCTGCAAGGAAGCTGGTATTTCTCTTTTCTCATTCCAACCCTCTTGTGGATTTTGGAGAGAGCGGTGTTACCAGTCGCTGTCTCATTCGTTCCTACTGGGATTCGGGGAATAACATTGCCCCATCGGAACTACCTGGTTTTCAGGTGAGTGGCTCACGACAACTCCTTGATAAGGCCCCACAGCCATATCATATAGTACACCCAAATCCTCATACCCATGGCACTCCTTCAATTGCTGTTTTACACCTGAAATCCTTAAACAGATTCAGGCTGAAAATGGAGCGGCCCCTGCCTTGGATTTGGGGAAGAAACTCATTGGCAACTTTGCTACAGTGTCCTCAATTACTTTAAGTAATACTGAAAGGGAAGCAGCTTCTTTGGCAATACGCCAATGGCTCGCATCAGTTCCCCTAGCAGATCAGGAACGCAAACTCCCTAAAATAATTTCTGAAACCTATACATCTATGAAATGATAGTTTGGGAACCAGGCCTAAGAAGCTACAACTTAAAGGCAAATCAGATGACGAAATTAACATCAGACAACTGAGCCCTCTAAAAAACACTGAGATAAAAACAAAGGTAAAGCTAAAACACCGTCTGGATCCCCACAACTGGAGTCTTCCGAAAAACGTTACAATCTGTAACCATCATACACTTAAACAGCCTGATAGGTATCAGTATTCTGATATACCTTTTTCTTGTTCCTTTCAGGACTCTACAGACAGATGGTCACAGAGGGGGGGGACAAGGCGACCGCAGACAGGAGGAGTAAGTGAAACCGAAAACGGGCTCACAGTGCTATTCTGATATCATCATAAACAAGCATTGGCATAGCCAATAGGTCTCGCCTTTGGGACCGTATAAGTGTTTAGCCATGCAACAGTTGATGTTGTTGCACCAAGGATATTATGCTGCATAACGAAATACTTATAAGGTCCCAAAGGCGAGACCTATTGGCTATGCCAATGCTTGTTTCTGTTGGTGAGATAGGATTATCTCACTTGTATATGAATGGGGAGAGGACAAGGGACCAGGAGTATTACCGGTAAGTAATAGGGCAAAAGGCACACAATGGAAAGAAAGAAGAGGTGTGGGCGAGCTCCTAATACCTGACACAGGTCATTTAGGAGTCAGGGGAATATTCTACACTGCAGGTGGGTGGGAGGAGCGCCTGTGTTGAGGAGTGGAAGGAATGAGAAGCAGTTACACGAGGGATGCTTGGCAACCTCTGTGCTTTGCACATGCAAGTGCAAAACAAGAACTCCATGCACAGGTGGCAGAAATGTGTTTGCACACCTAGACAACCAATGACCCCCCCGCCCCCTTTAATTCCTCAGTCCGGTGTATACCTGCACTTCTTCTTTCCAACGAAAAGCCCGAGAAGATTGGTGAGGACTTAATACGAACGTCATCTCTGATTCTAAAGTGTTTATCTGTGCTCTAATGATAAAGCCCAGCTTTCTGATGAAATGCAGTAGAATGGCACTGCCTTGGTATAAACCGACTTTCTGCAACACATGCATATTATTTTTATTCAAGTGTTGAGAGAGAGACAGAGACAGAGAATGAGTTTGCGTGCATGGGGGTTTCAGTGATCCTCATAAAACTGCTGTATCTGTTCTTTGTAATAAGAAAACTTGCACTCGTGCTGTCCATGCTCTGCCTGCTATGCGTGGTAATGAACCGTCATATGGTCTTTCCTTTACACAAAAGCAAAAACACTGTAAAATTGTATATACAAGCACTTCTCTGCTACTGTCTACTATTTTATTTTCAGAAATATTTGCACCCACCTATTCTTATATTGGTTATACCTCATTAGAGAAATCAGCAATCCCAGGCACTAAAACTCATTACTATTTTGTTCTCTTAGTATACGAATATTTAAAATCCATTCTAAGAAAAACATACATTTTTGTTTTGTGCTTTTTATTGACATGTTCACCTGCTCAAACCTCTCTACCGCACGCACACACAAACACACACACACATATGTTTGCTACCAAACACTCACACAGTTCAAGAAAGTTAACTGAGAATGCCCGGGACACCAGGCAGGCCCATCTCCACAGATACGTCCTTCAGTCTAGCCCTTTGCCGGCCCATGGATTAGCAAAGATGTGTCTTATATTAGTGACCCAGGGAAAGTTCATGCCCCCGGGGAACAGTTTATTTTAGGGGCTGGCAGAGTGATTAATGGTTTATTTACAAGACGGACATGCCGACTGTCAGAGCTCCCGTCAGCCTTTGATGTAAAACACACTAAGAGGCATTTGCCGTCCTTATCTGCTTGGAGCTCTGGAATAAGACATGAGGGTGGGTGTGAGCAGTTCACAGTCTGCTGCTGACATTGCCAAGCACAGGCACAATGAAAGGAAAACAAGGAATGCGCGTGTGAAAACGCGCTGAAAGTTAAAAAAAAAAGTCACTGAATTCGACGAAATCAAGACTCTTGGGGGCGAACTGGCGAAGCCCTTGTGAGTAGACTTGGACATTTCAAACTCTCTATTCCAATCATTAAAGCAGAGGTTGCATAATTTGAGATTTAAACATACCGCCGGTGACAAATGCAGGAACCTCAAAGTCACAAGTTCGAATTCAGCCGCGGCAAGTTAACGTTTGGATATTTCCGATGGGAGCAAATGTGGTACTATAAATTGGGCAAGGGCGACATCGGTTATGTAGAGTGCCTAGAGCAATGGTACGCAGCGCTACATAAAAGAAGAACAGGGAAAGGAAAGAACACAATAACAGAGCGAGAGAGACAGAGCGAGACAGAGAGCCCAGGAGTGCTGCGTGCGTGCGCAGTCTGCTCATTTTCAAGCACTGAAGCACTGCACTCGTGCTTGTGGCGCGCCCCTGCTCGCTCCTGCAAGGTGGATGCCGCCACAAGCACGAGTGTGTGCTTGAAAATGACCAGAGCGACGGCTAAAGGTCCTCCTATGCAGCGCATGCAAAAGGATGAGAAACTTCCACAACAAAAAAAACTAAATTTCAAAATAAGAAAATGGCTGGAGTTTCCGCTAAATATGGCCACAAACACTTAACTCTTCTTCGGAACAAGATGTGGGCGAGAACTCTGCTCGACAGCGCAGCAGAAGTCACAACAGTTCACCAAACTCTTCAAGAGTTTCTGGTGGTGAGACTGACTAATGACTACGAACAAGTAGAAAATCCTGATCAGTGGCTAAGCCCTCCTGATAGACTGTATGATTTGAACATACAAATTGAGGGCAACATACCTCATATGTAATAAAGTAATCTTCTGGCCGAATTTAACTAATGAATACAACATTCTCTTGGATGAAACTGACTGGCCACCATAGTTTGTTAGGAAAGTCCAACAAGGGGAGGATGTAATCAAATCTTCCTTATCTGCTATTGTTCCCAAGGAATTTAAAGCAGCATAGGCTACAAAATGGGCTCTTGCTCAAACCCTAGGATTATATCACAATCAGGCGGGTTGGGATAAAGACCCACCTTATCTTTATCCCAGCGCCATCAGGCGCCTACTCATATCCTGCTGTTTTTCCACTGCGCAGGAGGCGAAGGTAGTGCTGTTCACTGCCGGGTGCCAGGATTCAAAGGCCCAGACTTTACAGCGGCTGGGGAGGTGTGGTCAGCACCATCGGGTGCCTACTAATATCCTGCTGTTTTCCTGCTCCACAGGACTCTCATGGGACGCAAGCCGGACGCGTATGGTAGAATACCGGGCCTGTCTTACGCCTGTCATCGACTGGAAGAGGTTGGGATGGGCCACCCTCCTAACCACTACTATATGGTACTGTTATATTTTTTAATCCTCCTTGAAAACCTGATTCAGAAAGCTTTTCTTTCAACTCTGTGAGATTATGGGGAAACGAAAATCAACTGCTAACCCATCCTTACCTGTGTAGGGAACTACACTCAATGCATTTTTACAGCGGGAGGTGGGGGTGATTAGAAGGGAAACTGAGATGGCAGAAAGACGTTCGTCTCTCTCCTCACTCCCTGATGCATGGCTTTTGTCTGAGCTGCCTCCAACTACTGTAGATTTGACTTCGTGCCCACCGGATGCAAGAGTGGAAGCTAGGTAGAGTACCTCTGGTTCTGTTACTGTTATCGCAAGCCAGTGCCCTAGTAGATTATCATGTGGGGCATTTGGAAAAAGGAGAAACTCACTCGCAAATTAATTTTAACTGGGTCAAGACAAGAGGCCAAGCGGGAAAGAGGAAGATAATGGAGGGAAGGGAAGGGCTAAATCAAAGAAGCAGTGTCCTGGTCAATCGACTCACTTGCCTTCTCAATCGATTAGCCCGGGCTGAAATGAAAGGAGAAACGGGTGGCGGGGTGGGGCATGTGAATTAAGAATTTAATGCTGAAATACGGAACTCTTTTGAGTCACTTACCACTTTAGAAGGTCAGGACTGACTTTTCCACAGATTGGAGGGAGCCATGCAGTCAGGAATTTATCAGGACACAATGGGGCGGAGGGTTCATGTGTCTGAGGAGTTGGAGGGGTCCTTGGAGTCAGGTCCTAGTACAGCTTTAGGGATTTCTATACCCATTCTGGATAGCCCTGGTTGTTCTGGGGCAGAAATGCAGGATTTAAGGGTCCTGTCATGGAACATAGCTGGTATCCATAATAAGCTTACAAATTTGGATTGGATTTCTGAAATAGGAAAAGCAGATATCTTATTGCAGGAAACATGGACCCGGGATGATTTTAGTGTGGATGGGTATTACTCCTTCTGAAGCAGAGCTTCACCATCTAGTTCAGGGTGGGCTAAAGGGCGGTTTAGCTATTTTAATTTCTGTCAAACTCACAGGCATTTCATCTAGAACTATTATTACCCATTCGACCCATTTTCAATTAATTCTCTTACAGACCCCGTACTCATTTGATCTGATTTTGATAAACTTGTATAATAATGTATTTGACACCAGAGTCACTTGAGGTAATTAAGGGCTTGGAGATTGCTCTGGACTCCTTCACTAAAGGTTATGATAGGGAGACGCTCAGTTTGGGCTGGTGATTTTAAAGAAGAAGCTATGTGGTATTAATGAACCCTCACCCGGTAGAGCTAAAAACAAGAATGCAGGGGACACCCTGCATTTTCAACATTCGCCAATTGGGGACATCATGAACAGGTTTATGGTATCTAGGAATCTATTCTTTACAAAAGAATTGAGGGTGGATGTCCATCCGTTACTCCCCACCTATACGGGAGCTCCCAATGGAAGTGAGATTGATTTCTTCATCCTTTCCTTGGATTTGGCTATAATGATATTGGGTCATGTGGTTAAGGCCTCTTGTATTAGTAATCAAAAACCTTATTTACTGGCTCTTGATTTGCACTTGGGGAGTAAGGATGGGAGTTGGGAGACCTTACCACTATCCAATTCACGTAATAAAGGTATACGAATTAAATAGAGACATATAAATAAGGGGAACTTTTTGGCTAATGTGGTTTAGGAAAATTTGAACTCCTTTACAATACTGAACTCGGTGGAGGAATCCTCAAAGTTGATTATAGAAGCCCTTAGTTCCCTTTTTGTGGCAGTTGATAATGGATTGCGGTTTAATAGAACAGGTAAACCACAACCCCCTCTTAGTTGGTTTAATCAGGAGTGCACTATGGCTTGTAAGAAGTTGAAAGTAGTTCTATCTAAAGCTCCTCGAGTTAGAGATGAAACTTTGGAACCACAAAGGTCTTACAAGGCTATATTGGAGGATAGGAGATCTGAGTTGAGGAAGGCTGTCTGGGAAGAACTGGGTAAGGCTGCCAGACTGAGGGATAGTGCCTCTTTTTGGAAGGTGGTTAACCAACCTTTTTTTTTACTGGATATGATAAACAGACATAAGACACAGTGATTTCAGCGGAATCATGGGTCGATCATTTTAGCAATATTTTTAATCCATAGAATGTAGAGGCTGTTAGTAATTTTAGTTGAGCCGTCAACCATAATGTAGGGAAGAACGAGGCTTTGAGCGACTATTAGAATAAAGGATGTTATCGCTGTTATTAGCCATAGTCTGGCAGGAAAGGCCCCTGGAGCTGATGGGGTACCACCGGACCTCTTTAAAGAAAAAGTCTTGCTCTGGGGCCCCATCTTAACTAATGTTCTGAAAGCTTCAACAAAAGGTGACCTAATATTTTCTTGGTCTGAAGTCAGAGTTGTCCCAATTTTTTAAAAAGGAAATCAGAACTTTCTGGTATGTCATCACCCCATTTCCTCTCCTGGATAGTTCTTTAAACATTTTGGGGAGGGCCCTTGCATCCAAACTGGAGGTTTGGCTGCAGGATAATCAATGTTTGTCAAAAAGACGAGCACAGGTTTTATCAAGGGGTTGGTACAATTGAGCAGTGCCTTAACCAACAGCTGACCATAGGGAAATATGTAAAGGCTAGGAGAGGTTCCATTCACCTCGCGTTTATGGACCTCTCCTCTGCTTTCGATATGGTAAACAGGGGGAAGCTGTGGGAGGGCATGGCCATGATGACAATTGATCAGGGCTTAATAGGGGCTCCTACAAAGAATGCACTGGTATACCACCATAAGGGTCATGTATGGCAAAGATGGGGAACTCTCTCCGAATATTCGGTCACACCTAGGAGTTAGACAAGGGTGTGTTATGGCCCCTCTTCTATTCCTTATTTATATTAAGGATTTAGAATCACACGTGACCAAAATAGGGAAAGATCTGCCCAGAATTAAGCCAAGAGCCCTTCCAGTTTTGTTGCGAGTTTGCAGTTTTAATGGCAAGGACCGCTAATGGTTTACAGCTTCTTTTAGACTAATTTTATAATTTTATGGGGAGTCTGGATCTTAAAATTAATCTACAAAAATCTTTTACAATGAGTATTGGCCCAAGACAGGTGAAAACCAGGTCAATCTTTTTAGGGGGATGGAAATCTTAGGAGTGAAGGCTTTCACGTACTTGGGCCTTCCTTTCGACCAAAATGTATCCTGGCAAAATTTGCACCACTCTAGGGATGCCCATACCCAAAGAGCTGTGGAGTCGGTCTTCTCATTTGCTAGAAGGTTGAGTGAAAAACTGATTATATAAATGACCAAGATCTACCACAGTAAACTTGTCTCTGTGGTGACTTATGGTGCAGGAGTGTGGGAATATACAGGTCCAGGGCCAATACAGCAGGCAGAAAATAAGTTTGTGTGTAGGTTGTTGGCTGTCCCACAATCAATCCCTGCTTTTATGTGCTTTTCAAAGTTGAGTCTAGCCCCCTTGGGAGATAAGATAAAGCTGCAACCCCTATTATTATCCCTAGGGGTCTGAGGGAATCCGGAAATGCAACTAACGGAAGATGTAATGGAGGATTGTCTCTCTGTAGATAATGTGTATGCCATACCATGGTTTAGCTATATCAGGAAGGAATTCACAGAGCTGGGCTTGCCGGAATAGCCCAGAAACCAGGCAAGTATTGATTCCAAGGCATACCTAATGTAAAGGTGGCTTTCCTGATGAGACAGGGCAGCCTCACCAGGCTGCTTTTGGCAAATTGACTGCAAGTGTTAACTATAACTTAATCAATTTGTCGTATGAGTGCGAGTCTTATCTTTCCTGGTTCTATGACGGGAATGTTAGCTTTTATTTAACTGGATTACGATGCACTTCCTAGTTGCCTTCCCACGGAATGTAGCCTACGGAGTACCATTGCCGAGGTGTCCGTGTAACAATATTGCCCCACTAAGCACCATGCACTTTATTGTATTTTGTAGTCTGCATTCTCAAGCTAGGAAACGTTTTTTGCACCCTATTTTTCGTTCCTTTAACACCAATTCTCATAAGGAGGCTTTTGTGCGTTTGCAAAAGTTGGAGAATATGGAAATTTGTATGGCAGTGGGCAATTTTGTATGTCATGCACTGGGGGTCAGAAATAAATATGGTTTAGTATAATTTTCCCCCCCTCATTGTTTTAATAGGATTGTAGATTTTAACTCCAGACCCACCCTAGGATTTTAGATTGCTTTTATATTGGCTTTTGTTCATCTTTAATCTTGATTTAAGATGTGCAATAGTATAATCCTGCCCTTTATGAAGCTTTCTTTCCCCATTGTCCATTTTTACAGATTATGATCTCTGATTTGATGTGTAATGATTTTATTGAAGCTGCTATATTTATGAAATGTCTTTTATTGCCAATGCAGACCGAATAAAGTTTATGATAAGGACGATGACTCGTGTTATACCTATAAGGTCCAGCCTGCAGGTGCAAGCACAATACCTTATGAAACATGGAGCTAAATGCCCTGTTATAGAGATTCTAACACAATTAGAAATCAAGTTGTGAATGAGCCTTGTGTCTTCCCTATGAAAAATTCATTATTTCCTGTGCGTAATCCAGATCTTTCCTATTGTATAGTCTTACTCTATAAACAATTAAGCAGTCACACACTCCCTTTTGCTGTACAAAATTCACACAGCACAGGCATGATAAACAACATTGTTTGTAAAAAATATAAAACTACATTGGAAATTGTCAAAATATAGCGCCTGAAAGCCAAGATTTAACCAGATTCACTGCGCTAAGAGCCCAGAGGGGTATAAGAACAGTCCAGGTCTGTTTGCAGCTGAGTAATGTCAATTGTACAAGAAATGTACTCAGAAACATTGTCCTATATTGATGACATTTACCTCAAAGATGATGATTTAAATACACATTTGGCTAGAGTGAATCGTATTATTTTGGGATTCGCTGATCATGGCTATAAATTCAATTTTCCAAAATATGAAATTGCCTCAGTGTCCTGTTTTTCGGGTATGAGTCATCAAATGAAGGCAAAAGCCTAGCACCACATTCTTAGAGAAATGTGCTCTCTTGCAAACACTGAATACACTGAAAAAGCTTCAAATCGCTTTTAGGATTTCTAGAGTTTGGTAGAACATACATACCAGATTATGCGCAGGGGATTAAACCTTTATCCCTTTTGAATCCCGAAGTTTGCACGAGAACAAAGATGTTTTTGCTAGTCTGCTTGAATGTGGTACTTCTTTGGGTCACTCCTTCGTTTGTAGAGAGATAACACTGAATGGTGTTTGTAATGCATCCATGGCAAACCTTGTGTGTTATTTGAAGGATGTTTCTGTACTACTGATAAAGTCAAAATATTTGTTACTTTCAAATGAAAGCTACTTAATTTTAAATGGTCAGAGTTGCTGCCAGATGAAACCAGGTGTCCCTTATGCAGTCACTGTTTCCAAGGTTGTGACTTGCTGTATGAATATCTTATATCCTCCCACACATCTTGTTGGGGAAGTTACATTATGGCCGAAGGTCCCTCTTTTCACAGATTAACTTTGATAAATTAAGCAGACTGACAGCTTTATTTGTTTCAAAAAGATGTGGCTTTAACATCTACCCGAGATGCATTTGTCCTTCAAGTAGCCCGTTTCTCGGCTGCGGTACAATCACTGTTATGCACTCAATTGCCACAGCATTTCGGTGAGCTGATACACCATAGTTGTAATGCTTCTAACACCGCTGGAGTGGCACTTTTTTTTTAAAGTGATTGGGTCTGGATGTGTTTCTACAGTTCAGACTGTACTTGGAGTTATTCCATCTTTTGTACATTTGTTGTTGTCAAGCCTTTTGGAGGCATTCCCATTGTGCTATTTCTTCTGGTTACTATTTTGGTTCTCTTTGTTGCTCCGCAACGAATTTCCCAAAACAAGGGTGAAGATAATGGAACTGCTGCACGTCCTCCTTTGTCGTGCACGCATGATGCAGTATTTTGAAGAGTCTTTGTTATTGGAAATGAACGTCTCTGTCCTTTCAGTCCGTGTGGTTTCAGAGAGAGCAGCCTGTGTTTCACTGCCTATGGGGCTCTTTCGAGTGTGTTTTGACTTCTTGACTTGTGCCATGCAATGCAATTGCCCCAGTCTCCAGACATAAATCAGTTTGTGCGTCCTTTGCAGTTGCCTCAGTTGTGTTGTCCTGTGATTCTGCTCTCTTTGCTGCACGATGCCTTCTATGAGCTGCCTTTGCCAATGTCGGATGCTCCTTCGACTTCTGGTTTCCTGGCACCTGGTTCCTCTTCAGAGGCTGCACTCCTGCTACTGTTGCTCTTGACTTCTGTTGAACGGGCTGGAGATAACTCTCTTTGTCCTTTGGATCTTGTTCTTCAGGCCTCTGTTGATGTATTGTCTGTGGATGCAGGTTCAATCCTGGGCCCGACGACATTCTGGATATGAATGTGGTGGACATGTTGGAGATGCCGCATTTCAATTCAAATGCATCCTAGATTCTTTAATTTGCTTTACAAAATTATTTTCTTCATTTTTTATTAGTTTGCGGGGTTTTTTAATTTGACATTTTTTATAGCTTTTGGTATCTGCTTATGCTGTTGAAGTGTTTATGTGAAATGCAAGGCTTTTTTACATATATTCATTGCTATTGCTTATTTTTATATTAGTCGTCTCTTTTCGAGCAAGGGGAGGGTGTTGTGGAGCTTACATTTAGTCTCCATTTTAGCTTTTCGTTTGAACTTAGCATCGTTTTCTAATGGTTTGCATGTTTTCCCTAATGTAAGAATGTGCCATGCATGCATTTTTTTCTGATAAATACCGTTGCCCTGTAGTTTGCACATTTAGTTCCAGAGTCCCATAACTTAGAACACGATGCCTTGCTTTATTTTATTTTTGCTCGTAGGAGACAACTATTTCTCCCCAGACTAATTAAAGACATCTGGCATTGTGTGATAAACTTGCCGTTTTATTATTTAAACAGCATCCATGCTGAAGTTGGTGAGAGGTTCACTTCCTGCCAAAGTCATCATGGAATGCTGCTATAAACTGTGACTGAGATGCAGTTCCGCTGTCCCCGACCTTCATCCTGAGAAGGAAGATAGCTGTGCAATAGAAGTGTGCCTGCACACTCAGACGGGGTTGCATTCGTTAATGAACTGAGGCCAGCTACCTGACATACAGTACCAGGGTATGGGGTTAGGTCATTCCAATAGGCCTGGCAGATGGGTACTCCCAACATGCTCGCTTTAGCATAGAGAAATTAGTGATAGATCGGAATAATCTTAGTAATATTATGAAGAATCAACATGGTTGAAGTGTTTGTGTTTTTCACCATTCTAATAATGCTTTTAAAATTGATGTGTCTCAGCTCTCTGATAATTACAGTTCAAGTTTTATTTACAAAGAATAGAGCTTTTCAATAAAAATTTGAAAATGCATTATCGTATCTTTTTTTTGTCAAAGTTTTGTTTATTTTCAAGTTACACAGAACAACTCATATGCACAATGCTTACAACATCCGTACTCCTCAGAACAATATGATTGCTATTTCCAGAATTAATGTATTCTTCCGAAGAGATGCAAGGATACAAGACTCGAAACATTCACTTCAAAATAAATTCCCCCATGGCACGCAGTGCCTCCCACCCCCTACCCCCCACCCCGAACAAAAAAAAGACAAAACAAAAACGAAATTGTAGTACCTCAGGGAACGGGTATTGTCCAAGGATGGGGCTATCTACCCCATTGATGTCTCATTGTTGATCAGGGTGTTCATACACCATTCGTGAGTCCCCCCGGGCAGAACTCTCAAAACTGAAACAGGTGGAGTGCCCTCGTTCTGGCGGGGAAGGCACAGAGGGGAAGACCTTCTGAGAGAGATGAAACTAGTGGGCCCCACAGGAATTCAAAATTTTTGTCGGAATCTGCTAAGATATCTGCCAGACATTCCATCGTTATTGCTTTCCATAGACGAGAGTGCCATTTTTTCTTTTTTTTTTTAACGGAGTTTTATATAGCGCAAACTTGACCCGAAGGTATCGGGTATCGGAGCGCTTTACACGAGCACCAGTTGCATTACATGAGGACACATTCATTTTTGTTAGGCACGGAGAGATTAAGTGATTTGCCCAGAATCACAGGATGTTGCGCCCCTTGCCGAGACTCGAACCTGGTTCCCCAGATTCGAGGTCGACCGCCCTAGCCGTTAGGCCAATTCCTCTCCCCATTGAGTCATCGAGGGAGCCTCCGCTTTCTTCCATTCTGCTGCTACTGCCATTTTGGCCGCTCCGAGACAGAGCCACATAATGGACTTATTCCCATGTGTCTGATGTCGTAGAGACTCACTTCGTAGACCCAGGAGCACAAACCCTGGGTCCTCCGGCAGAGGGTAACCTAGGATTCCTTTAAGTTGTGCTAATATCTCTGCCCAAAAGGGTCTGATCTTGGGACAGTCCCACCAAATATGTTGAAAATCACCCAATAACCCACACCCCCTCGAACAACGGTCTGACGTTTGGGCGAATATTTTTTTAAGTTTAGCCGGATGTAAATACCAGTCAAATAATAATAATTTATAATGTGCCTCCCGGAGCCCCATTGAATGATTGAATCTGGCAAGATCTCTAACCACTCCTGACCATTGAGCCTCCGTGATGGGGCTATTCAGGACGCCCTCCCAGTGATCTTTGTGTCGGGGCTGGGGCGTATGTAAAGTGTCCAGTAGTAAATTGTGTAGAAAAGTAACGGTGCCCTTCGTCCCACTACTACATTTCGCAAATTTTTCAATGGGTGTGAGTTCTCTTGTGGCTGCATCCCTCACAATGGGATGGGAAACCCAGTGTATTAACTGATTATATCGGTAGCGTTCTGTGGGTGGGAGATGAAAATCCCGGGCACAGTTCTCAAAGGTTCGCACATCCCAATTATGGAATAAGTCTGAGACCGGTAAACAGCCCCCCACCCTCCATGCCTCGAATGGTCCAATTTGCAGGGCAGGTGGGAATGCTGGATTGAAATGCATAGGTGTTAGCGGTGATGGAAAGGAGGACAGTTCCTCAACCTCCGTGACCATGTCCCATACTCAGAGTGGTGCGTGTGGGCATGCTCTGATAGGCATTTGGTGGTCGGTCCATTTTAGGTTTCCACAATACATCCCATATATATTTCCCCATGAGTGCTCTCTCCATGTGGAGCCAATGCTTGTCTAATTCACGGGCTGACCATTCCGGAATCACCCTCAACTGGGCTGCCTTGTAATATATGTTAAAATCTGGCAGTGCCAGACCTCCCTTGGCCTTGGGCAACCGGAGCACCCTATAAGAAAGTCTCGCCCTCCCCCCCTGCCATATGAATTGTGTTACCATGGAGCGTAGGCTGGAGAAAAAGATGTGGTCTACCTCAATTGGGAGCCCTTGGAATAATTAGAGGAGTCGTGGGAGACCTGACATTTTAATGGCGTGGATCCTCCCCAGCCAAGATAAATATAGTGGTGCCCATCTCTTTAAGTCCGCCTTTAATTGTCGTAATAACGGTGGGTAGTTGGCTCGAAATAGCTCCGCTAGTGTAGGCGTGATTCTAATGCCGAAGTATGTAATCCCGTGGGGGGCCCACTGAAACGGTGTCGAGCCAGTGAGGTCATCTACCATTGCCTGGGAGGCTGTCAGGTTAAGCAGATGCTACATCCTCGAAGTGTTGCAGATCTTCTAGAATGGCCGCGAGTGAAGGCGAAGGCTGAGTCAGGGAAAGCAAGATATCCTCTGCAAAGAGTGAAATCTTGTGCTCTTCTTCTGCAAAACGGATTCCACAGATCTGTGGGTTCTGCCGAATCGTGGCTGCCAAAGGCTCTATACTCAGCGCAAACAGTAAAGGGGAAAGGGGACACCCCTGTCTTGTTCCCCTCCCAAGCGGGAACACCTCCGAACTCACCCCATTAACTAGCACTCTGGCAACTGGGGAGGAGTAGTTTGCCTTGACCATTGCTAGAAATTTATCACAGAAGCCAAACTTCTTCAATGAGAGGAAGAGAAATCGCCAGTCCACCCGGTCAAACGCCTTCTCGGCGTCAAGTGCCAGAAGGACAGCCAGGATCTGTTTTTTGGAGACTTTTTCAATTAAATGGAGTATCTGCCTGATATTATCGTGCATCTGTCTTCCTTTAATGAACCCAGACTGATCCGGATGGATCAGCCCAGGGAGTGGGTATCTAGTCGGGTAGCTAAGATTTTTGAATATAACTTGGTGTCTAAATTCAATAAGGCTATCGGGCGGTAGGAGCCGCAATGTCTCAGATCCTTGCCCTGTTTGGGAATGAGAGAGATCAGGGCCTCGCTCATGGATTCTGTAACCCTGCCCTCGTCAGCCATGTAGTTAAACAGGGATACTAGCTGCAGGGTTAGCTCTGCCATGTACGCTTTGTAAAATTGGGCTGTCAGTCCATCTGACCCCGCAGATTTGTGATATTTGAGACCCTTTATGGCGGTACGGACTTCTTCGTCTCTGATGGGACTACCCAGATGATCATTTTGGGCCTCTGAAACCCATGGGAGCATGACGGTTTGTAGATATTCTAGCTGTGTAGTTTCCTGAGAAGGATCTGCTGTGTATAGGTCTTGATAACATTTCCCAAATGCCTGGGCCTTCCCAGTAATATGCCCAAAAGTTTCATTTTGCTCATTATAGATATCCCTTATGCGTTCTTTTTCGTTTTTTTACTCTCAGCTGTCTAGCTAAATGGGAACCTATCTTATTGACCTGGTCATAGGTAGTTCTGTGTAGATGAAGCAGGGTGAGTTCCGCTCGATTATTATAAATCGCGTTGTTTCCCTCGTATAGCTATGACTTTTTTCTGCTGCGCCCATGTTGGGTTGTCTTTGTGGAGTCGCTGTGCCTCATGCAGTTCAGTTCCTAAAGCCTGACGGTCCTTAACCCTTGACTTAGTTGAGGGCGGAGTCCAGGGTTTTGCATTGCCCCCGTAAAACCGCCTTAAAGGCATCCCAATTGTTTAGTGGATAGGTGTCTTTCGGGTAGTTATTTTTTAAAAAGTAATTAATGGTGGCCCTTAAGGAATCTCGTAATAGTCTATCCCTAAGTAGCGATTGCGGGAAGAACCATCTTCTGTACCTAGGGGTGGCATCTCCCAGTCAAGGCACGTGTACACTGGTGCATGGTCAGAGAGTGCAATCGCATATTTTGTCACTGAATGCAGAGCCTGCTGCAGAGTGTTACTCACGAATACATAGTCCAATCGGGAATAGGTTCTATGTGAATGCGAAAAAAAGGTGTAGTCCCGGTCGCTCGGGTGTAATGTGTGCCACGCATCTAGGAGACCTAATTCTTCGAAGGCCCTCTTGAGTGAGTTGGGGAAGCTACCTGTAGAGGAGCGTTGTTGGTGCGTACTGTCCAAATCCGCCTTCGAAGTAAGATTAAAGTCCCCCATCAGCATGATTGTCCCCTCTGCAAAATTCCCCAAAGTGTTTAGGAAGCTGTGTAGACACCTGGTTTGGTTAGTGTTAGGGGCATATACTGTAGCGAATGTACACTGCCGACCCATTATGTGGCCTTAGACTATGAGGTATCTCCATTCCCTATCTGCCTTACAACCCTCTGGAGCAAACAGCAAAAAAGAGTGAAAGAAGAGTGCCACCCCATTGTGCTTAGTAGAAGCCGAGGATTTATACATTAATGGGTATTGTTTGTGCTTAAGACGATGTTCCTCAGTCCTCTTAAGGAGGGTCTCCTGTAGAGCCACCACGTCGTGCCTTTTGTCTAAAATTTGTTTCCACAGGCGCTGCCTTTTCGCAGGGGAGTTAAGGCCCCTTACGTTCCATGTGAGGGTTGTAATGACCATTATATATCTCGATCAGTAACCCTCCGCTGTGTGCGATCGCCCTGTGTATCCCTCACTCCCTCTGGTCTCCCTCCCCGCTGCATCCACCCCTCCTCAAAAGATTTCTCTTGTTTCGATACTGCGAATGCCCAATTACCCTGTGGCTACCCCATGTACTACAGAAAAGAGAAAAACATTCTAAAACCCCAATTAACCAAAAAACATAACCCAGTTTGGGTATCAACAATGTGAACATCTTTGAATACTTATCTAGGGACGTTCTGGTCCTTACCCGTTAAGGCATTCCTTCATCAAACTATTCCCTAGCTGGAAATAAAAACAAAGAGGAATAGTAGTGGAGGCAAGGTCCATCATGTGAGCCCCCGGCCCAGCCCAGAGAAGTCCAGCGCACCATCCCATGTACCTCACATCTCGAGAGACCGGAATTGCCAAGCCAAACCTTCTGGCATGTGGAAGTCCTTTCCCCCCATAGGGGACCTCCCCTCCGGCATGTAGGTCATCAATATGTTGTTTGCTGTCAGCGAGTCTTTGGCGACCTCTGGTGATGCGCTGTCTTCCACTGGCCGTCTTCCCTTCGAGTGGACAGGGGGCCTGACACTCCGTCATCTCCTTCCGCCTCTGGTTGCCCCGACTGCAGCGGTAGGCCAAGTGTTCGTCTCGCTTCTTGAATGTCGGTGACATGCCTAGGTTTATTGCGTAGTTCAAATGCCAAGCCGAAGGGGTATGTCCATCTATATCTGATGTTGTCTTGTCGGAGCTTGTCCATGATAGGTTTAAATTGGGCCCGTCTCGCCAGTGTCGCCGGGGCAATATCTTGAAAGAGCGTACATGTCATCCCCTGGAATGACACCTCATTCACTTTTTGGGCTGCTTGGAGGATGGATTCTTTCACCTTATAGGAATGCATCTTAACCAACACATCTCTGGGGTGAATTTTTTCACCTTGTGGTGGGGGTCCGAACCTGTGCACTCTCTCTATTTTCACTTTCAGGCCAGACTCCCCCAGCAGGTCAGCAAACAAGCCCTGGGTGAAGGCTTCCAAGTCCAGCCCTTCTGCAGGTTCCTAATGGGTATGTTGTCCCTCCGCGATCTGTTTTCGAGGTCCTCATTCTTTAAGGCCGCCATCTTGAGTTGGTTGTGAAGAAGTTCCAAGGTGTTTTCCAGCTGATTTGTTTTTCCCTCTAGGTCGTTGCTCTTAGTCTCCAGATCGAATGCCCTTGTGCCAACCGCATCCACATCTTGCTGTAAGGAGAGCAAACGCGAATTGATGTCTGATCGCAACACCTCCAATGAGGCGGTCAGATCTACCTTGAGCTCCTCCCTCAACTCCTTTTTGAAGTCCCTCAGTGAGTGCAGCAGGTCGTCTTTTGTGAGGGCCATGCTCTCAGGGTCCGGGCCGCGGGCGGTAGAAGCCCCTGATTCAGTTGATGCAAAATAATTAGAGACCCTGTTGCTCTTGGCCTTCTTCGGCGGCATAAAGATCAGGGGAGGTGGTCGCCCCATGTCGCCATCACCTGAAGGTCGGACTGTACTGCCGTGACAACCGTCGTCTGACCCTTCCCCCACTTCCGTGGCCGCTAAGTTCTTCACCTCTCGGGGGCAGCCCCTATTCAGCTGTGCGCACTGCAAGCACTCGCCCAACAGGTCATTGCTGGTAGGGCCTGCTATTCTATAAACCCACAAGGTCCCGGACCTGTGCACCGCCCCTGATTGTACTCAAGACACCCTCAGGATAGCTGCCCTAGTCTGCAGGTAGTCAATTTGTGGAGCTTTGCTGGTCTCTCTAGGCTAAGGTGAATTCCTTGGTTGGCTCTCACGTTATACTTTGATGGCGCCGCCTTTGTCAGCAGCCGCCATCTTAGGGTCAGGCATTGAGCTTTTATTGCCTCTCCTCCCTACGGATCGTGCTGCCAGCCACAGGCCCGGTATCTTGGCCGCACATTTAGATGCATGGAGTATGTGATTTGTCAAGCCCATGTACTAGAAATTAGAAGAGAGACAGGATTTCTATCCATTAAGTAAGTGATTGTTGACTGTCACTGGGGACTGCATTTGGTAGACTTACATTGGCTCTCCTTCTGCCCCATACTTTTTCCAGTGCTGATATTTACACATTTGTTTTTGCAGCCTACAATCACGTCCCTTTCTGACTGTGGAGCCGGAAGACCCATCTTCACCCAATTCCCCACCGAACACACCGGTGGCCCTAGGTTAATGCACATGCCCGTGTTTTCCGTAATTATTCATATTGTCAGTTTTGTTCCATCACCTGTACGTAATCAAGGTCCCTTTAATTATTTGTAGGTGTCCCCCACTTGGTCCTGATGAATACCCTACTGTAAGGACTCCAATTGCCTACACTCATTCCCAGGGTCGAAACGTCGACGGCTTTATTATCTGTTTACCTTTGTGGACAATCGTCATAGATTCCATGTTGCCCTTCCAATCTATTCTAACGGTATGGTGTTGTAAATAGACTAAGCCTTTGATAAGGCTGGATTGGCTTCTTTCATGATTTAAATGTATATATTGTTCACTGCCCTCCTTCTTTCACTTACCCTCACATCTGCACATTGCTACACTTACCCCTCCTTCCCTATTGGGGCACCTCTGTACAATTGTGTTTAACGAATGTTACGCCTTGTGAACATGAGATTCCATGTTACACATGAATAAAATGTGGTCAATATGAAGAATATTGTTTGTGATTGCTTTAACAGGTGTTGTTGATGTGTATATTTCTCTCTTCAAATTTATGTTCGACGAGGCGATTTTTCATGTACCGTCCTTTAGCCAGGTCCTAGTGACGTGTCTGGGATAACCCCATTGCCTTGCAACTCAGCACACGGACAGTCATCAGGGGGCCCGCCAATCCAGCACGCACCCGTCACACATTCCCTGCCAGGCCACAGCTCTCCCCGGCAGTAACTCTCGTCTGGGGCCTCTCCCGTGGGTTCACGTCACAGGGTGAGTGTTTTTCCACCTTACTTGGTTCCCGGGGGATTCCGTTGCATTCTCGCTCCTCTGGGCCCTCAAGTCGCCGCCACGGACTTCCTTCTCTTTGGCGGATCACAGACCGGGTCCTCCGTAGCGCGCCGCAAGCCCCGGCACTCGAAACCTCCGTCTGCCGTGCCGCTCCTCCAGTGTCTCCACTCCTCTCCTCCGCTCACTGCCAGCGGGAAGGTTTCCCCAGTTTACTGCACCCTTCCAGCTCCCGCTGGGTGCTCATTTCCAGCTTCTTTTTGTAAAATGCCACAGAGCCCTCGCGGTTCACGTCCGCACGGCCATCTTGGTTGGCCACGCTCCACACATTATCGTATCTTTTCTTTGTGATACCTTGGGCATAAAAAAGTGACAAACGAAAGGGTTAGATCTGTTTCCACTAATTCCTTGGGGGTTACTGACAACATCTATAACTCTGTGAGGTTAGGAGTTTAGATGTGGTACTGAAAGCTAGCCAAACAGACTAACATTTACTAATAATATAAGAAGACTCAGTCTCTGTAATATGAAGTTTTTGTTGCTCTAAATACATAGTCCTATTAAATTTACAGGAACCGTATAACAGTGTTGGTACTTGAAACTGTCATTTTAGTGTATTATGGTGAGTGGGAGAGAGAATGGACAGCTTTCAAACTTGGTTTGGCTTACGGCAGAAGCAGTTATGCTGCTTTGAAATGGTAGAACTCTCTCAGGCAAAGGTGTCTGAGGCTTCTAGGGTGGGACAAAATAGATGGAATTGCTGGTAAGGGGTTTTGGAAGGTTAATGTATTAAAACATTGGGGGAGATGTAGAAGAACCACCTGCCCCACAAATTCAAGACTGTTTCAAGTCAGGGTGTTTTGGCTACCTTTTAGACTAATACCTGCATAGGGGAACTGCGCCAGGAGACATTTCATGGCTGGGAAGCTGGGGGAAGGGTCAGAAATAAGGGTGCTGTGGCATGTGTAGCAAATACAACTTTCGGTATGTCCCTTGGTGAGCAGCATTGTGGGCTAGACTGATGCACATGCTGCTCTACCCGATGCTGGTAAGTTTGAGATATCTAACCACAGATTTGTCACTTTAGAATATTCCTCAGGCGTCAGACTAGAACGAAAAAATCTTGAGCAGTATCTCTGCGCGCAAGTAGGTGGCATCGATTGGATCCGCGTGGAATCTGCAGTTAGATAGAGCCTCTACCAGAAAAGGCGCTACCGAAGGTAAGTAAGTTGTTCATCTGATAGAGACTTCTAACCGCAGATTCCTCACTTTAGATTTGAAACCCAAGCAATACCTCCCCGGAGGTAGGTCTGCGAACTGGCTCAAATCAGAAAAACCTGGAGGGCCGAGCGGGCAAAATGCATGTCCTTTGTGAACGTGTGGAATGACGCCCACATAGCGGCTTGGCATATGTCCAGGACTGGTACCCGCAATCCAACACAGTAGTAATGGCTTTGGCCCCGGAGGAATAGCCGGCAAGCCATCAAGAGGCTAATTATTAGCTAATGAATATCAGATTTTAATGCAGAGTACAATCTATCTAGAGATGGTCCATTGCTGCACAGCCTTGACCTTTTTCGCTGCAGTGAACCTGATGAAGAGCTTATCGTCCACCTAATGGTCTTTGGTGCTATCAGTGTTGAACCAGAGAGCTCTCTTTGGGTCTCGACGATGGAGCCTCTCCTCTCCCTTGGAAGGACGAGGCAGAGCGAAAAATGCAGGCAGAGTGATGCTCTGATCGACATGAAATGGGGTGACAGGTTTTAGCAGAAAAGAGGCACATGTCCAAAGAACCAGTATATCAAGGAAAAAGCTGGTGTACAGAGGATGACCTAAAGAGCCTGAAGCTCACTGACCCTCCTCTCCGATATAATGGCCACTTTTAAGACGGTTATGATAGTCAAAAGCTGCAGACAACAGCTGTGTAGGGGCTCGAAAGGAGAACAGATGAGAAATGTGAAGACCAGATTAAGTTCCCACTGGGGCATCACGAAAGGGGTAGGAGGGAAGAAGTGTTGCAAACTTTCAGAAAATAAGTCACAACTGCTGACTTGAACAGGGAGGGCTGGTCTGGCAAACGCAGGAAAGCTGAAACAGCTGACAGGCAACCTTTAACAGTGCCCAGTGCAAGGCCTTGCCAGGCTAAAGATAGAACAAACAGCAACATCTCCGACAGAGGAACAGAAAGGGGGCCCACATGGTGTGAGGAACATCAGGCCACAAACGGCATGCATTTACAGTTTTAGTGGAGGGATGCTTGTCTGCCAAAATGACCTCATAGCCCTCGGGAAGAAGATCAAAAACTCTCACTTGTCGCCACTCAATCCCCATACAAGACGGTGGAGTATGTGCAGGTTCGGGTGCAGGACCCTGCCCTGTTTTTGCGACAGGAGATTCTCCCAAAGGGGCAGCCTGACCGGATGACCGATGCTCATGTTCAAAAGTTCGGGATGCCACTAGGATGACTTGGGCCCGGTCGGTCATGACCTTTCTGAGAATAGGAGGCAGGAGTGGCATTTACGGAAAGTCGTACAGGAGTTCCAAATTCCATTTGAGGTAGAATGTGTCTACGAGCGAGAGCCGCTTTGGAAACTAAGTGCTGACATTGCGCGTTCTCAGCGGTGCAGAACAGATCGAGCCAAGGTTCTCTCCATTCACGGTAGAGGCCTTGTGCAACCTCCGGATGTAGTCATTCGTGATCCGCAAGGCATCGACAGCTGAGTTCATCCATCCTGGCGTTCAGTGAGCCTGCCAAGTGCTGCTTGGCCAGAAAGATGTCCTGTCGCTCTAGCCAAGTCCAGAGGCGCAGAGCCTCCAAGTACGAAGTCCAAACCCCATGTTGCTCTGTTTGTTGCAATACCACAAGGAAGTGGTGTTCTTCGTGAACACCTGAACCAACCTTTCTTTGATGGATGGAAGGAAGGCTTTCAAAGCCAAATGAATCTGTCTGGTCTGTCAGGACTTGAACATAAATTTAAACAGAGCACTAACCTGTGGTATCAGGCCCAGGAGGAGCAATGCATGATGCAAGTCCTTCCACGCCCCCCAATGCTCCGCAGGGTGAACTCAATCTTGTTCACTTCTAAGAATCACTGAAGGGAATCAGGGAAGGGACAAAATAAGAAAAAGGAAAACCCCTGACCACACACTGTCACACTTGTGCCTCCTTCACTCTGGTACTTTCTGAGGAGTGGTGTCACTTGTGTTCTTTCTATCTGCTGGTAAAGGAACAAATATTCACAAGTGTTTGAGGAGAGTTACACACTGAGCCTGTTTAAGTAAACTTGCCTTTTATGATTATCAGACTGTATGTTTGAAAATTGTTCTCTATCTTTTTAGATAATCTTATAATACTTTGTCCTGAAGAAGGTGGGGTGAGCCAACTCAATACCACTGAAACACTGAGTATACAACTTGTGATGAAATTTGTTTTCTTTGAATAGTATGGTACTGGTCAGCTCTTTGACTGTGTAGATCAGAGGAATTTGTTTTTATAATAAAATATTAGATTATTGTATTAGGGAAATATTTTATAGTAATGAAATGTTGCTTAAAGTATGAACAATGTTTTTAAAAACGTTTAGAATTGATACAATATTGTATTATACAAAGGAGATACTGGACACAGTATGGTTTTAATTCTGATGACAATTGTGGATTGACTAAATTGAATAAATAAGACATTTTTACATTAAATAGTGCTCAGTGCAAGACAGCTGAGTGGATGGAAATGAATGTTGGATTTCCCTTTGATGATATATAAGAATATACAAAGGTGACAGTAAGAGTGTGATACACAAAAGGAATCCTTTCTTGTTCTTATTGGTAATTTGACCCTGACCCTTTTTGTTAGAAGGGTATCCCTCCCATACTTGTCAAGTGTAATTACTACCACCGACAACCTTAGAACTGCTGTACTCTGCACGTTCATACCAAGCTCATTCAAGCATTGTTATCTGGTTGTCCCAATGTGAACTTGGCTCACTGACTGAACAACTCAGTGTAGACATGCTGTAATGGCAAATGCTTTGTAGCCTCAATTCTATGGGCAAATGTTCTGAAGTTTCAAATCTGAGGAAGGCTAAGTAGATCTAAAGAACCTCTTGAGTTCTATTCTAGTGCAAAACAACCAAGAAGCAAGAGACACGCTTCACTTAACTATTCACTTGTTCTGGAAGTCTCTCTCTCTCAAGCCTTTATGGTCCAAGCGAGAGGTGTAGTTGAATTATGTCTGCTGCATACGCAGTGTGCATATTGTTAGTTGGGTAGCACTAACAATGCATTGAGTGCGAAAGCGCACCCCAAGTTCTGTACTCACTGATTTGTCTTTGCTATGTGCTGTGCACGAATGTGCACCTCAAGTTCTGTACTCACTGACTTGTCTTTTCTTTTTCCTTTCTTTATCTTTTTCTTGCAGGGTATGCCGATGCTGGACATCCTAGAATCCACCGCTGCCAGGAACCGCCAGAACTCCCTGCCCAGCCAAGGACAAGCGAGGACACTGGACTCTGGATTTACTTCTGGTGAATTTAGGCCTCTTAGCTCAACTGCTTGATACACCGATTACCTAGCAAATGGGTGCGGTGTGAGAGTGTGGCTTAAATAGACTCTCAGCCGAGATGGCCACTGAGAGTTCGAAGTCACACAAGACTTCTTTGAAATATTCTACAGTGTGTGCCTTTCCAAATCACCACTGGGTGTGGCCAGTGTTCCCTTATGCGCGCTCACAAGTGTTGACCCTTATCTATGCGTGCTTCAAATACAACTTTCAGCAAACTTAAGACCCTCTTTCTAAGGTCAAGAGTCATACCATGCTGATTTCTATCACACACTGTGATGTGTGAGGCAATGTTTGACGCTACTGTGTGCAATGGCATGTTTCTGACGCCATGTACGCAGGTGTGAACCAAATTTTGTGTCTCCATGCGCACATCCTCAAGGCCCAGTTCAGTGGGTTGGTGATAACTGGAGTCTTTGAAACTACCAGTGGCCTTTTGGAATAATGATGATCTTGTACTCTGGGTGATCATGACAGAATCGCCCTCAGCTCCAAAAGGTTGATGTGGAGCAGGGACTCTGCCGGAGACCAGAATTCTCTCATCTCCACCTCTCTCAGGTGGCTGTCCCAACCCAGAAGTGATGCATCGGTCACTACTGTCAGATCCAGGTGGGGAAGGGCGAGAGGGCTGTCGCTGGGCCAATCGTGGTTCATCAACCACCACTGCAGATCTTGTGCAGTCCCCTCCGATATTTGTACTAGGTCAGAGAGATTTCCATGCTGCTGCACCCACTGGGACTTCTGGTCCTACTGCAGAGCCCGCATGTGCTATCTGGCATGCTTCAGCAGCAGGATGCAGAAGGCCATGAGACCCAGCAGCATCTGTCAGTCCCACCGAAATCCAGGATAGAGGCTCAAATGTCAGAATCATAGCCTGAATATCCTAGACTCACTCCTCCAGAGGCTAGGAACAGAATTGCACTGTGTCCAGAATAGCTCAGATGGAAGGGAGGAAACGAGAGGGGTTCAGTTGTGACTTCAGTTCGTTGGTAGTAGTGAACACCAGAGAGTGCAGGAGGTCAGCCGTACTCTGGAGGTGGGTGATGACTGCCTGGGGTGAGCTCGCCTTCAGCAGCCAATCGTCAGGGTAGGGGAAGACTGGAACTCCCGATCTCCACAGATGGACTGCAACCACCGCCATCACTTTTGAGAACACCGAGGGGCAGTGGTAAGGGGAAAAGGGAGCAACGTGAACTGGAAATGCTTGTGGCCCACTGTGGACCGCAGGTAACTCCTACAGGCCAGCAGGGCAGGGATGTGGCTCCTTCAGCCAGAAGACCCTGCACTTTTTGATGAAGCAAGAATAGATGGTCCTCTGTCAGCCGTTCTTAGGATGGTGGTAATGTTTCGAGGGGTTTCCACAAATGGAAGGGCATACCCCTTTTGCATTATTTGAAGCATCCACTTGTCAGAGGTAATTGCAGGCCACTGGGACAGGTGGGGCCTGATCCTGCAGCCAACAGGATGGCTGTGCTAAATGGAGGGTGCACTACTGAGTCTTAGAAGTTGCGGCAGTGGGTGGGGTGGGGACTGAACAGCATGCTGGGTCTGGCTCCCTCATCCTCTTGGGGATCCACGACCTCGTCCGTGAAAGGACTGGGTCGACTGCTGGACTGTCGGGTATGTCTGATGTTGCGGACACCCATATGTGCCCGGACCACAGCTGCGGTAGGGGGAAAAGGACTATTAGTGGGACCAAGCAGTCAGAGAAAGCCTGAGAGACCTAGCAGTGACACTGCTCTCAAAAGCGTTCGACTGCCATGTCAGATTTGTCACCAAATAGGCGAGAGCCATGAAAGGGCATGTCAATCAAGGATGACTGGACATCCCTGAGAACCCAATGGACTGTAACCAGGAATGGCAAAGCAGTACCACCGTTGAGGTCCTAGCTCAACCCAGGGAGTCTGTGGTATCCAGCCCACACCTGATGGCAAACTTTGCTGCATCTCAATCTTCCAATAAGGCTAGATTGATGATGGCTCGCCTCTCCTCTGGAAGCATGGGCACAACCAAGTCTCACAAAGATAGAATCAGCCCAAGGGGCATGCGGTGCTCACCGACCTCATGACTAGGCTGGTAGAAGAGACAACGTGCTTCCCAAAGGTATCCAGCCTCTTGGATTCCCTGTCCGGTGGAGTGAAATAGAATGCGTTTGGGTTGCCCTTGGCTGTTGAAGCCTGCACAACCAGGCTCGGGCTGCTGGGAGAGGAAGACTGGGTGTCCTGGGGCAGAACGGTGGTGTCGGGGAATCATGCCGTGAACAAGAGCCCCTGTGCAAAGTTTGGCCCAGGCTCCCAGGAGAACATCCGCAAGGGCTTCATTGAAGGGGATCAACTGTTCAGATGAACCTGTTCATGGATGAAGCACCTCTGTCATGATGTTCATCCTGACCTCGACTACTGGGAGCTGTACGACAAGGACCGCCGCTGCCATGTGCAACCCAGTAGCGAATTATGCATCCTCCTCCTAAACATGGCCTGGAGTGGAAAGCATGCCAGAATCTGGAGAAGTGTCCAAGCCACTGGCATCACCAAGCTCCTAATACCAGTATTTTCCGGCTCAGGGTCCTCCTCCAATGGACCAAAGCCTTTCTCGTCCTCTCCCCCTTCAGAAAGGAAGGGTCCATCTAGGGGTGGTAACTATAGGGGTTGGTATGGCCTGGATGACACTGGCATCTACATCGAACAGCCCCAAATAGAAACAAGCAGGGGTGGAAGAAGGCACCCAGGGGCGGGCTCAATTCAGATTCGGGGGCAGATCTTGAGGGTCCAGCTGGCATCGGTGACGGATCTGCCAGCAGGAACCCTGTCGGGACACCTCTTGGCTCTGTGGGTCCCAAAGGTGCACCAGAGGGAATTAGTGGGCCAAAGATGGCATGCATGACATCGTAGAAGTCTTTCAACTGAGCAGGAGTCACTCTGGTCATAGAAGACTCTGGAAAGCATGCAGTGGGGCCAGATACTGGCTCCGCTGGTTGAATGCAGGTGCAGGGCCTCGGAGCATAAGGTCGAGAGGGGGAAGCCAAAGAACGCCTTGATGACTTCTTTTTGTGTTTCTGCAACTTACAGGACTTTGAAGAGGACATGTTGTATTGAGCAGATGAACATCTGTGGGAATGTCTCTGGGAATGGCCTCGAGAATCTCCCTCAGAAATGGGATGAGGAACGGTGTGGAGCCCTCTACAAGAGCTTCATCAACCGCTCGCTACCCCAGGCACCAGAGACAAACCAAGAGAGGATCCAACACTGACATTTCTCTGTAGCAGTGCCCATAAGGTTTAAAACCTGTTGGTTTGGGAGGGGACATGTCCCTAAACACTGGGGGCAAATGCTAAAAAAAAAAGGTCAACAAAATGTAAAACAAAAGTGGTCAAAAAGTGACCAAGATAGCTCTCTGGATTTGCGATGTTGGAGCAGAAAAAAGGAAACTGATGTCAGCACACCGAAGTGGCAGTTATATTGGAAATGTGCGTCACTTTTGATGCGGACAATGCCAGCGTGGAGCCTACTGGCACGCAGAGGTACTGGTACTGCACAATATTTTCTAGATCCAGTCTGACGCCTGAGAAATATTGTAAGACGAGGACTCTGCAATTAGAAGTTTCAATCAGAAATCCTGTTTTCATTTATTCAAACTCAATTCTAATTTATCCACACAGAGCATAAAACAAAACCACCCTAAGGCGTCTTTGTGCTAGCTGCAGATAGCCTAACAAAGAATCTAATAAAGAAATATATTTGTTTTAAAAGCCTTCCAGAAGCGGAAAGGTATACTTCCATTTCGCTTACGGATCATGGAAGCTTGGAAAGAGCAGATATGATGGGAGACATGGTCAGTCTTCCTTCCTCCCATAATCACAAGAGTTTACACGTTTTGGAATTATTTGTAGACCATACATCTGGTGAACTCGCAAACACAGACACAGAAAGTTCCTGCAATGAAGACATCAGTTAACCAGCATTACAGTGATAGCAACCCTGCTCCAAAGTTGGTGACATCCAACACACTTGTAGATGTAGATGGCAAAGTTTTTTTATTAATCAGCTTTAAATCATTGTTAGAATGATGCTACTATTTCGTTATTAATTTGTGGACCCTTTCTTTTCAATGCCGTTGGCTCCTTGTAGTGCAGTGGAGCAGCTTTTTATATTTCAGTCCCACCTTTTCTTTTTCTATCACTTGATAGATTAGAATTTATGTAGTTACAATACATTTCATAGTTCTTGCCAAACTTAAACCTAGCAAGAGAGGCTCTGATGATCTGCAATGATTCAATAACAATGTTGTCATCAGTTTTACCAGTCTGCATAAACCTTTTTTGGAGACACTGTGTTAACCGGTGACACAGTATGACTAAAAAACACCAAGCTAATCCAGAAATGGTCTTATTGAATGAGATGGAACACATAAGGGACTGTTATCAATTTGAGCAGTGCAAATACGAAGCTAAGTGTGAGCCCTGACACACAAATCAGCCTAGATAACTACCACTCTAGGCTCAGAAATACCAAGTTTCCAAGCAACTGTGTAGCTGAAGACAACTGAATAGATGAAACGCATGTCCAAGAATTGAAGACACCTGCGAGAATATTGTAATGTGACTGTAAAGAAATGTGGGTCACAGCCACATCAAGAAAAACCATGGCATTGTTCTCTGATGGTCAATATAAGCCAATTGATAGCATGTTTCACTGAAACAAAGCACTGTACAATCAAGAACTCAGCTCAAATGGAATAGGCTTCTTTGATGCATTTTACCAGGCTAGTGCATTTGACAACTAAGACATCCCACGCTCCTCCTTTGCAGCCCTTATGACCCTTGCGGTAATCTTAACTGTATTCAATTACAAAGTTCCTAAGGTTGCACTTCACCATACTCCACATGGAGTGGGCCACTTTTCTGTACTTCACTGCAAAACATTTTGTTTACTATCTCATGTGCTCATGTCCCCCTCCCTTCTCACATTCTAACCAAATATACTGTACAACCTCATATATGGACAATTACCTAAAGAGAGGGGCACTTAGTAGTAATGGTCGGACAAAGATTTAATTTAGCCTACAAAAAGACTAAGGCAGCAGAGAAGCCAACATTTAGGATGGGGACTGGGTGTGAGACAATGCTTGAGTTCAGGTATGGTGTGTCAGAGCAATGGAAGGGAGATGCAGCACCAAGATATGGAAAGTACTGGATAGAACACCAGGCAGATAGACTGAATTTGTGAATACTCAAGGCATGCCCCAAGGTGTAGGCTTAAGGACAGCCACAGGGCCCACTCTAGCAGAGGTGAATGGGCCTCTAAATGGGAACTCTTGGGAGGTTTGAGAGGAGTCCATTAAGTCAAGATTGAACTCACAATGTATGCCATCAAGCCCTGAGAGTGGCATGAGTTTTAGAAAATTACAGCTACAAGAAAGTCAGAAAGAAGCAGAGACTCAGAAATAGTCATCAGTAATGACAAAGCACAAAAACAAATACTTCACTTTTACCTCCCACAAAGCATCAAATGATTAATTTTATGAAGCAACCTGCAATTCTCACTCTACCAGTGGCGGCTCCTCCACTAAGGCAGAGGAGCGTCGCCCCACTGCTCAAAAGGAAAAATAAAATGATAATAACGTATTGTTATTATCATTTTATTTTCCCTATTGCAGTCAGTGGTGGGGCAGGCGGGGCTGGCCAGAGCAGGGGAGGAGTGGTGTGCTCTCCCTAAGTGCGCATTAACCGTTTGGCCAGCCCTCTTGGGCCGACCAAACAGTTCATGCGCACTTTGCATGTTCCTACCAGGCTGCATTACACAGCCTGGTGAAGAACATGCACAGGCTCCCTGTTCCAGTCTGAGCGCCGATCCACGGCGCTCAGACCAATCACAATGCTGCATGCAGCGTTGTGTTTGGCTCAGGGGAGCCTGTGTGCCCGGATGCTTCCTGCTGCCGGCCGGGCCTGGAAGATGAAAAGGACAAGGACGGAGGCGAGGCGGCGGCCGGCGTTAAAGTTAAAGGTTTAAGTCCTTTTCTTTTACTAAATTCCTCTCCCCATCCCCCCACACCCACCCCGTCCAGTAGCAGCCGCTACTGCACTGTACTCTTCAGACCAGTACTCAGTCACCCAATTTATAACACTGAAACCTCTCTGAACAGCATTTCCTCCCAAGAATATGTAATATTTCATGGGTCTGTATTCCCTTCCACCCAAGACTAGTTCCATGATACCATCAAAACAGCCAAGCATTAAACCTAGGCCCTTCAAAGCCATCTACACATTGGTGTTATACAGTGTTTGTTTCAGTTGATAAAGCGTAATATAAAACCTTCAACTAAATAATTAATTATTCTGCTTCTGGTGGCCCAAAGTCACCATTTTGACTTCCTTTTATCCGAAACACATTTAAATTCAATTGTGTTGTCAAACTTGTGCATAGGGCAAGAGCTGACAAGACATTGTGCTGAGTCACGGTCCAAAGTAAGTATCGCCAAAATTGGCACATCCTGAAACATCAAAAGAACTACTCATCAGTTCACATAAAGGGAGCGAGGCAGACTCGGAAAGAACAAGTTACTTCCCTTTGGTAACACCTTTTCTAGTAGAGACTCTAACTTCTGATTCCTCACCTTGTGAATTTTCCATGGAGCCTGACTGGATTAGGAAGCTTTCAAGCACATTCCTCAAGCATCGACAGGTGGTATCATGTGGCTCCAATTTGGGTGCTGGTGACACACTGGGACCACAGTAAGAGCGCCACCTCCGCTCATCAGTTTCTTTCTGATCTCCACCTGTGCCCTCAGACACAGAGCCATAGACATCAGAATATGGCAGTGTGCTGATGTCAAATATTGGCCTCTTATTAATGGACTATATGAGCCCATTTTACATAATGGGGAAGAGGGAGGGTCGGTGAGGAATCTGAAGTTCCTGCAGAGTCTCTACCAGAAAAGGCATTACCAAAGGTAAGTATCTTGTTCTTCTGATAGAGACTTCTAACTGCAGATCTCTCACCTCAGAAATAGATACCAAAGCAGTACACCTCCTCTGGTGGTGGGTCTGTGAAATGGTCAGACCAGGAAATCCTGCAGGACCGATTTGGCAAAGTGTCCATCTTGTCGGACTTGGCTATCCAGGCAGTAGTGTTTGGTGAATCTGTGGAGGGAAGGCTACGTAGCAGCCCAGCAACTGTCCATGACTGGCACAGCGTATGCCAACGCAGTGGTAGCAGCCTTTGCTCTGGTAGAATGCAGAGCAAAGGCTGCTACCACTGCGTTGGCATATGCTGTGCCAGTCATGGACAGTTGCTGGGCTGCTACGTGGGCATCCCTCCACACAGCCCATAGCAGATCTTTATACAGAGAACAATCCACTGGGAGAGAGTGTGTTTTTGTACCACTTTCCCTCTCTTCACTCCAAAGAAGTCCAAAAGAGTTTGTTCAGGCGGTGGTTTCTGGTCCAAACCATACAAAAACTCATTGTCCTCTTGGGATCAAGATAGTGGAGCCGCTCCTCCTCCTTAGAGGGGTTGGGTGGAGCATGAAAAGTTGGCAAGGTGATGGATTGCCCTACGTGGAAGGGTGTCAGTACCTTTGGCAGAATTTTTTTTTTTTCAGGAGAACCAGTTTGTCCGGGAAGAAGGATGTATACAGGGGGGCCACAGACAAGGCCTGGAGTTCCCTCACTCACCTGGCCGATGTTATGCTGATGAGGAATGCTGTTTTGATAATGAGCAGAGGACAACTGTGCATGGGATCAAAAGGGTGCACATTAAGTATGTGAGAACCAAATTAAGGTCCCACCATGGTATCACAAATGGTGTGGGTGGGAACCTATGGACCAGCCCTTCAAAAAACACATCACAACAGGTGACTTGATGAGTGAAGGCTGATCAGGCAAACGTAGAAATTCAAAAAGGCCCTAAAGATAACCTTTACCTGTTGCCACTGGAAGGCCTTGCTGAGCTAATGACAGGCAGAATAACAGAACATCTGATGTCCGAGTATTCAGTGGTTGGATGTGTCGAGCAGAACACCAAGCAACAACCTTCTTCCAGCATCTGGCATAAAAGGACTTTGTGGGTGGACGCTTAGCTGCCAGGATGACACCAATCACTTCGGGAGAAAGACTGAAATCCATTAGCTGTCTCGGCTCTAACTCCACATATTGAAGTGTAGACTGTGCAGGTTCAGGTGTGGCACTCGGCCCTGCTGCTGCGACAGAAGGTCCGCTGTTAGATTTAGAAAAAGAAGGGACTGATGATATTCAGAGCTATTGCATGTCTTTTCGTTATTTTGATGATGTTTATTGTTTACTGTGCCCCAGATTTTATTAGTCTTCATTTTCACTTTGAATTCTTATTATTCGTGTGTTTTTATGATGTTGAGATTAATTATCCCTGGAGATTGACTATTTTTTATCATGTATGCAATGGTCTGTCATGGATCTTTTTATTGTATGTTTGTAACTTTTATGGTTTTTATTAAACAATTAAAGATTATTCTGACTGACTGAAGAAGGTCCTCCCCAAGAGGCAGCTGGATTGAAGGATATGTGCTCATGGCCAAAAGTTCATGGTACCGCTGTCCTTCCCCAGTCCGGTACCACTAGGATGATTTGGGGCCGGTCTCCCATGATCTTTTTCAGCACTTTGGGCATGACAGGGAGGGGATTAAAAAGCCTACAGGAATCCCTATCCCCAGTATTGGCAGAAGGCGTCTCTGAGGGAGGACTGCCTTGGGAACCCAATAAGCGAAAGCTTTGACACTGCACGTTCTCTGCAGTGGCGAATACATCTAGCCAGACTCTCCCCATTGACGGAAGATGCCCTGTGCCACCTCGAAGTGTAACTGACAGTTGTGATCCACTAGGCAACGCCTGCTGGGTTTGTCTGCCCTGTCATATAAAGATCCTGCCAGGTGTGGGGTGATTAACGAGATGCCCTGAACGTTCAGCCACTTCCAGAGACATAGAGCCTCTTGGCACAGGACCCACGACCCCATACCGGCTTGTCTGTTGCAGTGCTACATGGTGGTCGTGCTGTCTGTAAGAACCTGCACCCGTTCCTCCTTAATGGTTGGGAGGAAAGCCTACAGTGCCAAGCAAATTGCTTGTCACTCCAACAAGTTGATGTGGAGCTGAATTTCGGCTGGACACCAGAGTCCGCTAATCCCCACCTGTCCCAGATGACCTACTCAACCCAGCAACAGTGCTTCAGTCACAACCGTTAAGTCTGGGTGGAGTAGGGATAGGGGTCTGTCGTCAGTCCAACTACGGCCAAACAGCCACCACTGCTGGTCTTTTGCAGTCTCCTTCGTCATCTCTATGGACTCAGACAAGTTCCCCTTGATGCTGAGCCCACTGACTCTTCAGAACCCACTGCAGAGCCTGCATGTGCCACCTGGCATGGTCAACAAGCAGGCTGCAGGAGGCCAAGAGGCTCAGAAGCCTCAGAGCTGTTCTCACTGAGGCCCAGGTCAAAGGTTAAAACATCGGGATCATAGCCAAAATGTCCTGGATTCATTGAGTCAGAGGGATAGCTCTGAACAGCACTGTGTTTATGATGGCTCCAATGAAAAGGACTGTCTGTGAAGGATTGAGGTGTTACTTTAGCACGTTAACAGATAAAACAATGTCAGCACCATCATCACCTTTATGAACACCCGAGACACACTGGTCAGTTCGAAGAGGAGCACAGAGAACTGAAAGTGCTCTTGGCCTACCTGAAACTGCAGGTAATGTCTGTGGGTGGGCATGATGGGGATATGGAAATAGGCATCCTGCAAATACAACACTATCATCCAGTCTCCTGGATCCAAGGCAGACAATACTTGGGCCAGAGTAAACATTTTGAACGTACCCTTCGGAGGAAGGCATTCAATGGCGAAAGTTGAGAATGGGACTAAAGTCACATCCTTTATCGGTACCAGAAAATAACAGGAGTAACAGCCAGTACCAGATCTCGGATACCGGCATCCTCTCTATTGCTGTCTTGGCCAAGACAGCGAGAACTTCTCCACGGAGTATGGCAAGTGATCATCTGGGAAATTTTGAGGTGTAGGTGGCATGCCTGGAGCGGTAGGACAGGAGAGGAAGGAGTATCTTTGCTCTATGATCAAGAGCACCCACTGATCTGTGGTGATGCACCTCCAGCCTAGGAGGTAGAAGGTGACCCAACCTCCCACCGGCCAATCGTGTGTCTCCCAGGCCAAATTAAAGGAGCTTTGCAGTGGCTACAGGGGAAGGGGTTGAGGTATAGCCTCTGGGGGCCTGGACACTGATTGCCGGATCACCTGCAACACCTCAAAAGGACTGGGAAGTCTGTGGTTGATGAGGCTCATATTGGAGTTGTCTTTGCTGGTAACCCCTCCTGAAGCCTTGAAAGGGGCAGCGTTGTTGGAGAAAAGCCCAACTGGCTGAGCTAGGCCTGGAGAACTGGCTTGACCTTGCTCTATTTGAAACGCTTTAAGGCCAAGTCAGCCTTTGCTCCAAACAGTAGAGAGTCGAATAGCGCATCAATTAAAAATTGTAGGACATCGGAGAGAGAAGCACGTGGAGTGAATCCAGGCTCGGAGTCTGAGTACCATGCTGGTTCTGACTGCCCAACACAGAAAGTCAATATTGTCAAGACCAGATCAAATAGAATATTTTGCTGCAATTTGTCAGTCCAAATTGAGGCTTTGCAGGGTTGGACAATGTTCTTCAGAGGTAGCCGGCAAAATATCCTCCACCTTATCCTAAAGTACGTGCAAACAGCATACGGCCCCGGAAGGCATGATGTGTTAACCGACCTAAGGGCAAAGCTAGCTGAGGGGAAAACAATATTGGCAAATGCTTCCATGCCCTTTGATTCCCTTTCAGGTGATATGAGAGGGAATACACTGGGGTTCAAGCCGACTCGTAAAGGCTTGAACCGCAACACTCTCCAGAGTGGGATGCTGGAGAATAAGTGAGGATCTCTTGGGGCATTGTCTATGTTGCCTCGCAACCCATCTATTGACCACTAAGCCATATCCTGGTATCGCTCAGGTGCCCATCAAGATTGATATCTTTGAATCGTTGATTGATGTCGTTTACTGGGCATCGTTGAATGGTAACAGGGGTCCTTAACTTGGTTGTTTGGGTTTTAGAACCTCTAAGTACGTTAGACCTCATCTCCTGGGTGAGAAGAGTAAAGTCGAGGACCTCCGCTGCCCACCTTATGACAGTGGCAAAGGAGGCAGATTCATCAAAGGCCGTGCTGGAGTGGGTGAGGAGAGACCATTATCATGAGAAATGTCAAAGACACCAGAGACAATCATCCTGAGTGTCAGTCACTGACATCTGTCGATCACAAGACTTACATGGCTTGAACCCTGTTGTTTTAGGGGGAGACATATTGCACACTTTTGAAAATAAATTGGGGGAATCTCTGTCAGAATGACAGGGTGAGGAGCTCCACCTCCACATTGGAAGGCACACAAATAAAGGAGCCAACGTCAGCACGCACAGGTGGCGCTCTGATAGTGGCCCCCGACACCATATCAGGGGCCGACGAACCCGATGTGGAGCCGCATGACATCACCTGTCGACGCACAAGGGAATTACTTGAAAGCTTCTGGATCCTGTCTGGCGCCTGGGGGAAATTCACAAGGTGAGGAATCTGTAGTTAGAAGTATCGATCAGAAGCAAAGACTAACGTTCTGTGAGTGTATCTATCCACATGTATTTTGGTTGCCAGGGAAGTATTGAACAAGTTACTTACATTCGGTAATGCTTTATCTGGTAGAGACTATCTAGCCGCAGATTCCTTACCTTAGAATGTCCTCAGGCATCAGACTGATTCACAAAGATTTTTTTAGCAGTATCTCTGCACGCCGGTAGGTGGCGTTGTTCGCCTCCATGTCGGCACACTGGAAGTGACATGCGCAGTACCTATATAGACGCCACCCTGGCACACTGACGTCAGTTACTTTCATGACTTTCCACGCCAGGAGCGCATAGGTACAATGAGAACTGAACACTGGTGTAGAAAAACTATGGCCCTGAGAAGAATATCCCTCATACTACATCAGCTCGCAGAGCGGGCAGGATGCTGAAGGTCAGTAAGAAATCTGCAGCTAGATAAGAGTCTCTACCAGATAAGGCATTACCAAAGGTAAGTAACTTGTTTATCTGATAGAGACTTCTAGCCATAGATTTCTTACCTTAGAATAGATACCCAAGCAATGCCTTCACCGGCTGTGAAGCCAATTATAAATCAAAAAGACCTGAAAGACCGAATGAGTGAAGTGCCCATCATGACAGCCCTGACTGTTCAGGCAGTAGTGTTTAGTAAACGTGTGCAGGGATGCGTGCGTTGCTAACTGAAGATATCCAGGACAAGAAATCCACGAGCTAGCGCAGTAGTCGCAGGCTTAGCTCTGGGGAAATTAGATTGCAAACCCTTAGGTGGTTGCTTCTTGGCCAATGCATAGCAGCTCTTGATGCAGAGCACTATCCATCTAAATATGGTCCATTTCTGTACAGCCTTCCTCTTCTTAGCTCCCACCTACCCCATGAAAAGTTGTTCGTCCACCTGGAAGTCTTTTGAACGGTCTAGGTAGAACGACAAAGCTGTTTTTGGATCCAGGTGGTGGAGTCTCTCCTCTTCTTTAGAAGGATGAGGCAGAGCAAAGAAGGTAGGTAGGGTGATGTTTTGGCCTACATGGAAGCGAGTCACAAAAAGGAGGCACGTGTTCGGAGAACCAACTTGTCCGGGTAGAAGCTAATGTATGGAGGGTGAACAGAGAGCGCCTGTAATTCGCTGACCTTCCTAGCTGATGTTATGGACACTAGAAAGACAGTTTTGATGGTCAAAAGTCTAAGTGGGCAATTGTGGAGATGCTCAAACGGTGCACACATCAGGAAAGCGAGAACCAGGTTCAGATTCCACTGTGGCATATTGAGTGGTACAGGAAGAAACATGTGCTTCAAGCCTTTAAGAAACCTAGCCACAACAGGGGACTTAATAATGAAGGTTGGTCTGTCAACTGTGAAAAAAACGAAATGGCTGAAACACAACATTTAACTGTGCCAAGAATGGAGTCCTGCTGGGCTAAAGAGAGAGCAAATAAAAGAACCTGGGATAGAGGTGCAGAAAGGGGGGGTCGATGTTGTGGGATTCACACCATGTCACAAAATTAATGGCTGCCAGAATAACATCACAGACTTCAGGAGGAAGGTCGAAAGCTGTCATCTGTCGTCGCTCAATCTCCATGCATGAAGGTAAATGGTGTGCAGGTTTGGGTGGAGAACCCTCCCCTGCTACTGCAACAGAAGATCCTATTGAAGGGGCAGCCTGAATGGAGAACTGATTGGCATGCTCAACAGCTCGGGATATTAGACTTTCCGTGCCCAATCCGGAGCTACAAGAATAACTTGGGCCCAGTGGTACTGGTGAAAAGGCATACAGAAGGCCGGAGCTCCAGCGTGCAAAACTGCTGACACTGCAAGTTCTCTTCGGTGGCAAACAGATCTATCTAAGGCTCTCCCCACTGCTGAAGGAGTCCTTGGACCATTCGTGATCCACTAGGCATTTTTGGCTGAGTTTGTCCACCCTAACTTTGGAAGAGCACGCCAAGTGTTGAACCACTAGGGAAATGCCCTGGCATTCCATCCATGTCCAGAGACAGAGAGCCTCTTAACAAAGGGTCCACAACCTCACCCAGCCTTGTTTGATGCAGCACCACATGGTGGTGGTGTTGTCTGTGAACACCAGCACCAGTCTTCCCCTGATTGAAGGACGAAGGCCTTTGAATGCTACGCAAATTGCCTGAAGCTCCAACAGGTTGATGTGGAGCCTGGACTCTGCCGGAGACCAGAGTCCTCTGATCTCCACCCCTCCCAGAAGACAGCATCACACAAGAAGTGTCACATTGTGATTACAGTCAGCTCTGGTTGGGGAAGGGAGAGGGGGCTGCCACTAACCCCATTGCGGTTTATTGGCCACCACAGTATATCTCTCCCAGTTCCCTCCGAGACCTGGAACATGTTGGAGAGATTCCCCTCATGCTCTGCCCACTGGGACTTCAGGTCCCACTGCAGAGCCCACATATAACAACGGGCATGTGTCACAAGCAGGATGCAGGAGGCCATGAGGCCCAACATCCTCAGAGTGCTCAGGATGGCTAAGCCCCAAACTGCACTGTATCCAGAACCGCTCTGATGAAAGGGAGTGTCTGAGAGGGAGTCAGGTGGGTCTTCAGCACGTTGATAGTGACCTCCAGCAAGTGCAAAAGGTTTGCTGTAGTCTGGAGGTGGGAGATGACAGCCTGGGGCGAGTCCACCTTCAACAGCCAATCGCCAAGGTAGGGAAAGACTGGAACCCCTAACCTCCACAGATGAGCTGTAACCACATTACTTTTGTGAACACCCAAGGGGCACTGCTAAAACCGAAGGGGAGCACGGCGAACTGAAAGTGCTCTTTGCCCAACATGAACAGCAGGTAACGTCTGTGGGCAGGCAGGATGGGGATGTGGAAATATGCATTCTGCCAATCCAGCCGTAAAGCCAAAACCATAGTTTCCAGGGTCCAAGGCACACAGAACTTGTGCGAGCGTGAGCATCTTGAATTTCTCCTTTTTCAGGAAGAAATTAAGGGTGCACGTCTAGGATAGGATGGAGGCCCCCGTCCTTCTTGGGCACCAGAAAGTAGCCAGTAATAGCAATCACAACCTACTTCTGATGGTAGCACCCTCTCAATGGCTCCTTAGGCTAATAGATCCAGCACTTCCTGACAGACCAAGGAAAGGTGGTCCTCCGTTAACCAGTAGTAAGTGGGTAGCATGGGTGGAGGGGCAGTCACAAAGGGGAGGGTGTAGCCCCTTTGAACTATTTGCAAAACCCAAAGGTCCGATTTAATGACCGCCAGTGGTGCAGGTGATGGTGTATCCTGTCTTCCACTGGATGCCCTGAATGGTCGGAGGGCAAACTAAAGGGGTTTGGAGGCTGTAACTGCGGGGGTGGAGGGGCGGGGGCTGTCCTACATAGTTTATGGAACCCGCATCCTCTGCCACGAAAGGCTGGGAGGGTATGGATGCAGTTAGAGACCCCTTCTGTGGCCACGAAAGGGGCAGAAGGTGGACTGAGAGTGACGTAGCTCTCCTGTCCTTAAAGCGTTCCAGCAATGAGCCCGCCTTCTCTCCAAAAAGGCAAGAGCCATCATACGGCATGTCCATAAGCAAGTCTTGTACATCACCTGAAAAACAGTCACTCTAAGCCAGGCGTGGTGTCGCAGGGCCACCAACGATGAAATTGCTCGACATAGTGAGTCGGTCGTGTCAACCCACATCGTATGATAAACTTTGCTGCCTCTCTCCCATCAGCAATAGCTTGGGAAAGTATAGCTTGTGCCTCCTCCGAAACCATGAGCAGCACTTGAGCAACCGAATCCCAGATCAAATGAGAGTATCAGCCCAAAAGGCATGCAGTGTTCACCGACTGCAGTGCAAGGCTGGTGGAAGAGAAACAGCTGTTTGGAATCTCTATCCGTTGGAGCGGTAGGAAATACGACGAGTTGATCCAATAAGTAAAGGCTTGGACCACCAAGCTGTTCGGGGTGGGTGCTGGATTAGGAATGAGCGATGGCAGTGGACAATTGTCCTATGCACAGGAATCCCTGTTCAGGGCTTGGACCAGGCACCAAGTAGGATGTTAGTAAGGGCATCAATGAATGGGAGTAAGGGTTCGGAGGAAGCGACTCCTAGCTGAAGCACCTCCTTCAAGACGTTTGTTGTGACCACCACTGAGGGCAGATTAGGGTCCAAGACCTCAGCCACCAAATGCATCACCATAGCAAAAGAAGATCCCTCCTCCGTAGCCATGGTAGGAGGAGAGACCAGACCAGTGTCAGGTGAAGTGTCTAGCCCACTGGCCTCTGCCAGTTCCTCATGCCAGTTGTACTCCTCATCAAAGGGATGCTGGTAACCATATCAGTCCACAGACCCCACCCATCCCTCTCCAGGATTAGCAATAGTAAAAGGCACCGGCACCACTTCTGGAGAACATGGTCCTTGTCTGCACCAGAACAGGTGTTGGGTGACGTCCATCTGGCTCCGTGTTGGCGTCGTTGGCACTAGAGCGGGCGTTGAGGAAGGTCTCGACAGACGACTCCATTCTGGATTCAGCGAGGGATCCATGGGATCCGACTGGTGCCGAGGGTAAACCCGCTGGCGGGGATTCAGTAGTGGTCCCTCCATAACCCAAGGGGCCCAAAGGCGTTCAAGAAGGGCCGGGCCACACAAATATGAGGTGCATGGCCTCATAAAATTCTTTGAGCTGGGCAGAGGTTGCTCCTGGAAAAACAGGGAAGTGTGGAGCAGACCCTGCTCAGGCTCCGCCGAAGCATGAGAACTGGAATGTCGACACTCCTGTGCCTCAACGGACAACTTCGACTGGCGCAGAGAAGTCAGAGACCTCTTCAACTTCTTGGATTTCTTCTGCTTATGGGACCTACCAGATTTCCCCGACGAAATGAGTGCGAAGTCGATTGCCGGGTGCTGCTCCGCAAACGATCCCAAGACCTTCAGCGCAACCTAGCTCTTGAGCGATGCAGAGTTGTCCGATGTTGGGTGGGGAGGAGCTTAAGTAATTGCTCCCTCAGCGCCTTCAGTTGCATGGCGCAGCAGTCCTCACAGGGCTTGAAATCGTGGTCACGTTCCAAGCACACAAACATGCCAAGTTTGGCATATGTCACACACTTCTGCCTGTGACAAGTTCCACATGATTTGAAACCAGACGGTCTTGGCATTCTTCACACCAGGACACAAAACTCTCAAAAAGAGCAGACAAAAAGTCAGTCAAAAATGACTGAGGGTAGCTCAGACAGATGAGCATCATCTGGCGCATAAAGGAAAGAACTGACGTCAGCGCGCAGGGTGGCACCTATCTAGGTATCGCACATGTCACTTCTGGCACGGACAACACCGGCAATGCAGATGGAGAGCCGAACACCACCACCTACCGGTGCGCAAGGTTACTGCTCAAAAAATCTTCTGGATCCAGTCTGATGCCGGGAGATATTCTAAGGTAAGGAATCTGCAACTAGAAATCTCTATCAGACGCAGGGGTTAACGAGGAGCTACACTTAAAAGACAATGACGCCAAAGCTAGAAACATGAAAGAAACCTGGATTCATGGATGACACTTGGGGTACATCAAGAAGACAGGAGGCACCAATCTATTGACAGAAGTAAATGGAAACGGGTAGTCAAAGTGCCAAAGCTGGTGGGATTGCACTGGAAACTTAGGTTATAATAAGCACTGGGATACCCATGGTTACCTGGGGAAGTACATCAGATGGATTCTGTGCCGAAACCTCAACCATGGCTTTCTAAAAAATATTATTTTGAGTAGGAAATTCACCAGAAAAAAAAACTTTTCTTTTGGAGCGTATCACACAACCACTCCCTGCCCATCTGCTCTTATTTTAACCCTTTTGGGAAAGTGAAAAAGAATATCTTTGCACATGCCTACTGAAATGTATTCCAGGATGCCCACGGGTAACCACGCGCTTTACAAATGTTTTTTTCATTTCAGGGGCATGGCTTCTACAGGAAAACAACGCAAAAAGGGACTCAGATTTCTCCTTTAGAGAGGCACAAGTGAGCATTGCTTTCCACTCCCTAATGGCTTCAGGATGCGTTAAGTAAGTCAGAGACTGTATCTAGGAGATCTGTCACCAGCATCCGCTGCGTGGACCTCTAGCACTGCACCGCTAGGTCACAAAAGTACGAGGAAAAAAATACCTCAAAGTATTACAAAATAATAATAGTAATACAAAAACTGAGGAAACTCAGCGTTGTTGGGACCAACACCTCAAGAGGCAGGGAAAAAAAAGGAACCAAGATCTCCTTTCGTACCGTCTATGTGCCTTCAGCATCTTTTCTGGTGGTGTTGCATGCCACTGTACACAATACTCTACAATTCCACCTGGCACAGGTGCTACTGCTGGAATACTTTCCAGACCCAGCCTGGACCTGGAAAGAAGGTTTACATTATTAATCTGTGGGAGCCAATGTCCATTAAAAGGAAGGAGCAGTTAAAAAAGAAAGCCTTGAATAATAAGGCAACAAACTGTAAAAAGAATAATCTAGTGTACCACTGGACATTATTGAAACAGAAAGGAGAGCCTTTACCACCCCTTTCCATCTGTACTGCTTCCTAGTCCCAGAATGAATTAGCTTCAAACTCTGCATCGAACACAAATCTTTTCCATAAATGCACTGACAATTACCAAGAACAGAGGCCAACCTGCGCTTAAAAAAACAATATACCCTCCATTATCCAGACTATTTAAAAAATTCCTAGCTTCTTCGATTTTTTACTTGGGGAGTAATCTTTCCAACATCCAGCCCCTGATGCCAGATTTTAGGAAATGCTGAGTCAATAATAAAACAAGCTACAGTTCACAAAACAAATGATAATTTTCATATTCCCTCAAAATACATCAAAATAGAATTCAGGGTCCTGCAATGACGGTGTACCTGTTTACTTCCATTAATATTAGTTATAAGTAAATTGACTGGGCAAGCTGGCCAATCTACAGAAGCAGACTCCTCAATGAATGATTAATTGTTGCTTCTGGGTGATGTGCTTTAGATTAGCAGAATTCCAAGAGGATCTGTCTCTTCTGGCGTTTCCATGCATTAGTAATAAGAATGTCACAGGGCTTGTATCATGGAACTTCATGCTATGACCCCATCATTATACTGAACTTATTACACAGCCAAATGATCTAGGCGGCAGAATTCCAGGGAACCCTATGCTTTGCTAATGCAGTGGACACGCCTTCAGAAGCCATGTCTACACATGACAAATCTGGTATTATGTTAAAAATGGCAAATCAATATGTGATTCCAAAGTATGTACACCTTGAAGTTTGGAAGGAAAAACCTCAGAGTTTGACATGAACAAGCATCTTTCTTTCCTTAAGCTTAATTTGTGCAGATTGTGGAAAGCGGTGGGCATCGGGACTTGCTTTTAATCATCGTACTTTGTCCCACAGCAAGAGAAAGAAGGGCAGAAAGGGAGAAAGAAGACAAAGAAAGATAAACAGTGACAAATGGAGAAAGCAGGGATGAAGAAGATCAAGCAAGAGTTCACTAAAGATTTAGGAAGCATTGGGTGGTGGAAGAAAGAGGCATACGGTGAAATCAAGACTAGGCAGTCTACAATTCCGCTACCCTGACATTCAGCAGTAGGCTACCAAGAAAAACTTTGGTCCCCTGCACTTATATCTTTATTGTTTATACATTGAACCCTGGCTATTCCTAAGACTCTGTTCAGTCCGGAGAAACCAATGTCAGGGAGGCAGAAATGGAACGTACTGCTCTGTGTGTAGCTGTGGAATATGTTTCTAGAGACCAATATGTAATAATGTTTCCCTAAATTATTAGTGTTTTCTGGATATATTCCAGGCAGCTGTGAATGCCATGGGAAAGTGACAGACGTAAAAAAGCAGTTACAGCCAGACACATTTAAGAAACTGAAAAAGGATTACATTGTATGCTCCTTTTCCTTCAATACAGACCTGTTTTTGTTTCTATGTTATATAAAAGTCAGATCGGGAGACTTTGTGTGGTCCTTTAGCTTCTACAACACAGGAAGAAATGCAGGACAATAATGAAGGCTCCCTTGCTCATTGATCTTCATTTGGCATAGAAACAAAAACAGGCTTGTATTGAAGGAAAGGGAGAATTCAATATAGATAGCCTACAAACGAAATACCTGGCCCCTGCGGCACTAATGAGAAGCCAACAGAATGAGAGGGTGGGCCAAGGGTACAAGAGCAACACACTAGAATAAAGAAGAAGAATGAAGGAATGAGAGGGTGGAGTGTGTGGGAATGGGGGAGCAACTTGGGAAAGAGTGAGAGGTAGACGGAGGAATGAGAGGGGATGGCGGCGGGGACAACAAGGAGAACACAGGAACAAGGGAGGAAAAAGCAAGATGGCAGGCATTGGGAACGAGTAGCACACTGGGAAAACGGACAGTTGAGAGGAAAGATCAAGATGGGTGGTGGGCGAAAGCAAGGAGCACAGAGGAAGTAGGGGATGGGCAGCAGGGAGAAACAAGAAGAGGTGGCAGCTGGGGAAAAAGGAAGAGTGTGACAAGCAGGAAATAGGGAGGAGTGGAAGGGAGCAGGAGGTGCGTAAGAAAGGTCTATATTTGTAAAGTAGTCCTTCATGCACTTGAATGCAAGGCCAGCATTGAAGGCAGACAGAAATACCCCACCATCCAATAGCAGACTTTGGAACAGAAATGAAGCCACTTTTTGAAAATCTGAAGTGTGCTAGAAACAGAGGACCAAAACAAATCAAAACACTTTGTGATTCACTAATGATTCATTTTCACAGAAACCCGATTTCCACACATTATCATTCGTGTGCTATATAGTTTGATCAGTAAAACTGTGTGTCTGTGTAAATTTACCTGCCATCTTAATGGAAAATGTGCTGTCTGTAAATGACAAAGCGCTACCATACGATGCTTTAGTTACATTAAAAAATTGCCTGCCTCATGTCAATTATAGATAGATGGGGCTCGAAAGTTTCTTGTTCTAAAAAATTGGGCCATGGTTCTAAAAAGTTTGGGAAGCACTGGTTTATACTACTTTAGAACACTTTCGATGTCTTTTCATCTTGTAATTGTTGCATGAAGTTTACATTTTAAAGGAGAAAACATATTCTGATGATTTACCAGGGTTTTTATAACCAGCTTTCGACATGAAAATACCAACTAGGCCAGTAAAATAACGGTTGGGTGGCAACACCATGATCAAATAAGGCCTGAGGTTTAAAGAGGTGGATCCATAGCCCTCTCTAAGTATAATGTAAACAAAAAGTAACTTGACACTTGGCTGCTAACCAATTCCTAAAAAATAGTAAAGAGCAGGACACAAAATAAAAATTAAAAAACTTGGCCACATTTAAAATGTTTTTTATCCTCCATAGCAAGATCTTGTCTGTGAGACTAAGGCTTTGAAAGCGGTCTGTCCATTTCATTTGCCAGAAATTGATGTAAATATTTTTTTATAAAATAGTTTAAAAGAAACTTAAATTTAGCTGCGTAAATTCTGCTCAAAATATTCCCAGCGAAAAAGAATGGAAGTATGTCACCGCTATAGTCTAATTTATCAAAATCAAGACCACTCTCACAAAAGAGCGCCCTGAAGTGGAGCTTCAAGGCCTGCAGCTAGGCACCATTTCACTCATCCAGTGTATTACCTTTCCGCCTGACCAGCAGGGCAAGTTCCCTCGTGTGTGACTCTCGGCTGGCTTTTATAAACATTACCACTTGGTCATGGGTGTGCTCCGAGATATCTCGCCCGTTGATCAACACTATCTGATCGCCTTCGTTAAGCTTCGGGACGCACGTATCAGCCTGTTTCAAACCAGTAAAAGAAAATTGACAAAGTCAATTCGTTCCTTTGGAGAGAGGCAAAAGAGATACAAAGAAATGTAATCTACAGTCGTAAAATAATCCGATTTTACCATTTTTCCTTTCACTCTCCATTATCAAGACCTAGATCACCAGGTTCATATCTAAAACAGATCCATGAGCTTTAGAGGTTCGAAACGAAGATCAAAGAAAGGGTTCAACCAGCTGTTAATAAGAATGTGCACTATCAGATGTCCTGGCGGCGATCCAGAAAATCAATATCACATTCCAGAAGAAGCCATCATTCGGCACAAGCGACTGCGAGGTTTTTTAATAATAAAAAAACAGAAATACTCATTACAAAATGCAGGTTGACACCGCAGACCCTTGAAAAACAGTACAGAATGCCCCGCACTCACAGAAGATTAAAAAAAAACGAATTTAGAATAAAGTATGTAATCTCACTTTTATTCTTCAGGATAGTGGGTTCAATTCACAAATGTCAGTTTCTCTCCGAGCAAGCGTGACTTACTCTTAACTTACTAATGAATATTTTGGAACAAGACACGCCTATTCCTGCTTGAAAGCTTTGAAAATCTGTCTCAGTGCATGCACTAATTACTAAAAAGGTTTGGGTCATATATAGGCACCCTTAGACATACGCACTTTCAAAAATATTAAATATACCAATGAATTTTTTTTTTTTTTAAACAATGCAATAAACAAACAAGTTGCTTAACTTCGATAACATTCTTTCAGGTGGATACTTTTAAAAAAAAATACATATGTTTATGAAGCATTTTGACTGTCGCGGTTGGCAGTGCCACATGTGGAAAGTGAGCATACACTAAACATCAAGTTGTCACAGTTACCAGTATTTGGTGCTCGTTGTTCCAATCGAGTCGCAAGCAGTCTCCCATATTCCCTCAAAACATTGTCTTCACTGGGTGCAACAACAGTACATTAAAAGCATTGGCATACATAGGTTATGACAAGGGGGACAGGGGCATTATAATCCACAGATCTCCTAGTTTGCGTTTCCCAAAAAATGGTGATCAGGCTCCACAAATGCTGTGACTACCTCCATCCATAGCTCTGCCAATGATTTTCTCTACAGTCCTTGGCGTTCCACAGAGCTCAAGGTAGCACCTTCTGCTAGTTCCCATTTTTCGACCTCCCTTTTCCATCTGGTATGAGGCGGCACTTCGGAGGAGCACCAATGCATTGCAATGTCTGTACCAGCGAGGACTAGAGCCAAGTACAAAAATCTATTTCTTCTCCTGTCTCCTAATGTATAACAAACATATGTCCATCACTAGCAAGGCCCTCTGTGGTAATTGCCTTCCCCTTACTCTGTATTAGTGAGCTGCTCTCACATAGAATACATTATCTTTAGGAATCTAGAATGTATTAAGGGTCTGCTTTGGTTGCCTAGGACTGGGAGTCAGTTGCTGCTGGCTGCCCTGTGGCTAGGACGTTGTTATACTCTATACTAAAAATAAAGAAGATCTTTTCAGCTGTTATCCTGCTTCCTCGTACTTCTTCACACTGGCGACGAGGATGGGATGACCAGACCCCATCCAACAAGACTATCATCTCTGACAAGCAACAAGAAGTTTGTTACAGCAAGATCTTCACTTTCAATCATCTAAAAGAGCTTCCGTTTAACCTGCTCTTCTTCAGCAACGTCCTAACACAACCGTGTCACCTTCAAAATATAAAGGTACTGTGCGCGCTTTCTTTTAAATTTCTAAGGCGCTTTCCTTCGCATCAGTCTAATTTCAAGAGACTCTTCTACCCTCTTAAGCTGGCCCCACTGCGCTCCACCAGCTCGCGCTACAGCTTATTTATTCATTAATTAGACTGTGCTGTTATAAAGAAGTATACGTAAAGTACGAGGCAAAGTCTTCCCGCAAGCGTTTCACGAGCATTATTTAAACGTATGCTCTCGCCATACCTGCTCGCGCCGAACACCACGGAATCTTTCCTTCACTTCATTCATCGTGACGCATTGATTACGCATCACGCCTCTCATCGCTCCCGGCGTCTTGTTATTCAGCAACCAAGCTGTTTACGCGTGACGTTTCCTGTCCTGCAACGCTCCCCAGCGTCTTTGCTGTTGCTACGTGTCGCCTTACTTACACCGCGCTGACGCGCACAGCTGTTCCTACGCTGCGTTGATGCGCACAGCGATTTCACGTTTATTGTTCATTCTCGGAGCTTCTTGACAACGCGCTGACGCGCACAGCTATTTCTACATTGCGCTGACGCGCACAGCAATTACGAACCTCTTTCACAGAGTTTGTGCTGTTTTTCTCACTACATAAAAACAGCGCGGTTATTCACATCTTATTTATTATTTCTTGCAGCCAATTAGCAGCAACGATGAATTCACGCTGACACACACAGCACTACTAAGTAAATTTCGTGTGTCAGCTATGATTACTGTTTCTCTTTCAAATACTGCTTCACGCTGACACACACAGCATTACTAAGTTCAATTCGTGTGTCAACTGTGGTTCTACGCTGATACACACAACATATATTTCATTTCCTGGAACATTTACTACTTCCTCACTACGCTGGAAGACATTATCTAATCAGCTGCTTACTGTACATTCAAGATTTGATTACATCGAATTTGAATTTAAAATAGGAGCAATATACCTTGAATATTTACTTAATTGTATAGTTATCTTTACAATATTTACGTAAACACTTTCTCCATTAATTACAATTTTACTTATTTTACAATTTGATACATTATGCAAAATGTAACTCCTCCTCCGTTTTTCCTATCTAACCCTGGGGATCCAAATATACGTTGGTCAAAATGGAAATAAGTTTTCCTAAATTATGCAAGGGTTTGTGGAGTATCTCTGAGCGTTGAAAGAAAATCAGCATTACTTTTACACTTTTTAGGTTCGGAAGGACAAGAGGTGTTTGAACATCTTCCGAACCTAACTGACGAAGAATCAGATAATCTCAATGAATTTGAAATCTGTCTTAAAAAACTTGATAAGCATTATCTCCCTAAGGTTAGTACCATTCTTGAACGCTACCATTTTGGTAAGCGAGTACAAAAATCTGATGAGTCTTTCGAAGCTCTGCGTAAATTAGGTGCCACATGCAAATTTGATAATTCTATTGAAGAACGCATACATGACCAATTTATGCTGGCCTGCTCTGAGGAGAAAATTAAAGATGAACTTTGGCAGAAGGATGATCCAAAACTTGATGAGGTTGTTGCAATAGCAAAAAGAATTGAACACTCTCTTGCTTGCGTAGAGGTCATTAAAAAAGAAAATGGTGTTTTAGAAGAAAAGGTTCACAGTGTTACTAAAAAACCATCAAAGCCGATTTGGAAACAACGTGAGCCTACTCACTCTACTCACTCTTCCAACTCTCAATTTAAGGGTAACACAAAGATAAAATGCTACCGTTGTGATATGTTAGGTCATCTCGCCAATGACAAATCATGTCCTGCCCTCACATCCAAGTGCAAAAACTGTGGAAAAGTTGGTCATTTATCCAAAGCCTGTAGAGCTAAAAAGAATAAGTCCAACAGGCGGGTCAAAGAAGTTTTGGTTGAGAGTGGAAGTGACCCTGACTCTGATGACAATGAACTACACTGTGGGGAGGTTATTACACCAATGAGTAAAAACAAGTGTGAAGGTCCCATTGACATGGTCTTAGTGATTGATTGCAACATCAAGATGCTATTCGACTCTGGGGCAAAGATCTCTCTCATTCCTAAATAATTTTTTGATTTGAATCTGCGTGGGAAAGTCAAAATTTACAAGCCAGATATAAAACCATTAGCCTATGGTGGTCAACCTATAAAATTGTTTGGCTACTTCATGGGCAATATTGAATACAAAGGCAGGTTGACTGCGGGGAAGACATATATTTCTTGCAGGGGTGACCGCATAATCAGCTGGTTTCACCAGGCTGATCTAGGTGTATCTTTAGTCCCTGGTGGTGATCCCTGCATTGTACTCAGAGACATCTCCCCACAATCTGCTTCTTCAAAACTTGTCCCAAGCGAGCGTTGTACAAGTGTTATTTCTAGTGTGAGTGAATTGAACACTAGTGTTATTTCTAGTGTGAGTGATTCAAGTTGTATTCTACGTTCTGAATTCAAAGAAGTCTTCTGCGAGAAGTTGGGTTGTCTTTCAGGCTACACGCACAAGATTGTACTAAAGCCTGATTCTCAACCCATTACATGTAAAGTACGCAGTGTACCTTTGGCTATGAAAGAGTCTATGCTTAATGAACTTGAGAAATTAAAGAAAGAAGGTATTATTGTTGAAACAGAGGCCAGCGAATGGTTGGCTCCGGTGGTTTTGACACGCAAGGCCTCCGGTGAGGTTCGCTTATGTGTGGACCTTCGTGCTCTCAACCGTGCGGTGGTCGCTGACAAGTACCCTCTCCCAAACATAACTGAAATGTTAGCCCAGCTGAGGGATGCACGCATCTTCTCCACTTTAGATCTCCGTCTGGCATATCATCAGGTCAAAACTGATGAGAAGTCCATGGACCTGACTGCCTTTATAACCCCTTTTGGAACATACAAGTTCACACGCCTTCCCTTTGGCTTGATCTCTGCTGCGTCCGTTTTTCAGAGAGTCATGGAAGACGTGCTGAGTGGGGTGGAGGGAGTCAAGATATACCACGACGATGTTTTGATCCATGGCTCGTCTCAGAGCGAACATGATGCAAGACTGAGATGTGTGCTTGAACGTTTCAGTGAGAGAGGTCTAACTTTACGTGAGAATAAGTGCAAGTTTAATCTTTCTGAAATCGATTATTTAGGTCACTGTTTGACCAGTGAGGGAGTTAGGCCCAGAGAGCGTCTTGTGAAGACCATTGAAGAACTTCCCGTTCCGCAGTCCATGGATGAACGAGTAACCTTCCTGGGTATGGCGGAGTACTACAATAAATTTGTTCCACGGTTTGCCTGTCGTACATGTGAGCTTAGGTCTCTCTTAAAGAAAGGTGTGAAATTCTCTTGGTCTTCTCAGTGTCAGTTGGAGTTTGAGGGAGTCAAGAAAGCTCTTTGTTCTGCTCCCTCTCTACAGAGCTTTGACACTTCTTCTAGCTCCATTCTTGTCACTGATGCCAGTTCACGAGGTTTGGGTGCCGTTCTTAAACAGATTAGGGATGGCAGGGAAGAAACCATACTGTTTCTTTCAAGAGCTCTTGTTGGCCCTGAGCTTCAATATTCTGTAATTGAAAAAGAGGCGTTGTGCATTTTCTGGGCAATAAAGAAGCTCAAGAAATTTCTCTGGGGTACCTCTTTTGTTGTTCATTCAGATCACAAGCCTCTAAAGGATCTATTCTGTAAAAAGTCATTAGATGCGGTCTCCTCTCGGATATGTAAGTGGGTCATAGCACTTCAGGACTTTGACTTTGTTGAAAAATACATTCCGGGTGTTGATAACAAAGTGGCAGACTGTCTTTCTCACCTAGTTCCAAAGCAAGCTGATGCGATCTCTCTTGACCCTGAAGATACCTGGAAAATTGATGATTTCAAAGTATGTGAGGTGGTTGAAGGAGTTGATTCTGAGTCAGAATGGAGAGACTCTATGAAAAATGACCAAGATTTACTTAACGTATGTAGATTTGTGTCAGGAGGGTGGACCGGTATCAGAAGTTTGACTGAAGGTGTTAGAAAGTTTTGGAATGTAAGGAATGAACTTTCGTTGAATGATGATTTACTTTGGAGGGGAACGCGTCTTGTTCCTCCAACTTCCCTCGGGCAAAAATAGTCCGTTTAGCCCATCTGGGACATCAAGGCATCTCCAAAACCAAGGAGAGGGTTCGTCTACATTTCTGGTGGCCTGGAATTGATATGCAAGTAGAACGCATGGTGAGAGACTGCATGGAGTGTAACGCCTGTGATAAAATTTGCAAAACCAGAGTTCAGCCGATGATTATACGAGAGGCTCCTAAACGTTGTTGGCAACACGTGGCCTTAGATCTGTTGGGTCCTGTCACCTCCAAGACGGGTCAATCTTATGTTCTTGTGTTAATTGACATGTATTCTAGATGGCCCGAGATCAAAGTCACACAGAGTATAGAAACTAAAGATGTCATAAAGTTCTTAGAGAACATTTTTTGTAGGGAGGGCCTTCCTGAATCTCTCCTGACGGATAATGGCGTACAGCTGGTATCAAGAGAGATGGAAGAGTTCTTGGCCAAGAAAGGAATTGAACACAAGCGTTGTTCTCTTTATCATCCAGAAAGTAATGAAATAGTAAAGAGATTCAATCGTGTTCTGAAAGAAGCAATTCAATTGGCCAAAGAACAAAACCGTGACTGGAAAGCTGCTATAGTTGAGCGTGTTATGGTATACCGCTTAACTCCACATTCTATCACTGAGAAAGTTCCATTTGAGTTGTTTAGAGGGCGCACTCCTAATACCTATATGGTTCAAACCTGGATGAGAGGGAAAGGTGCTGATAATGACACTAGTGAGGACGCTGAATGGCGTGCCCGTCAAAATCTCAAGTCTGCTAAGAGAAAGGTCAACTTTGATACCAGACATGCGGTTTCTCGCACCTTAGTAAGTGTGGGCGACCGTGTGAGGGTACGTATTCCCCAGAAGTGTGGTAGTGCAAAATTCTCCTCTCCTCGCACTGTGACCAAACTATTTCTTAATGCTGTTAAACTTGATGATGGCCGTATTTGGAATTTGAATAGAATTTCTCCTGTACGTGCTTGTGTTCTTTTTGACCGAAATAAAAAAATTGTTTCTTCTAAAGAAGTTTCTCCTCTATGTAGGAGTACTCGCACTTGTAAAACTCCGCAGAAACTACTCAGCTATGTTTTGAAGTGAATGTATCTACTCAGCTATGTTTTGAAGTGATTGTACCTTTAATTATTCCTTATGTAATATTTTGTATTGGGGGGAAGGTGTGTGGTAATTGCCTTCCCATTACTCTGTATTAGTGAGCTGCTCTCACATAGAATACATTATCTTTAGGAATCTAGAATGTATTAAGGGTCTGCTTTGGTTGCCTAGGACTGGGAGTCAGTTGCTGCTGGCTGCCCTGTGGCTAGGACGTTGTTATACTCTATACTAAAAATAAAGAAGATCTGTTCAGCTGTTATCCTGCTTCCTCGTACTTCTTCACACCCTCCTATTTAAAGTACATTCCAGATCACGTTACCTTTGCCCAAAACAGGGCCAGTACTGGGCAATCCCAGACAATGTGTATGAAACCTACATCCACAAGGCCACAGCGGGGACAAATCATGGTGTCCATATGAATCATTACATTTAGTCTGAAGGGTGTCAGGGTAGTGGATACTCTAACTGCACATTTCTCAACATTAGAATAAGACAGACAGGATCTGGAAACTTTTACACAGCAATACACCAGCACGCCCGTAGGTGGTGACGTGTGCTTCTGCATTGACTTTGCCCCATCTGGAAATGATGAATGGAGCTACATCATATCGCCACTCCTGCGCCCTGATGTCAGTTTCTTTCTTGACTTTGTCCGCATCCTCAGACATAGAGCCCAAAAAGCAATCAGAGTACCAGTGTGCAGATCTCTGACTTGGGACCTTTTTAGATTGAAAAAGAGACCATTCCACATAACGGTGTGGCAGAAGGACAGTGAGGAATCTGCAGTGCAATAAAGTATCTACCAGAAAAAGCGTTAATGAAGGCTGGTAACTTGCTCTTCTACTGGATACTTCTAACTGCAGATTCCTCACCTTTAGAATAGATACCAAGTCTGTGGAATGGGCTCAGACCAAAAGGGCAAAATGTCCCTCCAATATGACCTGGTTTCCAAGGCAGCAATGCTTCATGAACATGTACTGACGCTCACATCACATCCTGATACATGGTGAGAATAAGCACCCTGCGTGTCAACACAGTGGCAGCAGCCTTAGCTCTGGTGGTATGAGCCCTCAGTCCTTCTAGAGGCTGCTTCTTGGCCAATGTGCAGCAGATCTTGATGCAGAGGACTATCCACCTTGACAAAGTCTTTTCTGCACTGTCGAACGAGTTACTTACCTTCGGTAACAATGTATCTGGTAGAGACACAGACTAGCCGCGGATTCCTTAATGTAGAATATCCCCAGGTGTCAGACTGGATCTGGAAAACTTTTTCCCCAGCAGTACCTCTGCACGCAAGGGGGCGGCATCGCCCGGCTCCGTCCTGACATCGTCCACAGAAGTGACGTCAATGGAGCCATATAAGTCCCCCTCGGCGTGCTGACGTCAGTTTTCTACTGTGAAACTTTTCCGCGCCACAACGCGGAGCCACTACAAAAACTGTGAGAGTATAGGAACAGTGTGCCAAAAAAGGAGCAAAAACCTTTGAAACAACAATGATAAGAAATCATAGAATGATGAGAAACAACACCATGTTCAAAGAGTACTCAACACTTGAAGGGACTTAAGGGAGCGAACAGAGCACCCGCCCCAGGAAAAGTCCCACCAAAGCGAAGAGCCGTGCCCCCCCCTAAGAGGCAACGGCAGTGGAAATTAATGGCAGGCCAAACGAAAGGCAGTTTGCAACCACAGGATGGAACTGTAAGAAAGACAGTCTGTAACCATAGGATGTAACTGTAAAGGACCACAGGACTGGAACAACATGACTCATGGCAAATGACCAGAAGTGAACAACATAGAATGTTCACCACACCCCCCAATGACTTGTGAACTGTAGCATAGTCAAATAGAACCTCAACCCAATCGACTACAGCATAGACAAGGAGACCCCAAGGAATGGGGAGAAACAGACGAGGGTGAAGGGAGGGTAGAAGAACATGAGAATCTCCACGCCGGAAGAGCTAGGTTGGAGGAGCACTGAAGGGCACATAACCTAGCCACCCAAGAACTATAATGGGTGGAGAGTCATCGTGCCAAAAGAGAATGACACACCCTGCCCCAGAAGTAGGTGAACTAGAGCACCCCTCAGGAAGACCAAGGCCACATGTAAGAAGGCAAGGTGGTAGAACCCCACCTGGAAAGGTCCTCGCAGAACGGAGAGGATGGGCGGGCATTAAGGAATCTGCGGCTAGACTGTGTCTCTACCAGATACATCGTTACCGAAGGTAAGTAACTCGTTCATCTGATAGAGGCATCTAGCTGCAGATTCCTTAACTTAGAATAGATACCAAAGCTATACCCCATTGGAGGAGGGTCTGGGACCGAAACCCACCAAGTTCCCAAAGGAAGAAGCCCGTCAAGAACATCGACTTAAGCAAGGTGGGGGCAGCAATGCCAGCTTGGCTGACACCAGACCCATTAAGCTCAGCATTGCAGGCGTAGCTGACACCAGACCATGAAGTTCAGGGCGGAGCATGAGCAAGGGAAGCAAGATACCACAATCCGCCAGAGGACGGCATGAGTCCACTGTCGGCCAGACAGGGACGAAAGGAAATCACAGAACCAGAAAGGTCAGTGCACAATGACAGAATGCCATAAACTTCTACTAAAAGAGGGAAACTGAGTAGAGGACCCCAGGACCCGTAAGAGACAAAGGCCCAGCAAAGGGACTTAACATGATAACAGATTCAGAACACACAATGTGAGCGGCACAACATCAGGTGCCAACAAATGACATGTCAGGGCAGAAGGCATCATGCCGAGATATACAAAGTACGTCTACCAGGAGATACATATGAATTACAAGAATACACGGAACAGACATTGTGTACCATGAGAACCACACCACACAATGCATAGCTCAATGAAGCGTAACAGCAATAACATGTGCGCGTCGACAGAGAAGACGGGCGCAGCACCAGGCAGCCAACCAGTTAACCCTACCCACAGGTTCAACGACCAAGGGCCACCGGCAAACCGAAAACACCCAAAGCTATCTCTCATGAGGGAGAGAGAGAGAGGATACCTGGGACACTCCCCAGGAACCATCGCAGGGAAACCCCGCATGCCGGTCCCCTCGTGTGCGTACACAGCACATAGAAATACATGAAAAAGTCAAGAAGTGGCAACCAAGGGTAAACTGGAAGAGTACCCCTAGAGAATAGAAAGTCGCCCAAGAGGTACCAACGGCACCGACTTCAGTGAAACGTATCAAGACATACAAATTCAACCACAAAAGGGGCGACCCCAACCCCCCGATCGGGAAGGAAGGACCGAGCCACCGCGATACAGGCGGGAATACTGACTAGCACACCAACGAAGAAGTCAGTAACACTCAGATATAGAATGTCTGAAAAAGCATATATATATATATATATATATATATATATATGTATGTATGTATGTATGTATGTATGTATGTATGTATGTATGTATGTATATATATATATCCTCCACACACTTCCCCAGGGGAAATAATAGGTCGCACTCCGGTTAGTGTTTTTCTTAAAAAAGCTTGCAGAGCTTTTATTTTACCAAGTAGCAATTACTTCATATGGCAAAACAACCAAAACCGACGCGTTTCGGTCTCCACTGAGACCTTGCTCACGGTAACGCCCCCTTTCCGGACACATGTTTTTAACCTTTCCTGAAGTCATTACATCATTTCCTGTGTCTCATAAATGGGGCATTATGGGTGTTGTAGTACAAAAATATATCACATTTTGCCATTAAAACTAAATACTTTTTCTTACATCATAAATATTTCAAATATTTTTTTATATATAATTTTAAACTTTTTTTCCTCCTATATACATGAATGTGGGTTGATTTCATGTGTAAACTGGATTTTCCTTTACATAAAGCATGTTAGTCTCACATTTTATGTTTTTATGGTAATTTGACTTCATTACCCATTTATACTCCTCAAGTGGAGAGTAATTTTTTAACCAAACACTTTCTTTTCCAGAAACACCATTTCCTTTAGATATATAATTTTGTTAATAAAATCCACATTCTGACAAATAATCCAAAAAACTAAATTTAAAGAAAAAGTTGAAAATAAACCAAAAAAAATTGAAATAATAAAATAAAATTCTCCTTAGAGAATGAGAGGCTAACGAGACGTTTTCATGTAATGTCACTAAATTTTACAAATGAATATAAAGTTCTTCACTTTGGTTAAGACCATACGGGGTGAGAGTTCGTAAATTCACAATGTGACGGGATTCTCTTTGTCTCAGTTTTCTTTCCCTGTCACCTCCTCTTTCTTGTTTTTTTATATAGTCAATTCCATAAAACTTTAGCACTTTCCAGTTGCTTTCGTGGTTCGTTTCCACATGTTTAGCAACTGCATTGCTTCTGTCTTTGTGTATGGTTGCTCTTACACGTTCAAGTATACGTTTTTTTAGTTCACAAATGGAACTGCCTACATATTGTAGTGGGCATGGACACTCAATTACATAAACAACATATTGACTTTTACATGTAATAAGATCTTGTATGTTCCATGTTTTTCCGTCCGCCATTTGTACTGATTCAATGTTTTTGGCAATTTGACAAACTTTGCAGTTGAAACATTTCTTGAAACCTTTACTTTGTAGCCACGTTTTGTTTTTCTCTTTTTGGAAATGACTATGTGTTAATCGGTCTTTCAGATTTTTCGCCCTTCTGTATGTTATATTTGGAGTCTTACCTATGATTTTACTGGCAGTAGTATCTAATTGTAAGATTTTCCAATTTCTTTTGATAATCTGCTTTATTTGTTTTGATTCCTGGGAAAATGTTGTTATAAATCTTATGGGTTCAGATTTTGAAATATTTCCCTCATTTGTTGATTTTAACTACAATAAATCTTTTCAGTTTTTTTCGTTTGCTTTTTCCCATCCTTTTCTGATTTGTCTTTTCGGGTACCCTCTTTTTTCAAATCTTTTTGAAGTTTGCATACTGTTTTTCACCCACTCTTTTTGTTCTGAGCAAATTCTTCTTAATCTTAAAAATTCTCCGTAGGGAATATTTTGAAATAAACTTTGTTGGTGAAAGCTGCTTGCATGTAAAGTGGCATTTGTCGTAGTAATTTTTCTAGTGCTAAAGTTTTATGGAATTGACTATATAAAAAAACAAGAAAGAGGAGGTGACAGGGAAAGAAAACTGAGACAAAGAGAATCCCGTCACATTGTGAATTTACGAACTCTCACCCCGTATGGTCTTAACCAAAGTGAAGAACTTTATATTCATTTGTAAAATTTAGTGACATTACATGAAAACGTCTCGTTAGCCTCTCATTCTCTAAGGAGAATTTTATTTTATTATTTCAATTTTTTTGGGTTTATTTTCAACTTTTTCTTTAAATTTAGTTGTTTGGATTATTTGTCAGAATGTGGATTTTATTAACAAAATTATATATCTAAAGGAAATGGTGTTTCTGGAAAAGAAAGTGTTTGGTTAAAAAAATCACTCTCCACTTGAGGAGTATAAATGGGTAATGAAGTCAAATTACCATAAAATCATAAAATGTGAGACTAACATGCTATATGTAAAGGAAAATCCAGTTTACACATGAAATCAACCCACATTCATGTATATAGGAGGAAAAAAAGTTTAAAATTATATATAAAAAAATATTTGAAATATTTATGATATAAGAAAAAGTATTTAGTTTTAATGGCAAAATGTGATATATTTTTGTACTACAACACCCATAATGCCCCATTTATGAGACACAGGAAATGATGTAATGACTTCAGGAAAGGTTAAAAACATGTGTCCGGAAAGGGGGCGTTACCGTGAGCAAGGTCTCAGTGGAGACCGAAACGCGTCGGTTTTGGTTGTTTGCCATATGAAGTAATTGCTACTTGGTAAAATAAAAGCTCTGCAAGCTTTTTTAAGAAAAACACAAACCGGAGTGCGACCTATTATTTCCCCAGGGGAAGTGTGTGGAGGATTAATGGCGACCGGGCTGGGCCGCGAGGTAACGCACAGCTAATCAGAGCGCCATGCCAGCGAAAGGAGCCAAAGGAGAAGGATATATATATATATATATATATATATATATATATATATATATATATATATATATATATATATATATATATATATATATATATATTATCTACTGGCGGTCGCCAGTAGATAGTTATAGTTACAACCTATTATCCATAGGAAATCCGCGACATTCTATTTGAAATAACTCTCTTGCCGGTTGACGTATCTTCGCAAAATTTTCAAACTTTGTGGGGCGCTCCGGTCCGCTCCTACCCTGAAAGTCTCGGGGGATTCGTCAAGCGGGGGCCGAGAAAAAAGGGGGGTCCCAAAACGCGTTTTCCCCATGCAATTTTCCATAGGAAACTTTAGACACGGCTACAGCCCGAACTGCTGAACGGAATTACACCAAATTTGGCAAAGAGGTAGTTCTTGGTTCAGAAAGAACCCTTTTTGTTAAATGGTGTAAATCCATTCAGTAGTTGCTGAGAAAATCAAAAGTAAAAGTACATATATATCTATGGCCGAGTAGGGTCCGCGTACCCTCAGCGCACCCTGCGCGCACCGTCCCGATCACGAGCTGCATGTTAATTGGCTGTCAGCTGGCTGTCAACATTCCGATTCAGGAAATGTTGGCAGCCATTTTGTCCCTCGGTAGAACCGAGGGACAGAAACAAGTGCGCAAAGCGCACAAAGGGGGCAGGGTAGAAACACCCTGACCCCTAGGTTTGCTCAGGGGTCCCACAAGGACCCCCTGGGCAAAAAAAAAAAAAAAATTTTTTAAATCGGCAGGATGCGCTCAGGGTGCGCAAATCCTGCCGGAAAAAAAAAACGAAGCGCGGTCTCCCGCGCTTCGATTGCATTTTGCCCCCGGGTGGCCCAAGTCCCGGGGGCATGGTGGGGGTGGGTATATTGTTTGTATGGGGGGCCTCAAAGGGCCCCCCAAGCCCCGGGGACCGCCACCCCCCGGGGCTTTATAAAAAAAATGGTGCGGGAGGGCTCTCCTGCCCTCCCGCAGCCCCGGGGACCGCCACCCCCCGGGGCTTCTTTTTTTAAATAAATAAGGTGTGGGGAAGCTCCAGCCCCCACACGCCCGGGGACCACCACCTCCCCGGGGCTGTGCAATTTAAGGGAGGGGGCCGCGCGGCCCCCTCCTGGAGCCCTTGATGGCCCTGGGGACCGCCACCCCCAGGGCCGGCTCCTGCAGTGTCCCGGGTGCCTACCCCGGGACACTGTAGTTTGCTATGGCAGGGCGGGAGCCTCGCGGCTCCCGTCCTGCCATAGCAAACTGCTTTGGATATTGGAAGCGAGAGCAGGAAACCTGCTCTCACTTCCAATATCCAAAGACAATTGCTTTCCACATGGGGAGCAGCATGTTAGCTGCTCCCCATGTGGAAAGCAATGCCGGCTCGCGCAGGAGGCGGGGAGCCGGCTGGGACTGTGGGGGGATTGGGGACCCCCACAGTCCCCAACCAGAGGCCAGGCCCCGGGGATGGGGTCCCCGGGGCCATAAGTGGCCAGGGAGGGGGGCCACGCAGCCCCCTCCCCAAATTAGTAAAAAATAAAAAAATAAAAAAAGTGCAAGGCCGGCCCCGGGGATGGGGTCCCCGCGGCCTTAAATGGCCTGAGGGGGGCCACGCAGCCCCCCTCCAAATAAAAAAATTGAGGGCATGCCCCGGGGGATGGGGTCCCCGGGGCCAATACAGGCCCAGGGAAGGGGGGCCACGCGGCCCCCTTCCCGTTTTTTTTTTTTTCATTTAAAAAAAAAAAAAATGCTCAGGCCCCGGGGGATGGGGTCCTTGGGGCCAAAAGTGGGCAAGGGAAGGGGGGCCACGCAGCCCCCCTCCCTTTAAATTTTTTTTTTTTTAAAACGACCGGCATCGTGCCGGAGGCCCCGCCCCCCTCCCTGCTGTACTCTGCAAACGCGCCCCCTGGCGCGTTTTAAGAAGGGAAGTAATTCCCCTTGAATACTGGGGGTCCCTGGGGCCAACTAGCCCACCAGGAACCTCCAGTATGCGCCAGGGGCTGCGTTGCAGAGAGGTGTACAGAGGCCACGCCCCTTTTAGACCTCTCTGCAACGCAGCTCTGTGGCGCTTTTTAGAAGTATATGGTGGCCTAGTTGGACTCCAGGGACCCTCAGGATTCAAGGGGACTTAATCCCCCAACTTAAAACGCGCCACGGGCGCGTTTGCACAGTGGTGAAGGGAGGGGGCGGGGCTTCAGGTGACATGTGTGCAAACAGGCCCCGTGGCGCGTTTTAAGATGGGGAATTAAATCCCCTTCAATCCTGAGGGTCCCTGGGGGCCAACTAGCCCAACAGGTACATCCAGAAAGCGCCACAGAGCTGCGTTGCAGAGAGGTGTAAAAAGGGGTGTGGCCTCTGTACACCTCTCTGCAACGCAGCCCCCTGGCGCATACTGGAGGTTCCTGGTGGGCTAGTTGGCCCCTAGGGACCCTCATGATTCAAGGGGACTTAATCCCCCAACTTAAAACGCGCCACGGGGCGCGTTTGCACAGATGTCACCTCAGGCCCCGCCCCCTCCCTTCACCATTGTGCAAATATTCCTCTAAAATCTGCCGAACTACGAATTCCGATTTACTCACCTGTTATCAGGAGAGACCTCAGTGCTGCATCTTTCAGCCCAGTACTAATCCTGAAAAGTAATTTTAACCGTACTTACCAGTAACTTGAATTTCCTTGCATAGGATATCATTGCCTGCTTTTTGCTGAAAAAGTTTCTAAGTGTTGATTTTTGAAACATACAAATATTCCTCTAAAATCAGCCGAAATACGAATTCCGATTTACTCACCTGTTATAAGGAGAGACCTCAGTGCTGTATCTTTCAGCCCAGTACTGGTCCGGAAAAGTAATTTTAACCGTCCTTACCAGTAACTTGAATTTCCTTCCATAGGCTAACATTGACTGGTTTCACTTGGAAATTCTTCTAAGTGTGGAGTTTTGGAACTTTAAAATATTCCTCTAAAATCAGCCGAAATACCAATTCCGATTTACTCACCTGTTATCAGGAGAGACCTCAGTGCTGCATCTTTCAGCCCAGTACTGATCCTCAAAAGTAATTTTAACCGTACTTACCAGTAACTTGAATTTCCGTCCATAGGATATCATTGTCTGCTTTTTGCTGAAAAAGTTTCTAAGTGTTGATTTTTGAAACATACAAATATTCCTCTAAAATCAGCCGAAATCCGAATTCTGATTTACTCACCTGTTATCAGGAGAGACCTCAGTGCTGCATCTTTCAGCCCAGTACTGGTCCAGAAAAGTAATTTTAACCGTACTTACCGGTAACTTGAATTTCCTTCATAGGCTAACATTGACTGGTTTCACTTGGAAATTCTTTAGTGTGGAGTTTTGGAACTTTATAATATTCCTCTAAAATCAACCAAAGTACGAATTCCAATTTACTCGCCTGTTATCAGGGAGAGAACCCAGTGCTGCATCTTTTAGCCCAGCACTGACCCTGAAAAGTAATTTTAACCGTACTTACCAGTAACTTATATTTTCTACCATAGGAATCCATTGTCTGGTTTTCAGCAGAAAAGTTTCAAAGTGTCGATTTTCACAAACTACAAATATTCCTTAAAAATCGCCTGTATGACTTAAACGCATTCTTTCAACTGTTTACAGGAGATGCACCAGTGCTGAGGATCCAACACTGAGTAAGAAAAAGTAACGATAACAGTTTTTACCTGCTAAGTGAATTTCCTTCCATAGGATAACATTGGTGATTCTATGTGAAAAAGTTTCTAAGTGTCAACTTTTAAAATACAATAATATTCCTTAAAAATCACTACTGTAACCAAAACGCTTTTACTCAACTGTTTACAGGAGATGTCCCAGGACTGAATCTAGGATCCAGTTCTGTGGTTAGAGAAGTAATCCATAAAGTAACTAATTGCATTTAACTAGAAATTCACATTGAGCTGAATGTTGCATTGTGTTTGAAAATGTGTTGCCCATTGCAACAACTGTAACTACTGTACTTAAAAGTCTATTGCCTATGTGCAAAGTATTTAAACTAAAGTAATTCATTCTCATAAAGTATTTTTTGTAATGTAATGTATAATGTAATTACAATGTAATTTAAAAATAAAATATGTAAAAAAATTGTTTCTAAAAATGTAGTAAATCAGTATGACAAAAATTAATATAACAATTAATACATTTAAAAATTGTCATTTACAAAACCTTTGAAATTCACTGAAAAAAACGTAGGTTTCAGACATGTTATAGTTAGGAATTAGCATTTAAAAAACCTTTGAAATTCACTGAAAAAACCATAGGTTTCAGGCACGTTATAGTTAGAAATTAGCATTTAAAAAACCTTTGAAATTCACTGAAAAAACCATAGGTTTCAGACACGTTATAGTTAGAAATTAGCATTTAAAAAACCTTTGAAATTCACTGAAAAAACCATAGGTTTTAGGGACAGTTATAGTTAGTTGGACATTTCACTCGTACAAAACCCGTGAAATTCCCCCGTTATAGTTAGTTCAGCTAACTATAACTCGCGCCCCGCAATGCACTGCTGATGACGTCACATATTACATCACTCATGACATGGTCAGTGACATCACTGATGACATCTCAAATGACATCACTGATGACATCATCCACGTGATAATCTGATGCACCTCCTCACACCCTAATATAACCTTTGATACACCCACTCTAAATTACACACTGCCATTCGCAAAACCATACACACTCCAACACCAATAACTACATACCCACTCACTGATTCTTAGGTCTACGCACACATCCACTCACTCACCCGTACAGTCACTCATACTTACGGTCACTCAGTACAGGACTATCATATGCACTCATACTCCTATATACACACTCAAACACCGCCACTCATCCATAGAGGTACTCACACACCTAGTCAGTCATGCAAATAATTAAACACACTGCCATTTACTCACCTATACAGTTATACACACACCAGCTCACTTACTCATACAAATACTAGCACATTCTTACGCTCTTATACAATCACTGATACAAGCACACACTCATCCATACAGCCACTATCACAATCACTCACTCTCGCTATAGCTATTTATATACTCCAACACACATATATACTGCCTTTCACATATGTAGTTACTCACACATGTACCACTGAGATATACATTCAATCACTAACACACCCATACACACACTCACCCACCCAAGCAGTCCATCACAGATGCACTCTTGAAATCATGCACCCAGTGAATCACCCACTCACACATCTATGTATAGAGTCACACACACCCCACCCACACAAACACTCAGGCAGCCATACAGATACTCAGAGAACCAATCAATAACCCATATAGACACTCATGTAGCTATTCGCAAATCCATGCATCCACTTACACACCAACAAACAGACGGATACAGACATTCACACAGTTTAGTCACTAACCCATGCATTCAGTAAGATACGTTTAATCACTCACTTGTAGAGTCAGTCACTCACGTACTAAATCATCCATTCAGACACTTATACACCCACTCATTCTTCAATACGCCTTTCCCTATATATATTAAACATATTTAAACTTTACAGAAACACACAGTCACTGGATGATGTCATCAGTGATGTCATTTGAGATGTCATCAGTGATGTCATCAGTGATGTCACTGACCATGTCATGAGTGATGTAATATGTGACGTCATCAGCAGTGCATTGCGGGGCGCGAGTTATAGTTAGCTGAACTAACTATAACGGGGAATTTCACGGGTTTTGTACGAGTGAAATGTCCAACTAACTATAACTGTCCCTAAAACCTAAGGTTTTTTCAGTGAATTTCAAAGGTTTTTAAATGCTAATTTCTAACTATAACGTGTCTGAAACCTATGGTTTTTCAGTGAATTTCAAAGGTTTTTTAAATGCTAATTTCTAACTATAACGTGCCTGAAACCTATGGTTTTTTCAGTGAATATATATATATATATATACACATACATATACAGGATGATGCCAGAGATCATCCGGAGATAGAATACGTCTGTTGAAACCTGAGCCCAGGCCGGGGCCCGTCAGAGGGAAGCAAGGGGCACAAGGTAAAACGTAACAGAGATCCGCTCCGGCGAAAACTCTACCGCCCACAGGCAAACCCCGGACAGGGTGTGCCCAAGCCTTCCCCAACACCAGGGAAGAAGACAACAGGAAGAGAACGCAGCCAAGACAGTGGCTCAAGGAACACTACGGGTCCCCCGTGACAGTACACACACACAGTGCGGACCACCTGTAGTGCCCGCCCAGAATACAGAAAGAACCGATCTGGAGCGGAACGGAACAAAGCGCCCACAGGGACGCGTACCCACGCCCAAGACAGCCAACAGCGCTAGGGGCAGAATGAAGGCGGAAAGATGAGCCAAATGCAAAGCAGGAGGACGTGCAGCCCCCTGGGGCGAGTCGGATACGGCAGAACGCCAACAATACACCGGAGCAGACTGTGTCCACAGACGCATGAGAGTGCAATGGAACAACCGTAGGCAGCAATACAGAAGCTCCAGGAGAGGGCCAGGTCAGTCCGTGGATCTCAACAGAGGAGGCATTCCACCACAGCAGGAAGTATGGAACAAAGGGAGATGCCCGCAGCATAACCCACAGGAAAAATCCCCAAAGGGACAGACAATAACGAAGAGAACTCCACGGGAGCCTCTGAAACTTCCTGGCAAGGAAGAGTAGTTACACAATAGCGACCGAATACCCCACATAGGGCATGCCACATCCCTATAAAAAGCAAGGGACACCCCTAGAGACAAGCTCATAGGCAGAGGTCAAAAAGAACCATATAAACAGCTGGCTCAGCTGTACCAAAGGAAGGAAAAACACGGCTGAACAGCCATACAGCCCGTCTGGGAAATAACGTCTTGAACCCAGAGACAGAAATCATAAAAGGAGTCACAACACTGCATACGAAAACACAAGTTCACCATACAGGACTAAAAACTTGGCAGTCTTGGAAATCCAGATAGGAGGTGTCGGACCGCCGAATCTGCATGCTCATCAAACAGATGGGCCCCATCGAAGGGCTGATCCCTGAGTCGCTACCAAACATTCTCGGGGAAACTGCCATCACGTAGCCACGCTTGGCGACGGAGAGCAACTGACCTGGCCATAGCTTGAACCACGGAGTCAGTGGTGTCCATGGCCGACCGGACTGAAAACTGTGCCATGTCGCGGCCATCCCGAATAAGCCGGACCAGGTCAGCACGAGGGCCCTCTGGCAAGGAGGGAAGGAGTTGCTCGACTGAGTCCCAAAGGGCAAAAGTAGCCCGAGCAAACACGCAGGTCGTGTTCAGGGACCGAAGGCCTGAGCTGGTGGACGCAAAGACATTGCGGCCACACGACTCCAACCACCTAGACTCCCGAGTGGGAGGAAGCAACTGAGGAGGAGAGGAAGGGAGCGCTGCCTGGACTACAAGTCCTTGAGCCCTAGGATGGAGGGACAAACAGGCAGGGTCATTTGGAGCCGGGCGATGGCGATGTGTAATAGCACGATCTACGGGGTCACCCGATGAGGGTCTGGCCCAAGTCCCCAGAAGGACATAATACAATGACCCGCCAAAAGGCAACAAAGGCTCCACATCCACCGTGCCCTGGTGGCGAAGATCCAACAAAGGATCCGAAGACAGGGAGACAGAGGGCGGCTGCATCTGCATGATATCTGCAGCCCTGCGAACCGCCCTCGCAAAGTCTGCGCTAGCCTACATGGCCATCTGAGGTGGGGACAGCAAGTCATCCATTGGAGACAGCTGCAGGCTAAACCGTCCCCCCAACGACAGGGGCCCTGCAGAATAATGAGCCGGCCAGTTCCCCATGGGCCCCTGCTCCATGGAGCATGGAAAAAACCGTGGGGGCGGAGAACCCCCCCCTGGGGACACGTCCTCCACCAGCAGAGGAACAGCCGGAGACGGAACTGGCGTCGATCGACGTCGGGACGGCATCGGATCGACGTCGACGACCCCTGAAGAGGACTCGTCCGCTCGGCGTCGGGCCGGCGTCAACTCGACCTCCACCAAGGCAGGAGCCTGCAGGAAGGATAGAAGTCAACTCGGAGTCGAGCTCCGTGCTGCAGCTGCATCCAGCGACGACGCAGGGAGCCCCACAGGACTGTGCGAAGGCGCATCAGGAGGGCTAGACGTCAGAGTGGGATGCCTCTCCGGGCCGTGTCCCGACGTCGCAGCGACCCCGGAACCGGAGTCAAGGCACTCGGTCGGCGCCGAGGGCGAACCTGCCAGCAAACCCCCGACCTGAGTCCCTACCCCCACTGTGGGGCCCGAAGGCGCACCAGGGAGAGGGGGTGACCCAAAGATGGCCTGCAGAACCCTGGAATAGGCCTCCATCTGGGTCCGAGTCGCCCCAACACCAGGAAACGGTGGGTAGATGGGGGCCGACTCCTGAAGGCCCGTGTCCGGTGAATACCGGGAGCAGCGGGCCCCGATGTCACGCTTGTGCGAGGTTGACGACCTCCATGACTTCTTCCAGTGCTTACCTGAGGCAGGCAAGCGACGTCCACGGGAACGACTCCGGGATCTGGAACCTCAGCGTGGGAGGAAGAACTGCGCCGTTTGGATCCTCCCTCTGGAGACTGGGGCCGGCGCCGCGAGTATTCTGACCGGGACAACCGGGCGGACATAAATTTCATCCATCGTTCCTGCAGGGACTTCGGCTTCAGCTGCCGACAGGCGTCGCACTTGGCGGAGTGGTGGTGCTCGTACCACATACAGATCTCGTGTGGATCCGTCGCCGACATCTGCCGCGAACAGGACGCACACGACTTGAAGCCTGCAGGCATCGGCACACTGTTCCAGACGCGAAAGGGCATCGTGAGGGCCTGAAACCAAAACAGGCCAGAGGAACCGCTTCTCCTGGATCCGCGTTGGACGCGGAAAAGAAGAAAACTGACATCAGCACGCCGAGGGGGACTTATATGGCTCCATTGATGTCACTTCCGTGGACGACGTCCGGACGGAGCTGGGCGACGCCGCCCCCCGGCGTGCAGAGGTACTGCTGGGGAAAAAGTTTTCCGGATCCAGTCTGACGCCTGGGGATATTCTAAGTTAAGGAATCTGCGGCTAGATGTCTCTATCAGATTTGCCTTTCTTTGTTTCAGTAACCCCACGAAAAACTGATGGTCCACCCGATGGTCTTTGGTGAGATAGATGTAAAAGCTCAGGGCTCTCTTGGGATCCACTCAATGGTGTCTCTCCTCCTTCGTAGGGTCAGGCAGAGCAAAGAATATTGGGAGGGTAATGGATTTCCCAATGTGAAAAGCAGTCATGACGTTTAGCAAAAAGGCTACCAGGGAGAACCTGAAGCTCATTCACATGACCAGTTGGAGTAATCGTGAGAAGGAACAGTCTTCAGAGTCAGAAGACGCAATGAGCAGCTGTGCACTGCTTCGAAAGGAGTAGTCATGAAGTAAGTCAGGACCATATTAAGATTCCACTGTGAAAACAAAATCACCAGCCTACCTTTGATGGAATAGGATGGCGTTCATCAGCAGGTGAATGGACCACAATTCCAACAGGTTGATGTGCTGCTGGGTTTCCACGGGAGATGAGAGTCCTCTGAACGCCACCTCTCCCACCTGGCAAAGTCGATCAGCAGAATGCAAGAGGCTAAGATGCCTCAGAATCATTCTCACTTGGACCAGGTCTGAAGCTGAAACAATGAGGTTAAAGCCTGAATGTCCTGGACTCATTGTGATGAAGGGAAGACCCGAAAAAGCACTGTATCCAGAAAGGCTCAGATGAAATGGAGCCTCAGCGAAAGAGACAGGTGTCACTTTGGCATGTTGATAGTGAACCCCAGTGAACTCACTTTATCTAGAGGTGGTATATGACTGGCTGTGGCGAGCCTGCTTTCAAAAGACAGTCATTGAAGTAGGAGAAGAGTGGAATTCCCAAGCTCCGAAGGTGTGCTGCAACCATTACAATCACTTTTGTGAACACCCAAGGGGCACTGGTTAGATGGAAAGGGAGCACATCAAACTGAATTAAAAATGCTCTGGGTCACAAGTAGCATCTGTAGGATTGCATGATGGATACTTGAAAGTAGGTTTTCTGAAGGTCCAACGTCACCATCCAGTAACCTGGATCCAGGGCAGAGAGAAGCTGGCCCTTTTTGAGCTTCTTGGATTTGGTCTTCCACAAGGTGTTAAGAGGGTGGAAATCTATAACAGGATGAAGAGTTCTGTCCTTCGAAATGAGGAAATAAATAACAGGAGTTAACAACCAGTCCCTATTTCTGGGGCTGGAACCTTCTCTATGGCTCAATTCGACCAAAAGACCCAGTCTCTAGAAGTAAAATGTGTGGGTGCTCCTCTGGCAGCTGCTTTTGATGTGGGTGGAAGATGTGGTACGTCAAAAATGGCACAACCCCATTGAATAATCTGAAGGGGCCCATCAGTCAGATGTTATATTTGCCACCTTTGGAGGAAATATCAGGTCCTGCCTACCACAGGCCAAACAAAAGCAGCTTCGAAGCTGATGCCGCAGGGATGGAGGACTGGAAAGTTAACTGGCCTGGATGTTGTCTGCTTGATCCCAGCCCATGGCGGAACTGGGGTGCTTGTAGTAGGGGCAGTGGGCTTGGCATTGCTGGTAAAGAGGCCTAAGAAACGTGCTATGTCCTGGCTTTCTTTGAAGTATTCTAGTGTGCAATCAGCCTTCTTGCCATACAGGCGAGAGCCCCAACAAACAACTGACATTGATCAACTGGAGGGCTAGGCTGGCAGATGAAAATATTTGTTTATCAAGTGCCTCAATTCTCTTTGACTCTCTTTCTGGGTGAGATCATAGGGAATTAATGAACAAGTTACTTACCTTCGGTAACGCATTATCTGGTTGAGACCATCTAGCTGCAGATTCCTTACCTTTGAATTTCCCAGGCGTCAGGCTGGATCTGAAAACTTTTGCTGAGCAATACTCCTTGAGTGCTCCGTCGGGTGGCTCCATTCAGCTCCGCGTGAAGTCGTCGGCATCGTTAGTGTCGGTTATGACGCCGTGGTACCTATATAGGGGCCACCCAGATGCACGGACGTCAGTACTTTTTGTTTTTTTCACGCCAGAAGCGCAGAGCCACAAAGTAACTGACGTAGTCGTGTGCAAAACTAGGACCCTGAAAAGGGGGTTTAACCCTAGCCCTACAACATTAGTCCGCAAGGCGGGGAGGCATGGGTGGGGCTGTAAGGAATCTGCAGCTAGATAGTCTCTACCAGATAATGCGTTACCGAAGTAACTTGTTCATCTTATAGAGACTTCTAGCTGCAGATTCCTTACCTTTGAATTAGATACCCAAGCCCCACCATCCTGGCGGTGGGTTGCGGACCAATACCTCAAACTAGGAAGTCCTGCAGGATCAAACGGGCAAAATGCCCGTCCCTACGGACCTGACTGTCCAGGCAGTAGTGTTTGGCAAACGTGTGCAAAGATGCCCACGTTGCTGTCTGACAGATGTCCAGGACTGGGACACCCAGAGCCAAGGCCGTAGTCGCAGCCTTTCCCATGGTGGAATGGGCACTGAATCCCTCAGTGGGCTGCTTCTTTGCCAGGGCATAGCAGATCTTGATGCAGAGAACGACCCATTGAGAGATGGTCCTTTTCTGCACTGTCGTCCACCCGGAACTCTTTTGTGCGGTCACGGTAGAACGACAACGCTCTTTTTGGGTCCAGTCGGTGGAGACGCTACTCCTCTTTAGAGGGATGCGGGGGAGCAAAGAAGGTGGGCAACGGGATGGATTGACCCAGATGGAATGGGGTCACAACCTTTGGTAAAAAGGAAGTCCTGGTGCGAAGCACAACTTGCTCTGGAAAAGACATCAGATAGGGATGCGTGCAAGATAACGCCTGCAACTCACTCACCCACCAGGCAGATGCAATCGCCACTAAAAAAGCTGATTTGCTGGTCACCAGCCAGAGGGGACAGTTATGTAAAGGCTCGAAGGGAGCACACATTAGGTAGGTGAGGACAAAATTAAGTCCCAGTGTGGCATAACAAAGGGAGTGGGTGGAAACAAGTGAGCCAGCTTCTTTAGAAACCTATGTACAACCGGAGACTTAAAGAGAGAGGGCTGATCTGGCAGCCGCAAAAAAGCAGACAGAGCAGAGATGTAACCCTTGAGAGTTCCCAAAGCGGGCAAGGGTCAGAATGAATAAAAGGACAGTGGAAAGAGAAGCAGAAAGAGGGTCAATAGACCTTTCCTGTACAGTATAATACAAATTTCTGCGAACAGTAGGCGTATACCGTCTTAGTGGAGGGACGCCTGGTTGTCAAAATAACGTTACATACTTTGGGAGGAAGGTCAAAAGCCATCAACTGCTGTCACTCAATCTCCACGCATGGAGGCGCAGAGTTGACAGGTTCGGGTGGAGAACCCTCCCCTGCTGCTGCGACAAAAGATCCTCCCGAAGAGGCAGCCGGATCGGAGGATCGATGCTCATCTTCAGATGCTCTGGATACCAGACTCTCCTTGCCCGGTCTGGAGCCACAAGGGTGACTTGAGCCCGGTCGTTCGTGATCTTCTTCAGAACCCTGAGCAGGAGTGGCATGGGCAGAAAGGCGTATAGCAGGCCTGAGCTCCACTTGCGACGAAAGGCATCGCCGAGCAATAGCCGCCTTGGAAACTCCAGGGGCATAGTACTGCTGACACTGCGGGTTCTCCTCGGAGGCGAACAAATCTAACCAAGGTTCTCCCCACTGCTGAAAGAGATCTTGCGCCACCTCCGACTGGAGACGCTATTCGCGATTCGCTAGGCATCGACGGCTGAGTTCGTCCGCCCTGGCGGTCAGAGAAGCTGCCAGGTGTTGAACCACCAGGGTTATGCCCTGCTTTTCAAGCCATGTCCAAAGACGCAGGGCCTCCCGACAAAGGGTTCACGACGCCACCCCGCCCTGCTTGTTGCAGTACCACATGGCGGTGGTGTTATCTGTGCACACCTGCACCAACTTTCCCTTGACAGAGGGAAGAAATGCTTTCAACGCCAATCGAACTGCTCAGAGCTCCAGCAAATTTATGTGAAACCCCGACTCCACCGGAGACCAGTGTCCCCTGATCTCCACCTCTCCCAGATGGCTGCCCCATTCCAGAAGTGCTGTATCTGTCACAACTGTGAGATCAGGTTGGGGAACGGGGAGGGGCCTGCCGTTGACCCAATCGCGGTTCGTCAACCACCAATGCAGATCTTTCGCAGTTCCTTCTGAGATCTGAACTACATCTGTGAGATTTCCCTGATGCTGTGCCCACTGGAACTTCAAGTCCCACTGCAGAGCCCGCATATGACACCTGGCATGCTTTACCAACAGGATGCAGGAGGCCATGAGGACCAACAGCCTCAGAGTCAGTCTCACCGAAATCCAGGGTAGAGGCAGAAACATCGGAATCATAACCTAAATATCCTGGACTCGCTGCTCAGGAGGACAGACCCGAAACTAAAGGGTGTCCAGAACAGCTCCGATGAAAGGGAACGTCTGAGGAAGAGTCAGGTGTGACTTCGGCACGTTTATAGAGAGCCACAGGAAATGCAGGAGGTTCACCATAGTCTGAAGGTGGGAGACGACAGCCTGGGGCGAGGACTCCTTCAACAGCCAGTCATCGAGGCAGGGGAAGACTGACACCCCTAACCTGCGCAGATGAGCTGCGACCACCGCCATCATTGGTGAACACCTGAGGGGCACTGGTAAGGTCGAAAGGGAGCACGGTAAACTGAAAGTGCTCACGGCCTACCTTGGACCGCAGGTAACGCCTGTGTCCCGGCAGGATGGGGATGTGAAAATACGCATCCTGCAGGTCCAACGCTACCATCCAGTCTTCTAGGTCTAGGGCAGACAAGACCTGAGCTAGAGTGAGCATCTTGAATTTCTCCTTCTTGAGGAAGAAGTTGACAGTCTGAAGATCTAAAATGGGCCGCAACCCTTTGTTCTTCTTCGGAATCAGAAAGTAGTGAGAATAACAGCCACTGCCTACTTGTGAAACCAGGTCCCTTTCTATACCTCCTTTGACCAAGAGAGCTGTAACTTCCTCCTGGAGCAATTTTACATGATCCCCCATCAGCTGTTCCTGATTTGGCAGAATGGGAGGAGGAAAAGAAAGGAAATGGAGAGAATAGCCCTCCTGAATGATCTGCAAGACCCACTTGTCCAATGTTATGGACCTCCAGTGGGGGAGATGATGATGGATTCTCCCACCAACTGGAGAGGTGTGGTCTTGCAGAGTCAGACTAGGAGTACTTGGAGGCTGCGGGTGCCGAGGTCAGGGTGGCAGACGACTTCTGGCTTCCATTCCTAGGCTGGAATGAACGGCGTCCACGTCCCTGCCCGGCTTGGGAAGCCTGCGCAGGACGGTGGCTGGGATAGGGCTGACGCGGCTGGAAACCCCTTTTATTGCCACGAAAGGAGCGAAAGGTAGACTGGCCTCGAGGAGTTGAAAAGAAGGCCCAAGGATCTGGCCATAGCTCGAGAGTCCTTGACCCTCACTAGGGCCGAATCTGCCTTTTCCCCTAAAAGGAGGGTTCCATCAAAGGGCATATCCATCAGATTTGCCTGGACACCACCGAGAAGCCAGTTGCCCTAAGCCAGGTGTGGCGTCTCAAGGCCACTGTCGAGGAAACCGATCTACCCAGCTAATCCATCGTATCAAGGCCACACCTTATGGTGAATTTTGCTGCATCTCTCACATCCTTAACTGCCAGAGAGAGCACAAACCAGGCCTCCTCCGAGACTTGTGGCAGCACGTAGGCAACTGTCTCCCAAAGGGAGTGGGAGAAACGGCCCAATAAGCACGTAGTGTTCACCAACCGCAATGCCAGGCTGGAGGAAGAAAACAACTTCTTTCCAAATGAATCCAGCCTCTTGGATTCCCTATCCAGAGGAGCAGAAGGGAACACGCCCTGTGACGTGGAGGCCTGCACCACCAAGCTTTCTGGGGTGGGGTGCTTGCTGAGGAACTTTGGGTCGCCCAGAGCTGGGCGATGGTGGCGGGCGATTGTCCTATTCACAGGAGCCCCTGTGCTAAGCTTGGACCACGTGCCTAGAAGGACATCAGTAAGCGCTTCATTAAATGGCAAAATGGGTTCTGAGGTGGAAGCCCCAGGCTGAAGCACTTCAGTCAGGAGATTAGTCCTGACCTCCACTGAGGGCAGCTCCAGTACAAGGACCTCGGCTGCCCTCTTAACCACCACGGCATAAGATGCCCCCTCCTCCGTAGCCACAGTTGGCGGAGAGTGCATGCCAGTATCTGTAGAGGTGTCCAGTCTACTGGCTTCCCCAAGTTCCCCATACTAGTCAAACTGCTCTGCAGGGCCATCCTGGTGTTCCAGAGGGTCCATAGACCCCTTCCATTCCTCTCTTGAGCCTAACACATCCATACAGTGTTCAGACGACAACATAGAACCCCTGGGGTCAATCGACGTCGGAATCGGCATCAAGCGACGTCGTTCCGACAAGGATAGGTCTGGCACCGCTGATGGGCATCGGCGGTGCCGCAGGCACCGCCTTCGGGTGCGATGCCGGGGGAGGTCACGGTGGCACGACTGGCATCGACCCAGGTCCATTAATGGATCTCTGAGGCCCCACCGTTGCAGTAGCCAGAGCCGACAGCATTGAATCCGACGGGGCCCCTTCCGACCATGCGGAGCCTGAAGGCTCACCAGATGGGTCGGCTGCTCAAATACGCGGCGCATGGCCTCGTAGAACTCCTTAATCTGAGCGGGGGACGCTCCAGATCCTGCAAAAGGAGGGAGGCGCGAAGTCGACCCTGGCTCCGGCTCTGTGGAACCGTGCCTAGAGCGTTGGTGCTCCTTACCAGCTTCGTCGACGGACGACAGTCGAGGTGAAGATGAAGTCCGCTTGGACGGCTTCTTCTTCTTGTGCCTCTTCCCCGAGTGTCCCAACGACCTCAAGTGGGACGAAGGGGACTTTGGGCTCCGCGAGGGGTCACGCGACCTCCTATTCCTCGATCTGGACCCCCTCCGTGGAGTCTCGCTTGACGGTGTCGGCTGTCGGGCTGCAAGGAGCTTCAAAGCCCGCTCCTGTAAAGTCTTAAAAGCCATGGCCCGACAGTCCAAGCACGACTTCAAATCGTGGACGCGCTCGAGACACCAGAGGCAGACGAGGTCAGGATCGGTGACCGACATGCGAGGACAGGCCCCGCACGGCTTAAATCCTGTCTTCCTCGATGAGATCCTTCGCACACACTGGAAAAAGTGAAAAGCAACTAAGGGGTAGCTCTTCACGGATCGGGGCGTAACTGGTGCGGAAAAAAAAGAACTGACGTCCACGCATCTGGGTGGCGCCTATATAGGTAATGCAACGTCATAATTGACGCTAACGACGCTGACATCACGCGGAGCCGAATAGAGCCACCCGACGGCGCAAGGGGTATTGCTCAGCAAAAGTTTCTGGATCCAGCCTGACACCTGGGAAATTCACAGGTAAGGAATCTGCAGCTAGAAGTCTCTATCAGATTGGGGCTTATGCTGCTAGTGGAATCCTGAACCCCAGACTTTCTTGGCATAGGGTGTTGTGTCAAGAAGTTTTGGTTCCCCTACACCAGCCTGCGACATCTAGCTCCCTGTCATTTTGATGGTGGGCATGAACAAGGTTTAGACACCAAGTGGCAATTAAGTCAGGGCTTCACTGATTGATTGGCAGTAAGGGTTCAGAGTAAGCCTGCCCAGGTTGCAAAATGTCTGTTAGCACGTTAGTTTTAACTTCCACAGATAGCAGTTGTAAAACTATCTCAGTTGCACATTTTATGACCACAGTAAAGGAAGTACTCTTCCTCTGAGGGCCCAGTGGGAGACCAGAACCAAGTTTCCGGGGGAAGTGTTCAACCCACTGGCCTCCTTGCTATTAAATGTATAGATTATCATCACCGCTGTCTGGGGCAAATAATTCTGATCATCTCCTCCGTTGTCATCTTTAAAGGCTAGTTGACTCTAATGAGAGTCGGACCTGAGAAGCTGTTGGAGCACTGGACAGCTTTGAGGAAAAGGCATGATTCTGTCCAATAAGACTGAATTGGGACCAAGTGTGTCGGTACAGATTTAGGACGCAACTTCGGTTGAGGCAGAATTCCAATTTGACTAACACAGCTATTGGAGTGCAGTCCTCCTCCAATGCTGGTGGCATTGAGGCTGGCATCAACATGAAAGGGACTGGTGTTGATTTTGGACCCGGACTGGAAGCCAGTTCCAAAACCAGAGAGAAACCAGCAACTGTTTCCGGTGGCAGAGATGCAGCTGATACATCCACAGGCGGTAAACCAACTGGGAGTCTCCACAGAACCTGGGGGCCTAAAGGCACACCTGAGGGAGCTGGAAGAGTGCCAGAGGTGTGCAACATGGCCTCTTTGAAGACCTCCATCTGTAGCGATGTCGGTGATGGCCCCTGGAACTCTTTGGGATCAGTTGTGGAATCTGCTCCGCGGTGGGAGACAAGGAGAAAGACAGAGAGGAACCCTGATGTCCTTGCGACTTCTCTGGCAGAGAGAGGCAAGACGGAGATAAGTCCAGCTTGGCCTTCTTGAGCTTCTGCTTCAACTTTCCGAAAAACTAGGACATCAACGAGGATCTGTCGTGGGAAAGGCCTGAGAGCGGGACTTAAGTGGGACTTTCGTGACTTTTCTAGGGTGTTCGGCAAAGGGCAGCTTCGCTTCACACTCCTAGATCACCTTCGGATTCATAGGGGGACACTCCTAGCACAACTTGCAGTTGTGCTGTAAACCAAAATACCTGAGGCTAACCTTGAGGGGTGGGGGTAGTCTGTCACAAACATCTTTTTTACAAAAATCCCTAAAATGTTTAAATCCTGTCGTTTTAAGAGCTGACATTGCTTTCTTGCAAACTGGAGAAAAGAAGAATTTTGAGAAAAAACTCATTAACTGATGAGACAAAAGAGGTAGCTCGCTCCGGAACCACATAGGAAGGGGCGGAAAGAAAGGAACTGATGTCAGCTCACTGGGGTGGCGCTTATATGTGTCTCCGATAGTCACTTCTAGACAGAACAAAGTCAATGTGGATCCGCACCCCGCCACTTACCGGGGAGCTAAGTCACTGTTGTGTAAAAGTTTACAGATCCAGTCTGGTGCCTGGGGATATTCCAAAGTTAAGGAATCTGTGGTTAGAGGTATCCATCAGAAAGAAACATACTATCAACCGCTACAGTGGCTCAGTCTGATTAGGTATAAATTTAGAACAATAGATATTATTTCAGGTAAAATACTGGTAAGAGATCATTTGGATGCTGTGTTTGAAGCTGGGAAATTAAAGTTTGTGAATAAAGAACATCTCACAAAATTGAGAATTCTGTTTGGGATGAGTGATTTTATGTGGCACCATCATGCTTACTGAGATAATGTGTTACCTATTCCTAGCTCTCTCCACTAATCATTGTTGGGATACCGTTAACCTACCCAGTTTGAGGCATACTCGTACAAAGGAGTGTACAGGCTAGTAGGACAAAATATCATCCGTTTAGATTCAATATGACAATATGAACACTCTATGCAAAGGTATTTGTCAAGCCATGATGGAAGCCAGCAACATCAGATTGAAAGAAAGTGACATCTCATGTTTGGCAAAGTAGTAAAACATAGTGAGGGGACACAGGTTTCTTATAAAGACTTTATTCATGACCAATCAGTAGAATGGATTAATATAGAAGATATAGGACATACTTTGTCTAACACCTATTTATCCATATATAAATTGAGCACTGATCTATTTCTACAGCTTTGAGACTGTAACCAACGTTTGTCTAATTTATGGTATGGTACAATGATTGTTAGGAAATACTATACATGCTCAGATTGCAGAGAGAGAGAGAGACGCATGCTGATGAATGCCACTAACACCTCATTGGAGGGATTATAATGGCAGAAACATGTCAACCTTCCTAGTGGGTTGAAATTTCCCCTGCATCATTTTTACTCTATCACTGGGGGACATAATAAAACTTGACAAGTCCACTCATGAGATAGTTTTAATACACATAAATTTGCCCTCTGCACTATACCATCACACCTAACCATTTAGACAGTGGCATAAATTCATACCCCCAAAAAAGACACCCTTAGATGTTCCCCAATAATCCAGAGGGTCGTAGCTTGCACTCAGATCATCATGATCAATGTCAGGAGGGGCCCGAGGATGAAGCATGGCACCTACAAGATGGGTGAGGGCCTATGTCCTGATACAGTTAGATACTTGTATCCACTGAGTCTGTGTCGCTTACAAAGGGCAGTCGGTTCTGCTGTGATTATTTATGATAGTAGGAGGTTGCACTGTTAACTGTTCATTTAAATCCTCCTGGCCCTAAAATGTTTGATGAGGGCTCTTTGAGCATGGGTAAAAAGTGAATTAAGTGGATTTTTTTTACCTCGGGATTTGATTGACATCAAAGACAACTGAAGGTTTGCTCTCAATGTCTATTTGATGTCACTCAGAATCCCTCAGTCAAAAACATTCCCGTAATTCAGTGTTACTGATCTATTATTCTATATGTGACACAACTTCCATAGAAGGTTGTGGTATCTCCCTATAAGGTTCTCCCTCCCTTCACTGTCTAATGGAACACTCTGACTGAGGGTACTATGGAATGTTGTGATGTGACAGTTGACAGGGCGAGCAGCTAACAACCGTCGGTGACAGGTCCCTCTGGGCTGTGGCGGCTCCAATAAACCCACTTCTCTCCTACAATGACTTCTGTGGTGTTTTACGTCCCACCTCACACTGGCGACGTGGATGGGATTAAAGGCTGGATGACACCTCAACACGCCATGTCACAGGGTACAGTGAACCTCTGATGAGTTTTGAGGTACAATAATTTCACCCAAATTTGACTATATCTGCTACTGAAGAGAACATTGGAGTAATTTTTGTTGGCCGGCATCCAGCATGAGGTGTGAGGTTGTACCAATTTAAAGCATTGCTTCTAAGTGCTAATTGTATAAGGGAACCTTTGGCAGCGTTGAATCTAATAACTGAAGTCTGTATCACTGACGTTGTAGTGTGATGCAAAATTGGGCAGAAAGGTCGGGACTGTGGGGTGTCAATATGCTTTCTTTCGTCTTTGCGTCCAATTGATCAAGCCAGGATAGCGCTTTGTAAAGTTGGAATTGTCTGGTAATCAGCGTGAGAAGCAGCCTACTGTGCGATGTGTTGTGACTTAAATCAGTTTAATCATCTCCTTTTGTGAGCGTGGCCGGAATATTCAACACCACTGGCACTGTTTGAGAGACAGGCGAGCCAACTGTGCACTCTCCCACAAGTCAAATTCACGCCCTACGCACTGCACCGCACTTGATAACATCTCCCGCAAGTCGCATTCATGCCCTATACGCTGCACCACACATAAGAATACCACGCTTAATCGCGAGTACCGAGCTGCCCCTGAGCATGAGAGCCGTTCTACTTCAGCGAGGAACTCACGCATCGGTGAAGAGATTGGAAACTCTTCACATGTAAAGGGACGCAGCCTCGCACCGCGCACCTGTGAAGGGTCTACTGGATAAGTGTTAACGCTCACCTGCCTTAAGAATGCCTCCTCTTTACTAGGTGGCATTTTCTTCAGAGACCTTTTTCCATTGTGTTTATAAAGTTTTTTTATACTTAGCTTCCTGTTCCTGTCAGGACTTACAGAAACTCTATGGAAAAGTGTCTCAGTAAAAACTTTCATTAGCACGCCATCTACAGGAGTCTCATCAGAAGGAATTTACATCTATTTGCATTAGTTCCTCGGCCTCCCCATAGAACAAAAGAGATTCTTAATTAAAGTTGATCGTCAGTGTAAAACAGTGATCCATACACTTAGAGTGGATCACCGGATTTAAATGGTGATCCGCTCACTTGGAAGTGGATTTCTTGCTAGTGTGATCTTTTTAATTGGTATCTCTGAAACTTCTATACTGCATTTCACTCAAGTTTCATTCTGAATTGTGTTCCTATGTTACCCAAACACAATGCCGAATATCACTCTACCTCCTTTTTATTGTTAACCATAGTGATCAAAAAATGATTGGAGTAAGTGGAAGAAAGTGTTCAACAACTATGTAATTGTCTGTGGTTCAAACCTGAGTATTGATAGAAAGGTAGCGATATTACAACATTGTCTGGGGGCTGAAGGGCAAGAGATATTGAAACACCTACCTGAATTAAGTGAAGAGGACTCCAGGGATCTTAATCCTTTTGAAATTTGTATAAAGAAATTATATGACCATTTCTTGCCACGTATAAGCACCCTTTTAGAGAGGTACCATTTGGTAATAGAGTCCAAAAAGATGGAGAGAAAGTTGAGGAATTTATTTCAGCACTAAGAAAATTAGCTGCCATGTGCAAATTTGGGGCATAACCAGATGAACGTATCATGATCAGTTTTTATTAACATGCAAGATTGATAGAACCAGATAAGAGCTATGGCTCAAAGATGACCCCCCTTTAAATGAAGTTCTAATTGTATCTAAGCAAGTGGAGCACATGTTAATGTGTACTACAGATGAGCGACTCTCATAATGGGAATCCCAAAGATAGAGTGAGAAATGAGGGAGTGAATGTCGAATCAATGTTTGACTCGTGCTCAAAGTTGACCATAATCTCTGAAAGAAAGTTTTAGGAAAATTTCAAAAGCAATGTGTTACCATGTGACATGCAGAGTCTGGTGGCTTAGTGGACTAATGCGTCCACTGTAGGGGCCTGTGTTCGACCTCATGGTCACAGATTCAAATCACAGCGGGTCCACTCAGCCTTTCATCCTTCTGAGGTTGATAAAATGAGTATCATTGAGTTGGGTAACAGTAAATATCTGTTATTTAGCACCAAGATACCCGTCGTGATGAGTGTGCACTTTACAAATACATGTTGTGTTATATACATCCTGGCAGGTATGAGGGACAACCTATCAGTATAAAGGGAAATTTCCAAAGGAAAATTAGATGCAAAGGCAGAGAAGCTAAAACGAAAGTATATGTTTTCAGAGAAAGGGGACAATATCCTGGGCTGGCCTGGCCAAAAGTCTTTAGGTACATATCTGGATCTCAAAACTTACCCCCAAATTCAAGTGCAAACTATCCAAGAAAAAACGAGATTTTGAAGATCTTTGAGGTCTTTTGGGAAAAGCTAGTGTGCCTCAAAACATATATCCACAACATTACGTTAAAAGAAGATGGCATTCTATTCTAGATGTCTTTTATAGCGCATGGCTACCTGGAGGCCATAGACACTGTGTATGGTCTGAAATAGAACTGACGGGGAGTTTCAAACGCCAGAAAGTCAGGTCTTCAAAGCCTTGTGGAAAGGAAGCTCACGCTCCAGTAGGCACACTTCCAGAGGTAGAGTGTTCTTAAGTCTGGGGGCCAAAAAGGAAGTGGATCTGCCACCCCAGCGGGATCTGCAAATCCTGGGAACCTTCAGTAGGAGGGCTGATGAAGATCGGAAGGCTCTCCCAGGGCGACAGGGGGAGGCTAAAGATCTTAACAAAGATGGGCCCTTTTTCTTGATTGCCTTGTGCATGATGCAGAGGATCTTAAACTGCACTCAGCATTCCACTGTGAGCTGGTGTAGGTCTCTCAGAGCCCTGATGGCCGAATGATGCTTAGGGATGCTCATTTGATGACGTGTGGCAGCATTCTGCACAGTCTGCAGCCTTGTGACAACATAACAGGGTGAGCCTAAAAACAGGGCATTCCCATAGTCAAGATGGGATAACACAAGGGCCTGAATGATCACTCCTCTGGCGGTAAAGGGAAGGAGGTTATAAGCCTTCCGCAGCAATGTCAGGATAACGTAGCAGCTGGCGGCGAGTTTTGTGGCTTGATGATCTAAGTAAGGCCAGAATCAAGCCAAATCCTGAGCTTCTTTATTGAATTTTTGGGAGTGGGCAGTTTACTCAGACAATCTGGAAGAGGGCTCAGAACAGAATTGCTGAGATTGTTGCCCAACAGCATGATTTCTGTTTTGTCTTCACTGATTTTAATTTGCAACCAGCTATCCAGCTGGCTACTTCCTGAAGACAAGGAGTCAGATACAGATGGCCAGAACTCGAGTCAGGGGAGACTGACATGACCAGCTGGGTTTCGTCAGCATAGGAAACCAACGACAGCCCGTGAGATGGAACAATATCAGCAAGGGGACGTAAATAAAGGTTAAACAAAGTGGGGCTCAGGGAGGAGCCCTGGGGCACTCCAATACAGGACGAGAGGCTGGCTGAGAAACAGGACTGATCCTGTACCTGGAAGAACGAAGGAGGAGAGCCAATCCAGTGCTCTGCTCACAATTCCGACTTTAAAGATTCTCTGCAAGCGAGTGAGATGGTCCACGGTATCGAATGTTTCACTGAGGTCTAACAGAATAATTGATGCAGATCCTCCTTGATCTAGGAGACGCCTGAGTTCCTCGACCACTGTCAACAGCGCTGTTTCAGTAGTGTGTAGTGGGCGGAAGCCCTTTTGGGTGGGGTGAAGAAGTTCCTTTGATTCAAGGAAAGCAGAGAGATCTTTGTTGACATGTTTTTCTAGCAACTTAGATGCTCCAGGTAACAGGGAGATTGGCCTTTAAATACTCAGATTAGAAGGGTCTTAATTGGGCTTCTTCAAAAGTGGCTTGACAATCGCATGCTTCGACTGGTGAGGGACCAGCCCGCAGGACAGTGAGCGATTTAGTAGGTCTGTCAGTACTGGAGCAATGCCGTCAGATTCTTTACGGAGGATGTGGAGAGGAGCAGGATCCAGAGGTGAGCCTGACTTTACAGTTTTTAAGAGATCCTTGACCGTGCACAGTGTGAGATTCGGAAAAAAAGAAAAAGAACACTCTTGTGGGTTTCGAAGAGGTTCACTGGGGCAAGAATCCACCTGATCAGGAGTGTCCGGGAAGGAGGAGTAAATGTCCATAATTGTTTTCTGAAAGAAATAGGTCAATTCGTCATAGTGCTTGACCAATGCCATCGAAGTAGGGCTAACTGCCGTAGGCTCAGTGATATCTTTGAGAATCCTGAAAATTTATTTCGGGGAGTTGGAGGAGTAGGCGTGTTTGGTAGAATAGAAGGCGGCTTGAGACACTTTGATCTCCTCATGGTAAGGCCTGATGGAGTTCCTATATTCTACTTTACTGATCACATCATAAATCTTTCTCCATCTTCTTTCTAAACGCTTGCATTCTTTCTTCTAGGACTTTAATTGGCGGTAAACCAGGGGGATTTATAAGTTTGCTGGGTGTTCTTTGCCACCTCGCAGGGAGAACCACATCCATTGAGTTGGCCAGCCACTCATTAAACTGATCGATGTTATCCAAGGGATCGGGTTAAGAGGATTCCAAGGCCTCTAACCAATTCTCCAGGTTGAGTTTGGACCAGAGTCAGTACAACCGTTTGGCTGAGGGATAAGGGACGGGAAATGAAGACATGTGAAGGGTGAAAGGAATGAGGAAATGGTCGGACCAAGTTAAGGGAACAGGGGTTTGAACCCATAGGTTCCTTGCATCCCTGTACCTTCTAGAATTGGAAGACTACCTGTGAGTGTGATGAGTGCTGTTAAAGCTGAATTGGAAAAGGTATGTGAGCAAAGTGTGATAAAACCAGGTGAAGCAACAGGATGGTTGGCACCCATTGTGGTAGAGCGAAAGGCAGATGAGAAAATAAGATTATGTGTGGCCCTAAGGGCACTTAAAAAAGAAGTAATTGTCAAAAGATTTCCCTTACCTACCATTTCAGAGATGTTCACAGCACTCAAAGGGACCTAAGTTTTCTCAACTCTGGATTTAGCCACTGCCTATTATCAGGTATGATTACAGCCCAAGTCACCGGATCTCACACCTTTAGGTGCTTACAAATTCAAATGCATGCCCTTTAGTTTGGTATCAGCAGCATCCGTGTTTCAGAGAGCCATGACATCTTTACAAAGCAATATACCTGGGGTCCTTTACTATCAGGATGATGTATTAGTGTGCAGCACCCACAAGGCAGAACACAATGAGAGAGTTAACATGGTGTTGGAAACATTTAAGGAATATGGGTTGACAGTGAGGGCTGATAAATGTAAATTTGCAAGTGAAGAGATCACTTACCTAGGGCACAAAGTCAGTGGTAAGGGCATTGAACCAACAGAGGAGTTAGTAAATTCAATTATAAAATTGGCTTATCCCAAGAGTAAAGAAGAACTCAAGTTATTTGGCAGAATGATTGAGTTGTTCAGCAAATGTATTAAACATTTTGCAAGTAGAACCTTGCAGACGGGGACTCTGATGAAAGCTGGGGCAGACTTTGTTTGGGATGACACATGTAAAAAGGAGTTTTGCGATGTAAAATAAAATTTAAGGCAAACTACCAAATTAAGTTCTTTTGTACAAGGTAGGCAAGTGATAATTACCACAGACGCAAGCTCAAGAGGTCCCGGCACGGTCCTGTCACAAGAGACAGCAGAAGGCGAGGAAACTATTGCCATTGCCTCGAGATCTTTACATGGTGCTGAAACACATTATTCAGTGACAGAGAAGGAAACCTTAGCAGTTTTTTGGGCGTTGAACAAATTCAGGAATTTCATTTGGGGCTGGGGGGTGTATTTAAGGTCAGGTCTGACAATAAACCTTAGAAGGAAATATTTGAGAAAAGGGTTTGGATACCATCTCCAGCAGGATAAGAAGATGGATTGCCAGTCCTCTACAAGAATTCACTTTCTCTGTAGAATACACACCAGAGTTAAAAAAAAAACAGAGCAGCAGACTGTCTATCTACATTGGCAGAGAGCGAAAAAGGGCTAGAGAATGATTATGAGTCAAAAGATCCTATTACTAGTGTTTCTGTGGTGACAGATGGGTGGTTACTGAAAAAGAGTGGAAGGAGGAGTTGACGAGTGATAAAATCCTGACAGAAGTGAGACAGTGAATTTGTTCTGTATTACTTTATTCGGCAAACATTGCCATAAAAGGTACCACAAAAACATACAATTATAAATATGAATAATACAAAAGTGCGACTTTTGTTCTTGTAAATACCCCCAGGAAAGTCTGTATGTCTAGAGCATATGGAACACCACCTTGGACAATAGTAAACAGAGTGCTACACTTCAGATTTAATAGAGACAGGTGTGATCCTGATGGGGTGCTCTACATGGTTTTAAGAATTCGGCCTATAAAGGACAACATACCTCCCTTCAGAGAGAACGTCTATTATTTGTGCGCAAATTTGTATTACAAAAGCATGCAAGAAGAGTCCTCATGGGAAAATGTCCTCAGATAAATGATATAATTTCTTCATGCTAATGTAAATTCTCATTACTGAACCATGAACAACCTTTCAGAGTGCTATGGGAGATACTGTGAATTCTGCTACAAAAGAGTTGGCAAAGCTTTAGTGCAACAAACAGGAGTGCCTTTAAGAGAGGGCATACATAGGGGACTTAGCACTCAATGCCCCCATTTGCAGGATGACAACAGTTCCCTTCATGATTATGGACAGTGTGCATATGTATATAGTATGCTGATGTGAATGTATTAGGACAGGCACAATTTGGATATTTGATCATGTCACCTTGCTTTGAGGCTAGGCCTCCTGTATCCTCACCTCTTGCTGCCTTAATACTAGGCAACCTGTAGCATGCCAATACAGACCCATGGGCAAACTTGCCACTCTCGGGTGGTATGCTGTGTGCTGCTATTTGCAGCAGCACAATGTCCAAATGTCTAGTTGCAGTGGAGACCATGGGTTTTGTACTTTAAACTTATGCACTACCTCTGGAAACAGTGTTGACCACTGACGGCTTTGTATGTAAAAAGCCACTTGTATTTGAATAATGAAGCCATCTGTGGCAGATTTGTGTTAAACACATGACAGTAGCATAACATCCTCTTTACAAATTTGAAATCAACAACAGAAAATGATTGGTTTTGTACTCAGAATATGTTTCTGCTCTAAGCCTTAAATTGAGGTAGTAACGGATTTGCTGCTGACCAGTACAAGTTGGGTTTAAAAGGTGTTCTGAGATCTTATTAAAGTGAGAGTGGAGCGTGGAATATAGGATTAATTGGACAAGCAAAATCTATGATTATTATTAATATGATACACTTCGTTTGGCATCCCAGAGACAACGTGTTCTGCATTATGAGCAACAAGGGAGGAAATTAAATTTGCAACACAGAGACAACAGCAGTGAGTAATGCGAAGTGATGTCAATTATGTCTGTCATTAATGCTAGAACAACCTTGCATTAATCACCCACCCCATTACAAAAACCTGCAAGTACCAGACAAACGACACTTACATAACTGTAGTTCATTATTTAGTCTGAAATATACTCTGTGGTTTACACTCTGCATTTTTATTGAAGAAAGTCTCCTAAAAAGAGAGAGCTCAACCACTGGATTAGAAGCTAGTAAGTAAATATGTTTTACCAGACTACACAACATCTAACGGTATCTTATCAGAGGAGAAAACACTTACTAAAATTGTTTCCATTATCTTTATCACAGAAGAATTGGCAGTGACAGTCACAAGGCAGAAATTAGACACATGTCAGATGGAGTGGATTAATATCTGAGAAAGCACTGTGATAAGCTCATCTACAAGTGAAGTTGCTTAAAATAGTACTGAAGGAGTATATCCTGGCAGGGCATGGCGTGAGATACTGATCCACGCCGTTCTGCTACAGCAAATAAGGTACACCTACACTTGCTGCCACTGCAGGGAGCCAAAACAGAAGCAGAGGGAAAACCTACAGCCCAAACACCTTGTGGAGGTCATAGAGTTACAAGTTTATTTTATTAGCGTAGTTACTTAAAACCATTGCTACAGAATATATCATAACATTTTCATTATAAATTGCAATTTTAAGAGAAAGGTAAAAAGGAATTTGGTAAAAAATCAGTTAAAATCAGTTCAAGTCAGTTGATCTGTCACTTTCAAATGCAGGACGTAGTAATTAATTCATTAACTTAGCAGCTTTTGACCTTTTTACATTTAGGCAGTAATATTGCTCTGCCCGAAGCTGCTGCTGAGATGTGCCTGTCGCTATTGTGGCATTTTCTTCCCCACCTGCCTCAAAAACTTTACCAGGCGACAGTTCAGCTGCGTGTCCTCGGATGCAAAACACGCCAGCACCACTTGCCTCCGTGTACGGATACCTCTATGATTAAAAAATGGTTTTAAAAGCTGTTTTAGTTCTTGTGTCAGTTCTTTACAAATGCAGAGAAGGGGCAGCATGTCTTCCTGCGCTGTGCCGCACAAGCGGCAGGTGGAGTCGAATTGGCTTTTCAGCCAGTGTGGAAAGTGCTTTGTGCATGGTAGCAGGCCAAGTCGGTACTTTAGGAATTGGATTTTAGTAGAACTAGCAAACCCCAGGGCTAGGTATTTTTGAGCAGCGGGGGTGGAGTAGGTGCTCAAAGTCATCCAGCCATGTGACCTCTTGGATAGGGCTGCTTTGTCCTCAATCCAGGATAGGCGCTTTACTGTTTTCTTTACTATTTTTTTGAAAAGACAGTGACTGGTAGGTGTTTCCCAGAGTTCGATAAGCCTCAGGGTGGTCAGACTTGCTTGTAGCTATTTTGCAGCAGGTGATGACATTTTATGTTGTAGTTCTAACCACAAGCACCAATTTAGAGTTCCTGGTTTTGATTTCCGTACTGTGGAGGTCATAGGGAATTTTTGGTTTACTCTGGACCCGATGTGGATGATGCAGAACCAGCATACTCGGACCAGTCCACCGGCTTTTCAAAAGACCATGAACACAGCTGAGAAAACTGGCATAGCCACTCGTCAACACCAAAGGTTTGGAGGGGACAATAGACTGCTGGGACAGATCTGTCTCTGTGGTGCAAAGCTGTGGAACTTGCAGGACAGCTCCCATGATAACAAGTGCAGGGGTGCAGGCTGGGGAGTACCGTGCCAACCTCAGAGCCTGGAAATTGTCAGCACTACTTTAGTCAATTCTTTTTCTTACCCTGGAAGAAACACCCGACTGGGGCACAGAGTCAGTGTGGACCCACGATGGACCTTGGGACTGACAGTTTGTGGGCACCATTTCAAGTACAACAATTGAATACTGAGCAAGTGAGCTGCACCTCATGCAGGAAGGTGACCCCTAAACCGCAGCTCCATTGGAACAAAGCTGTATTAAACCCCAGCAAAACTGTAACATCAAAGCCGACAGACACAGAGGTTGTACACCAGCTATGTGTGAGTGAGGGGCTATGGTGGAGGTAGCAGCAGTAGTGGGAGGAGGGGCTAGAGGAAAAACGGCTCTAGCACCACATCCCTCAATTTGAAGGTTGTCTCTATGTGAGACACCATACGAGCGGTGGATCAGAAGAAAACCCTGCAATAAAAAGGGTCTCCATTCGTGTGGCCTGCAGGAGGTGAAACCCCAACCTGCCACATTGCCCTGGGCTCTTGGCAAACCACCTTTCGTTCACTAGTAAGTCATAGGGTGCAAAAGTGACAACAAGAGGTCGGCAGCTGAAGCCGTTACAGTGCACTTTTGAAGCATGAAGGACAAGAACATTATGCTCACCTTTCTAAGCTCCAAGTGTACCGGGAACATACTCAGCTCTGAGTGGAAATCTCAAGACTAGGCCCCCAGAGTGAGGAGTGTAAAATCTAGGCCCTATGTTGCATGTGAAATAAAGCCTTCGCAGACAAGACACTGGCAGGGCTTAGTTCAAATTGCTGAAGACCGCACTTTGCTAAGAAATTCATCAATTGTCGCTGGTAGCAGAAACAAAAAGGCACTGTCCATGTGAGAATTTCTAAAGATTCTCCAGATATCCCTGTTGGTGCAATTTTTGAGAACATGAAATGGTTATATTACCAATAAAAAAAGACACAACAACTGATCTCCACCAAAGCTCAATCTGTCATGATTCTAGGGAAGGGAAGGGTATCTCATACAACTACCAACCCATTTTGCTACTGCCCTTTCCAACGAAATTACTGGAGAAAATTATCAACAAATAACTGACCCTGTATTTGGAAAATAATAAGATCCTGGGTTCATCCCAATCCGGTTTTCGGACAGAGCATAGTACAGAAACCATCCTCTTGGCAGTCACAGATGTGATCAGGAACATCATGGATGAGGGCCAATCTGTTGACCTCATCCTCTTAGATCTTTCTGCGGCCTTTAAAAATGTCTTACACACGGTCCCGATCAAGACGTTGCATGAAATTGGTAATCACTCAAATGTTTTAGTGTGGTTGGCAGACTTTGTGGCATATACAACCCAAGCTGTATTTATTCCATCTTTTAAATCCAAGCCCATCACCAGTGCTTGCATGGTGCCACAGGGGTCACCGTTGAACCCCACTCTTTTTAATATCTATGACGCCCCGCTAGCCAAGATTGTATGGGATCATGGTTTTGTGGTATTATCTTATGCTGCTGGTACTCAAATGGTGGTATCCATCGCACACATAAACCAGAATAAGGCATTTAGGATATCTATTGCGTCCGTGATTCCCTCCTCGCCATTCCGCAGATATAGAAGGATGGCATCTGCGTAGAGGGATATCATGTATTCCCTCCCGTCCAGTGTCAGGCCAAGACGGCCACACTCGGTCCTGAACTGCACAGCCAGTGGCTCCATAGCCAGTGCGAACAGGAGGGGCGATAGGGGGCATCCCTGCCTGGTTCCTCTATAGATCTCATAGGGGTTTGAGATGGTGTCGCCCGTCTTAACCCTGGCCAATGGGAGAGTGTAGAGTAGCCAAACACACCTGATCCAGTCCTCACCCAATTGCATGGCATGCATTACCTTCATCAGGAAGTCCCAGCGCAGGGAATCGAAAGCTTTTTCGAGGTCGACAGCCATGACCACTGCATTGGGGTAGTTCGGGAGGTCCCGGTGAAATAGAGCATAGTACAGCCTTCTAAGGCTGCCCGATGTGGATCTGGTGGGGATAAACCCATTCTGGTCTGTGTGGACCAGCGCACGCATATGCGGGAGTAATCTATTAGCTAATATTTTACTCAATATTTTAAAATCCAAATTTAGCATGGATAGTGGTCTAAATTCCGTGACCTTAGGGGCCTCCACTTTAGACTTAGGAATGGGCACTACTAGGGCCTCCCTAGTTGTTGCTGGCAAGTGACCACGATCCAGCGAGTCGGCATATAACTTAACGAGGTAGGGTGCAATCTGATCAGTGTAGGTTGCATAAAATTCGGCTGGAAGGCCATCCGGGCCTGGGGTTTTCCCCTTTGCGAGGTCTTTAATTGCAGCTCTGATTTCATGTATCCTTATAGCACCTCCTAGGACTTTTCGGGCCGCAGCGTCAACGGGCCGTAGCGGGGTTCCATCTAGGTATTCCTGGATTCAATTCTCTGGTAGAACCGGTGGGCACCCATATAGGGACTCATAGTAGCGCAGGAAGCATGTGTTTATTGTTGTGGGCGAGTAAGTTATGGTGCCGTCCCCAGTCTGCAATTTAGTTATGGGGTATCCCCTAGTCTCTGGCTGAATGAGCCAAGCTAGCAGCCTACCTAACTTCCCACCCTCAGTGTGTTGTTTCTTTCGGTATTCCTTACGGTCCAGAGTCCGCAATCTGTCTAGTGTCTTGCTGTAGGTGCTCTTGGCTTGTGATAGTTGTGTATGTGTATCCGCCGACGGCCCCAGTCCAATCTCAAGCGCATGGATCTCAGTGTCCCGTTGCCGGAGCTCGTTCACAAGTTCCCATCTGACCCCCACTGTCATCCCCATGCAGTGGCCTCTAATGACAGCCTTGAAAGCGTCCCACACCACCAGCGATGAGCTGGCCGTTCCCTGATTGTTAGAGAAGTAATCAGTAATAGAGCTTTGTAGGGATTGTCGAAAGCACGTGTCTTCCAGCATGGTGGGATCTAAGCGCCATGTCCGAATAGCTGTTGGTTCGGGTGTTAGGGAAAACGTCATGAGCAAGAGGCTATGGTCGGACAGCGTACGTCCCAAGTATTCTGAATTAAGCATTCGTGTGCTAATGTGGGATGAACAGAGGAACATGTCCAGCCTGGTGTGCAGGTGGTATAAGGAGGAGTAGAACGAGTAGTCCCTGACCCGATCGTGGTGCAACCTCCATACATCTACTAAGCCCCAGTGTTTTATCCAAGTTCTAAAAGCTTTTGCAGTGAGATTGGCCAACGCACCATTCAGCGGTGGCGTAGATCTATCCACGATAGTGTCAACCACACAGTTATAGTTTCCCCCCAACACCACATCTTGTGTGGCTGTCTCTGCAAGCGGGCCGGAGAGTTTGCAGAGAAACTGTTGTTGCTCTTGGTTAGGGGCGTAGATACTGCCCACCGTGATTTCCCTGCCAAATAGCCTCCCCTTAATCAACACATACCTGCCATCGGGATCAATCAGGGTGTGCAATGCTTCAAAGGGGATTCCCGGGCGCACCCACACTAGGGCTCCCTGGAGAAGGCAGAATATGATGTGGCATATAGTTGGCCCCTCCACCTACGCTTGAGGCGCTGTCCCTCCTCCCGGGTCAGGTGGGTTTCCTGAAGCATGACCACCTGTGCCCCCCTATGTCTAATATAGCTTAGTATATTGTAGCGTTTTGCTGGCGAGCCCATGCCCCTAACGTTCCATGTGAGGAACTTTAACCCTCTAGGGCCGCTGCTTGTATCCGCCATATGAGCCTAGTGTCATGGGTTGCCTGCCATAATCTATGACCATTATGCCTTGTTACCAGAGTGCTCACATAAACTTGAAAAAACCCAACATCCCAACCCAAGAGCAGCAGCACAACCGCTAACCGCCCAAACTTACTAACCAAACAGTACATGCAGTCAGAACGCCGCCTTCAGACCACTAGGCGAAGCCTTCTGGTGGGGGTGAGCGTAGGAGTCAGTTAGGAGAGGAACGCCTCGTCCCGGCTCTATCACATGCTTGTACCCATAGGCGACAATACTATGTCCCAGAGACATGGCCACAACTTGTGGCGCCCCCGCTGCCGGATCCAGCAATAGTTCCGCTCCCGCCATGTGCAGCCCCGGGGATGCAGGACCAGTTCAGAGTTTGTCTCAGGAAACCGACACCGCTAAGCAATGTCGTCCGCCGAACGTGGAGTGAGCTTCGGCAAGGGGGGGTTAGCTTCGAGGGAGTCTCCGGACTCAGCGGATGCATCAGCGGATACAGCCGATGTCCCCAACGTTTTATCTTGGTGCGAGGGTGAAAGAATTTGTGCCACGGCTTGCAGCGCAGCCTGCCTCTCGTGGTGAGTTTGCGAGGCCGTAGGCTTCTGCGCCTGAGTCGGTTTACGGCCGCGTTTTGGCCCCTGCCTGGGTGGCCGCAGTCCCGTCACTATTCGTAGCGAGCTCTTAGTTAGGGGCACACCTTTCCTATACGCCTCCATCCAAGTCCAGACCTCTTCTGGGTTGTCACAGAAGTGTGATGCTCCATCAAGCATGATTTTCAGCTTGGCCGGGAATATCAGAGAGTACTGTATCCCCTCTTCCCTGAGGGCTTCTTTTGCCTCTAGAAAGGATGCCCTTTGGGCCTGCACCCTGGCCGTGAAGTCTGGAAAGATGGATACCGTGCTGTTTTCAATGACGTTTGGGCCATGGGTGTGAGAATGCTGAAGGAGCGCGTCTCGGTCCCTAAAATGAAGAGGCCGGGTAATCACCGGCCTAGGAGGGCCCCCGGGGCAGGAGGCCTGCCCGGCACTCTATGTGCCCTATCCAGGGAAAAGAACTGAGACAAGAGTTCCGGAGCCACTACGGAGCGCAGCCACTTTTCCAGGTATTCCACCATATCCGGTCCCTCCGCCCGCTCCGGGATTCCCACGAGCCAGATGTTATTTCTGCGGCTACGACCTTCCGCATCCTCCGCTCGCCGTTCCAGGATTGCCACTCTAGTGGAGAGGTCATCTATCTGAGCAGCGTGTGATCTGTGTTCCGGCTGTATCTCAGATATGGCAGACTCAGTTTCCCGGACCCTGTCTGCTAACTTACGGTGTTCTGCTTGTAGGAGTCCCAAACCTACTGAGACCGCCCCAATGTCTTGCTGAAGGGCATTTTTGGTATCGGCAATATCCGCCAGCACTCTGTCTAGGTGTGAATGAAGGGAATCATCTCCTCCAGCGCTCTCAATGTCACCCCTCTCTTGCGCCACAGGCGAGGGTTCTCTGGTAGCAGGCTGCGTGCCCCCAGATTTCTGCTTTGGCATAGGCATGGTAGTTCACTGGTATGACTGCTGTGTGGCAGTCCGTACTTCCTGGGTCGTCGCCCGGGTGGTGCACTCACACGTGGGGTCTTCAGTATCGCTCCGGACCCCCGGCGCCGTCCTCTGCACTTACCAGGCTTCCGTTTTTCCCCTGGCTACGCTCCTAGTGGGCTCATCCATCATGGGTCAATCCTCACCGTGTTCACCTCGTTCGGATGGCAAAGGTGCGACGCCTCCCCGGTCCAGTATCCTCGCTCGGACCGCTTCCTGTCCCTACCTCCAAGAGGGTCCAGGCGCCCCCCAGTACAGTTCGCCACACCCCTGGCTCCCGTCACTAAGCGGAGTTTCCCCCGCTGCCTTCAAGGAGGTCCAAGGCACAATACACTCAAGCCCAGCCGTAGCTTCGCTGACACCACCTTCAGCCTCAGCCCTCTCTCAATGATAGGCTGCCGCCTATGATTGTCCGGAGCTGGGCCCTTGGCTGTTCGTCACCCTCCGGCAGCTTCACCACTAATGCCAAGACCTGCCCCCAAGCCCAGGGGCGCCCAGGCCTCTGCCGCAGTCTCTGCGCAATGTGTGCCCCGCTACCTCCGGCACCGTATCCTCTAATGACGGTGCTCCCGGCTTCAGGCTGTCTATGTTCCCGTCAGACTCCACATGTCAAGTAGCTCACTTGTTCAGGGCCTCCAGTGCCCAGATCCGTCCATCCGGGTTCGCAGTGGTCCGCCACAGCCGTAGGGAAGGAGCCAGGGGCAATGCAGGGCAACAGCCAGACCTCCACCTCCAATCAGCGCCCCGGTCCTCAGTCCAGTATCTGGGAGCCGCGTTCACTAGGCTCGGCCTCGGGCAGAACCCTGCGAGAGTCTCCCAGCGCAGGAGGCAGAATACCAACACAGCGCCTCGCCCTCCGTAGTCACCTCTTCCCTCGCAGGCCTTCCCTTTGTCAGCAGGGTCGCTGGTTCACTCTGGCCTCGCAGCAATCCCGGCCACTCCTCACACGTGTCGCTGCCAGGCTCTCTGCCTCCGCCGTGCCGCTTCAGGAAAGTACCCCTCCTGGGGGTGTCGCACAAGTCACCGGTCAGATCAGAATCCCCGGGACCGCAGCGGGTCGCAGCAGCACCTTCAGGCTGCGGGTCAGACGTGCCCGGGAGCCAGGCCGCGCTCCCCTCGCTGCCACTGTGGATGCGCACTTTTCACACCGTTCGGAGCCGCTGCGCCGCAGTCACGGACCACCGCTACATCCCCCGCACTGCAGTGCGACGCAGGGGTCCAGGTCGGCGCCTCTAGGTCGCTATGTGCCGCAGTAAAAACAGGATTTCCTGCAGGCCGGGACGGAGCTCCAAGCTCACACGTCCGCCATGCTTGGGATCCTGGCCACGCCCCCTTGCTAGATGATACACTTAGCATGAAAAATCAAGTAGCATCAATTTGTGGATCCTGTTATGGTATTATTATGTGTATTCTCAGGAGATCTTCACCTGGATTCCTTTGCATTACAGAAAGACTATCACTTAAACACTTATTAGCAGTCGTTTAGATTATGGCAATGCACTATTCATAGCCATAAATGAGTCACTGTACAAATTACAGCAGCCAGACTGGTTTGACATCTCCCCCCAGGACAACAGCAGGCCCGCTTCTGAATGCCCTTCACTGGCTGCCTATTAGAAGATGCTGAATTTCCTTAATCATAGAGCCCTGAACGGGGTTGGCCACCGTTAACTCTGCACAAGCGTCAACTTCTATCAACCTGGCAGAAAGCTTAGATCCTTCAACATGGCACTGGTGACTTATCGCTGAAGGCTCATAGCCAGAAGCAGTGATGGATCTTTCTCTTATTTTGCCCCACACTACCGGAATCAGCTGCCAATAAATATCTGCACCTGCAAGAATCTGGCTAAGTTAAAAAACACTTATGAAAACCTGGTTATTTTAAACTCTGTATTACAGATTTCCCGACTTCCTGAATTGAACTGACCTGTTTCTCCTCTGGGTTACTATAACATAACATAAAACAACACAACACAATTCTGAATACCCTGTGAAAAACAGCCTCTTAGTGGGCAACTTTTGTTGGTTTGATTCCACCTGGCATGGCAAGAGCTGAGGCGAAGTAGCTTGCTTATGCAAGGGAACCTTTGTAAATGCATGAAGATGTGGCAAAACAAAGAAAGAGAAGGCACTTCAGAGCAGTAGAAAGAGCAGCTATAAATATCAGAAACAGGGGGGGTCAGAAGGGATTGAAGAGCCCAAACCAACAAGTTTATGGTGCAGGCGAAGAAAGACATCCTGTGATGCCTCAAAAAGGCCAGCTTCTGCTCACCAAGGGCATCAGGACAAATGAGAGCCATGCCGAGAAATCTAAGAGTGCACAGTAAGATAACGTCATGGTCACTTTCACAATGGCTCATCTCATTATCTCTAAACCTGTCAGGTCATAACTCTGTGGGCGTTTACATACCTCTGTGTTGGTGGAGGAGGAGGAAATGCTCCCATTCTAATCTTGGCGGACATTTTTTGGGCTATCATCTAAAAAGAAGTCACGCAATAATAGCCTTGCTCAGTACGTTTTCACACTAGGAGAGCATTGAGCAATTTATCTGAGTGCTGGTTTTTTGTGTGACCTCTGGGGTGGCCATTACCTGGACTTCTGGGAAGGGCATCCTCCAGTAGTCATCCTTGACTCCTGGACAGCACCTTTTAGAAGACAAAAGATGATGCAGTTGGTTCTGGTAAGATGTGAACAGGACTACCCCAGTATAGGAAGTTTTTTTTTTAAAGAGTGGGCTCACAAGAGGTGCTGCAAGCAATTGAATGGTTAAAAGGAATAATGGCCCCTGGCCCAGACAGCAGTCTGACGAAACGCAATGGGGCCAAGCCAACACTGCACAGTCCTATCTCTATGTGGCCTAGTTGGCAAGTCAAGCAGAATGCTTTATGAAGAAGAAAATACTAAAAAGTGGTGCATGGAAGGTGTTTGCTTGCCACACTCCCTCTCAGGTCAGATAGGGCCATTAGATATTTTGTTTGAGTATCTGGGGCTGTAATACATAAAGTGTCGCGGAGGCGCAACAGGCGTTTGCGCCCGCTTTGCGTGCCCCCGGGGCCATTTGGTATTACAGAAGGGGTCGCAGACGCTTCTGCGGCCCCTTCTGTAATACCAATAGAGCTGGCGCACATAAAGCGCCAGCGCTATCTTCAAGGGGGCATTCCATCATTTGCATGGGGGCGTGTCCTGAGAGCAGCTCTCTGCAGGGGGTAAATGGGGTCCTATGGACCCCCCCTTGCAGGCAGCTGCAGTCACTGACTGCACCCGCCTGCAAGGGGATCTCTATTCCCCTTTAAAAGTGCAGGCGGGTTGCGCCTGCACAGTGAAGCACAGAGCGGTTGTAAAGCACAAGTTACTAACTTGTGTAACGATATATCTGTAAGAGACAGTAGTTAGTGACAGATTCCTTACCTTAGAATATCCCCAGGCGTCAGGCTGGATCCAGAAAGTTTTTGCGTAGCAGTACCTTTGCGCGTCGGTAGGCGGCGTCGTGCGGCTCCGCGTCCGTCGTCGTGATCGCCGGGATGACGCCGCGGGCAGTACTTAGACGCCGCCCCTGCGCGCTGACGTCAGTTGTGTACACGACTTTCCGCGCCAGGAACGCAGAGCCATGCAAGAAGCTGACATAGGTGTCTGAAAAATACTAGGGCCCTGAAAGGGATGTCCTTAACCCTAGAAATCAGTTCGCAGAACGGGGAGGATGGTGGGCGGTAGGAATCTGTCACTAACTACTGTCTCTTACAGATATATCGTTACACAAGTTAGTAACTTGTGCATCTGAAAGAGACACGTTAGTGACAGATTCCTTACCTTAGAATAGATACCCCAGCAATACCCACCCAGGTGGTGGGTCTGCGAACAAAGATCAGACAAGGAAGTCCCGGAGGACAGAACGGCCAAAGAAGCCGTCCCTCCGGACCTGACTGTCAAGGCAGTAATGCTTTGTAAACGTGTGCAGCGAGGCCCACGTAGCTGCCTGACAGATATCCTGCAGCGGAACACCGCGGCCTAAAGCCGTGGTAGCAGCCGTTGCCCTGGTGGAATGGGCACGCAGCCCAACAGGAGGCTCCTTCTTAGCCAAAGAATAGCAGGCTTTGATACACAAGGTTACCCAGCGGGAGATGGTTCTCTTGTGCACCGCCTGACCTTTTGGCGCCCACGTAGCCAACAAAGAGCTGGTCATCCACCCGGAAGTGTTGTGTGCGGTTGATATAAAAGGAAAGCGCACGTTTTGGGTCCAGACGGTGGAGCCTCTCTTCCTCTCTGGAAGGATGCGGAGGCTGAAAGAAGGTGGGCAAAGTGATGGTCTGCCCAATGTGGAAGGCAGTAACCACCTTTGGCAAGAAGGACGGACGCGTCCGAAGAACAACCTTGTCTGGATGGACAGACAGAAAGGGAGGTTTGCATGATAGAGCCTGGAGCTCACTCACCCGCCGAGCGGAGGTGATGGCTACCAGAAAGGCTGTCTTCAGAGTGAGAAGACGAAGAGGACAGTTATGTAGAGGCTCAGAGGGTGCGCACATAAGAAAGGTAAGAACCAAGTTCAATTCCCACTGAGGCATCACAAACGGAACAGGAGGGAAGAGGTGTGTAATGCCTTTTAGGAACCCGTTAACAACAGGGGACTTGAAAAGGGAGGGCTGATCAGGAAGCCTGAGGAAGGCCGAGATGGCACAAAGATAGCCCTTGATGGTACCCAGGGCAGAACCCTGTTGGGCCAGGGAAAGAAGGAACAGAAGAACCTCAGAAAGAGGGGCAGAGAGAGGGTTCACAGCCTTTGCTGTGCACCATGCCACAAACTTGTTCCACCTGCAGGCGTATACCACCTTAGTGGAGGGACGCCTGGCTGCCAGAATCACATCACAAACTTCGGGAGGCAAGTCGAAAGGAATCAACTGCCGCCGCTCAATCTCCACGCAAGCAGGTGGAGGCTGGACAGGTTCGGGTGGAGGACCGTCCCCTGCTGCTGCGACAGAAGATCCTCCCGAAGAGGCAGACGGATCGGGGGATCGACGCTCATACTGAGTAGCTCAGGATACCAAACTCTTCGAGCCCAGTCCGGAGCCACAAGGATGACTTGGGCCCGGTCGCGCCGAATCTTCTTCAACACTCTGGATAGAAGTGGTATAAACGGGAAGGCGTACAACAGACCGCAACTCCACTCGCAACGAAAAGCGTCGCCGAGCGAGTGCCGCCTTGGAAATTCCAACGCGCAGAACTGATGACATTGCGCGTTCTCTTCGGTGGCGAATAGATCTAACCAAGGCTCTCCCCACTGTAGAAAGATTCCTTGCGCCACTTCCGAGTGAAGACGCCATTCGTGATCCATCATGCACCTGCGGCTGAGTTCGTCCGCTCTGGCGTTCAGGGAACCTGCCAGGTGTTGAACCATCAGGAACATGCCCTGATGTTCCAGCCATGTCCAGAGGCGCAGAGCCTCCTGACAGAGGGTCCACGACCCCACCCCGCCTTGTTTCCATCAAAGGGCATGTCCATGAGTGTATTCTGGACATCACCCGAGAAACCAGTTGTTCTCAGCCAGGCGTGGCGACGTAGCGCCACCGTCGTTGCAAGCGATCTGCCCAGCGAGTCGGCGGTATCAAGGCCACAACGTATGGTGTATTTAGCCGCATCTCGCCCTTCCGCAATGGCGCGGGTAAGCAGTGTCTGGACCTCCTCAGAACACTGTGGCAAAACAGCCGCCACCGAATCCCACAGGGAGTGGGTATATCGGCCCAAAAGGCAAGCGGTGTTGACGGACCGCAAGCCAGCACTGGAGGAAGAAAAAGCCTTCTTCCCAAATTGGTCCAGGCGTTTGGATTCCCTATCCGGAGGGGCGGTAGGGAAGGCGGTTTGGGAGGCAGAGGCTTGGACAACCAAGCTCTCGGGGTGGGATGTTGGGAGAGAAACAAGGGGTCGCCCGGAGCAGGGCGATGGCGTCGGGCCACGCTCCTATCCACAGGAGCCCCTGTGGTGGGCTTGGACCAGGCGCCCAAAAGAACGTCAGTGAGTGCATCATTAAACGGCAGCACAGTCTCCGAGGACGAAGCTGCCGGCTGAAGCACTTCCGTCAGGAGATTAGTCCTGACAGCCACAGTAGGCAATTGGAGATGTAAGGCTCCAGCTGCTCTACGCAACACCGTTGCGAATTAGCTCCCTCCTCCGTAGCCACAGGAGGAGACAGCATGCCAGTGTCAGGAGGTGTCTAGACCACTGGCATCCCCAAGTTCCTCAGCCCAGTCCTGATCATACTCACACTGTTGTGTGAGAGGGTCTTCGGACCCTCCCAGCCTCTCTTGGTCCTCCTCAGGTTCAAAATATGGAGGAGGAGGGACATTTGGTACCCAAGGTCTCATCGGCGCCGGAGCCGGCGTAGAGCGACGTCGGTCCGGCTCCATGGCCGGAGAGAGCCGGGACCGACGCCGTCCGGGAGCCCCGGACGGCGCCAGGAACGGCACCGGGGACATCGGGCGGAGGCGTGGTTAGGTCAACCGGCGTCGATGGGGGTTGCAGTACCACCGGAGCCGGGATCGAGGCCGGGATGAAGGCTGGTGGGACAGGCGGCGCCGGGACCGGAGTCGACGGCAACGTCGGAGCCACCCCATCAGGGCCCGGTGGGGCCCTTAGGCACACCGGAGGGACCTTGAGGCCCGAAGAGGCGGGCCACGGCCGACAGGAATTTCTGTATTTCGGCCGGAGTCGCCCCCGAACCCGGAAAGGACGGGTAATGCGGGGGCGGCTCCATAGGCATGTCCGGGGCCGTGGGGACGGTGCCGACTGGGGCCTCAGCCGAGTCGCGAGACCGGCGAGGCGAAGTCTTAGAGCGATGACGCTTCTTAGACTTTTTGTGCTTCGACTTACCCGAGGAGCGCGAAGACTTGGACTCCGACGACCGGCGGGAACTCCGCGACCGGCCCTCGACCTCTCCCGGGACCGGGGCTTGGTGCGGCGCGGAGCCGACTGCCGGACCTCGAGTAGCTTTCGAGACCGCTCCGCAAAGCCTTCGGATGAAGTTTCCGGCAGTCAGGGCACGACTTCGTGTCGTGGTCTCGGCCGAGACAGAAGAGACACTCCAGATGCGGGTCTGTGATCGACATCATTCGACCACAGGCGTCGCATGGCTTGAAGCCGGGCATCCCTACGACACCTAGGAGTCGATGAAGACTCGAAAAGAAACAGTGAAAAATTCACAAAAAAGGTAGTCAAAAATTCACTAGGGCACTGCTCTTCCCGGATCTGCGCTACTGCCGCGGAAAAAGAAGAACTGACGCCAGCGCGCAGGGCGGCGTCTAAGTACTGCCCGCAACGTCATCCCGGCGATCACGACGCCGACGACGGACGCGGAGCCGCACGACGCCGCCTACCGACGCGCAAGGGTACTGCTACGCAAAACCTTTCCGGATCCAGCCTGACGCCTGGGGATATTCTAAGGTAAGGAATCTGTCACTAACGTGTCTCTTTCAGATGCAGCCACTCCGTATTTCACGTGAATGCGCTGCCCCCAGGGCAGCATGAGCTTGAGGCTGCCCTGGGGGCAGCGCATTCCCCATAATACAGCCCATTTTCCTTTTTAAAGGTGTGACCAGCGCAATGAAGGAAAATGCGCTGCATGTGTAATGCAGCTCCTGGACGCCATAGGTGGACTGGGTACTTCAATGCAGGCACGATCAGCTCGGCAGTACACCAGAGATTAAGCAACACCTTCAGACTTGTTCTTAGTCAGGAGGATATTAGAAGCACACGTTTTGGGAGCACCAAGAGCAGGAGTTCAATAAGCTGGGGGAACACGAAGTTGAGATTTCCACATCCTGTCAGTAGGGCAACAGGACCCTGCCAATCAGTCTTTGAAGTCCACAAATGTTCAACATATATATTAATTAGCGGGTGCAATCGTTTCCATCCAAGGAAGGCTTTCTGTGAAGGCCTCTACTTCCCTCTTTAATAGAATGCCCTGTGGTAGCCACTCAATATGAGCAGATGGTCAGGCACATTCTCCAGGAGCCTGCTCTGTAGCGACACCTTACATATCCCCTCTAGATGGCTCTGGAAAACACAACTAACAGAGAAGAAAACACAAGCAGGAGATTCAGATGTCTTTATTGTGGGGTTGAAACCATCCACTATCTTGCCACCACTATTCTTACAAAAAGTTTTCAGCAATCAGCTAAGGGTATACATATCAACGATGCTCTGCTAGAAATAATGAAGCATATACTGTGTGCGCAAATTCTGATGTTTATGATCAATATAACAAAAGTTATGCTTATAACACTTGAGATCATTTAAGGGATTCAAAACAAACTCAAAGGGACCTTCTCTGCCCTATGGAACAAGACTTAATTCTTTTCATGTATTCATTGCACTCAAACTTAGTCATTCATTTTACTTATTTTTAAGGTGCACCTAATAGGTTCTCTTAGCCCACAAGCACTTATACAGTATTCATCAAACAGTTTATATTTCTGAACCTCGATAAGGACATTCCAAACCTTCAAACAAGCACTCTCTAAGCCTTCCTCCATACCATCTCCAACTCACAAGCCTATTCTTCTCACTCCATTACATGATTACAGCTCCATCTACCACTTCTCTCTTACTTATAGCTATTGTTTCTCATTCTGAAATACCTCACCATCTCTCTCTTGGGACATGTAAAAAAATTTTTTTTATTTATTTATTATTTAAAAAAACAGTGTTAGCTCTACCAGGGACATCTTACATAAGGACAATGACGGTGCATAGCTATGTAGATATGATGGACTGTTAAACCATAGTGGCGATTGTGGTTTTGAAAACATTAGCTGTTTAGTGATGAAAAGACAGCAAAACGCAAACAAGGAAATCCCAAAAACAACATTAACTGCAGCCTAGAAGGCATAGAGATCCTAATATGAATGGCCTACAAGGTGACCAGCAAGTTGAGGCTGATGGATTGTAGATTCCTGTTGGAAATGATGCAGATCAGTAGGCTGGCAAGATAGTCCAGGAGGGTACCATGGACCACTTTGTATATGAATATCAACAGTTTGCAGATGGACCTATCTTTTAGCTGGAGCAAACCAACAATTAAGGACTGAAAGCAGTAAAAGTCTGTTCAGCTTCCTCCTTGCCAGAGGAAAGGTCAAATCCTCCCAGGAGCCACAGTCTCACCCTACACATTATAACCCATATGAACTGTGTCAAGTGTCTCCTTAAGAGAGTCACAGTTAGGACGAGTAAACCAAAAAGGCAAAGAATTTCCAAGACAATCTGATAACACTTAATTGGAGATGGATATTTATGCTGCAGTCAATAAGTCAGGCACCAATCTCCCCTGGTATCAGCAAGGGAGAGGAGTAAAGCAAATCCCAGCTGCAAGGAGCAAAAATCAAGAACAAATATAGAGAACAATTGGGTGATGAATAGGACTAAAATAAAAGGGAACAAATGTGCTGTGACATCACTTCCTCATGTGATAGCCTTCTTTATGTATAACTCAAGCAGGAGCTGACATCACAGGAAAGACTCATACGCCATCCTGAATTGGCAACCTTCAATCCAATTGAGTTCTATGGGCAATTCACTGACTTGGGAAGGGTAGTGCTTATCCTTGAAAGTGCCTCTTCCTTCAGAATCATGGCATAGGTTAAACATGCAAAGACGATGACCAAATCGGACATCCTTTGTCCTTGGCTGGGTTCAAAAGCACCACTGCAGCCTCGGCCACTTCAACTGATGTCTCCAACTGATCACAGAACACCACTCCGGTGTGTCTGCAAACACAACATAATCAGCACAGCCCAGGCCACTACGCTCCCAGGTATACACAGTGCACTGCTTGCAGCAATACATCATTCAAGTGCACAGTGCATACGTAAGTTTCCATCTGACCACAGATGTCCTCTGGTAAGCCTGGTGCACAGGTGTGACACCAGCTTTGTGAAGAAAGGAACTGCTGATTGTCTGCCTTGGCAGGCTGAATAAGGTTGTGGTGTAGTGAAAATTTACTGAAATGTTGGAAAAATCTAAAAACCCAGTGGTTGTTCATGTTTTTTAACACCAGTTGTGACACTTATGCTATTTGACAACGAGTAAGCAGTTTTATGAAACATGAGGAGTCACTGCAAATCGTTTCCAAAACATTAAACAATTAGTAGTTTAATGTTTATTTCGGATTACAAATCCATAAAACATGCAATAGAGGAGGGGTGTGGACTGGTGCGGACTGGTGCGCACAGCAGGAGTGGGTGGTCGACGAAGCTCGTGGGTGTCCCCGGAAACACCCCAAGGTATGGGGGTAATGGCTTGGGCAGATTGTCTAACCTGATACACTGTCTCATCAGTGAGTCTCACACCATTCATGTACTGTTCACCGTGTGCCGAATGAGTTGCCCCACACAGTCTTTTTATATTTTATGTCGCTCTATGGTATGTGTCGTACTTAACTGTTTTGACACTGCTGTTGGTGTTTTAAACTGAAAACTCAATAAAAACTTGTATTATATTGTAATACAGCAGTAAAAAGATACACATCTTCATATAAAATCATCGCAGAAACAGTTATAATAGAACCAATAGATGCCGCAGCCCTGCTTTGTACAGTTAAAGAACAAGTTACTTACCTTCGGTAACGATGTATCTGTAGGAGACATATGTAGTTATAGATTCCTTACCTTACAATTACCCACAGGCGTCAGACTGGATCCGGAGAAATTTTTTCGTAGCAGTACTCCTGCCCCTGCGCGCTGACATCAGTTCTGACACAACTTTCCACGCCAGAAGCGCAGAGCCATGCAAGACACTGACCACTGGTGCACAAAACTTGGGCCCTGGAAGGGAGTCCCTATCCCTAGAAATCAGCTCGCAGAACGGGGAGGACGGGTGGGGCGGTAAGCAATATATGACTACATATGTCTCTTATAGATACATCGTTACTGAAGGTAAGTAACTTCTTCATCTGAAAGAGACTGTAGTTATAGATTCCTTACCTTAGAATAGATACCCCAGCAATACCAACCCCGGAGGTGGGTCTGCGAACTAAGTTCACACCAGGAAGTCCTGGAGAACAGAATGGCCGAAAAAGCTGTCTCTCCGGACTTGGCTGTCCAGGCAGTAATGCTTTGTAAACATGTGCAGGGATGCCCACGTGGCTGCCTGGCAGATGTCAACCAGCGGAACTTCACGTCTCAAAGCATTAGTGGCTGCTGTTGCCCTGGTAGAGTGGACGCGCAGGCCTACTGGAGGTTCCTTTTTTGCCAAAGAATAGCAGATCTTGATGCATAGGACAACCCATCGAGAGATGGTACGTTTGTGCACTGCCCGACGGTGGCGCCCACATAACACACAAAGAGTTGATCGTCCACCCGGAAGTCCTTAGAGCGGTCAAGGTAGAAGGACAGCGCACGTTTGGGGTCCAGACGGTGGAGTCTCTCCTCCTCTTTGGAAGGAGGCAGGAAGAAGGTAGGCAATGTGATGGTCTGGCCTATGTGGAAAGAGGTAACCACTTTGGGCAGAAATGAGGGCTGAGTACTTAGGACTACTTTGTCCGGATGACCAGCAAGAAAGGGAGGTTTGGAAGACAGAGCCTGAAGCTCACTTACCCTGCGAGCAGAGGTGATGGCAAGCAGGAAAGCAGTCTTTAAAGTAAGGAGACGAAGAGGACAATTATGTAGTGGCTCAAAGGGAGCACACATAAAATACGTGAGGACAAGATTCAAGTCCCACTGGGGCATTATGAAAGGAGAAGGAGGAAAGAGATGAGTAATGCCCTTCAGAAATCTGTTAACAATAGGGGACTTGAAAAGAGAAGGCTGATCAGGAAGGCGAAGAAAGGCCGAAATATAGCCTTTAAGAGTGCCCAGAGCAGAGCCCTGCTGGGCTAAAGATAGAACGAAGAGGAGAACCTCTGAAAGAGGGGCAGAAAGGGGATCCACAGCCTTTGCTGTGCACCATGCCACAAATTTGTTCCATCTACAGGCGTATACCGTTTTAGTGGAGGGACGCCTGGCTGCCAAGATGACGTTACAGACATCGGGAGGAAGGTCAAAAGCTGTCAACTGTCGCTGCTCAATCTCCACGCAAGGAGGTGGAGGCTGGACAGGTTCGGGTGGAGAACCGTCCCCTGTTGCTGCAACAGAAGATCCTCCCGAAGAGGTAGTCTGATCGTAGGATCGATGTCCATGTTCAAGAGCTCGGGGTACCAGACTCTTTGCGCCCAGTCCGGAGCCACAAGAATTAATTGGGCCTGGTCGCGCTTGATCTTCTTCAGCAACCTGGGTAGAAGTGGTACAGGCGGAAAGGAGTACAAGAGGCCGCAATTCCACTCGCGACGAAAGGCGTCGCCGAGCGAGTGCCGCCTTGGAAATTCCAACGCGCAGAACTGCTGACATTGCGCGTTCTCTTCGGTGGCGAATAGATCTAACCAAGGCTCTCCCCACTGCTGAAAGAGACCTTGCATCACCTCCGAGTGAAGACGCCATTTGTGATCCATCATGCACCGGCGGCTGAGTTTGTCAACCCTGGCATTCAGGGAACCCGCCAGGTGTTGAACCACCAGGGATATGCCCTGATGTTCCAGCTATGTCCAAAGGCGAAGAGCCTCCTGACATAGGGTCCATGAACCCACCCGCCCTGTCTGTTGCAGTACCACATGGCGGTGGTGGTGTCAGTGAACACCTGCACTACTCTTCCTTTGACAGAAGGAAGGAATGCCTTCAGTGCAAGACGGATCGTCCGAAGCTCCAGAAGGTTGATGTGGAGCCCGGACTCCGCCGGAGACCAGAGGCCTCTGATCTCTGCCTCTCCCATGTGACCGCCCCATCCCAGGAGTGACACATTTGTCACCACTGTGAACTCTGGTTGGGGAAGGGAGAGGGATCTGCCGTTGACCCAATCCTGGTTCGTGAGCCACCACTGCAACTGACGTGCAGTCCCCTCCGACATCGGAAAGATTCCCCTGATGCTGCACCCATTGGAAATTCAGGTCCCACTGCAGAGCCTGCATATGCCATCTGGAATGATCCACCAGCAGGATGCAGGAGGCCACGAGATAGGACGCAGGCCTTTGTCCTTTTGGGTACCAGAAAGCAGTGGGAGTAGCAACCACAACCTTCTTCTGGCACAGGAACCCGTTCGATAGCTCCCTTGGCCAAGAGAGCCGTAACTTCCTGGCGGAGAAGGGCCAAGTGATTCTCCGACATGCGATAGAGTGCTGGTGACATTGAGGGAGGGAGAGTCTCGAAGGGGGGGTGGGGAGTAGCCCATTCGGACTATCTGCAAAACCCATCTGTCCGACGTGATGTTTTGCCAGTGGGGGAGGTGATGGCGGATCTGTCCCCCCACTGGCCTCTGGTGTACCTGAAAGCTCGGACAAGGAAGGTTTGGAGGCTGCTGCAGGGGGGGTACGGGTGGACTGGCCCGCCCGCTGGCCCCCAGACCTGCGTCGCTGGGTCCCTGTGGCTTTGGGTGGAGCGCGGTGGTGCACCCCTTCCGTAGCCACGAAAGGGGAAAAAGGCAGACTGCATGGGGCGAGAAGTTGCCGCGAGGCCCAAGGATCTGGCCGTAGCCCAAGAGTCCTTGAATTGCTCGAGTGCTGAGTCCGCCTTGTCACCAAACAGGCGGCGGCCATCAAAGAGCATGTCCAAAAGGGTGGATTGGACATCCCCAGAAAAGCCAGATGTCCTCAACCAGGCATAGCGCCTCAGGGCTACCGACGTGGAAACCGTTCTACCCAGTGAGTCGGCGGTATCCAGCCCACACCGGATGATGAACTTAGCTGCATCTCGACCCTCAGCGACTGCGCAGGTGAGCAAGGCCCAGGCCTCCTCCGGGCACCGTGGCAGCACTTGTGCAACCGTATCCCACACCGTATGGGTATAACGGCCCAAGAGACATGCAGTGTTCACCAACCGCAGCCCTAAGCTGGCGGAAGAAAACATCTTCTTCCCGAGATGGTCCAGCTTCTTGGATTCCCTATCTGGGGGAGCAGTAGAGAATGCGTCTTTCGAGGATGAGATTTGGACCACCAAGCTCTCGGGGGTAGGGTGTTGAGAGAGGAAAAGTGGGTCTGCCCGGGGCCGGGTGGTGGCGTCGGGCAATCATCCTGTCCACAGGAGCCCCTGTGCTGGGCTTGGAACAAGTGCCCAGAAGGATGTCAGTGAGGGTCTCATTAAAAGGCAGCAAGGGCTCCGAAGAGGCTGCTGCTGGCTGAAGCACCTCGGTCAGGAGGTTAGTCCTGACTGCCACCGTAGGTAGCTCGAGGCCCAAGGCCTCAGCTGCCCTACGCAACACCACAGTGTAGGAAGCTCCCTCCTCTATAGCCACGGTAGGAGGGGAAAGCATGCCAAGGTCTGGGGAGGTATCCAGAATACTGGTGTCACCCAACTTCTCTCGCCAGTCCAGCTCTTCAAGCTGGTCAGCTAGAGGGTCAACAGACCCCTCCCAGTCCTCCTCACCCTCCTCTGGCTGCCAGTCAGGGCGATAGGGAACGCCAGGGATGAACAGCGGTACAAAAGTACCCTCCGGCGCCGGTGCTGACGTCGGACGACGTCAGTCCGGCCCCAGGTCCAAGTCAGGGGTAAGGCTGGGGTCGACGCTGGTTGGGGGCGCAAACGGCGTCGCCACTGGAAACGGCGCAGGGGAAAGTACCGTGAGGTCGACCGGCGCTGATCCGGATCCAGGCCTGGATCCATGGGGGCCCTCCGGCACCGAGGCCGAAGCCGCTGGCTTCGAAGGCCCAGGGCCCCAGGCCGAGTCCGTGGGGCCTGAAGGCGCGCCTGCGGAGTCGGGCTGCCCAAAAATGCTATGGAGCGCTTCGTAAAATGCACAAAGTTGGGCAGGGGACGCTCCGGCTCCAGGAAAAGGAGGGATGCACGGAGCCGTCCCAGCGGGCTCCAAAGACGGAGTCGGAGAGCGATGATGCTCCGGGTCCCGCGTCGCGTCAGCCGACGGACGGGGAGAAGGCGAAGAGCGACGATGCTTCTTCACCTTCTTCTTGTGCTTCGACTTACCGGAGGAGTGCGAAGGCTTCGAGGAGGAATGGTGATGACTCCGCGACCGGTCCCGCGAACTTCCTCTCGACCCAGACCTTGAATGACACGGAGCGGACTGCTGGGCCTCCAAAAGGCTTCGGGACAGCTCCCGGAAAGACTTCGGGTTCATGGCCCGGCAGTCGGAGAACGACTTCAGATCTTGGTCGCGCTCCAGTCACCAAAGACACATGAGGTGTGGATTGGTAACTGACATCAGCTTGTGACAGGAGTCACAGGACTTGAAACCGGTCGGACGATGGGACATCCCTCGTGCACCAGGAGTCGAAGACTCGAAAAAGATATCGAGAAAAAGTTGAAAAGGTTTAGTCAAAAAATGACTAAGGGGCACGCTCTCTCCGGATCTGCACTGGCTGGCGTGGAAAAAGAAAAAACTGACGTCAGCGCGCATTGGCGGCGTCTAAGTAGACACCTCGACGTCATCCCGGTGACCACAACACCAACGACGGATGTGGAGTCGACCGACGCCACCTACCGACGCGCAGAGGTACTGCTACAAAAAAACTTCCTATCACCCTTATCCTGACTGCAAACAGTCCTCTTTTCTTTCTGCTCGCAGTCAAGATAAGTATCTCCATATTGTTTTGTTGTGACGCTATATGCTTTACAACTTTGAATGTTTTAATATTGTTGCCAAATTATGTTGTTGTGATTTACGAGTACTTTACTGTTTCATTTTCCTTGGAGCGCGTTTCCACTGTCTTATCTCCTGTTATCGAGCGTTGGTTCGGTCCAACGGCTGCGTTCGTGGTGCAGTTGCCCCTCATGCTTTCCTACTTCTGTGGTGTTGGAAGGGTTTTTGCTGCACTCTCTTTGATAGACCTGATAGACTTCCTGTCCTTTTTCCTGCTTTTGGCTTACTGGCGCTGGGTGCTTCAAGGTTGCTGCCTCGTCCGGTTTTACGACAGGCCCCTTCCCAGTTGGGAGGGCTTGAGACTGGTATTCCTACATCGATTATTAACCCCTTGGTTGCCGGCTAGTCTTTTTTTCTTCATTCACTATTTATTTCAGTGGCAATTCAAAAGGAGCAAGAGGATTCAGCTTTCTATGCCCAAGACTATGCCGATGCAGTACTTTTTCGCCACAATTTAGATGGCTTCATTCAGTCATTAGTACAACAGGCAATGGATTCACATATATCTAAAATTACCAAAAATATTGAGAGCACAGTAATTAATTTAATGTCAAAAAATGTGTTGGCCCAATCTGCGGGGGAAAGCAGGAAACGCAAAAATTTTACTACAAAAATTTCTACTGTGCCCAATGTTTCCCTTTCTAAAGGGAAAACAAGGGCCAGCACTAATCCCAGTAGCGCTTCTATAGTTGGTGAGGCTTCCTCACATGCAGTCGAGGACGATGTTCCTCCTAGGCCTCGGACTCAGGAGGGGTTACATAATTCAAAAGGTGTTAACACCACGACAAAAATTTCAAGTATCCAAGACACGGATGATTATTCTTTTTATCCAAATTCAGATGATGATGAGGATAAAGGTGATGACTGAGTTTTGTCTAGGACCTAAACACAAGAAATGGAAGATCTCTTCTCCTAAATCTAAACCTCTTGCTTCCAAATCAATACTGGATTCTGAGGGAATTCCCATGTTTGACCCCAAGCTAATTCACAATCCGAATTCCGCCGAATGGTTCCCGGCAGAGCATGTGGAAGAGTATAATTCAAGCAGGTTTCGCCTGCCGTTGGACAAACAAACAAGAGCAAAACTTAAAATCGGAATGCCCCAAACCATCTTAACATTTCAAACATTACTTCTACCCCAGTTACAGACCCTAATATGTTGAAATTTTTCTCAAAATTCGGGAAGGACCCCAGGAAGGGAGTCGATAAAGCTTGGTTTACATGCCAAGAACAATTGTTGCATATAGTTGGTCCTTAATCTAGTATTTTTGACTTGACCGAAACGGCTAGATTGGACAATTCGATAATTGATGCTGAGGAATTATCTATGTGGATTCAGAGAGCATTTTGTCTGTTGGGTAATGCCAACTCCTCCATCACACATGAAAGAAAGAAGAGTCTCCTCTTGAAACTGAATCCTAAAATGGCTAATCTGGCTTCGATGGATCAGGGGATAAAATCGATGGACTTTTTGGTGACTCCTTCATGAAGGAATTAAGCAAATACGTGACCACATTTGCTTCCAGTGACAAAGCCCAACAATCTTTGAAAAAGGTTTTTGCCCAACAGATTTTTTAAAAGGGCTGGCAGAGGAAAGACGCTTTGCCGGCATTGGTTTCTGAGGTCAATATTCCAGAGGCTTCAATAACTACAATTCCCAAGACTTCAGACCCCAATTCTATTCCCAGAGGAATATGGGTTTCCGAAACAGAGGGCAAAGGAGCATCTGTACAGCAAACACTTCAGGTAGGTCCTCTTTCTGCTCCTATTTCTGTGGGGGGTTATCTAAAATAATTTTTCCTCAAGTGACAGTCCATCACCGCAGATCCCTGGGTGTTAGACGCTGTTCAGGGCTATTTAATATAACTTTTTTCCATGCCTTTTCAATTTCAGATCCCCGAACCCCTGAATTTTTCACAACATGTGGCGGTGTTAGTAACACAAGAGATATCTTCTCTCCTTCAGAAAAGAGCCATCCTAGAGTTGTTTCTTCATCCACAGGGATTTCTAAGTGTTCTCTTTTTGGTTTGAAAGAAAAACAAAAATATGAGACCGGTCATCAATCTCAAACAGTTCAATCAATATGTAGACCTTCATCATTTCAAGATGGAAATCAAAATCCATCTATGAACCTCTTTGTTGCAGTATGATTGGATGGTTCGTCTAGATTTACAGGACACATATTTACAGTTCCTATTCATCCATCCTCCAGAAAATATCTTCAATTCCAATGGCAAGGAAAGACTAATCAGTTTACCTCCCTCCTCTTTGGTCTCTCTTCGGTACCTTTGTGCTTTACAAAGATAGTGAAACCTGTCGTAGCTCTTTGCAGGTCTCAAGGGGTCTGCCTAATAATCTATCTGGACAATATTCTTCTGATGAGTCAGTGTCTGTCAGATCTTCAATCACAGATCTAATTCACCTGTTCTCTGTTACAGAATCTAGGTTTTCTAATAAATATGGAGAAATCGATTCTCATTCCATCCCAACAGATGACGTTCTTGGGGTTTCTTGAAAATTCAGAGTCGGCAACCCTACATTTACCCACGTCTAAGGTCAAAGCAATCAAAGCCGAAATCTCACATACTTTACTCACCCCTTCCATTTCTTTCAGGGCGCTTGCCAGGATTGTACGTCTTCTACCCTCGTTGATTAAGGCCGTCATTCCGGGATCCCTTCATTATCGGGCTCTCCAAAGACTCAAGATTCGTCACCTCTGACAAGGGCTTTATTATTCCGATCTAGTTCTTTTGGATCCCGAGTACTGCAAAGAACTTTACTGGTGTGTAGACCATTTAGGGGCTGTAAACAGCAAGACGATTTTTGCCTCAGCGTCAGATTCTATTACAATCCGATGCAAGCTTGACAGGTTGGGGTGCCCTGTGTGGATAGACCTCGACTGGAGGCACAAGGTCGTTGACGGGGTCACAACTGCAAATAAATTGTTTAGAGCAGTTGGCAGGCTCGGATACAATCCAGAGTTTTGTCCTTCTCGAATGGACAATCTTACCGCAGTGCAGTATATAAATCATCTCGACGGCACTCAGTCCACACCCTTGGCGGAGTTGGCAAAAAGATTTTGGGGAGTTTTGTCTCCATCGCAATATCTCTATACAAACAATACATCTCCCAGGCCCTCTCAACACCGTCGCAGACGGGCACTCACGTTTTCTACACAATTCCAGCGACTGCCGTTTACATCCTTCCATTTTCAAGTCTCTTTACCCAAATGGAGTCCCCTTCACACAGACCTGTTTGCTTCCAGACTCAATTCACATCTTCCTCAGTTCTTCAGCTAGAGGCCGGATCCGTTTGCTCTGGCAATGGATGCCTTTCTCCAAAATTGGTCCCAGAACACCAACTACGCTTTTCCTCCTTCATATTGATCAGCAGAGTTCTGGCTCAGGCCCAGCATCAGGAAGCTACTCTAGGAGTTCTGGCTCAGGCCCGACATCAGAAAGCTACTCTAGTTTTGGTGGTCCCCTTTTGGCAATCTCAAGTTTGGTTACCGACCCTCCTAGAGTTGTCAATAGATTTCCCGATGTTTCTACCAGTATTCCCGGATCTCCTGACGGATCCCAAAGGATCCAGACATTCTCTTATTCTCAACAACACCCTATTATTCTCCACTTGGAAGGTAGCGGGTCGGTCCAACCTCATCCAGGCATTTTGGCAGAAGCTGCTGGGTATATCAGCAAATCCTGGGCCCCAGGCACCACGGAGGCTAATAAATCGGCATAGGCTCCATGGACAAGCTGGTATATGGGAAAACATGCCAGTCCCTTTTCAGCGGATGCCACCTACGTAGTAAACTTTTTTGCCTCCCTGGCTAGCGGGGGAAAAACTTATCGTACAGTCAATTTGTACAGTTCCGCAATTTCAACCAATCATCCTCGAATTGATGGAAAACCAGTAGGAGACCACCCAATGGTGAAGGGAGTACATTTTGTAATCCCCCTCTGTCTAAATACAATCAGTTATGGGATGTTAATTTTGTTTAACAATTACTTACAAATTGGCCAGATAATCTCTCACTCGCTCAAAATGCTGTCTGCTAAACACACTGTGTTATTATGTCTTGTCTCTATCAAACGTATTTTCAATGTCAAAGCTCTAGACCAGGATTCTCCAAAGTCGGACCTGGAGGGCCAGATCAATGCCAGATTTTTAGCATATCCCCATTTAGATAAATGTAGTTATTTTAAAATCTGCCATCGATCCTGCCCTCCAGGACTGACTTTGGAGAACCCTGCTCTAAACAATTCTTCGCGTCACTTTACCCCTAAGGGGGACCTCTTCAATATACGAAAACGCACAAAAACCAGTTTAAACTCTGTGTTCTATCCTTTCATTCCTGATCCTGAACTATGTGTGGGCAATTGTTTGAAAGTGTATGAACAACAAACAAATAATCTCAGAACGTCCTCTGATACTCAACTCCTCATTTCTTTCAGAAAACCCCATAGACCAGTTTCTTCCCCTACCCTGGCTTATTGGGATAACTGGGAGAAGTCCTTAGCTGGGACTGATACCTACATTTTTGGAGCCCACTCCTCTAGGGGGGCAATGGCGTCCAAAGCCTTTTGGGTGGGTTCACATTTTGAGGACATTCTGAGATCGACTGATTGGTCGAATGATAATATTTTTCATACCTTTTAATGCAAACGTATACATACTGCTTCTTCTGTGGTGATAAATAGGCTTTAAACAAGCATAACAGGAGCCTCCGTGACTTACCATAAAATCTAGATTTTCCTAGTCTTACAAAGGAAAGTCTTAATTTTATTAAAGACATGGAGGCAAGTATTATCCTACCGCAACATTTTATTAACAATGTTTTTTCCCACCCTGCAGTTAGCGGTGCTTTTACTTCTACGGCTACATGATTTACCTACTACATCTTCCAACTCCAGGATTCCAATTGTTTTTTCTCTACGTCTTTCCTGACATGGTTTTCTTCCTACAGAGGCTCTCCACCTGGATCCAGATTCTTGGACGTTATTCAGGAAATGTTCATCTTTGTTTTAGCTGTCTCGCTAATTTTACTACTATTCCATTCCTCTACATGACTTCTCGCATAAGAAAAGAGGGCTGTTAGCAGTCAAGATAAGGGTTATAGGATATGTTCTGTCCTGATTGGCAGTCATGTTGGACTACAGTTCTGTCCCTATTGGCTGATGTCCCTAAGACTCTTGGGACTAGTAGCTTTTGTTTCTGTCTTGACTTCTGCTATTCAAAAGAAATCAAGTTAAGAAGGCATAATACTTGCCTCTGTGTCTTTAATAAAATTAAGAGTTTCCTTCGTAAGACTAGGAAAATCTAGATTTTGCTCCATTTTTCAAAATCATATTGGGGTGAAAGCACTACAGCATCCGCCCATGAGGAAAGTGAGTCCACTTGTTTTGCTTGCTTGTTGCAGTCCTGCTTTGAACAGTGTGCATGCAGGCAGTGGGGGCCCAGTGTGGAAGTGAGCTGTGGGTTTGTAAGAAAAAGTTTGCATAAGTGCACTGACTTCTGTACAAATTAAGCACTGGAGGTGGCTTAGCAAGTATGCGGGTACACAATTAGACACTAATCAGGTCAAGGTGATTTCTATTTTGAGAAAGTCTATAATGAGCTTAGCGCTCTCTAGACAAAGAGAATGCACATATTAAAAAATAAACATCATATGTAATAGATACCCCTCAGGTTTCTGGCTTTTCCAGCATGTCTGCTGATAGGACACCAAGTTAATTGAGTTTGGCAGGAGTCCAATATGTTCTCTCGATTTTTGGGAACTGCATCTGTGATAAGAAAGGAACTATCGGAGATGTCAATACTAAAAGCCAGCTCTGTGCCCATTTGTCATGATCAAAGTAAAAGTGTACAAGTTTAGTTCCTGATAATGGCCAAATCTAACACATTGGTTGAGGATGTGGAGTATTTAGAGAAAACACTGCATAATCATAATCTTTTGCATGTGATACTGAAATGTAGAGATTAGTAGCTACAATTCCAATGCAACATCTGCAGCCTGCCATGTTAAAAGATATGTTTTTACAAGAGACTTTTAGGGACGACAATTAACATTACATCGTGGAAAAACTGTACTCCTTGGAAGGTACAGTGGTGTGCGTGGCCAGACTGAGAATCAAAAGCAGCCCTTTCAAAAATCTTTAAACCTGCCGGCTCCCTCCTCCCCTCTCTCGCCTCCTATGTATCATCTGCCTCTCTCCTTCTTTCTTGTCTCTCTCACTATCCTGAAACCCCCGCTGTGCCTGCTGTAAGTAACCTTTGAGAAAGTGACAGAGGCACCAGCAGTGGCCCCCGGCCTTTAAAAAAACGGTCCCCAATGGCTCCAGGTGCCTAGTGAAATATCTGATGGGACAGTCCGGCCCTGGTGGTGAAATTGAAAGTGTTGAAAGTAATGGCATTGGGTGCAAACCTCCAAAAAATGGAAAAGAAAATTGTGGACCTAGAGATACGGCACACAGCTGACATCAATTCATGAACAGTGGACAGGTGCTACAGTTAACAAATCCAAAACAAAGATGAGTCTATCTCACGTAGACCACCTTAAGCATGCTTCTAGATGGTACCATGAAGGGTATAAGTCTAGTAGGTTTCTAGCCTGGTTACTGCACAGTGAGAACAGAAAAAGTGAACTCACCATTCTAATAGTAGATGGTAATCAGCTTCTCAACTTTAGGATCAAATTAAAACCATAAAGGACGACAGGTCGTCTTATCACTCATTGCTCATGGTAAACCTTGATTTTAAGATTCTGGAGGAATTACTACCAAACAGAAGTCAGGTTTAACATAGAGCCTGACACATCATGATCAGAATGGTGTCAACTTCCCTGGAATACAATTGCAAACCTCATAGTTTCTGTATATAATCTGAGAGAGATGAATGGCCATCATTACCACCAACAGCCACACTCGGCATGAAGTTGCTTGAGGCACTGTACTTTGATAACTTACTCAGCAGTCTTTGCAAAACTGAATATGTCTTAGTCACACAGACTTGGATCTGACTGATGTACAGGGATTCAAAGAAACATGTTGATCACAAACTAATCTAACCAACAACAGATTAACAGAGGTACTAGAAAGGGGCGCCACAATAATCTCTCTTGTTTGCTTAAATGATTGAACCAGTGGATTGCAGTATTATGCCATATGGAAAAGATCAGATATAGAACTTAGGAAAACACATGATTGTCTAAAGACGGAAGAAGGCTTGCTTATCAAAGACCGGACTACAGATGTCACAACTCAACTTGAAAATGGGCACAGATCCAGACTAGTGTCCAGAAGTAGTTGAACAGGCCTGCTCCCCTCATGTCTGCCAGTGGGCAAAGAACTTGAGCGGTAAATCTTACACTGACCTGACTTCAATGACTTTCTGATAACTCAAAATGCAAGGGAAAGCTGGGCACAGGAGTATGCAGTTTCTGGAGATTCTTGACGTTCTGGCACAAGCTCCAACCCTCCTTAATATGCATAGTGGTGCAGGAAACATGGTTGTGTTGCTGTGCCAAAGCCTTCCTAACTATTTCCACAGGTTAATGCTTGCTCTAATGACTGCATTTTTTCAGGAACTAAATGTCCTGTTGTTCTACTCTAATCTAGTGGGGAAAGAATTGTAGGAGTCCTCAACAAGTTCAGCTGGCATCTGAGCAAGGGAACTGTTGGAAAAAGAGTAGAGGAGGTAGGTACTGCAAAAAGTTTCAATATCTAACCAACACTTACTAAACTCCAGTTCAGTTCAGTTCCAAAAGATATACAGCACATCAGAAAGCAGATGTCTTAGATAACAGCTGTCCTAGGTTGACTAATAGACATGATCCGCTCATGCCCTCACTGTCACTCAATCTGTGAAGAACTAACCACCCTAGCTGCCATGAGAACTGAGTTGTTATACTTTGACACACCAGGGGCTCACTTACTAGGTCTTGTCCAACACAGAAACGATGAGAAGCACATACACAGGCATACAGCAGTAAAACACTGGATAATGTTGCTGTGGAAGTAGAGAGTTAGCCCTTCACTGAGGAGATGGATGGCAGATTTACATGACTGGACCACAGCTGACAATAGTGTTAGTTTAATTCTCATATAAGAAAATCCCTCATAACTGCAATTTGGAAAATTCTACTGCTCAAATTGATCAAGCACACCAACAAGGCACTATGAAGAAGAGGACACAGGCGGTTAAAGTTTTAAAGAGATAGGTTTTGTTAAATGAGCAGATATTATATACTGCTAAAGTATATTGCTTTCAGCATGTTGAACTAGATGCTAAGCTGACCGTAGTAAACTGTCTTGGATACTGATGCTCTTCAATCATGAAAGTGTTGGGAGGAAAACATGAATGCAGAGGGAGGAAAGTGGAATCCAAATGCGAATTATCAGTTATGTGTTAGTCTCTTCTCAATATAATATAGGTGTGATTTCATATTTGAGCATACTGATCTGGACTAAATGCACAAGTTACTTACCTTCGGTAACGATATATCTGTAAGAAATAATAGTAGTGATAGATTCCTTACCTTAGAATATCCCCAGGCGTCAGACTGGATCCGGAAAGTTTTCGTCAGCAGTACCCCTGCGCGTCGGTAGGGGCGTCGTGCGGCTCCGCGTCCGTCGTTGGCATCGGGGTCGCCGAGATGACGTCGCGGGCGCTACTTAGACGACGCCCACGCGCGCTGACGTCAGTTCTGTACACTACTTTCCGCGCCAGGAACGCAGGGCCATGCAAGATACTGACCACTGGTGCATTGAAACTAGGGCTCTGAAAGGGATGACCTTAACCCTAGAAATCAGTTTGCAGAACGGGGAGGATGGGTGGGGCGGTAAGGAATCTATCACTACTAATGTTTCTTACAGATATATTGTTACCGAAGGTAAGTAACTTGTGCATCTGAAAGAAACACATAGTGATAGATTCCTTACCTTAGAATAGATACCCCAGCAATACCAACCCCGGTGGTGGGTCTGAGAACTAAGATCACACCAGAAAGTCACGGAGAACAGAACGGCCAAAGAAGCCGTCTCTCCGGACTTGGCTGTCCAGGCAATAATGTTTGGTAAACGTGTGCAGCGAGGCCCACGTGGCTGCCTGACAGATGTCTTGCAGGGGGACACCACGTCCCAATGCCGTAGTGGCTGCAGTAGCTCTGGTGGAATGAGCACGCAGCCCCACCGGAGGTTCTTTTTTAGCCAAAGAGTAACAGGCTTTGATACATAAGACAACCCAGCGGGAGATAGTTCTCTTGTGTACCGGCCGACCTTTCTTGGTGCCAACGTAGCCAACAAAGAGCTGGTCATCCACCCTGAACTGCTGTGTGCGGTTGAGATAAAAGGAGAGCGCACGTTTTGGGTCCAGACGGTGGAGCCTCTCTTCCTCTCTGGAAGGATGCGGAGGCGGAGAGAAGGTGGGCAAGGTAATAGTCTGCCCAATGTGAAAGGCCGTAACCACTTTTGGCAAAAAGGAAGGACGGGGCCTGAGCACAACCTTGTCCGGATGGACTGAAACCAAAGGAGGCTTACAGGAAAGAGCCTGGAGCTCATTCACTCGCCTGGCGGAAGTGATGGCCACCAGGAAGGCAGTCTTTAACGTCAAAAGACGAAGAGGACAGTTGTGAAGGGGCTCAAAAGGAGCGCACATCTAGTACGTCAGAACCAGATTCATGTCCCACTGAGGCATCACAAAAGGAATACGAGGAAAAAGGTGAGTAATGCCTTTAAGAAACCTATTTACAACAGGGGACTTGAAAAGAAAGGGCTGATCAGGGAGCCTGAGAAAGGCCGAAATAGCAGAAAGGTAGCCCTTGATAGTGCCCAGAGCAAAGAAAGAAGGAACAGTAGAACTTCAGAAAGAGGGGCAGAAAGGGATCCACAGCCTTTGTTGTGCACCATGCCACAAATTTGTTCCACCTGCAGGCGTATACCACTTTAGTGGAGGGACGCCTGGCTGCCAGAATAACGTCACAAACTTTAGGAGGCAAGTCGAAGGGAATCAACTGCCGCCGCTCAATCTCCACGCAAAGAGGTGGAGGCTGGACAGGTTCGGGTGGAGGACCGTCCCCTGCTGCTGCGACAGAAGATCCTCCCGAAGAGGCAGTCGGATCGGGGGATCGATGCTCATACTGAGAAGCTCGGGATACCATACTCTTCGAGCCCAGTCCGGAGCCACAAGAATGACTTGGGCCCGGTTGCGCCTGATCTTCTTCAGCACTCTGGGCAGAAGTGGTATAGGCGGAAAGGCGTACAACAGACCGCAACTCCACTCGCGACAAAAAGCGTCGCCGAGCGAGTGCCGCCTTGGAAATTCCAACGCGCAGAACTGATGACATTGCGCGTTCTCTTCGGTGGCGAATATATCTAACCAAGGCTCTCCCAACTGCTGAAAGAGACCTTGCGCCACCTCCGAGTGAAGACGCCATTCGTGATCGAGCATGCACCTGCGGATGAGTTCGTCTGCCCTGGCGTTCAGAGAACCTGCCAGGTGTTGAACCACCAGGGACATGCCCTGATGTTCCAGCCATGTCCAGAGACGCAGAGCCTCCTGACAGAGGGTCCACGACCCCACCCCGCCTTGTTTGTTGCAGTACCACATGGCGGTGGTGTTGTCTGTGAACACCTGCACTACTCTCCCCTTGACAGAGGGAAGGAATGCCTTTAGTGCAAGCCTGATCGCCCGCAGCTCCAAAAGGTTGATATGGAGCCGGGACTCCGCCGGAGACAAGAGGCCTCTGATCTCCGCCTCTCCCATGTGGCCGCCCCATCCCAGGAGGGACGCATCCGTCACCACTGTGAACTCCGGTTGGGGAAGGGAGAGGGATCTGCTGTCGACCCAATGCCGGTTCGTGAGCCACCACTGCGATTGTCGTGCAGTGCACTCCGAGATCTGGACGTGATCGGACAGGTTTCCCTGATGCTGCGCCCACTGGAACTTCAAGTCCCACTGCAGAGCACGCATATGCCTCCTGGAATGATTGACATGCAGGAGGCCATGAGGCCCAGCAGCCTCAGAGTCACCCTGACCGAAACCCAGGACAAGGGCTGAAAGATGGGAATCAGAGCCCGAATATCCCGGACTCGCCGTTCGATAGGATAGACCCGAAACTGCGCCGTGTCCAGAACTGCTCCGATAAAGAGGAGCTTCTGGGAGGGAATCAGGTGCGACTTCGGCACATTGATGGAGAACCCCAGCAAGTGCAGGAGGTCGGCCGTAGTCTGGAGGTGGGAGACGACTGTCTGGGGCGAGCCCGCCTTCAACAACCAATCGTCGAGATAGGATAAGACTGAGACCCCTGATCTGCACAGATGAGCTGCGACCACCGCCATCACCTTGGTGAACACCCGAGGGGCGCTGGTACGGCAAAAGGGGAGCACGGTAAACTGAAAGTGCTCGTGTCCTACCGTGAACCGTAGGTAACGCCGGTGGGCTGGCAGGACGGGGATGTGGAAATAGGCGTCCTGCAAGTCCAGCGCCACCATCCAGTCTTGTGGGTCGTGAGCAGACAAGACCTGAGCTAGAGTGAGCATCTTGAACTTCTCTTTGCGGAGGAAGCGATTGACGTTCCGGAGGTCTAAGATAGGACGCAGGCCTTTGTCCTTCTTGGGCACCACAAAGTAGTGGGAATAACAACCACGACCTACTTCGTAAGCGCCGGAACGCGCTCGATGGCCCCCTTGGCCAAGAGGGCCGCAACTTCCTGCTGAAGAAGCACCAAGTGATCCCCCGACATGCGGTGGTATTGAGGTGGCATGGCTGGGGGTAGTCTCGAAGGGGAGGGAGTAGCCCCTCCGGACTATCTCTAAAACCCACCTGTCCGAAGTGATGGTGCGCCAGTGGGGGAGGTGATGGCGGAGCCTGCCGCCCACTGGCGTTTGATGGGCCTGAAAGTTCGGACTAGGAAGGTTTGGAGGCAGTGGTGGCCGGGGTGGTGGTGGACTGACCCGCCCGCTGGCCCCTTTGTCCGCCACGGCGGAACCCGCGTCCGCGCTGGGATGACTGCTGCACCGGCCTGTGGCTCTGTTGCGAATGCTGCGGGGCGCCCCTTCCTTAAACCTCTCCAACGCGCTGTCCGCTTCGTCGCCGAAAAGGCGATGGCCATCAAAGGGCATGTCCATAAGGGTGTTTTGGACATCCCCCGAAAATCCAGTGCTTCTCAACCAGGCGTGGCGGCGAACCGCCACCGTCGTTGCAATGGATCTGCCCAGTCAGTCGGCGGTGTCTAGACCACAACGGATCATGAACTTTGCTGCGTCTCTCCCCTCTGCAACAGCCTGGGCGAGAGCAGGCCGGGCCTCCTCCGGACACTGGGGCAGCACGTTCGCCACTGTATCCCACAGAGAGTGGGAATAACGGCCCAAGAGGCATGCGGTGTTCACGGACCGCAGCGCAGAGCTGGTGGAAGAGAAAATCTTCTTCCCAAACTGATCCAGCTTCTGGATTCCCTATCCGGTGGGGCGGAAGGGAAGGCAGTTGGGGAAGCAGAGGCTTGCACAACCAAGCTCTCGGGGTGGGATGTTGGGAGAGGAAATGGGGTCACCCGGAGCCGGGCGATAGCGCCGGGCCACGTTCCTATCCAAAGGAGCCCCTGTGGTGGGCCTGGACCAAGTGCCCAAAAGAACGTCCGAAAGGGCTTCATTGAAGGGCAGCAGCGGCTCCGCAGAAGTAGCTGCTGGCTGAAGCACCTCTGTCAGGAGGTTAGTCCTGACGGCCACAGTAGGGAGCTGGAGGTGTAGGGCCTCCGCCTCCCTACGCAACACCACTGCATAACTGGCTCCCTCCTCCGTAGCCACGGTAGGAGGAGACAGCATGCCAAGGTCTGGTGAGGTATCCAGACCACTGGCGTCCCCCAATTCCTCAGCCCAGACCTGTTCAGACTCGCAGGCTGCAGCGAGAGGGTCGTCCGACCCCTCCCAGTCCTCCCCTTTCTCCTCAGGCTGTTCAACAGGCCTAAAATAAGGAGTAGGGACATGGGGATAGAAATCCCCAAACGGCGTCAAGAACGGCATCATCGGGCTGAATCGGAGGTCGACGTCGTCCCGAGGAGCGGGCGGCGTCAGGATCGGTGCCAGTGGAGTCGACGTCGGTGGAGGCGTAACAAGGTCAACCGGCGTCGACCGGGATCCAGGCCTGGATTCAAGGGTGTCCTGCGGCGCTGGGGCCGGAGCCGACAGCAACGCCGGGGCTGGAGCCGCCGGAGAGGAAACGCGAGGACACCCATGCGGGACCGCGGGGCCCGAAGGCGCACCGGCGGGACCCGACGGCCCAAAGAGGCGAGCCATGGCCGACAGGAAGTCCTGTATCTGGGCTGGAGTCGCCGTCGACCACGGGAAGGGCGGGTAGTCGGGCGGCGACTCCATGGACTCCGCAGGAGCCGCGGGGGTGGCACCACCCGTACCCTCAGCCGCGTCGCGCGACCGGCGAGGGGAAGTTGGAGAACGATGACGTTTCTTCGACTTCTTGTGCTTCGCCTTACCTGACCCCGAGTGCGAAGACTTCAATCCCGACGATTGCCGATGATGACTCCGCGCACGGTTCCTCGACCTCCCTCTGGACCGGGACCTCTCACAGCACAGAGCCGACTGCCGGACTTCAAGCAGCTTTCGGGACCGCTCCCGCAAAGACTTCGGCGCCATGGACCGGCAGTCGGGGCACGACTTGGGGTCGTGGTCGCGCCCCAGGCAGAAGAGACACACGTGGTGCGGGTCCGTCACCGACATCATCCGATGACAGTCCTCGCAAGACTTAAACCCGGGCATCCCTAACTGCACCAGGAGTCGTATCGACTCGAAAAGGGTGAGAAAAAGATCTCAAAAAACTTAGTCAAAAAAGACTAGGGGTACCGCTCTCTCCGGATCTGCGCTTGCTGGCGCGGAAAAAGAAAGAACTGACGTCAGCTCGCGTGGTGGCGTCTAAGTAGCGCCCTCGACGTCATCTCGGTGACCACGACGCCAACAACGGACGCGGAGCCGCACGACGCCCCTACCAACGCGCAGGGGTACTGCTGACGAAAACTTTCCGGATCCAGTCTGACGCCTGGGGATATTCTAAGGTAAGGAATCTATCACTATGTGTTTCTTTCAGATGTTTCTGATTCTATGTCAGGACCCGGAAGCGAGGATTAGGCTGTACTTTCTTCGCTTTAATAACATTTGAAAAACTCCAGCAGCCATTTCAAGAACTTGATAAGTACAGAAAACTACATTTCCCATGAACAGTAGGGAAAAGAGAAACAAAGAAAGTCCATCCAAACACAGTACAGTCTGTCAAATAACATCCTGTGAAGCCTGTCTATACTCCTCTTTCTTCGCTGCTCCCGCAGCAATACAGATAAGTGCACTAGATTCCCTTATTGATTTTTATTGTTACAGTACCTTTATGTGCATTTTTCTGCGGATTTGCGCTTTGTTTTGATGAACGCTGCGGGGGCTTAACCACTCCTAAGCGGCCGCTGTTAGTTGGGACTCACCTGAGCGCGGTGCGGTCTTCCGGCCGCTAGAGGGCCAGCGCTGCAGAAATACGTGTGCAGCGCGTCCTTCACCCCCTGGCAGCCGGAACACGTCTATTTCACTGTCAGATTTCAGTGAAGTGTTCCCGGCTGCGGCGATTTCACAGGGGAAAATTTGCGCTTTGTTTCTTGGTCGACCAGTTTATTTTTAGCCCCAGAAACGAGCGGCTTGTCAATCAACTTATGTTTTCATATCACTGACTAAGCACCAGCGAGTCTTCCCTCTGTTTCCTCAGAGCGTAAAAACACAGCAAACCACGCCCACCAATCACGGCGTTGAGGCCCACGTTAGGCTCATCACACCGGCCTCTGTCTGCACATCAAGCCACTATACGAGGACACCTTAAAATTGGCTACATACCAATGAGTCTTTTTACCGTGTCCATACATCGGAAACGCATATTCTCTATTCTTTTATTTTAATTCTCATGAATTATTACTATCATAATCTTACACTCTTGGTACATCCAATAATCATTCAATATATCCTTCTATTTATGGTTTCATATCACAAACTCTGCACCCGCAAGTCTTCTTTCAGTTTCCTCATAGCGCAAAAACATAACAAACCACGCCCACTAATTACGGCCAAAGTATAACAAAGTATAACAACTCAGTTCTCATGGCAGCTATGGTGGTTAGTTCTTCACAGATTGAGTGACAGTGAGGGCATGAGCGGATCATGTCTTTTAGTCAACCTAGGACAGCTGTTATCTAAGACATCTGCTTTCTGATGTGCTGTATAACTTTTGGAACTGAACTGAACTGGAGTTAAGTAAGTGTTGGTTAGATATTGAAACTTTTGCAGTACCTACCTCCTCTACTCTTTTTCCAACAGTTCACTTGCTCAGATGCCAGCTCAACTTGTTGAGGACTCCTACAATTCTTTCCCCACTAGATTAGAGTAGAACAACAGGACATTTAGTTCCTGAAAAAATGCAGTCATTAGAGCAAGCATTAACCTGTGGAAATAGTTAGGAAGGCTTTGGCACAGCAACACAACCATGTTTCCTGCAACACTATGCATATTAAGGAGGGTTGGAGCTTGTGCCAGAACGTCAAGAATCTCCAGAAACTGCATACTCCTGTGCCCAGCTTTCCCTTGCATTTTGAGTTATCAGAAAGTCATTGAAGTCAGGTCAGTGTAAGATTTACCTCTCAAGTTCTTTGCCCACTGGCATACATGAGGGGAGCAGGCCTGTTCAACTACTTCTGGACACTAGTCTGGATCTGTACACATTTTCAAGTTGAGTTGTGACATCTGTAGTCCGGTCTTTCATAAGCAAGCCATCATCCATCTTTAGAGAATCATGTGTTTTTTTAGGTTGTATATCTAATCTTTTCCATATGGCATAATACTGCAATCCAATGGTTCAATCATTTAAGCAAACAAGAGAGATTATTGTGGCGCCCCTTTCTAGTACCTCTGTTAATCTGTTGTTGGTTAGATTAGTTTGTGATCAACATGTTTCTTTGAATCCCTGTACATCAGTCAGATCCAAGTCTGTGTGACTAAGACATATTTAGTTTTGCAAAGACGGCTGAATAAGTTATCAAAGTACAGTGCCTCAAGCAACTTCATGCGAGTGTGGCTGCTGGTGGTAATGATTGCAATTCATCTCTCTCAAATTATATACAGAACCTATGAGGTTTGCAGTTGTATTCCAGAAATGTTGACATCATTCTGATCATGATGTGTCAGGCTCTATATTAAACCTGACTTCTGTTTGGTAGTAATTCCTCCAGAATCTTAAAATCAAGGTTTACCTTGAGCAATGAGTGATAAGACGACCTGTCGTCCTTTATGGTTTCAATTTGATCCTAAAGTTGGGAAGCGGACTACCATCTACTATTAGAATTATGAGTTCACTTTTTCTGTTCTCACTGTGCAGTAACCCGGCTAGAAACCTACTAGACTTATACCCTTCCTGGTGCCATCTAGAAGCATGCTTAAGGTGGTCTACGTGAGATAGACTCATCTTTGTTTTGGATTTGTTAACTGTAGCACCTGTCCACTGTTCATGAATTGATGTCAGCTGTGTGCCGTATCTCTAGGTCCACAATTTTCTTTTCCATTTTTGGTAGGTTTGCACCCAATGCCACTACTTTCAACACTTTCAATTTCACCACCAGGGCCGGACTGTCCCATCAGATATTTCACTAGGCACCTGAAGCCATTGGGCACCGTTTTTTTAAAGGCTGGGGGCCACTGCTGGTGCCTCTGTCACTTTCTCAAAGGTTACTTACAGCAGGCACAGCGGGGGTTTCAGGATAGCGAGAGAGAAAAGAAAGAAGGAGAGAGGCAGATGATGCATAGGAGGCAAGAGAGGGAAGGAGGGCGCGGGCAGGTTTAAAGATTTTTGAAAGGGCTGCTTTTGATTCTCAGTCTGGCCACGCACACCACTGTACCTTCCAAGGAGTACAGTTTTTCCACGATGTAAAAGTCTCTTGTAAAAACATATCTTTTAACATGGCAGGCTGCAGATGTTGCATTGGAATTTTAGCTACTAATCTCTACATTTCAGTATCACATGCAAAAGATTCTGATTATGCAGTGTTTTCTCTAAATACTCCACATCCTCAACCAATGTGTTACATTTGGCCATTATCAGGAACTAAACTTGTACACTTTTACTTTGATATTGACAAATGGGCACAGATCTGGCTTTTACTATTGACATCTCAGATAGTTCCTTTCTTATCACAGATGCAGGTCCCTTCAGTCGATAGAACATATTGGACTCCTGCCAAACTCAATTAACTAGGTGTCCTAACTGCAGACATGCTGGAAAAGCCAGAAACCGCAGGGGTATCTATTACATATGATGTTTATTTTTTAATATGTGCATTCTCTTTGACTTTCTCAAAATAGAAATCACCTTGACCTGATTAGTGTCTAATTCTGTACCAGCATACTTGCTAATCTACCTCCAGTGCTTAATTTGTACAAAAGTCAGTGCACTTATGCAAACATTTTCTTACAAACCCACAGCTCACTTCTACACTGGGCTCCCACTGCCTGCATGCACACTGTTCAAAGCAGGACTGCAACAAGCAAGCAAAACAAGTGGACTCACTTTCCTCATGGGGGGATGCTGTAGTGCTTTCACCCCGATGTGATTTTGAAAAATGGAGCAAAATCTAGATTTTCCTAGTCTTACGAAGGAAACCCTTAATTTTATTAAAGACACGGAGGCAAGTATTATGCCTTCTTAACTTGATTTCTTTTGAACAGCAGAAGCCAAGACAGAAACAAAAGCTACTAGTCGCACGAGGCTTAGGGACATCAGCCCATAGGGACAGAACTGTAGTCCAACATGACTGCCAATCAGGACACAACATATCCTAGAACCCTTATCTTGACTGCGAACAGTCCTCTTTTCTTATGCGAGAAGTCATGTAGAGGAATGGAATAGTAGTAAAATTAGCGAGACAGCTAAAACAAAGATGAACATTTCCTGAATAACGTCCAAGAATCTGGATCCAGGTGGAGAGCCTCTGTAGGAAGAAGACCATGTCAGGAAAGACGTAGAGAAAAAACAACTGGAATCCTGGAGTCGGAAGATGTAGTAGGTAAATCATGTAGCCGTAGAAGTAAAAGCACCGCTAACTGCAGGGTGGGAAAAAACATTGTTAATAAAATGTTGCGGTAGGATAATACTTGCCTCCATGTCTTTAATAAAATTAAGACTTTCCTTTGTAAGACTAGGAAAATCTAGATTTTATGGTAAGTCACGGAGGCTCCTGTTATGCTTGTTTAAAGCATATTTATCACCACAGAAGAAGCAGTATGTATACGTTTGCATTAAAAGGTATGAAAAATATTATCATTCGACCAATCAGCCGATCTCAGAATGTCCACAAAACGTGAACCCACTCCAAAAGGCTTTAGACGCCATTGCCCCCCTAGAGGAATGGGCTCCAAAAATGTAGGTATCAGTCCGAGCTAAGGACATCTCCCAGTTATCCCAATGAGCCAGGGTAGGGGAAGAAACTGGTCTATGAGGTTTTCTGAAAGAAATGAGGAGTTGAGTATCAGAGGACGTTCTGAGATTATTTGTTTGCTGTTCATACACTTTCAAACAATTGCCCACACATAGTTCAGGATCAGGAATGAAAGGATAAAACACAGAGTTTAAAATGGCTTTTGTGCGTTTTCGTATATTGAAGAGGTCCCCCTCAGGGGTAAAGTGACACAAAGAAATGTTTAGAGCAGGGTTCTCCAAAGTCAGTCCTGGAGGGCAGGATCGATGGCAGATTTTAAAATAACTACATTTATCTAAATAGGGATATGCTAAAAATCTGGCATGGATCTGGCCCTCCAGGACCGACTTTGGAGAACCCTGGTCTAGAGCTTTGACATTGAAAATACTTTTGATAGAGACAAGACATAATAACACAGTGAGTTTAGCAGACAGCATTTTGAGTGAGTGAGAGATTATCTGGCCAATTTGTAAGCAATTGTTGAACAAGTTACTTACCTTCGGTAACGATATATCTGTAAGAGACATAGATTAGTTATAGATTCCTTACCTTAGAATTACCTCCAGGCGTCAGACTGGATCCGGAAAGCTTTTTCGTCAGCAGTACACCTGCACGTCGAAAGGTGGCATCGGTCAGCTCCGCGTTCGTCGTTGGCGTCGTGGTCGCCGGGATGACGTCGCGGTAGCTACTTAGACGCCGCCCTCGCGCGCTGACGTCAGTTCTGTACACGACTTTCCACACCAGAAGCGCAGAGCCATACAAGACACTGACCACTGGTGCACAAAAACTAGGGCCCTGAAAGGGAGGATGGGTGGGGCGGTAAGGAATCTATAACTAATCTATGTCTCTTACAGATATATCGTTACCGAAGGTAAGTAACTTGTTCATCTGAAAGAGACAATTAGTTATAGATTCCTTACCTTAGAATAGATACCCCAGCAATACCAACCCCAGAGGTGGGTCTGCGAACCAAGTTCACACCAGAAAGTCCTGGAGATCAGAACGCCCAAAGGAGCTGTCTCTCCGGACTTGGCTGTCCAGGCAGTAGTGTTTTGTGAACGTGTGCAGCGATGCCCACGTAGCTGCCTGACAGATGTCATTAAGGGGAACTCCACGTCCCAAAGCACTGGTCGCTGCCGTCGCCCTGGTGGAATGAGCACGCAACCCCACTGGAGGCTCCTTCTTTGCCAAGGAATAGCAAGCTTTGATGCACAAAACGACCCATCTAGAAATGATCCATTTGTGCACGGCCCGACCTTTTTTGGCGCCCACGTAGCCAACGAAGAGCTGGTCATCCACCGGAATTGCTTTGTGCGATCCAAATAAAATGAAAGCACACGTTTTGGATCCAGACGGTGGAGCCTCTCTTCCTCTTTGGAAGGATGCGGAGACGGAAAAAGGTGGGCAAAGTGATGGTCTGTCCAATGTGAAAAGAAGTAACCACTTTGGGAAGGAAGCAAGGAAGGACGAGTTCGAAGGACAACCTTGTCCGGATGAACAGCCAGAAAACGAGGTTTAGAAGAAAGAGCTTGGAGCTCACTCACCCTGCGCGCAGAGGTGATGGCCACCAGAAAGGCAGTTTTTAAAGTCAGAAGCCTGAGAGGACAGTTATGTAGCGGCTCAAAGGGAGCGCACATAAGATACGTAAGAACCAAGTTCAAGTCCCACTGGGGCATTACGAAGGGAACAGGAGGAAAAAGATGAGTAATGCCCTTAAGGAAGCGATTTACAACAGGGGACTTGAAAAGAGAAAGGCTGATCAGGAAGCCTAAGAAAGGCTGAAATGGCTGAGAGGTAGAGCTTGAGAGTGCCCAGAGCAGAGCCCTGCTGGGCCAAAGCAAGGAGGAACAAGAGAACCTCAGAAAGAGGGGCGGACAGGGGATCCACAGCCTTTGCTGTGCACCATGCCACAAATTTGTTCCATCTGCAGGCGTATACCGTCTTGGTGGAGGGACGCCTGGCTGCCAAGATAACATCACAGACTTCGGGAGGCAGGACAAAAGGCGTCAACTGCCGCCGCTCAATCTCCACGCAAGGAAGTGGAGACTGGACAGGTTTGGGTGAAGGACCGTCCCCTGCTGCTGCGACAGAAGATCCTCCCGAAGAGGCAGTCGGATCGGAGGATTGATGGCCATGTGTAGCAGCTCGGGATACCAGACTATTCGTGCTCAATCCAGAGCCAACAGAATGACTTGTGCCCGGTCGCGCTTGATCTTCTTCAGTACTCTGGGCAGAAGTGGTATAAGCGGAAAAGCATATAGAAGACCGCAACTCCACTCGTGACAAAAAGCGTCGCCTAGCGAGTGCCGCCTTGGAAATTCCAACTTGCAGAATTGCTGACATTGCGCGTTCTCTTCGGTGGCCAATAGATCTAACCAAGGCTCTCCCCACTGCTGAAAGAGACCTTGCACCACCTCCGAGTGAAGACTCCATTCGTGATCCATCATGCACCTGCGGCTGAGTTCATCCGCCCTGGCGTTCAGTGAACCTGCCAGGTGTTGAACCACCAGGGATATGCCCTGATGTTCCAGCCATGTCCAGAGACGGAGAGCCTCTTGACATAGGGTCCACGACCCCACCCGCCCTGTTTGTTGCAGTACCACATGGCGGTGGTATTGTCCGTGAACACCTGCACTACTCTTCCCCGGACAGAGGGAAGGAATGCTTTCAGTGCAAGACGGATCGCCCGAAGCTCCAGAAGGTTGATGTGGAGCCCGGACTCCGCCGGAGACCCAGAGGCCTCTGATCTCCGCCTCTCCCATGTGGCCGCCCCACCCCAGAAGGGATGCATCCGTCACCACTGTGAACTCTGGTTGGGGAAGGGAGAGAGATCTGCCGTTGACCCAATACCGGTTCGTTAGCCACCACTGCAATTGGCGTGCAGTGCCCTCCGAGATCTGGACGCAATCAGACAGGTTCCTCTGATGCTGTGCCCACTGGAACTTCAGGTCCCACTGCAGAGCCCGCATATGCCATCTGGTATGATCCACCAGCAGGATGCAGGAGGCCATCAGACCCAGCAGCCGCAGAGTCACTCTGACCGAAACCCGGGACAGAGGCTGAAAGATCAGAATCATAGCCCGAATATCCCGGACTCGCTCCTCAGGAGGATAGACCCGAAACTGCGTTGTGTCCAGAACTGCTCCAATGAAGGGGAGCTTCTGAGAGGGAATCAGGTGTGACTTCGGCACGTTGACAGAAAACCCCAGCGAATGCAGGAGGTCGACCGTAGTCTGGAGGTGGGAGACAACAGCCTGGGGCGAGCCCGCCTTCGACAGCCAGTCGTCGAGATAGGGGAAGACTGGAACCCCTGATCTGCACAGATGAGCTGCGACCACCGCCATCACCTTCGTGAACACCCGAGGGGCGCTGGTAAGGCCGAAGGGGAGCAAGGTAAACTGAAAGTGCTCGTGGCCTACCATGAACCGCAAGTAGCGCCGGTGGGCCGGCAGGACAGGGATGTGAAAGTAAGCGTCCCGCAACGCTACCATCCAGTCTCTAGGGTCGAGAAAAGGTTTTAGCAGTAATTGACAATGGTAAGACTGCTTTATCCACTAGAATTTATTCTCACCTACTGACATCATACAGAGTGACATGCCCCTCCTACAACTCGCACAAAGTCAGCTTAGATCTATCATGCTATTAAGCTGGACATTACAAACTTTGAAGAGCGGTTGCGTGCCCTGGAAGCATTTAAATGCTACTGACTTATTTCTGGCATATAATTTAACAGGCAAGCAGAAAATCATGGCGAAGAAGGGGCGCGACATACACAATGTTAAACGTAAAACATTTAGAGAAATTACCATTTACTGTGGCGGAAACACCATCATCAGATTGGTTAATTCACTGGATCATTTTTTCTGCCGATTTCACTTCACATCCTGTTTGAAACATTTTCAGGTAGGCGGATATGAAGCATTAGGGGAGGGATTTGTACACAAGAAATTAGTCCTTTCAATTACAGGTGTAGAAATGGGGAAACCAAAGTTTTTCTTAGCGGTACAGACTGCGAGAACACTTTCAGCCATTCTTTAGTTTGCAGGAAGATGACACTTCATGGAGCATGTAATGCTTCAAAAGCAAACTTAGCTTTTTATCTGAAGTGTTCCCCAGCTGCTTTAATTCGTTCGGCATTCAGATTACTTTCCAATAGAAGTTATTTGATGTTGAATGACCAAGGTTGCTGTGGGATGAGAACGGGAGTACCCTATGTGGTGACGGTTTCCAGGGTTGTGACCTGTTGTACGAATGTGCTTTTTCCACTGGCTCGAACAGTTAGAGGAGTGACGTTTAAAAAAAAAAACATTCTTTATTGGTGTTTTCAGTTACAAAGTAATATACACGTACAAGAGTAGTAATTGCATCAATTAGATAATAGCACTGTGAATCGCCAGAGATACATTTAGTGACATCAGAGCTATACATGGTATGCTACGAGATATACGACTTAAACAGGTTTGTTACAATACAATCCATGACCATCCAATATCATGCAATCACTCCTTATACTCTTAATCCATGTGTGCTCCAGGGAGTCACAAGTATCTTCCCATCATACAAACATATTAAACAAACAATTATACAAGCATTTGTGGTTTCATTGCCCTATGTCATTTTAGAGGGTAGTCCCCTTGTGGGGGGTAATTGTGTGTGTTACCGTATAAAGGATCTCTATGAGCCTCTGAAAGAGGAGGGGAGGGGGAGATCCACTACTCGGTCAGCCTACCCATCGATCACACCTTTCATACTTCTGCAGGGCCAGAACTAGTACTCCCCTCACTCTTCACTTCATCCACACTCTCTCATGAATAAATATCGTTACTAGCATCCCATGCTCTCAGGACCTCCGTCCACAGACCCGCTCATGGGGACCCCCTCGGGCATCTTCCAGAATGACAACAACCCTTTTCTGTCCAAAATACGGTTTTGGAAACGGTATATAGACGACGTCATCGTGTTCTGGGAAGGCACAGAAGAAAGTCTACATAGTTTCCACGAGTGGATTAACACGCAGGACCAATGCTTAAAATTCACTTACACTGCTGACAAAAAACAACTAGACTTCCTAGACCTAACCATATACGTGGAGAATAACACCATCAGAACAAAGACCTTCTTTAAACCAACTGCCAAAAACAGCCTACTTTCCTACAATAGCTTCCACCCACGTCCACTCAGAGACAATTTACCATACAGAAAGTTCCTCCGCCTCAAAAGAAATTGCAGCGAACTGACAGAGTACAAGACACAAGCAAAAGATCTCTGTTCTAAACTATCAAGGCGGGATTACCCAACCAAAACAGTGAAAAAATGCCAGAAGAGGGCTAGGAACCAACCACTAGAGAGTCTGCTAGAAACAACACCCAAGACACCTACACCTGATATCGTGACCTGCATCACTACGTACAGCATAGCGAGTAACGCAGTAAAAAAGATCATAAACAAAAACTGGCGGATACTAACTTCAGGATCACTAGACTGGCCAAAACCGAGGTTTGCCAACAAGAGAACAAAAAATTACAAGGATATTCTAGTCCATACACGACCTCGAGAAGCAAGAGTGAGAGAAACAAACAACACTCTATGGGACATGCAACCAGTAACTGGCCACTACCCTTGCGAACACTGCTCTGTATGCAAACTAACTACCATCACAAAATCAATCGATCTAACATCTGAACTGAAATGGACCATAAGGCAACACACTAATTGCAACTCGACACACGTAATCTACATGATTACATGTCCTTGCAACCTCAGGTACATAGGAATGACCTGTCGCAAAGTAAAACAAAGGATTTGTGAGCACAGGAGCAATGTGAAGTGTAGAAGAGGACCTACCAAAATGAGTAACCACTACATTGAACAACAACATACTGTTGATGACCTTCACTGGATTATCATTGAAGCCTTAAATGGAATCACTCAAAACGCAGAGAAAATACTTTTTGAAAAAGAACAAAGATGGGTACACCGCCTTAAGACTAACTATACAGGATTGAATGATAATATCCCTTGGCTCAGTATTGCATAAACATCAACATTTTCCATATGAACTATAAATGCTCAGCATAAGAACAATTCTGTTCTTTCTTTTCAATTTTCATTATTGGTATCACAACCAACAAATTCCCAATCCCGAACCCTTCACTTATTTTTAATTATTTTTAATGATCTCCTTAAACATACTACAGTTTCCCCCTCCTTCAGAAATATGAGATGTATCTCACCAAGAAGAAGACACTAACATTTCTTAGTCTTTCTTCGCTGTTAATAGCCATTTAATGGCAACCTGCCTTGCCTTCAGAGAAACCCGGGATCCGGTAGGCAGCATCAGCACAAGTCGTGGAAAGCTGCGACACTCGGTACGAAGGACGAAGAGACTGCATCTCCACAGGAGCACACGTAACGTATTACCTCTGAACTATCACTGAACTGTATCCCTTCTAACCTTACAGCAGTTAATTGCGCCTCCAACAAACTCCCGAAGGAGCCCGCAGTAGGACTATTTAAGGTACGCGCTTCGATTGTAATATTCCGAACCGCCATTTTACTTGTTTTTACAAGCCCCACAATATCGGCGCCTTTTTATCAGTACTTCTGACATAACAGCGCAATTACGCAGGGTGCAATACTACTAATTGTACGCCACATTTTGAACGCGTAATTAGATAAGGATCACGCATATGCTCCAATATATGCCTTAACTCGTGCTCACTACGCGCCGCACTCTGAACGCACAAAACGTGCACACCTAAAAAACATGTGCTTTTATTCATACGTTGCACGACGAACGTAATACATTTAGCGCTACTCACAGCACACGCTGCTCCTATAAAGATCACGTGCTATATCTAAGATGTGTCACATTACAACTAACACAAGTTGTTTCAAGTAGTTGGTGCAACCGTAAGTCAGATGTCTACAACATCCAGAACCAATACGCCCATTATAAAGGTGTCTTAATGTGCTCCAGTCTATTCATCTGTCCCACATGCAGAATCTAAAAGAGTACTGAAGAATTGCCATTTTCTTATTTGCTTATATTTTATTATATTACATACAGTGTTCAAGTTGAACAATGAATATCATCGTCATGAGATATATTTTCTATTTGTATTTACGTTTTAGAATTATCCTATTTGTCTCCCTTTGTTTCTTTCACTGCACATTCTAGGTACTTCTGACCTCTGTTTAGAGAAGCAACCTCTGAGCACAATTTGGATTTGGACAAATCCATTTCCTTGACTTTTTCTAGGTCCTGACGAAAGCCCCCCGACCCACATGGGCAACTAAGGGGCTGAAACATGTCGACCACCACCCTGGACTAACTAGTGCAGTGGACTCATAATATGTTCCACTACGCACAACACTGTTTTTACTTTTCCCCATGCTCCAAACTGAATAAAGTTTTAGTTTAGGTGGCATGTGGACTCTCCTTTTTTAACAAAATCACTCCACTTGAGCACCCTCACTTTTTCACTATTTCTGATCACTACTGAAACCACCAGTGGTTCCCTCCAGGAGGAGGAAGCATGAAAGAAACCCAATGATGAGGCTGTCACGTATCTGACTAAGGCGGAGAATCAAGATATACCGCCTATCGACCTGTCTACGTGAATGAGATTTTTTTTAAACAAAGACGGGTAGAACTCCTGAACCCTGGTAGCAGGTACAAGTGATCCATTCCCCCTTGATTTTTAATGACTAATAGGAAGCTGAATGGATCATCGCTTCTTCTACCTCCCCCACCCTTGATTTCAATACGTTAAGCAGCGCGCAGCTGTGGGAGTTTTTTCCAGTTTTTTCCAATTTGGAATTTTTGAAAATCCCCTCAAGAGACATCTCTCTCTTCACAAGCCACCGATTTGGATCGGCTTCCTCACAAAAAACTTTTATGATGGCTGAGAACTTAGGCCTAAGTTACTCAACAGATGAGATAAATGCAATTCTTTCTTTACCCTCACTACTACAAGACAGTGACCTGACCAAGACCCTGGCACAAAACAACGATTGGGATGACCTATCTGAAACCAAAAAAGAACAAGTGAAAACCGCTATTCATGGCGTAATCATGACTGAATACCTTCGTGTGAACGCCGCACCGAGAGGACTCTGGGTTCACAATGCCCCACGTATCTTTCTCCAAGACCTAGCTTTTCGGAAAGACTGGTCAGCTATTTCTTGGAAATGTACCAGAGACTACCTTGTATTGATTATCAAAACCGCGACAAGACTAACAGAAGCTCTAACAATCAAAATACAACTAAGTGAGGCAAAACTAAAAAACATGGTACACATCACAGTTTACAAAAAGAGATTGGAGGAAATCAACCGCGAAATGAACGAGACCAAAGAATACATAACCCAGAACAAAATACAGAAATTGGGCAAAGATTTGAAACGTTTTTCCATGGAAAAAATGCACCCCTATAGTAAGGATGACTACAAGGCACCAGATACTCTGACTGAAAATGACACTAGCAGTAATTCAACTGACAACTCAGACTGGAGTGGTGAAGAAACAGGACAACCACGTAGAAACAGAGGAACAAACAGACGTCAACAACGCCGCAGACACAACACATGTCGTAACCACAATACGGAGATCAACCACCACCGCTCTTTCAACCTTTTGCGCCAAATTACCATGGATGGATGAACCCATACACCACAGCACCCCCACCATTCATGGGACAATACATGCAACAACCGCCTTTTTTAGGGAGAGGCCAACCCAACCAAAGGGGAAGAAGGAAAGGGGTAACCTGGACAGATCTAGAAAGACAAGTCCTAACCAGGAGTATGTCGAGCAAGTCGAAAGAAAACCAGGAACAAGCACGACCCACTCATAATCAACCTGATAGATATCACCCTCACCGAAGAGCAAGAGAATGTTCTCAACAAAGGTTTAGGTTTTGTGCCAACACCATCACTAGATGTTTTCAAGAGACAATGTGAGATTGCTGAATTCTGCAGAAAACTGAAACTCAAGGCCTTCTTTAAAGACCAAAAGGAGAGCCCCGCCAATGGCGACACCACGCTAAGACCAAAATCGACCTTCTGCCCATTGAATCACCAAATCCCAATAGAGATCCAGACTTTTGAACAGGCCGTCATGAAAGAAACCCAATGATGATGCTGTCACGTATCTGACTAAGGCGGAGAATCAAGATATACCGCCTATCGACCTGTCTACGTGAATGAGGGTTTTTTTAAACAAAGAGGGGTAGAACTCCTGAACCCTGGTAGCAGGTACAAGTGATCCATTCCCCCTTGATTTTGAATGACTAATAGGAAGCTGAATGGATCATCGCTTCTTCTACCTCCCCCACCCTTGATTTCAATAGCCTCACTAGACTCATCATCAGCACTGTGACTCTCCTAGCCTTCGCGACAATCTTCGCCACTGTCTCGCACTCGTGTGTGATCCTATATTGTAACATTCAGAGCACCCCATGATATCTGCATCCCTGCAGCTCACCAATACGGGGCTCGGACTCTCACCTCCGTGGCACTCTCGCCCGCAGCCACTCAACCTGGCACCACTGTTTCGCCCACGGGGGGCACACACACAGTATCCTCCCAGCTCTCAAGTAGGGGTTTCACTGGGTCTCGGAGGTTGCCCCGAGCATAGGCCTCACCACAGCCCTCTTCACCCAGCAACTGGGTCAGGACTCTCCTTGACTTTAAACTGGGGTCCAGATGTGTTTCTGCCTCCCTTAGTGTGTCGTTGTTCCCCCCTCCTCGAACTTGGGCTCCCTCCATGAGACTAGAGGGGTCCCGGCCTCCCCGACCTCCACTCGGTCCCCTCGGCAGGCTCCCAGGGCGGTCCCGCTTACCTCCACTGCCATGGTCCTCCACGGGACGCGGGGGACGCCCTCTGCACTATGCCCGCCAGGGGCCAATGACGGCCCTGGAGCCTTCTCCTTTTGTGGCCGTCTCCGCACAGCCGGCAGAGAGAGAGTCACAGAGGTGCCTCCAACGCTGCAAAGCCGAAATTCCCGGTCCACAGCGCCGCACCAGGAATCACTTTACCCGGGCCAGGGGGCCAGCTTCACCTGTCCTCTCCGTCGGATCTCAAAGGAGGCCCCACTCAGGCGCACCCCCACAGCAGCCACCGTCCAGGGACTCCTCCTGGAAGCCACTCGTTTCACAGTAGGCCTCTGCATACGCGACCCCGTGCCCACGCGTACCTTAAAGGCTCCTGCAAAGGCAACTCCCTTGTTTCAGAGCAGGGGCCGCCAGGTCTCTGGTGGGCCTCTGAAGTTCCCCCTGCGGGGTGTCGGCTCGTCCATTCCTTAGGGAGGAGGGTCAGGAAGGCAGAGGGAGCACACCTCAAGGCTCCACCTCCTGATCGGGTCCCGCCGCCGGGCTGTCCACCACGAGGAGGCCCAGACTGGCCTGCAGCCTGCATCGCGGCTGTCTCAGCCCTTTCTCTGGCCATCGGCGCCATCGTCCCAGGAGGCTCTAACTAGCTCTCCGGTGCTGCACCAAGGCTCCCAGCCTGCAGATATTTGGTCCGGGGCCACTGCCACCCCTCCAGCGGATCAGTGCCTCAGGATTAGTGATGGGCCCGAGCGGAGCAGATTGTTCACACGTCCGCTATCTTCCCTGCCTTAGCCACACCTCCTTCAATTTCTATTTTTAATGTGAACTTTGATAGTCTGAGCAGACTGAAAGCCTAATTGTTTCAGAAGGAAGTTTCTTTAACATCTACAAGAGAGACGTTTGATCTTCAAGTTGCACAGGCTTCTTCTGAAATACAATCGCTACTACGCACTAACCTCAAACAACACTTCAGAAAACTTGTGCACAGCATATTTAATGCTTCAAATACTGCAGGAATTTTTCAAAATTTTTCAAAATGATTTGGCCTAGGTTTGTTAGAACTTTCCAGACGGTCTTTAGAGTGATTCCATCTTTTATACACTCCTTGATTTCCAGTATCTTTGAAGGGATACCGCTGATTCTATTTCTGATTGTCGGGATCCTGCTTCTATTTTTGTGTGCCCCGCAATGGATGTTCCGCCCCTGGCCGAATAGGAATATCACTACCGCATGTGCTGATGGATCGTGACAGCATGATACAGTACTTTGGCACGCCCTTACTTCAGGAGCTGAATGATAACTGGTATTTGTCCTTTAGACTTGTATGGTTACATTGCATACAGCCTGTGTTCCGCTGTTTGCTGTGCACTTTCGAGTGTGCGTTGGATATATAACTTGGAATGCAAATGATACAATCTATGGATGTGGAACTGCTAATGACTCCGTTAAGAATCCATTTTCAGAGATTTCCTATGCGATTGCCGTAGCTACAAAAAGCATATTATGACCCTTCTTTGGATGCCTTGGCTCCGGGATTTTGAGAACCTGGCTCATCCTCTGCGGATAGACTACTGGCTTTCACTCCATCAGCAGCTACTGATTGGGTTGGACACAACCACGCTTGTTCTTTAAAACGTGTGATAAGGGCACCAATGGAAACATCGTCTGCGGAAGCAGGAAACAACATGGTTTCTAATGACTCTTGTAAAATTCCAAACTTTCACAGAGTTTCAGTATTTTTAATTTGGCATCATTTTCATTGCAAAATTGTTTTACACCAGACTGGCTTCCGGAAGAAACACGCACACCGGTAAATAGGGAGTTAGACCACTCCAAGGTATCTGGTAGAAGCGCCTTCACCCTATGCTCTCTAGGATAAGTACTGGTAAGTAGGAGTACAATTATATGTATTCATTTAATCAATGTAATAATCATAATGTTTGAATTATTCATCTGTTTCACCATTCTTGTAATGCTGGTAACAATGCTTTGTTTCTTTCTACTAATCGTTGCAGCACACGTATTTTACACAAGAATCCAACTGCTTAAATAAATGTTTAAAGTGCCAATGTGTCTATTTCTTGTGTCTCCCTTTGGGCATGCCCGAGTTAACAATGAAAGGGTGGACCTGTTTTTACGATTTCCTTGAGGGAATTAGGGTTGTCATGTTCTCAGTTTGCAGACACCATCAGGTACCCTGTAAGGTTTAGGTGTCCAGATGGTGCACTGTGAGCTAGTCAGGAACTATGTTAACATATTCTGATGCTATGAGTGGACGTAGTTCCCATAGTTATGAAGCTTATGTTGCCCAAATGCACAGTCTTACCGAATTAGTAGGAAATGTACAACAGAGTTTTCCTTACATGCTGTGACTGTTTTCATTCAACTTCCAATTTGAGTCTCCTCTTAAGTAGGATAAGCTGTGCTGCTCACACCATTGTCTTGCAGTAGGAAGCAGATGAATGTGAAAAAGCCCTTGTATTAATTTGGATACTTTACATTCGAGACTATACAGCCATCACTGTTAGATCCTCATTCGTTCCTCTGCATGAATGGCATTAAAGACATACTAGTGCTTGTCCCTACCACTACTTTTAGTTTTTAAGAACACTGCGGGAAAGAGGGGATAGTAAATATTTCTCACATAAAAAAAGATAAGCACATATCCTCAAGTCAGTTCTAAGCACAATGGTGAACATATAAAGATGATCTAATCTAGGATTTAGAATTTTGCATACCCAGAATTCTTTTTTTAACTGCATATTTCATGAAGTTCACTGTAAACTGCAATGTGTATTGCTTTTGGTTATCTTGCATGTAAGCAGTTAAATGTCATGTTATGTGTATTTGTAAAGCGCACTATCACCTGCAAAGTTATCCTGGCACTGAGCAAGTGTGTGTGCCCAGCCCTTCCGATCGTAGCTTGGTAAATTGAAAAGCCAGGTCTTCATCTTCTTGAGGAATTTAAGAGAGGAGGATGCCCTAATGTGGACTGGGAGGCCGTTTCACGCTTTAGGAGAAATGTGAGGGAACGCCTGTCCTCCTGATCTGGTTCTGTTAATGCATGGGATGTGTGCAAGTAGGAGTACCGTGAATTAGAGGTGCCTCGGTGGTTGGGGGAGGGAAATGCAATGGTTCAGGTAGGTGGGGCCTAAGTTGTTTAGGGCCTTGAATGTGTGTATATGGAGTTTGAAATGGACATGTTTGTGTATCAGGAGTTAGTGGAGTTCCCTGAGGTATGGTGTGATGTGAGTTCTGTGTTGGAGGTTGGGAATGAGCCTGGTTGCCAAGTTCTGGATGGTTTGTAGTCTTCTAGTATGTTGCTTAGTGATTCAGATGTATAGGGTGTTCCAGCAGTTCGACTTGCTGGTGAATAAGGCATGAGCGACAGTATTTTCTAGTGTTGCTTGGGAAGCATTTGAATATTTTTCTGAGCATCTTAAGGGTCTGGAAGAAGGATGCAGTGACAGCGTTGACTTGTGCAGTCATGTCCAGTTTGCTGTTGACTAGTCTGAGATTTCTGGCGTGGGTATTGGGTATGAGTCCGAGTTCAGCCGACCACCAGTTGGAGTCCCATGGTGAGGTATTCTTACAGAAGATCACTACTTCTATCTTGATGGTGTTGAGCTTGAGACAGTTGGCTTTCATCCAGTTAGCGACTTCAGTCATGCAGGCGGTGAACTTGTTTCTTTTGTTGGGGGTCTTGTCCGAGAGGGAGAGTATGAGTGGCATGTTGTCGGCATAGGAGAGAATGTTTATGTTGAAGGTGCGGATGAAGCCTGCCAAAGGGATCAAGTATGCATTGAAGAGGGTGGGGCTGAGCAATGAACCTTGAGGCACTCAGCAGATGAGTTTGCGGGCTTTCGAGGAGTAAGGTGCCAGATTGACAGCTTGTGTTCTATCCATTAAGAAGGAGCAGATCTAGCAGAGAGCAGGTCCTTGGATGCCAATCTTGAGCAGATGCCTAATGAGGTTGGAGTGTGAGACAGTGTCTAATGCTGCAGAGGTGTCCAGGAGATTAAGGGCTGCCATGTCTCCTCTATCAAGGATCATGTGGATGTTGTCTGTGGCAGTGATGAGTGCTGGTTCTGTACTGTGGTTGGGCCTGAACTGGACTGCATGGCATCGAGGGGCTGGTGGTTGATTAGTTTCTCAAAGGCCTTTGCCGGGTATGGTAGGCGGGAGATGGGTCTGTAGTTGGAAACCATGTGGTTTCTGGGACAGGGGCATGGTGGTGGCATGTTTCTAGGTGTCCAGGAATATAGCTGAATCGACAGAGGAGTTCAAGATAGGTGTTTGTGCTTCGCTGATTGCTGAGAGTCCTTTGTTGAAGGAGTAATAGGGGCAAGGGTCAAATGGGGCCCCTGAAGTGGATGATCTTCATGGTAGCTAAGATTTTGATGGTGGTGATGGTGGGCCAATGCTGGAGGTAGGTCTGTGGTGGTGCAGGATAGGTATGCTGAAACTGACGAGGGCATGGTCTGTCCAGGTCAGAGTTGCAGGCTTGTTAACTGTGATGTTCCTGATTGAGAAGAAATTGGGTTCAATGCGTGTCCAGCAGTGTGGGTGGGCTCTGTAATGTGCTGAGTGAAGCCAAGGTTTGCAAGGGTTTCTAGAAGGGCCATAGAGTATAGGTCGGTGTGGTCTTCTAGGTAAAAGTTAAGTTTTCCGAGGAAGATGAAGGTACTGGCGTTGATAATGAAGGGTATGGCAAAGTCTGTGATGCTGCTGGTGAAATTGGTGCAGGGTCCTGCGGTCTGTATAGGCAGGTTCCATCCAGAGAGAAGTTGGCTGTGGTGCATACCTTGAAAGTGAGGTGTTCCATGTGGCTGGTGGGGGTGTCTAGGTAGGTGGTGCATCTGAAGGTTATCTTTAAATACGATGGCAACTCCACCTCCGGGCACGTGCTGACTGTCTTGCCTTTTGATCTTGTAGCCAGTCGGGATGGATGCAGTGATGTCCACGGTAGAGGCAGAGATAAGCCTTGTTTCTGTGAGGCACAACAGGTCCAGATCATGTTTGTGCAATATGTCCAATATCTCTGTGCCATGTTCAGTGAGTGAGCAGGTGTTGAAAGGCATGCACATGCGTGTGGCATGTTGTGTGGGTGCTATTTGGTCTGTTTGAGTGTGTCACTGGTTTCTGTGAGTGTGAGATAGTGGGGAGCTGGGTGCTGTTGGTGCCGGATTGGTGGGTATGGGAGAGTGCAAAAAAAACAGTAAAAATACAGCCAGTAAGATTAAGAATATTGAAAAGCGATCTAAACATAGGATACTCAATGGAAAAAACAGACGTATATTAGGATCAAAAAGGAAAAGAACATTGGTTTCTACCATAAAACCGGGGAAGGGATGTTAAATATAATCCAGTAGGCAATCCTCATCTATTTTTGTTTTTAATAAATATAGGCATGCTTACGTTCTATCGATCTGTGGCGTGTGATATATCATATGTTTTAGGGTTTAATTATCTTCTATCATTCTATGGAACCTTAGTGCCCCCAGGCAGATGTTTACTTATAGTCTTGATTGTAGAAGCACTTCCTAATGCAATCAAGCTTATGAATCTTTCTAGAGTGGCTGGACTACATTGTATTACGGCATGCACTTAAGAAAGAAATGCCAAATGATGAGCCCATCATCTCCAATCAATTGCTGGATCATCCAGAATAGAATAAGCACCCTCTCCTGGAAGGGAGGGCTGATTAAACCAATTTAAAAAAAAGGCAATAGCATTGATTCAGCACCCTACCATTTTGCTGGATATGGCCCAAATAGTTTCTCTAAATGTGTTCTGGGGAGCTTTAACGATTGGTCTAGATATAAATAGTCGGTCCCTAAGGAACAATTTGGTTCCATGTTGGGTAAGCTACAATGGACCCATGCTTTATCCTTTAGGACGTGTCTCAGAGGTGCAGTACGGCTAAGAGGACTCTATATTGCTGTTTGTAGACTTCAAAGCTGCTTCTAATGCCGTAGATCTCAATTTGGGTCTAAATTAGAGACTCTGGTTATTCCTCCTGAGTTCCTGTCAATTACACACCTGATTCATTCAGATAATTAGGCCCAAGTAGAAGTCTCATTAAGTGGAAGATTAACAGACAAAATTCCAATTAGAAATGGTTTAAACAGAGCTGTCTGTTGGCCCCCATATTGTTTTGTTTGTTTTTAGACAATTTGCTTCCAATATTGGCCCATTCAGTTACACCTAAAACTTGAAGTTGTCAGTAACACTGGCTCCTTTTGTTTGCCAATGATTGTATGATACTAGATCAAACTTCAATAGGGCTTCAAGAAAACATTATTTATTAAAAGTCTAGTGTGATACCAACAAATTCTGAATTATTACAGACAAAAAATGATGTCCATGGTGAAAAGAGAGCTTATACTCTTGGTGGTTAACAGCTACCAACTTGGCAGCTCCCTCTCGTTTCGATAATTCATAAGGGGCCTTCGCTAATGATGCATTGATAAATGCAAAAACAGGTAAATTATGCCCATGGTGATCTATGGTTGTGAAATTTTAAAGTCAGGAATTTTAAAGTTTTCTGAGGTTAAGGGTATGGTTGTTGAAAAAAGCTTTGTACCTTCTAATAATTGTGATGGTAAAAGTTATCAGAACTAAGCTAGAACTATGCTCTTGGGATAGAATAGCAAAATGCTGAGTGTCCATTTTATAAAATTAAATTAATGAAATTTGACATGTCCAAGCTTTCTAAATCTTGTCATTTAGACATTCTTGAAGGTTTTTAAGAGCGACAATGATCTAGCATAAAAAAGCATTAATTTCTTTTTGATTCTTTACCTCCCACCCCATCTGGTTGTGAGTAGATTGAGCTTCTTCAACAGTCATAAGTGCTGACTTTAGGGCACCTGGGCTCACCAACATATGACACTTTATACAAATACATCAATAAGAAATGCCCTTCTTAGATTAAGATTAGTGGTTACTTTAGGGTGGCAGTTGGGGGATCTAATGTTGTTTATTAAGCCCAACAATGGTAAATGTATTTGTTTCTTAAATGATAAAATGATTCTTCTACATGGGCTCATATTTTATTTGGTTGTAGTTGATTTTTAAATATACTTTTTTTGCCTATGTTTTCAAGATATTATATTTTACCAGTACAGTGGCTATGAACCTAGAGAGCGGAATGAAACATGATGTTTTAGAATACGCCACAGGAAACTTTATTTGCACAGTAAAAAGAACCATATTTCAGGGTTTTTTTTTATTATTTTGAGACCCCCTTCTCTATGTAATAAATAAGCTTGATACAAGTCAAATTTCCAGCCACTAAAAAAAAAAAAAAATGTTGATGTTGAACATTTACTTTCAAAATAACAATAGTCAAAAATGCTAAATCGCAGTGGTGAAAAGCAGGGTGCAGGGGGTGCAAGCCGCTATCACCAATATATTATTTTAATTGATCACAACACTTGGAAAGCCAAGCAAAATGTTTGTGTATGCTATTATCCTATAACTAAAGATGTTTCTGGATATCAAAAAGGAAAGCTGACCTGACTAAATGTAGATGACAAGTTGTCACATGTTAGGGTGAGTAAAACATGTTTTGCACAATTTATGGAAAAAATTCAAATCAATGTGTCAGTAGTTTTATAAAAAACATTATTTCATGAATGGAAATAAACCAAAGGGATCACAACTCCAAATTATTTAATGCAGTGGTTTGTACTCACAGGTGATCCTGGGGTAATTCTGGACACAACTAAAGGCAGCTTCTGGTCAACACCACCCTATTTCAAATAAAACAAGCAATTCAAGATCAAGACCGAACATCACTTGCATTAAAGCTACACAAGATAAGGCTGCATTTTTAATCACCTGTAAATTGCCACATATCATGCCCTCATACAAGAAATACTGTGCGACACTGTAAACCTGTTTATGCAAATACAATTTTGTGAAACAGTCTTTCAAAACAAACATTGCCAAGTGTTGATTTGTCCCACAGAACAGGAGGTCGCCAGAGAAATTGAAAGGTTTACTCACATTTGTTACTGTATCTTATAAACTCTCAATCATAGCCACCTTTTTAATGCGATCAAAGACAATAACAACCTGGTTTAACACTCTTCATCAAAATAAAACTAGCAAAAAAAGCTAAGAGCCCAGGCCCATGGTGGGTGTAGAGGTGTGTTTAAGTCAAGTAGCAAGGGAACAAGTGTATGTTTATAGTAGACACCACCTTACCTGAAGCTGATAAGGCAGGGGAGAGCACATTATTAATACTGTGATACAGATGTAGTGTGTCAAGAACTCAACAACTAATTTGCATCTGGCTTAAGAAGAGGTTGTGAAGTGTTACCAATAACAACAATGTAAGTGGTGGTTCATCAATCAACAGGTCAGGAGTATTCAAATCTGACTGAACATTACTTGGTTGGCCACAGAGAAGCAGAACATGAAGCACAACCTGTTGATGGTGCTGGGTACTGAACAGGCACAACTTCCTGCCGCAGTTAACCACCCAGCTGTCATGGTAGAAAAGGCCTGCCAAATCTATTAGCGGGACTTTCTTCACAATGCTGGAGAATGTAACAGGTTGCGGAGAAACAACCCCACTTTGTGCTGTATTCTTCTGTCAGAAAGATCCCTAATCTAAATTTAATTTATAGGGAACGTCGTAATTCTGGATGCAACTGGTCTTAAAAAAGCCAGGGGTCTCAGATATTAGTGTCATAAAAAGGTGTCCCGCATATGTCTTTATAAGGTACCTACCTATGTCATGGCCTGAGGCTCTAAGAATATGAGAACGTTTCGTGAAGTACGATATATATTATTGTAAGTACAAGAGACTTAAAAAAATGTACACAACACCTTGTACCGACACAATTTAACAATGCGACATATCAATACAAAAAATAATTCACACAAAGGTGCAAGTAGACATTTCACTTTTGGTAGACTCTTAAGCTTTCCCAGTAGGCCATGTACCAGTACTTACTCATGACAGAAGTGTTTGAGTTAGGATGAAAAGCACCCTCCAGGTCATTATAGACAAGACCTCAAGTGGTGGAGTTGGTGTGATTGTAAGAGTTATTTTGGGTGTTGTATTCATGTCTTGATTCTATTGAACTAATCGGACTGCCACACTTGATATCAATAATTTGCAGGTGAAAATTTCAGGGCTGGAGACAGTGTCCATAATGACCTTGAGCGAGGTGGTCACCCAAGTCTGGCCTATAGTATTTTATTTTAAATTCTGCATTCCGCCCTTAGCTATGTGCCTTGTTTATTTCCACAATCAAATTCTTTGTCTGAGTACCTGTGTGTAGAACAAGTTACTTACCTTTGGTACTCTTTTTCTGGAAGAAACTCAAGCTAACCACAGATTCTTCACCTTGGAATATTCCCCAAGTGTCAGACTGGATGTGGAAAATCTTGAGCAGTACCTCTGCACACCGGTAGGTGGCATCGGTCGACTCTGCGTCAATGTCGTCCGCTTCAGAAGTAACATCGCGGTGTACACACAGAAGCCACTCCGGTGCGCTAACATCAGTTTCTTTCATGGCTATTTCCACATCAAAAACGTGGAACCAATTAAAAAACAATGTTTGACCAGAGTGCAGTAACTAATGGGGTCTTTTAGGTGACAAGCCCAGTTCGCAGAACGTGAGAAGATGGGAGGGTCAGTGAGGAATCTACTGGTTAGGCAGAGTCTCCACCAGAAAAATTGTCCAGACAATGCAGTCTCTCTTCCTCTTTAGAAGGATGAGGTGGAGCAAAAAAAGTAAGCAAAGTGATGTTCTGGCCAACATGAAAGAAGGGTCGGAATGAAAGAGGCACTCCTCCAAAAGACCAGTTTGTCTGGAGAAAAGGTGGTGTACAGAGGGTGATTTGACTGAGTCTGAAGTTTGCTGACCTTCCTGGCCGATGTAATGGCCACTAGGAAAAGAGTCTTTATTGTTAATTGCAGCATAGAGCAGCTGTGCAATGGTTCAAAGGGAGAACACATGAGGTATGTAAGGGCCAGGTGAATGTCCCATTGGGCCATCACGAAAGGGTTAGGAACAAACAAATGTTGTAAACCTTTCAAAACCTGAGTCACAACTGGTGATTTGAACAGGAAGGGTTGATCCTGCAGCTGCAGGAAAGCTGAAACAACAATAAAACAAACAGCAATACCTCCGACAGAGGAGCAAAAAGAGGGTCCACGCATAGCTGCCAAGGTTTCAGATTGCTTATGTGTGACATTTTCATAATTTCAGTGTAATTATGAGTGACATTCAACGTCTATCAGTGACACTTTCTCCCGAGCAAAAATAAAGCAATGAAGGCAAAGGAAACATATAAATATCAGAAATCACACCCATTTGAGCAATGAGAAACTCTAGGAGATCTTAAAACATGCTGCAAAGCACCAGAAACATAGCTGCCAAGTTTGCAGACTACTTAAGTGTGACGTTTTGGTGGTGTCAGTGTGCGAATGAGCAGGGCTACTGGAATTATGTGATTGTGCAGTGATTTTTGCATAGTTGTAGATTTGCCACATAATCCTTCATCTGCTGCATAATCTGCAGATTAAAAAAGAAATGTTTCTAGCTCAGATGGTTCAAAAGTTAGTAAAAACACATTGACACCTGTTGCCGCGCAGTGGAAGGCCCTTTCCAAAGGTTGACTGGTCAACTTTAGGTAGTTTATTTCTATATGTGGGTGTTAAACTGGTACTAATGAGGCACAACTAATGCCCACACAATGTTAACAAGCTTAACAATGACAAATTAATGAAGTAGTACCATCACAAAATGTGTCGCATAATTTGCCTTTTCTTCTCCCCTTAATTTACTCAACTCTGCCGCATAATTTGACCCTCCCTTGCCGCATAATTGCAGTGGCCCTGCGTATGACTGAAATTCTACAGTCAAATGAGCAACACTCTGAGTGATACTTTCTCGAAAGTAAATTTAAGCAGTAATTAACCATTACTAAGATCTGTGAAAGGGCTCCTGGTCTTTGGAGTTTCCAATCGCTCCTCTGTTCTCTCTTCACACTGCTTTTATCTGCAGTCTTTCACCGTTAGCCACTTGTTCCCTCTTTTTCTCCACATCTTTTTGAAAACCTTAATCTGCATATATTGCATCATCTCTTTCCTCATCCTCATTTGTTTTTCAATATGTCCTGCATGCACTACTTGTATTGCCCCAGTCATCACACACCTACCCACCCGCTCTTCCCTCATCTTAAACCACACTTTTCTTTTTATGCAATCAATATTTCGACATCTGCGTATTACTCCTGCACACATTTTTATATAAAATAGAAATCACAATTGGCCTACATGTGAACATCTCTTTACTGAGAGGCCAAGGCTTGGATAGTGTAAACAACTTAATTCGACCCACTGTGGGAAGCTCTCTATGCCTTCAGCCTCAGCCACATAGCTCTCTATCATGCCCCATAATACTCACTCACAAGCTTTAACTAGCTCAGACACCTATAACCAACCAACAGAGTGCACTGTAGTAGATTCATATCTGTTTCATGAAAACACTGCAGAAACAACATCGTATGGAAAATGCAAATAATTTTAGGGAATGTAAGATACAGTCAAAATTGTTTTAAGGGTTTGGATTTTCTTATAATACGTCACTCTGGGGCACGGTAGGTACGTACCCCAGTGAAACATAAGTAAAAAAATGCCAAGCCCGAATCTATGTATGTTTTCTTCTCTGTCACACCAACTCCAATGGCCGGGGCTGTCTCAAACGTCACATGGGAGTCTTGTTTTTGCCCATGAAGGCAGGTTTGCACAGCAGCTTCGGGGTGGCCGGTCCCGGCATAGGTGATAGGTCTGAGAATCTGTCCCGGACAAGATGTACACGTTCTTTGCAGCAGGCATATTAACCCTCTGTGCTACATCAGGATGGGTGAAAACTGCCACTGACAGAATGCTGATGTTGGTCCAGCAGGAACATTATTCACAAGAGTTATCTTGGCATGATTTTAATTGTTGCCCAAAAACTCCTGGAGACACAAGGGTTTCGGCAGAAGGTGTTTTTTAATTGTGAAAACATCGTCGTGGTTAAAAGGGCCGATTCCCTGACTCCTTCTCACTCGCAGGTGGAACCAGTAATTTTAAAACAAACGTAAGCAGGTTCAGCAATGGCTGCACCCGCTTCCAAATACACAGAACACACGAGCCTCTGCACTGCAAGAAATAAAAGTGAAACCAAATTGAAAACACTCCATCAGGAGAGGGAAGCCTGACGTGCTGAACATGCGGGACCCTGCACCACAACAGCTGAAACAAACGCAACTCTATTATTAAAAGAAAAATGTTTCCTACCTTACAACTCGAACCAACTTAAAACTTTGGGAAAAGGAGGCCACTGCACTTCGAGGAAAGCCAAGCCGATAGTGTGTCTCAACTGTGTGCTACACCATCCTGCTGCCGTGGCTGCCCTGAAGTGTTGAGGTCAGGGAGGACAATCAAACTCCCGCCGGCGGCACGGGCAGCTCCTGGGGGCCCAGGTCCATTGGCAGAAAATTGAAGAAAACAAGCATTGGCATAGCCAATAGGTCTCGCCTTTGGGACCTTATATAAGTGTTTAGCCATGCAGCAAATTATCCTGGATGCTGCGCCACCAGGGCATGGAGAGCTATAGAATTGCTACACACTAGGTTATGCAGTCTGATTTAGGAATACAAGCTTGCCTTAGTAAACAGAAGCAAATGGGGCTGCATTCGGATGCCAGCTAACATAATTAAAGTACTAGAAAATACAAAGTTACTTAATCTTGATTACTGTCTCACGAATGCAGACATTATTTAATGCCAACTTTAAGAGAGCATTGTACGAGACATTCACTCCTAAACGCGAAGTACTTCCAGTTTACACAAGCAGGGAAGGGAAGGGGCGGTCCTTTCAGGGCGGTGCAGGACGGTCGACCAGCCATTCCCATTTTGAGCTCACATGAAATGCCCCACCCTTGCAGCGGGCAATAGCTCTCCTGGCAAAGAGATTTGGTTGCAGTGCATACATCGTATGTATATATTTTTTAACAACTGGGGTACTGGGTTTGAGTCTCGGCATTGGCTTTTCCCGTGCAAGTCTTGGTATCGGCTCTCCCCGTGCCTAAGTGAATTGCCAAGAATCACAGAATGTTAAGCCAATGCCATAACATCACGAGCTGCTGACTTTGGAACAGACTTTAAGTCTTGGCACCGGCTCTCCCCGTGCCTAAGTGATTTTCCCAAACTCACAGAATGTGAAGCTGATGCTAAGGATCTCTTTAAAAAAACAAACAACATAGCTAAAGTTGATAAAGTATGCCAAAGCGTTTATAAAAAAAGTGATTAAGTTGAGCCGCGGCCTGTGGGAAGAAACAGAAGCAACAGGGCTTGGGAGGGGTCTCGGCATTGGCTCTCCCCATGCGCAACTGATTTGTTTGGCCAAGGCAATCGAGGTAACTGGTGTATTTATTGTAAATAAAAAAAGCTGTGATTGCCGTGTGTGTTTTCAAAATGCTATCCTCGTGCGAGTCTCGGCAACGGCTCTCCCTTTGCCTAAAGGATTTACCCTAAATCACAGAATGTTAAGCCGACGCCGTAACATCCCGAGCTGCTGACTTTGGAACTGGGGAACCGGGTTTGAGTCTCGGCATCAGCTCTCCCCTCGTGCAAGCCGTGGTACTGGCTCTCTCCATGCCTAAGTGATTTGCACAGACTCACAGAATGTGAAGCCGAGGAACTAAAAACAAAAAGCAACAAAAGATAAGAAAAGACGCTAATCGCTAATGTGTTTTTGAAATAAAAAAAAGGATTAAAGTGAGCTGCGATCTGTGGGAAGAAACAAAAGCAACGGGGTGTGGGAGGAGTCTCTGCATCGGCTCTCCCCGTATGTAAGTGCTTTGCTTTGTTTGGCCGAGGCAATCGAGGTGACCTGTGTATTTATTGCAACAACAAAAAACGCAGCACTGGATTAGCAAGCCATGGTGGGACGCACGAAACCTGCACCAGACATACCGAATACAGGATTCCCATCCTCTGAACCGGGTGAGCAGACCTGGTGGAGCTGCGGCGGCGGCGCTGCAACGGAGCCCAGAGTTTCCCTTGCGGGAGCGAGCAGGGGCACCATCTGTTTTCAAGATAATTACAAACAGATGGCGTCAAAGCTCGCTCCCGCAAGGGAAACGCCAAACGTGCACGCGTTGCAATAGAAAGCAATGCAAAACGTGCACGTTTTTGGCCAAAATGCTGATCGATTCCAAAAGGTCCCCTCCTATGCAGCGTATGCACGCTGCGTAGGCGAGACCTAAAAACCACATAATAATGCCTGCCTCACGCTGAGTCCGAACCGTGCAATATAGTCGGAGTCTGTTCACGTGACCTGACAGACTGGCGCCAGCGGTCGGGTCCCACTCTGCAGAGGGCGCCAATTTGATAGTAAATATGCCCATGTGTGATCCTCAGCACATAGTGTCCCAGGCGGCCGCCAAAAGGTGTCAGTGGCACTAATAGGGAGTGGGTGGAGTGGCAGGCCCACTGAGGGCAGGCCCCGCCCGGCAGGTGTCACTGTCTCGGTCCGGTGACGTCAGGCCTCGGCTGTAGTCTGATTGACTCAGCCGCGCCGGCGCCGTGGGCGGGAATTTCAATGCAGCAGCCTGGAGCCAGTTAGATACATTTGTAGCAGCAGTGGTGAGTGCCCAAGATTAACTGTTATATGACTGAGCCTGTGCTGGTGGCAGCTCCCGGACCAGCAAGTCTGCGGGGAGAGCAGAAACGGCGCAGGTCGCAGGCCCGCACGTTAGCAGTCTGGCATGGCCAATACTTCAGCGCAGGTACAGCAGAGAGACTGCATTAAAATGCGTGACAATGCATTTCAGTGCGGTGATGCGGAACACCACACTGAAATGCGTTAGAGTCACGCCTGGTGCGTGATACTTGGCAGGCCTGTCCAAATGGCGTGAGGAACATCAAGCCCCAAACTTAACCCAGAAGAAGGCATAGACTGTCAGAGGAGGGACGCCTGACTGCCAAGATGAAATCACAGACCTAGAGAGGAAGATCAAAATCCCTCAACTGTTGCATCTCATCTCCAGGCATGAAGTTAGAAAGTGTGCAGTTTCAGGTGTATGACCATGTTCTGTTGCTGCGGAGAGATCCTCCCGAAGAGACAGCTTAACCGGAGGACAGATGCTCATGAGTCTGGGATACCATACTCTCTCTGCCTAAACCGGAGCCACTAGGATGACTTGGACCGGTGTCAGAAATTGGGTTTCTGGTTGGCTAGGGTATGCACCTATCCCAGGCAGAACCCAACACTCTAGTCAGGGCAAGTAAGTTACACACCAAAGATAACCTGTGCTCACCCACTGGTAGCTTAGTGCAGAGCACTCAGGCTTATCATCAGAGGCAATGTGTAAAGCATTCGCGCAATACACTCATACAATAACACAATGAATACACCACAAAAGAGACTCTACACCGAGTTATGTAAAAATAGACTGCATTGTACATAACACACGACCAAAAACAACATAAATCATCAATACTGTGCATACTATGCAATTACTTAGACAGTACTCATTATCCTGTGCAAAGCAATAATCAAAATGACATACACCAGTACATTAGTGCATATAATGCAAGTCAGTTATGAAGAAATCACATGAATCACCATATATCATCATAAACACACAGGATGCAGCGCCCTTGCCCTCGTATGAAACTTTATAGGGTCATTTAGGCACCAAATATTGAGCATAACAGCACTTGCGTGCCTATTACCTTCAATATGGTAATTACAGTGTCTCCAAATGTGGCTGGTTCCTGATCGGGGGGCCTCCGTTGAGGGCGCACCCTGTAATGCCGCACATAACAAGTGCCCCAAGGTATGTGTCTACCCAGGGTGGGGCACACAGTGCTGAATTCAGCAGGAAGATCTCACTGGGTTCCCTGTATGCCCAACAGTGAAAGGAAGCAGCCTGTGAACGCACTATGCTGCTGCCGAAGCCAATGCAGCATTTCAACACTATGAAGCCGCTTTGAGATAGAAAGTGTCCGGAGCCCTCCGGGACCTGTCGGACCGCTGTCCCGAATGTCAAAACAGAGCCACTTAACAGAGCAAAGCCGCTCTGATGATGCAGCGTGTCCTGAGCCCTCCAGGGCTTTGTGGACCGCTGTTGAGAGTGGAGCTGCCCGCTAATGTGCCGGACGGCTTCGGGACTCTGGGCTGCCCTGAAGTTGCACCAGGTAGAACTCGCCGAGTCTCCTGCTTTGAGGGGAATACTGGAAGGCAGCTCGGCACAACGGTTGTTGCTCCTCTCCTCGCTTGGTGAGGACTACTCTCGAGATCGCAGCTTGTGTACAGGGAAGCAAAGAGAGCGCTCCATACGTGTTGTTTGTGAGACTCCAGGCACATTGAACAGCGCTCACCAGGCACTGTTTAGGGGAATATGCAGCGCAACACACCCACTGCTCAGTAAAGTCGAGAGCCGGGTCTCATGTTCAGCCGGACTCACAAGTCCCATGGCAGTTTTCTGGGACCGAGTCGGAAATCGCTAGGCCTACACTTTCTTCAAGCTTGTAGTTGCTGGACTCAGGGTCCCACACCAAGGCAGGGACGAAGCAGCATCTCACCTGGGTCTGAGATCCTTAACGAACAAGGGATGGGGGGCAAGCCACCAGCTCTTGGAGAGCACTGGGGGGGGGGCACAAAAGCAAGCTGTAGGTGGCAGGCTAGCACGTCAAGACAGGTTTGTAAAGTGGCCCAACAAGCAGACAGGCCAACAGAGCAAAGAAAGCAGTTCAAATAGCGGTTTCTCCTGGCAGCACAGCAGATCCCTGGCAATGTGCAGTATGAACAGCCAGCAGCATCTGGTTACAAGTCCCACGTAGTGTCTTAAATCATGGGGTCAGAGCCCCTGTACTTATACTCAAAATTGTCTTTGTTCAAGAGGGTACTTCAAAGGAAACCTTAGAAGTGCAAAACAAACCCTTTCAACCCAGCCCTGGCTCCAGACATCAGTGGGGGGTAAATCATCCTTTTGTGTGAGGGCAGGACACAAACTATACAAATGTGAAGTGTGAACGCCCTCTCCCTCCCCCAGCCCAGGAAGACCATCAGTATACAGATGTAATCCCTGTCACACCCAGCCCAGCCCTTCCTGTGTGATGGCTGTCTGGAAAGTATCTACAAAGTTTAACTGTCACCCAGGCCCAGACGTGGATTGGAGTCAGGCTGCAAAGCACAAAGACTCATAAGCACAGAGAAATGCCCACTTTCTAAAAAATGGCATTTCTCAAATAGTAATGGAAAATCCAACTACACCAGTAAGTAGGATTTCTCACTACCATTCTAAACATACCAAACATGGCAACGCCACTAGCGACACCCGGATGTTCCCCAGCACCCGAGAACGGTACAGATACATAGACCACCTAGATAGCGATCGGACTTTTAGAACCCGGAACTGACATGGCACGACTAACACGACCCTGGGGGGAATGGGGATACGTTAATTGTTTAGGTTTTATATAATTAGCAAAACAATGTGAGCCTGACAACATTAACATGTTTTTCTTTGAAACAGAATGTATTGAATACACTGCTGTAACAATTTGAACTGTATAACTTCTGACATGATCTTCATGTGACTTTGGAAAATGCTAATAAAATTGTTTAAAAAAAAGAAAAACATGGAAACGTCACTCCTTTCTGATCAGGAATCAACACTTAATAGTATATAAGGGAATTCCCAATGCTAGCCTATGAGAGCAGTAGGCCTCACAGCAGAGAGAAACAAGATAGGCTAATTGTCACTACCAGGACATGTGATACATAAGGCACATGTCCTACCTTTTACTTACACAGCACCCTGCCCATAGGGCTACCTAGGTCGTACCTTAGGGGTGACCTATGTGTAATAAAAGAGGAGTTTAAGGCTTGGCAGTAGGTTTAAATGCCAAGTCAATGTGGCAGTAAACTGAGCACGCGGGCTCTGCAATGCCATGCCTGAGACAGGTTTGAAAGGCTACATCTGTGGGTACACAAGCAGTGCTGCAGGCCCACTAGTAGCATTTAATTTACAGGCCCTGGGCATATGGGATACCACTTTACAAGGGACTTACAAGTAAATAAAACATGCCAAACAGGGGTAAACCAATCATACCATGTTTTAGAGGAGAGAGCACATGAACTTTAGCACTGAATAGCAGTGGTACAGTGCTCAGAGTCCTAAAGGCAACAAAAAGAGGGTCAGAAAAATAGGCGGAGGAAGGCAAAAAGTTTGGGGATAACCCTACAAAAAGGGCCAAGCCCAACAGCCGGTCTGTCCTGATATTCTTGAGAACTCGGGGCAGGAGTGGTATCGGCGGAAAGGCGTACAGGAGTCCCGAGATCCACTCAAGGCGGAATACATCTCTGAGTGAGAGACACTATGAGAACTCCAGCACGCAGAAGTACTAACAGTGCACATTCTTTTTGGTGGCAAACAGATCGAGGCAAGATTTTACCTATTCTTGGAAGAGACAGTGAGCTACCTTCGGATGTAATCCCAATTCATGATCCGCAAGGCAATGACGGCTGAGCTTGTACACCCTTGCGTTCAGGGATCCCGGCAGGTGCTGTACAACCAGGAAGATGTCCTGAGACTCCAGCCAAGTCTAGAGGTGCAGAGCCTCCTGGCACAAGGTCCACGACCCCACTCCACCCTGTTTGTTGCAATACCACATGGCGGTGGTGTTCTCCGTGAACACCTGAACTAATCTTCTTTTCATGGAGGGGAGGAAGGCTTGCCAAGTGGACAGCCCTCAGCTCCAGCAGACTGAAGTGGAGCTGAGTTTCAGCCAGAGACCAGAGCCTTCTGATCACCACCTCTCGCAGATGGCCTTTCCAACCCAGATGATATGCATCGTTTACCACTGTCAATGTTGGGTGGGGAAGAGAGAGAGGTATGACGTTGATCCATTTGCAGCCTGCTAGCCACCACTGCAGATCTTTCGCAGACTCCTTCAAAATCTGGACCAGGTTGGAAAGATCCCCTGATGCTGAGCCCACTGGGACTTCAGATCCCACTGCAGAGCCCTCATAAGCCATCGAGCATGCTTCACCAGCAGGAAGCAGGAGGCCATCAGACCCAGAGCCTCAGAGTCAGTCTCACCGAAATCCAGGACTGAGTCTGAAACATCGGATTCATAGCTCGAATATCCTGGACTTTCCGCTCCAGAGGTAGGTGCGAAACTACACTGTATCCAGAATGACTCCAATGAAAGCCAGCATCTGTGAAGGAGTCAGGTGGGACTGCAGCATATTGATAATGACCCTAGAGTGTACAAACTTCAACGTAGTCAAGGGGGGGGGGGTTGATGTCTGTCAGGGGTGAACCCAGCTTCACCAGCCAGTCATTGAAGTAGGGGAACACTGGCCAACCGACCTCCGAAGATGTGCTGCAACCACCACCATCACCTTTGAGAACCCCCGAGGGGCACTGATTAGGTCAAAGGGGAGTACAGCGAACTGGAAATGCTGCTGGCTCACCGTGAACCACAACTAACACTTGTGGGCCAGCAGGACAGGAATGTGGAAGTATGTATACTTTGAGTCAATGCTACCATCCAGACTCCAGAATCGTGGGCAGACAGAACCTGAGCCAACATGAGCATCTTCAATGTCATCTTTCCTCAGAAAGGCTTTGAGAGGGACCAGATCTAGTATGGGATGGCGGCCTTCGTTCTTTTTCGGCACCAGGAAGTAGAGGGAATAACATCGACATCCTATCTCTGGGGCCGGCACCCTCTCGATGGATCCTTTGACCAACAGATCCTGCACTTACTTACGGAGCAAGGAGAGATGGGTCTCCATCAGCCATTCTGGGGAATGAATGAGCATAACCCTTCTGCACAATTTGGAGTACCAACTTGTCGGAGGATATGTTGCTCCACTGGGGCAGGTGGTGCCAGATCCTGCTGCCAATGGGATGACTGTGCGGTGTGGAGGACTCACTGAAGCGGCTTGGAAGCTGCAGCAGCCAGAGGGACGAGAGACTGGACAGCGCACTGGATATGACTCCCACATCCTTTCTGGGCTCCTCAACCCCCAGCCATGAAAAGGCTGGGTAGCCTACTGGGCTGGGGGATAAGACTGATACTGAGGACGGCCATAGGTGCCCCGATCATGGCCGCGGAAGCTGTGAGCGGGAAGCAAGAGAGAGGCCAAGGGACCTGGCAGTGTCTTGGCTTTCCCGAAACTGCTATAGCGCTGCATCAGCTTTGTTGACAAACAAGCCAAAGCCATTGTATACCATGTCAATGAGGTACGCTTGAACATCCCCCGAAAACCCAGTGGAACGCAACCAGTCATGCCGGCGGAGTACCACATTAGAGGCCATGGCAATGCCTAGGGAGTTTGTAGTGTCCAGTCTACACCTAAGGGCGAACTTTGCTGCATCCTGGAAGTACATCAGGGCTTGGTTGAGGATGGCGCAATATTCTTCGGGGAGCAGCTGCGCAACAGAGTTCCATACAGCATAGGAATATCGGCCCAAGAGGCGTGCGTTGTGTACCAACGACAAGGCCAAGCTGGTGCAACAGAAAATTATCTTTACGAAGGTTTCCAAGCTTTTCATATTCCCTGTCTGGTGGGGTGGAAGGTAATGAATTAGGGTTGATTCTGGCTGTAGAGGTCTGCATTACCAGGCTCTCAGGGGAAGGATGCTTGGAGAGGAAGGCTGGGTCTATTGGGGCAGTGCCATGGGGACGCACAAGTTACTAACTTGTGTAACGATATATCTGTAAGAGACAGTAGTTAGTGACAGATTCCTTACCTTAGAATGTCCCCAGGCGTCAGGCTGGATCCGGAAAGTTTTGCGTAGCAGTACCCTTGCGCGTCGGTAGGCGGCGTCGTGCGGCTCCGCGTCCGTCGTCGGCATCGCCGGGATGACGTCGCGGGCAGTACTTAGACGCCGCCCATGCGCGCTGACGTCAGTTCTGTACACGACTTTCCGTGCCAGGAACGCAGAGCCATGCAAGAAGCTGACATTGGTGCCTGAAAAAATACTAGGGCCCTGAAAGGGATGTCCTTAACCCTAGAAATCAGTTCGCAGAACGGGGAGGATGGGTGGGGCGGTAAGGAATCTGTTACTAACTACTGTCTCTTACAGATATATCGTTACACAAGTTAGTAACTTGTGCATCTGAAAGAGACACGTTAGTGACAGATTCCTTACCTTAGAATAGATACCCCAGCAATACCAACCCCGGTGGTGGGTCTGCGAACAGATTCAGACAAGGAAGTCCCGGAGGACAGAGCGGCCAAAGAAGCCATTCCTCCGGACCTGGCTGTCAAGGCAGTAATGCTTGGTAAACGTGTGCAGCGAGGCCCACATAGCTGCCTGACATATATCCTGTAGCGGAACACCGCGGCCTAAAGCCGTGGTAGCAGCTGTTGCCCTGGTAGAATGGGCACGTAGCCCAACAGGGGGCTCCTTCTTAGCCAAAGAATAGCAGGCTTTGATACACAAGATTACCCAGCGGGAGATGGTCCTCTTGTGTACCGCCCGACCTTTTGGCGCCCACGTAGCCAACAAAGAGCTGGTCATCCACCCAGAACTGTTGTGTGCGGTTGAGGTAAAAGGAAAGCGCACGTTTTGGGTCCAGACGGTGGAGCCTCTCTTCCTCTCTGGAAGGATGCGGAGGCGGAAAGAAGGTGGGCAAAGTGATGGTCTGCCCAATGTGGAAGGCAGTAACCACCTTTGGCAAGAAGGACGGACGCGTCCTAAGAACAACCTTGTCTGGATGGACAGACAGAAAGGGGGGTTTGCACGAAAGAGCCTGGAGCCCACTCACCCGCCGAGCGGAGGTGATGGCCACCAGAAAGGCTGTCTTCAGAGTGAGAAGACGAAGAGGACAGTTATGTAGAGGCTCAAAGGGAGCGCACATTAAAAGGTAAGAACCAAGTTCAAGTCCCACTGAGGCATCACAAACGGAACAGAAGGGAAGAGGTGTGTAATGCCTTTAAGAAACCTGTTAACAACAGGGGACTTGAAAAGGGAGGGCTGATCAGGAAGCCTGAGGAAGGCCGAGATTGCACAAAGATAGCCCTTGATGGTACCCAGGGCAGAACCCTGTTGGGCCAGAGAAAGAAGGAACAGAAGAACCTCAGAAAGAGGGGCAGAAAGGGGATTCACAGCCTTTGCTGTGCACCATGCCACAAACTTGTTCCACCTGCAGGCGTATAGCACCTTAGTGGAGGGACGCCTGGCTGCCAGAATCAAATCACAAACTTCGGGATGCAAGTCGAAAGGAATCAACTGCCGCCGCTCAATCTCCACGCAAGGAGGTGGAGACTGGACAGGTTCGGGTGGAGGACCGTCCCCTGCTGCTGCGACAGAAGATCCTCCCGAAGAGGCAGACGGATCGGGGGATCGACGCTCATACTGAGTAGCTCAGGATACCAAACTCTTCGAGCCCAGTCCGGAGCCACAAGAATGACTTGGGCCCGGTCGCGCCGAATCTTCTTCAACACTCTGGGTAGAAGTGGTATAGGCGGAAAGGCGTACAACAGACCGCAACTCCACTCGCGACGAAAAGCGTCGCCGAGCGAGTGCCGCCTTGGAAATTCCAACGCGCAGAACTGATTACATTGCGCGTTCTCTTCGGTGGCGAATAGATCTAACCAAGGCTCTCCCCACTGTAGAAAGAGTCCTCGCGCCACGTCCGAGTGAAGACGCCATTCGTGATCCATCATGCACCTGCGGCTGAGTTCGTCCACCCTGGCGTTCAGGGAACCTGACAGGTGTTGAACCATCAGGAATATGCCCTGATGTTCCAGCCATGTCCAGAGACGCAGAGCCTCCTGACATAGGGTCCACGACCCCACCCCGCCTTGTTTGTTGCAGTACCACATGGCGGTGGTGTTGTCTGTGAACACCTGCACTACCTTCCCTTTGACAGAGGGAAGGAATGCCTTGAGTGCAAGTCGGATCGCCCGGAGCGCCAGAAAGTTGATATGGAGCCGGGACTCCGCCGGAGACCAGAGGCCTCTGATCTCCGCCTCTCCCATGTGACCGCCCCATCCCAGAAGGGACGCGTCCGTCACAACTGGGTGCTCTGGCTGGGGAAGGGAGAGGGATCTGCCCATGACCCATTGCCGGTTCGAGAGCCACCACTGCAACTGTCTTGCAGTCTCCTCCGAGATCTGGATGTAATCGGACAGGTTCCCCTGATGCTGCGCCCACTGGAACTTCAGGTCCCACTGCAGAGCCCGCATATGCCATCTGGCATGATCGACCAGCAGGATGCAGGAGGCCATGAGGCCCAGCAGCCTCAGGGTCATCCGTACCGAAACCCAGGTTAGAGGCTGAAAGATCGGAAATATTGCCTGAATATCCCGGACTCGCCGTTCGGGAGGATAGGCCCGAAACTGCGTTGTGTCCAGAACTGCTCCGATGAAAAGGAGCTGTGGAGAAGGAATCAGGTGCGACTTCGGCACGTTGATGGAGAACCCCAGCGAGTGCAGGAGTTCGGCCGTAGTCTGGAGGTGGGAGACGACTGCCTGGGACGAGCCCGCCTTCAGCAACCAGTCGTCGAGGTAGGGGAAGACTGGAACCCCTGCCCGGCGCAGATGAGCTGCGACCACCGCCATCACTTTCGTGAACACCCGAGGGGCGCTGGTAAGGCCAAAGGGGAGCACGGTGAACTGAAAATGCTCAAGGTCTACCGTGAACCGCAGGTAACGCCGGTGGGCCGGCAGGACGGGGATGTGAAAATATGCATCCTGCAAGTCCAACGCTACCATCCAGTCTCCAGGGTCGAGGGCAGTCAAGACCTGAGCTAGGGTGAGCATCTTGAACTTCTCCTTCCGGAGGAAGTGATTGACGTTCCGGAGGTCCAAGATAGGACGCATGTCCTCCTTGTCCTTTTTGGGCACCAGAAAGTAGTGGGAGTAACAACCACGCCCTACTTCTGGGGTCGGAACGCGCTCGATGGCCCCTTTGGCCAAGAGGGCCGCAACTTCCTTTTGAAGAAGCACCAAATGATCCCCCGACATGCGGTGGTATTGGGGTGGCATGGCTGGGGGGGTAGTCTCGAAGGGGAGGCAGTAGCCCCTTCGGACAATGTCCAAGACCCACTTGTCCGATGTGATAGCACGCCAGTGGTGAAGGTGATGGCGGACCCTGCCCCCTACTGGCGTGCTGTGGACCTGAAAGGATGGACTAGGCGGGCTTGGAGGCCGTGGACGGGGCGGAGGTGGTGGCCTGACCCGCACGCTGGTTACCCGACCCACCTCGGCGGGAGCCACGTCCTCGGCCACGCGAAGACGCTTGCTGCGCGGGCCGGTGGCTGGGCAGCGGACGTGACTGGGCGCCCCTTTCGTGGCCACGAAAGGGGCGAAAAGCAGACTGTTGCGGAGGGCGCACAGCAGAAAGGCCCAGGGACTTGGCTGTAGCCCGCGAGTCCTTAAAGCGCTCCAGCGCATGGTCTGCCTTGTTGCCGAAAAGGCCGACACCATCAAAGGGCATGTCCATCAGTGTGTTCTGGACATCACCCGAGAAACCAGTGGTCCTCAGCCAGGCGTGACGGCGCAGCGCCACTGTCGTCGCAAGCGATCTGCTTAGCGAGTCGGCGGTATCAAGGCCACATCGGATAGTATACTTTGCTGCATCTCTTCCTTCCGCAATGGCGCGGGAAAGCAGTGTCTGGGCCTCCTCAGGACACTGGGGCAAGACCTGCGCCACCGAATCCCACAAGGAGTGGGTATATCGGCCCAAAAGGCAAGTGGTGTTGACGGACCGCAAGCCAGCACTGGTGGAAGTAAAAACCTTCTTCCCAAATTGGTCCAGTTTTTTGGATTCCCTATCCGGAGGAGCGGTAGGGAAGGCGCTCTGAGAGGCAGAGGCTTGGACAACCAAGCTCTCAGGGGTGGGGTGTTGGGAAAGGAACAGGGGGTCGCCCGGAGCAGGGCGATGGCGTCGGGCTACGTTCCTGTCCACAGGAGCCCCTGTGGTGGGCTTGGACCAGGTGCCCAAAAGAACGTCCGAAAGTGCCTCGTTGAACGGCAGCAGTGGCTCCGCAGAGGTAGCCGCCGGCTGAAGCACTTCCGTCAGGAGGTTAGTCCTGACAGCCACTGTAGGTAACTGGAGGTGCAGGACCTCAGCTGCCCTACGCAACACCGTAGCAAAGTTTGCTCCCTCCTCCGTTGCCACGGAAGGAGGAGACAGCATGCCAATGTCTGGGGAGGTGTCCAGACCACTGGCATCCCCAAGTTCCTCAGCCCAGTCCTGATCAAACTCACATTGGGCAGTGAGAGGGTCCTCAGACCCCTCCCAGTTCTCTTCGTCCTCCAATTCAGGTTCAAAGTAAGGAGGAGGGACATGTGGGACCCAAGGCCTCATCGGCGCCGGAGCCGGCGTCAATTGACGTCGGTCCGACGCCGTGTCCGGATCCGGAGAGAACCGGGGAACAACGCCGCCCGGAGCCCCGGGCGGCGTCGGGAACGGCACCGGTGAAATCGACGCCGGTGGAGATGTCGTCAGGTCAACCGGCGTCGATCGGGGTTGTGGCAGCCCCGGAGCCGGGGTCGAGGCCGGGGCCGGGACCGAGGCCGGCGACGTCGGGACCGGAGTCGCCGGCGGCGCCGTAGGAACCCCATCAGGGCCCTTGGGGCCCGAAGGCGCACCGGGGGGACCTTGAGGCCCGAAGAGGCGGGCCATGGCCGACAGGAACTCCTGTATTACGGCCGGAGTCGCCGCCGAACCCGGGAAGTGCAGGTAATGCGGCGGCGGCTCCACAGGCACTCCCGGAGCCGCGGGGACGGTGCCGACGGGACCCTCAGCCGAGTCGCGAGACCGGCGAGGGGAAGTCGTCGAGCGATGACGCTACTTCAACTTCTTGTGCTTCGACTTACCGGAGGAGTGCGAAGACTAGGACCCCGACGACCGATGAGGACTCCGCGACCGGCCCCTCGACCTCTCACGTGACCGGGGCTTGGATTGGCGCGGAGCCGACTGCCGGACCTCGAGGAGCTTTCGAGACCGCTCTCGCAAAGCCTTCGGATGCAAGGCCCGGCAGTCGGGGCACGACTTGGAGTCGTGGTCGCGCCCGAGGCAGTAGAGACAGTCTCGATGCGGGTCCGTGATCGACATCATCCGACCACAGGCGTCGCATGGCTTCAAGCCGGGCATCCCTACCGACACCGTCGGAGTCGAACGACTCGAGAAAAAACAGTGATAAAAATCACAAAAAACGTAGTCAAAAAATGACTAGGGCACTGCTCTTCCCGGATCTGCGCTTACTGGCGCGGAAAAAGAAAGAACTGACGTCAGCGCGCATGGGTGGCGTCTAAGTACTGCCCGCGACATCATCCCGGCGATCCAGACGCCGACGACGGACGCGGAGCCGCACGACGCCGCCTACCGACGCGCAAGGGTACTGCTACGCAAAACTTTCCGGATCCAGCCTGACGCCTGGGGATATTCTAAGGTAAGGAATCTGTCACTAACGTGTCTCTTTCAGATGAGCAATCATGCGACGCACGGGAGCCCACATGCAAGGTTTAACCCAGGCCCCCAGAAGAACATCGATGAGAGCCTCACCAAAGAAGAGGAAGGGCTCAGCCGAGCTCGCGCCGGGATGAAGCACCTCTATCAAGACATTCCTTTTGACCTTGACGGCAGGCAGTTGTAGGTCAAGGACCTCTGCTGCCCTGCGCATCACAGTGGCAAGGACGCGCCCTTTACTGAAACAAGACCCAGAGGGGAAAGCACGCCAGAGTTCTCCTCAAAAGGGGCCATACCCCTTCTCCTCCTGTGAGGGATAAAGGGCCTCTCTAGGGGCCGCGAGTCAAGAGGTCGGAAGGGCCTAAACGGATGCTGTGTCGAGCGGCATCAGGGAGGCGCCATTGCGGAGTTGAGGATGTGAATGGGTTCTTCATCCAGTGGGGCCACCAGGGGTCTAGGCACCCGGTGGTGGCATCAAGCTGGATCCAGGGGCGGATCCAGAGAGCCAGGCTGGTGTCTGGATCAAATCCGCCAGCAGTAACCCAGATGGGGCACCTCGCTGTTCTGTGAAGCCCAACTGCACACCAGAGGGAGTCTGTGCATTGAAAAAGGTGTGCATGGCATCACAGAATTACTTCAACTGGGTGGGAGTCGGTCCTGCTCCAGGGAACTCGGGGAAGTGTTATGAATAATTTTTCTTGTGTTTCTTCGACTTACCCGACTTGGACGAGGAAGTCTTGGATCGGGAAAACAATAGTCTGCAGGAACGCTTCTGGATTGGCCCCGATATTGACCTCAGGAATGAGACGGCGGAGGGCCTCCTTTTGCCGCACCACTAGGAGCTTCATCGCACCCTCCTGAACCGCCTTGGGGTGCATCGACTTGCATACAACACAGGACTTTGGGTAGTGCCCCGACCCCAGAGAGAGACCAAGTGGGATCGGACACAGACATTTGTCTGTGACATTCCCCACAAGGCTTAAACCCCGTAGGCTTAATAGGGTACATGTCCTTAGAACACTGGGAGCAAAGCTCAAAAATAGCTGACAAAAAGTCGAAAGAATTGGTCAAAAAAGAGACCGAGGTAGCTCTCCGGATCCACGCTGTTGGCGTGGAAAGGAAGGAATTGATGTCAGTGCAGTGGAGTGGCGGTTATGTGGGTACAGCTACATCACTTCCGACATGGACGACTTTGATGTGGAGCCAACCAACGCCACCTACTGGAGCGCAGAGGTACTGCTTAAGATTTTCAGGATCTAATCTGATGCCTGGAGAATATTCTAATATGAGGAATCTGCACTTAAAGCTCTCTAATAAAATGGTACCAGTGTGCCTCAAGTCTCTGCAAATTCAGGTATTCAAAAATCACCTTCGCTGGCAGTCACAGGTAATGCCATTATGGCCAGGTAATTATTATTTTCCAAGCTGCACTTTTGAATGTTATATCTCTTACTCATACCAGTATTGAAATAGCCAATTTAATTATTGAACCTAATTTAGATCTATTCTTTATTAGGGACACCTGAATCAAGCTGCACTCTTGAATGTTATATCTCTTACTCAAACCAGTATTGAAATAGCCAATTTAATTCTTGAACCTGATTTAGATCTATTCTTTATTAGGGACACCTGAATCAAAGACTCCTCATCTCTGGTTATAGTACTTGGAACACCCCACACATACAAGATTAACTCACTAAACTGCATATGCAAAAATGCAGGAGGAGCGGCGGTGATCAACAAAAAGTACCTTTACTTTCTAATCTCTCTGAGGAAGAATGTCTGGCTTTGAACCTTACTACTAATGCCTCCTCTATAAGTGTTTTGGTCTACTGCCGACACAGGTCGACTAATTTGAGAGAGTTTATTCCTCCATTGACTGTGAAAGCTTCCTTGGCCACATATTGATTACCTATTCTCGTTTTCTTCTCACTAGTAATTTTGATTATTTGAACATTTGCATTACAAAGGCTCTGGACACACTTGTCTCGGAGAAAGCTAGAGGTTTGCCCGCTGTAAAGCCTCTGCTCCATGATACAATGATACCCTAATTATACCAAAAAGGGAGTGGAAATACCTTGAACACCTTTGAAGTAAAGATTACTCACCTTAATTAACCAGCAATATAGAATAGCTATTAAAAAAAATCAGTGGCTAAGCCAGTTAGTCTAGGATTAATGTGCTAACGCATGCAGCAGTAGGAGTGGGTAGATGGGGTTATAATTAGAAAGTATTTCTCACACAGATCAATCAAGCACTTGAGTGAAGTGGAAGGAAACACCCAATAGCATTGGGTGAGAGAGCGAAAACTCCACTAGGCTAAGCCAAAACATGATATTCAAAGTCTCAAGCCAAACGGCTGAAAGAGCATAGTTGAAGAAAGCCACTGGTTGAAATGCGTCAACCCTAAACTCACTCTATATATATTGTTAGCAATATGTCTGTTTGAAAGCTGTGCTGTCAAAATCTGGGCCTAACTACAAAATGGAAGACAAAACTGCAAGACCTTAAACTTACGTTTCTTGCTTTATCAAAGCTACTATTTCCACAATGAAAGTCTTTAAAATTATGAATTTTCCCAGTCTTGAATGCTGCTCTATTAAGCCCATGTGAATTTCTTTCATGCTTTTTAATCCCGAAAATTCAAAATATCCAAGACACCTTTGCTATAGTGTAGGTGTTCCACCATAATATGTTTTCAAAAATATAGTGGCACACAAATATTGAAGCTAAAATATTGTGATGTGAAGAATATCCTGTGACAGCAATTCTCTGGTAAGCATATTTTATTTTATTTTTAAATATTGCTGTTAAAAATATCAGTGTGTTAAATATCATGACATATGATTATTTTATGTGTATTTGGTATTTTTATGGGTTTAGAATATTTTCAAAATTATTGCAATATGCATTATATTTTGTAATCTCATTTTGCGGGAAGGGATGTTGGGTTTGTAGGGGAATAAGGTGGGGAGCAATGTTTATTTTTTGTTTTTTAATTCTTTTGTCTTTATATTGATTTTTGTGAAAAATAAATGCAATGTTTAAGACGTACTTTAAAAATCTGAATGAATGTTAAATTGTTTACATTTTTATGAAGTGTTTTTTGGGGGGTTTGATTTGTGATATGTAAAAATATATGGGTATGATGTTTATACTATGACTGACTTTTTTATATTTTATGTGTATTGTTTTATTTTATTTGGGCAATTATTTTAGGTTTATATTTTTGGATTTTTGCTTACATTACTGTCATAAGTTAATACTTTTTAAGTATACTTGCTTAATTTTTAAATAATAGTTAATTTGTTGATAATTATAACTTTATTTTTGCAAATTATATTTTTTAATGTTAAATTTGTTTAGTTAAGTTTTATTACATTTATATGTATATATTTTATTTGGTTCTTTTTATACTTATATAAATGTATTAAAATTATTTTGATGTTTAAAATATTTGAAAATTGAATTTTGTTTTAAAAATGTATTTCTTTTTATCATTTCAAAGAAATCTAATTTTTTATGTGTGAATTTGTTCATAAGTTTTTTTATTAACTGAAATATATTTTTTTAGGAACGTTTAAATTATTTTTTTAAATCTGGATTCTAAGTTTTATTCATGTTGTATTTTACTCTAAGTTTAGGGTATTTTTTACATTTGTATATATTATCAGTTTAAGCTAATCAATTTTTAAATTTAAAAGCGCTAGATACATACTTGGAAGAGCGACTGAGTGGAAGGCAGTAAAGTCACTGATGAAGGGTGAATGTATGTCTAAAACATATGCTATTAGACACCACTTACAGCAATAATAACCCGTTATTATCTCTAAAATTACTCGGATATCCTTTACGAGAAACTAATACAGTCCATAGGGCGCTGTAAGTTATAGAAGGTGGTTGTAGATTAAAATGAGACTGGGTCAATTCTACTGATATCTTAAAACATTTTTTTAATAATAATCGTAATTATTTTTATAACTGCCTGCCAATAACTGAGAATTCTGGTACTTTAATTCTTGATTTGTTTAAATGCATCAGCAATACGATTAACAATTTATTAACTAAAAAACATGCCCCTCCCAAGTTTAGTGGAGGAATATGGTTTGATAGTGCATGCTCAAAGAATAATAGGAAACTGAGGCAAGCCCTTTCTAGAACAGGTACACACAGAGGGCAAGAGGCGATCTGTTGATTCTAAAATAAAGAAGCAGTGCAATTTAGGAAACGAGAATTGAAAGATAAGGCCTGGGAAGGTGGCCCACAGTCCGGTTTGACCAAAAACCCTAGCTCCTTTTGAAAACCTACCAACTCCAATTTTTTTATAATGCCAATACAAAATTCAAATCTTGACCTGTAAATCAAGTCTGATGACTGGATAATACATTTCTCTCGTATATATGATGAGGTCTGAATACTCACCTATGATTAATAGGGGATAGGGTATTCCACCCATACTAGTACTAGGATGATCTTCTGTTACACAGAAGTAAGAAATGCAATTGATAGTAGTTCTGCTATGAAAGCGCCTGGTCCCGACATGGTCCCTATGGACAATTGTATAAGCTATGTTGATTTCTGGGCTCCAATTGTTATCAGGGCTCTTCATGTGATTAATAAGTTAAGGATATCAGACTTTTGATCGCAGTCAAATATAATCCCTGCTGGCAAAAAAGGTTAACAGAGCAGACCCACGAAGTTACCGACCCATCTCATTGATGGATTCTGTGGCCAAAAAAAGGGGGAGCACTATTATGGAGAGGCTACTGAACTGGGCAAAGGATAAAGGTATTTTCTCAGAAGTACAATACTGTTTTAGATCTGGTGTGGGAACTGTAGAGCAGTGTCTCAATCTACACCCTTTAATTTAAAAATATAGTGGTGGGGCGTGGCCTGGGAGTGCATGGAGTAGGATGTGTCTCGTTGTAGCTCCGGACTCACGCGGCCTTTCATTAGCCAATGAAAGCATCGGACCCGGCCCGCGGCGCCGGGATATCCCGGGGACACTCGAGGGTTGCTCCGGTGGGCCAGGGTGCACTGATGGGCCCGAGGAATGCTCATTGGGAGCTGCTGTGCTGGGCCGTGCTCGGCCTCAACAGAGCCGTGGTTCGCGCCGTCATGGTTGCCGCGGGGCTCCTCTAGCTCCGTGGGGCTCCCGGGCTGTGCTTCATCAGTGCCAGATCCCCTGCGCCTGGGGCGGGCGAAGCACCCATGTTGAGGGCCCTGCTCGCCATGGTCACCCGCAGCCACGGAGTCATGGCCCCTCCCTGCGGGAGACATCACACTGGGTGAGCCGCCATTTTAGGAGCCACGGGGCTCGCCCTTGACTGTCAGGGAGCTACGCTTGCAGACCTCTCTGGGATCTTGCCTGGCTCCCTAAACATGCACGGCCACGGAGTGCTTATCTTGCAACCCCGACCAGGACTGTCCTACAAATTTGGGACAAGATTGTGCTTCAACTCGGCCATACCACGTTCCCCTCCCTTGGCACGCAATCCAGACTTCACCCTAGAGCCCCATTCATTCTGTACTTGGGAAGCGAGCAACTGTCATACATTGCGTGACCTGTTCGTCTGCACCTCTATAAAAACATTCAATCACTGTAAACAGGAATTTCACATACCCGAAACGGCTCACCTGCAATACTGCCAATTGCGTCACTGGGCACTCTGAACACGCAGGGTGCGACCAGATATCTTACCCCTTTTGAAGCTTTAGTTAGGGCCTATGACGGCACAAGAGGTCTGATCTCCTGCATCTACCAAGTTCTACAACATTCTGGTATGACACGCTCTCATGCATATCAAACACAACGGCACTCAGACACCACTGAGGATATCTCGCAAAAGCAATGGGAGACGCTCTGGTGAGATATCCTCAGAATACACCGCAGTATACCACAACATGAGACAGCCTACAAACTGATGACACGGTGGTACTATACACCGGCCCACCTTCATGCTATTTATCGCACTACATAGGATCTTTGCTGGCGCGGTAATGCAGCCCCAGGAGATTTTCAACACATTTGGTGGTTGTGTATGGTCATAACCACCTACTGGAAAGGAATTCTGGCCCACATCAAGGGTGGGCTGGGCTTCCCCCTACCGAACTCTTATATTACTATTATCCTGGGTATACTTGTGACTATGACACACACGGATTGGCACCTGGCGGGCCATATGCTGGGGGCTGCTAAACAACTTATTGCCCTTCTCTGGAAACAGTCATCCGCAACTCCTGTGGCCTCCTGGTTCAGTCGATTGTGGCACATTATGGCCATGGAGCTCTTGACCCATTGGATTGCGTACACCAAAACCAAGTTTAGTCATACCAGGCAGCCTTTGATAGATTATTTTATGCGCCTGGAGTATACTTGCTTCAACCCGCCCAAACTTAAGGCACTACAACTCTTGGATTGAATTAATCTAAGATTGGGTGATTGTGACACTGGACTGTTTGGTACGTCTCTTGCACCTCCCTTTCGGCTCAACCTCCCTGCCTTGTTTGCCAGGTGATGACAGGGCCCACCTGCCCTTGGACTCTTGTGCACTCAGCTACTTCGACCATTTACAATATGTTGTTTGTATTTTACTGTTTTGCTTTAATTGCAAAGTCATGCCAGATTCTCAGAGCTGTTTCGTTAACTGATAATCCTTCTTGCCACACTTGTAGGATACCTTGCTGTGCTATTGTCTGATGGCAACAGTGATTGCATTTGCTCGTACCCTTATTTGCAAAGTGACTGAAGATACTGTGTCTAAACACATTACATGTAATGATTGCTCTGTTGATCTGTGAAACTTCTTTTCAATAAAAAGACCATTAGTAAAAAAAAATATATATAGTGGTATAAACAAGGGTTCTTTGCATTTGGCCTTTATGGACCTCAGTTCAGCCTTTGATCATGTCAACAGGCCAAAACTGTGGTCCATTCTTGCCAGTGGCGGTTTTAACCTAAGCATCTTGTCTTTCATGCAACATTTGCAAAGTGACTAAAAGCGAATGTCTGTTACAACACCAAAAAGGTGATTGTACTAAGTCTTTTAAATTGGCCGGGGGGAGTCAGACAAAGATGTGCGTCAGCTCAGATTTTTTTAAATGTTATATAGTAATGATTTGGGATCCGTTTTAACAATGGGTTACAAGGACATTCTGCGTATTGGTAATTGTTTAATACAAGTTTTTATTATATGCGGACAACAAAGTATTATTGGTCTAGACAGCTAACACACTGAAGAATGTACTTGATGGCTTTGTTCTTACATGGATAACAGGGGCCTTAGCACTAACTATAGTAAGATATTTGTAATGGCCACTAGCAAATATTATAGTTTCATCAATAAACTGTATAATAAAAGGCCATTATCTAGAGGTTAAAGTTTTTTTATGTAGGTGTAGTTTCTGATAGTGCTGCATCTTAGAAAAACATGTTAAGATTAAACCAAAGGTCTTTTGAACAATCCTTTTTATGTGTTTATATATTAGCACACAAATTAGGTAAGATACATATCCTGCACATGTTGACATTATATCAGTCTAAGTGTATTTCTATTGCCTGATATGGGGCAGGTGTCTTGGGATACATTAATCCAGGCCCCCTCCAAATAGAAGAAACAAAGTTTGAGGACAATTTTTGTTTGACCCACAGAGTTGCCCTTAATGAACAAGTTACTTACCTTCGGTAACGATATATCTGTAAGAAACATTGGTTAGTTATAGATTCCTTACCTTAGAATTACCCCCAGGCGTCAGACTGGATCCAGAATTTTTTTTCGTCAGCAGTACCTCTGCGCGTCCGAAGGTGGCGTCGGTCGGCTCCGCGTCCGTCGTTGGCGTCGTGGTCGCCGGGATGACGTTGTGGTAGCTACTTAAGACGCCGCCCTCGCGCGCTGACGTCAGTTCTGTACATGACTTTCCGGGCCAGAAACGCAGAGCCATGCAAGACACTGACCACTGGTGCACAAAACTAGGGCCCTGAAAGGATATCCTTAACCCTAGAAATCAGTTCGCAGAACGGGGAGGATGGGTGGGGCGGTAAGGAATCTATAACTAACTAATGTTTCTTACAGATACATCGTTACCGAAGGTAAGTAACTTGTTCATCTGAAAGAAACACGTTAGTTATAGATTCCTTACCTTAGAATAGATACCCCAGCAATACCAACCCCGGAGGTGGGTCTGCGAACCAAGATCACACCAGAAAGTCCTGGAGAACAGAATGGCCAAAGAAGCCGTCTCTCCGGACTTGATTGTCAAGGCAGTAGTGTTTGGTAAAGGTGTGCAACGAAGCCCACGTAGCTGCCTGACAAATGTCATTCAGAGGAACTCCACGTCCCAAAGCAGTAGTTGCTGCCGTCACCCTGGTGGAATGGGCGCGCAGCCCTACTGGAGGCTCCTTCTTTGCCAGAGAATAACAGGCTTTGATACACAAAACGACCCATCGGGAGATAGTCCGCTTGTGTACGGCCCGACCTTTCTTGGCGCCCACGTAGCCAACAAAGAGCTGGTCATCCATCCGGAACTGTTTGGTGCGATCCAGATAAAAGGAAAGCACACGTTTTGGGTCCCGACGGTGGAGCCTCTCTTCCTCTTTCGAAGGATGCGGAGGCGGAAAGAAGGTGGGCAAAGTGATGGTCTGCCCGATGTGAAAGGCAGTGACAACCTTGGCAAGAAGGATGGACGAGCCCAGAGAACTACCTTGTCCGGATGGACAGACAGGAAAGGAGGCTTGGATGAAAGGGCCTGGAGCTCACTCACTCTTTTGGCAGATGTGATGGCTACCAGGAATGCAGTTTTAAGCATCAGAAGCCTCAAAGGACAGTTGTGTAGTGGCTCAAAGGGAGCACACATTAAATAGATTAAAACAAGATTCAAGTCCCACTGAGGCATGACGAAGGGAATAGGAGGAAAGAGATGAGTTATGCCTTTGAAGAAACGATTAACAACCGGGGACTTGAAAAGAGAAGGCTGATCTGGAAGCCGAAGGAAGGCAGAGATGGCCGACAGATAGCCCTTCATAGTGCCCAGAGCAGAGCCCTGCTGGGCCAAAGAAAGGAGAAACAAGAGAATCTCAGAAAGAGGGGCAGAGAGGGGATCCACAGCCTTTGCTGTGCACCATGCCACAAATTTGTTCCACCGGCAGGCGTATACCGTCTTAGTGGAGGGACGCCTGGCTGCCAAGATTACGTCACAAACTTCGGGAGGCAGGTCAAAAGACGTCAGCTGCCGCCGCTCAATCTCCACGCAAGGAGGTGGAGGCTGGACAGGTTCGGGTGGAGGAACGTCCCCTGTTGCTGCGACAGAAGATCCTCCCGAAGAGGCAGACGGGTCGGAGGATCGATGGCCATGTTGAGCAGCTCGGGATACCAGACTCTTCGTGCCCAATCCGGAGCCACAAGAATGACTTGGGCCCGCCTGATCTTCTTCAGCACTCTGGGCAGAAGTGGAATAGGCGGAAAGGCGTACAACAGACCGCAACTCCACTCACGATGAAAAGCGTCGCCTAGCGAGTGCCGCCTTGGAAATTCAAATGAGCAGAATTGCTGACATTGCGCGTTCTCTTCGGTGGTGAATAGATCTAACCAAGGCTCGCCCCACTGTCGAAAGGGACCTTGCATCACCTCCGAGTGAAGACGCCATTCGTGATCCATCATGCACCTGCGGCTGAGTTCGTCCGCCCTGGCGTTCAGGGAAACCGCCAGGTGTTGAACCACCAGGGAAATGCCTTGATGTTCCAGCCATGTCCAGAGGTGGAGGGTCTCCTGACATAGGGTCCACGACCCCACCCCGCCCTGTTTGTTGCAGTACCACATGGCGGTGGTGTTGTCCATGAACACCTGCACTACTCTTCCCTGGACAGAGGGAAGGAATGCCTTGAGTGCAAGACGAATCGCCCGGAGTTCCAGAAGGTTGGTGTGGAGCCCGGACTCCGCCGGAGACCAGAGTCCTCTGATCTCCGCCTCTCCTATGTGGCCGCCCCATCCCAGAAGGGATGCATCCGTCACCACCGTGTGCTCTGGTTGGGGAAGGGAGAGGATCTGCCGTTGACCCAATCCTGGTTCGTGGGCCACCACTGCAACTGTCGAGCAGTGCCCTCCGAGATCTGGATGCAATCGGACAGATTCCCCTGATGCTGCGCCCACTGGAACTTCAGGTCCCACTGCAGAGCCCGCATATGCCACCTGGCATGATCGACCAACAGGATGCAGGAGGCCATGAGGCCCAGCAGCCTCAGGGTTATCCGGACCAAAACCCGGGATAGAGGCTGAAAGATCAGAATCATAGCCCGAATATCCCAGATTCGCTATTCGGGAGGATAAACCCGAAACCTCGTCGTGTCCAGAACCACTCCGATGAAGAGGAGCTTCTGAGAGGGATTCAGGTGTGACTTCGGCACATTGATGGAGAACCCCAGAGAATGCAGGAGGTCGGCCGTAGTCTGGAGGTGGGAGACGACTGCCTGGGACGAGCCCGACTTCAACAGCCAGTCGTCGAGATAATGGAAGACTGGAACCCCTGATCTGCGCAGATGAGCTGCGACCACCGCCATCACTTTCGTGAACACCGGAGGGGCGCTGGTAAGGCCATAGGGGAGCACGGTAAACTGAAAATGCTCGTGGCCTACCGTGAACCGCAGGTAACGCCGGTGGGCCGGCAGGACGGGGATGTGAAAGTAAGCGTCCTGCAAGTCCAACGCTACCATCCAGTCTCCAGGGTCGAGGGCAGACAAGACCTGAGAGAGCGTCAACATTTTGAACTTCTCCTTCCGGAGGAAGCGGTTGACGTCCCTGAGATCCAAGATAGGACGCAGGCCCTTGTCCTTCTTGGGTACCAGAAAGTAGTGGGAATAGCAACCACGACCTACTTCTGGGACAGGAACGCGCTCGATGGCTCCCTTGGCCAAGAGTGCCAAAACTTCCTGTTGGAGAAGGGCCAAGTGATCCTCCGACATGTGGTGGTATTGAGGTGGCATGGCTGGAGGGGTAGCCTCGAAGGGGAGGGAGTAGCCCCTTCGGACTATTTGCAAAACCCACCTGACTGACGTGATGGTGCGCCAGTGGGGGAGGTGATGGCGTATCCTGCCGCCCACTGGCGTTTGATGGGCCTGAAAAGTCGGACTAGGAAGGTTTGGAGGTTGGTGGACTGGCCCGCCCGCTGGCCCCCTGAACCACGGCGTTGGTTCCCACGTCCCCGGCTGCGCGAATGGTGGGTAACTTGCTGCGGCCTGTGGCTCAGGGCGGGACGTAGTGGGGCACCCCTTCCGTAGCCACGAAAGGGGCGAAAAGCAGTCTGCGCTGGGTGGCTGGAGAGGCCCAAGGACTTGGCCGTAGCCCGTGAGTCTTTGAAACGCTCTAGAGCGTTGTCAGCTTTGTCGCCAAAAAGGCGACGGCCATCAAAAGGCATGTCCATCAAGGTGTTCTGGACATCCCCCGAAAAGCCAGTCGATCTCATCCAGGCGTAGCGACGAAGGGCTACTGACGTTGAAATTGTCCTGCCCAGAGAGTCGGCGGTATCCAGCCCACAATGGATGGGAAACTTCGCCGCATCCCTCCCGGCGGCAATAGCCTGGGAGAGCACTGTCCGGGCCTCCTCCGGACACTGAGGCAGCACTTGCGCAACCGAGTCCCACACAGAGTGGGAATAACAGCCCAAGAGACATGCAGTGTTTACCGATCGCAGTCCTAAGCTGGCGGAAGAGAAAATCTTCTTCCCAAGATGGTCCAGCTTCTTGGATTTCCTTTCCGGGGGAGCGGTAGGGAATGCGCTCTTGGAAGTGGAGGCTTGGACCACCAAGCTCTCCGGGGTGGGCTGTTGGGAGAGGAAAGTGGGGTCGCCCGGAGCCGGGCGGTGGCGTCGGGCAATCATCCTATCCACGGGAGCCCCCTGTTTTGGGCCTGGACCTCGTGCCCAAAAGGACGTCGTTAAGGGCCTCATTAAACGGCAGTAGGGGCTCCGAAGAGCTCGCAGCCGGTTGAAGCACCTCTGTCAGGAGATTAGTCCTGACCGCCACCGGCTCGAGGTTGAGGGCCTCGGCCGCCCTACGCAACACCACTGCGTATGACGCTCCCTCCTCCGTAGCCACGGTAGGAGGAGACAGCATGCCAAGGTCAGGGGAAGTATCAAGACCACTGGCATCCCCCAGTTCCTCTCTCCAGTCCTGTTCAGATCCTAGCTGATCAGTTAAAGGGTCACCTGACCCCTCCCAGTCCTCCTCCACAACCTCATGTTGCCAATATGGCCGAAAAGGGACCCCAGGAGTGAACAGGGGCACAAAACCCCCACTCTGCGCCGGATTCGGCTTCAGGCAACGCAGTCCGACTCCGGGTCCACCTCGGGATGGAGGCCGGGGTCGACGCCGGCCGGGGACACGACCAGCGTTGGTTGCGGTGCCGGAGGAAGCAGCGCCGGTGGAGGTATAATAAGGTCAACCAGCGCCGATCCGGATCCAGGCCTGGATACACTGGGGGCCTGCGGCGCTGTGGCCGGAGCCGACAGCAGAGAAGGCCTAGGCCCCCCAACCGAGTCCGCGGGGCCCGAAAGCGCGCCGGCGGGTTCGGGTTGCCCGAAGATGGCATGCATCGCTTTGTAAAATTTACGAAGTTGGGCGGGAATCGCTCCGCGTCCCGGGAAGGGGGGGAAACTCGGAGTTGACTCCTCGGATTCCGCGCGCGGAGCCGCGGGAGGGGTACCGCCCGCATCTCTCGTCGCGTCAGCCGACCGACGGGGAGAAGTCGAAGAGCAACGATGCTTCTTTGACTTCTTTTTGTGCTTCGACTTACCCGACCCCGACTGCGAAGACTTCGATGACTTGGACGAGTGGTGATGGCTCCGCGACCGGTCCCTCGACCTCCCTTGCGACCGGGACCTCGAACGGCACGAAGCCGACTGCCGGCGCTCAAGCGGCTTTCGGGACCGCTCCCGCAAAGCCTTCGATGCCATCGACCGGCAGTCGGAGCACGACTTGGGGTCGTGGTCGCGCTCCAGGCAAAGATGCACACGCGATGCGGATCCGTAACCGACATCAGCCGGTTACAGGAACGGCAGGCCTTGAAGCCGGGCATCCTCGTGCACCAGGAGTCGTAGACTCAAAAAAGACGTCAACAAAAGTCGCTCAAAAAAGTCAGTCAAAAAGTGACTGGAGGTACCGCTCTCTCTGGATCTGCGCTGACTGGCGCGGAAAAAGAAAGAACGGACGTCAGTGCGCGAGGGCGGTGTCTAAGTAGCTACCTCAACGTCATCCCAGCGACCACAACACCAACGACGGACGCGGAGCCGACCGACGCCACCTTCCGATGTGCAGAGGTACTGCTGACGAAAAAACTTTCCGGATCCAGTCTGACGCCTGGGGGTAATTCTAAGGTAAGGAATCTATAACTAACGTGTTTCTTTCAGATACTCATGTCATAAAGAGCTTGGAGTCCCCTTTCTTACAGACAGAATACAATTTTTGCTCCTTTTGTTATGATCATCATATGGTTTAATCCTTGTACCACCTTGAATAGACTGATAATTAAAGACTTGATATCAGCGGAAGGCTTTGGCAAGTCAAGATGGCTAAGCTGTGTTAAGCCTCTTTGCTCCCTATTAGGCAGATCGGAAATATTTGATTTTCCAAAAACGTCGCAAAGAGGGATAAGTTATGGGCTAAGACTGTTTTCTATCAACATCAACCCATGACATAGAACTCTATGAGTAACTGAAATTGTCTGTAAATTCTTATATTATGGTTAAGACGACTCCTACGATGTAACCTTATTTCTTTAGCACACATGATTCCTGGGATCATCACTTGTTAAGCTGGTTGAGGATGTGACTCTTAAAATATTATTCATCTTTTTCTTTGGGTTGTTGGTTACATAATAGTATTTATCTCTGTCCTTGTGATAATGTGTCCCTACAATGCACTTTTTTCAATTTTTATGTGTCATCGGGTAAGAAGTTTCTTGTACTCATTTTTAAAATTGCTAACTTTACACAATGTAGGCCCACACTTCTTTATTTACAGATGCTTACATTACACCCCTGCCGTGTTTTGCTGTTAGTCATTATTTGACTCCTGCTATCAGGATCCGGAAACCTTTTAACGCACAAGTTACTAACTTGTGTAACGATATATCTGTAAGAGACAGTAGTTAGTGACAGATTCCTTACCTTAGAATATCCCTAGGCGTCAGGCTGGATCCGGAAAGTTTTTGCGTAGCAGTACCTTTGCGCTGCCGGTAGGCGGCGTCGTGCGGCTCCGCGTCTGTCGCCGGGCGCTGTGATCGCCGGGATGACGTCGCGGGCAGTACTTAGGCGCCGCCCCTGCGCGCTGACGTCAGTTCTGTACACGACTTTCCGCGCCAGGAACGCAGAGCCATGCAAGAAGCTAACATAGGTGTCTGAAAAATACTAGGGCCCTGAAAGGGATGTCCTTAACTCCTAGAAATCAGTTCGCAGAACGGGAGGATGGGTGGGGCGGTAGGAATCTGTCACTAACTACTGTCTCTTACAGATATATCGTTACACAAGTTAGTAACTTGTGCATCTGAAAGAGACACGTTAGTGACAGATTCCTTACCTTAGAATAGATACCCCAGCAATACCAACCCCGGTGGTGGGTCTGCGAACAAAGATCAGACAAGGAAGTCCTGGAGGACAGAACGGCCAAAGAAGCCGTCCCTCCGGACCTGACTGTCAAGGCAGTAATGCTTCATAAACGTGTGCAGCGAGGCCCACGTAGCTGCCTGACAGATAACCGGCAGCGGAACACCGCGGCCCAAGGCCGTGGTAGCAGCCGTTACCCTGGTGGAATGGGCACGCAGCCCAACAGGAGGCTCCTTTTAGCCAAAGAATAGCAGGTCTTGATGCACAAGGTAACCCAGCGGGAGATGGTCCTCTTGTGCACCGCCCGACCTTTTGGCGCCCACGTAGCCAACAAAGAGCTGCTCATCCACCCGGAAGTGTTTTGTGCGGTCAATATAGAAGGAGAGCGCACGTTTTGGATCCAGACGGTGGAGCCTCTCTTCCTCTCTGGAAGGATGCGGAGGCGGAAAGAAGGTGGGCAAAGTGATGGTCTGCCCAATGTGGAAAGCAGTAACCACCTTTGGCAAGAAGGACGGACGCGTCCGAAGAACAACCTTGTCTGGATGAACAGACAGAAAGGGAGGTTTGCAAGATAGAGCCTGGAGCTCACTCACCCGCCGAGCGGAGGTGATGGCCACCAGAAAGGCCGTCTTCAGAGTCAGAAGACGAAGAGGACAGTTATGTAGAGGCTCAAAGGGAGCGCACATCAAAAAGGTAAGAACCAAGTTCAAGTCCCACTGAGGCATCACAAACGGAACAGGAGGGAAGAGGTGAGTAATGCCTTTTAAGAACCTGTTAACAACAGGGGACTTGAAAAGGGAGGGCTGATCAGGGAGCCTGAGGAAGGCCGAGATAGCACAAAGATAACCCTTGATGGTACCCAGGGCAGAACCCTGTTGGGCCAGAGAGAGAAGGAACAGAAGGACCTCAGAAAGAGGGGCAGAAAGGGGATTCACAGCCTTTGCTGTGCACCATGCCACAAATTTGTTCCACCTGCAGGCGTATACCACCTTAGTGGAGGGACGCCTGGCTGCCAGAATCACATCACAAACTTCGGGAGGCAAGTCGAAAGGAATCAACTGCCGCCGCTCAATCTCCACGCAAGCAGGTGTAGACTGGACAGGTTCGGGTGGAGGACCGTCCCCTGCTGCTGCGACAGAAGATCCTCCCGAAGAGGCAGACGGATCGGGGATCTACGCTCATATTGAGTAGCTCGGGATACCAAACTCTTCGAGCCCAGTCCGGAGCCACAAGAATGACTTGGGCCCGGTCGTGCCGAATCTTCTTCAACACTCTGGGTAGAAGTGGTATAGGCGGAAAGGCGTACAATAGACCGCAACTCCACTCGTGACGAAAAGCGTCGCCGAGCGAGTGCCGCCTTGGAAATTCCAACGCGCAGAACTGATGACATTGCGCGTTCTCTTCGGTGGCGAATAGATCTAACCAAGGCTCTCCCCACTGTAGAAAGAGTCCTTGCGCCACTTCCGAGTGAAGACGCCATTCGTGATCCATCATGCACCTGCGGCTGAGTTCGTCCGCCCTGGCGTTCAGCGAACCTGCCAGGTGTTGAACCATCAGGAACATGCCCTGATGTTCCAGCCATGTCCAGAGGCGCAGAGCCTCCTGACAAAGGGTCCACGACCCCACCCCGCCTTGTTTGTTGCAGTACCACATGGCGGTGGTGTTGTCTGTGAACACCTGCACTACCTTCCCTTTGACAGAGGGAAGGAATGCCTTGAGTGCAAGTCGGATCGCCCGGAGCTCCAGAAGGTTGATATGGAGCCGGGACTCCGCCGGAGACCAGAGGCCTCTGATCTCCGCCTCTCCCATGTGACCGCCCCATCCCAGAAGGGACGCGTCCGTCACAACTGTGTGCTCTGGCTGGGGAAGGGAGAGGGATCTGCCCATGACCCATTGCCGGTTCGAGAGCCACCACTGCAACTGTTTTGCAGTCCCCTCCGAGATCTGGACGTGATCGGACAGGTTGCCCTGGTGCTGCGCCCACTGGAACTTCAGGTCCCACTGCAGAGCCCGCATATGCCATCTGGCATGATTGACCAGCAGGATGCAGGAGGCCATGAGGCCCAGCAGCCTCAGGGTCATCCGTACCGAAACCCAGGATAAAGGCTGAAAGATCGGAATCATAGCCTGAATATCCCGGACTCGCCGTTCGGGAGGATAGGCCCGAAACTGCGTCGTGTCCAGAACTGCTCCGATGAAAAGGAGCTGTGGAGAAGGAATCAGATGCGACTTCGGCACATTGATGGAGAACCCCAGCGAGTGCAGGAGTTCGGCCGTAGTCTGGAGGTGGGAGACGACTGCCTGGGACGAGCCCGCCTTCAGCAGCCAGTCGTCGAGGTAGGGGAAGACTGAAACCCCTGCCCGGCGCAGATGAGCTGCGACCACCGCCATCACTTTCGTGAACACCCGAGGGGCACTGGTAAGGCCAAAGGGGAGCACGGTGAACTGAAAATGCTCGAGGCCTACCGTGAACCGAAGGTAACGCCGGTGGGCCGGCAGGACGGGGATGTGGAAATATGCGTCCTGCAAGTCCAACGCTACCAACCAGTCTCCAGGGTCGAGGGCAGTCAAGACCTGAGCTAGGGTGAGCATCTTGAACTTCTCCTTCCGGAGGAAGCGATTGACGTTCCGGAGGTCCAAGATAGGACGCATGTCCTCCTTGTCCTTTTGGGCACCAGGAAGTAGTGGGAGTAGCAACCACGCCCTACTTCTGGGGTCGGAACATGCTCGATGGCCCTCTTGGCCAAGAGGGCCGTGACTTCCTTCTGCAGAAGTACCAAGTGATCCCCTGACATGCGGTGGAATTGAGGTGGCATGGCTGGGGGGTGGACTCGAAGGGGAGGGAGTAGCCCCTTCGGACAATGTCCAAGACCCACCTGTCCGAGGTGATGGTACGCCAGTGGGGAAGGTGATGGCGGACCCTGCCCCTACTGGCGTGCTGTGCACCTGAAAGGAGGGACTAGGAGGGTTTGGAGGCCGCGGACGGGTTGGAGGTGGTGGCCTGACCCGCACGCTGGTTGCCCGATCCGCCACGGCGGAATCCACGTCCTCGGCCACGCGAAGACGCCTGCTGCGCGGGCCGGTGGCTGGGCTGCTGACGTGAAGGGGCGCCCTACCGTGGCCACGATAGGGGCGAAAAGCAGAAGTCAGCGGAGGGCGTGTAGCAGAAAGGCCCAGGGACTTTGCAGTAGCCCGTGAGTCCTTAAAGCGCTCCAACGCATGGTCTGCTTTGGACCCAAAAACACCGACTCCATCAAAGGGCATGTCCATGAGAGTATTCTGGACATCCCCTGAAAACCAGTGGTTCTCAGCCAGGCGTGGCGTCGTAGCGCCACCGTCGTTGCAATAGACCTGCCCAGCGAGTCGGCGGTATCAAGGCCACATCGGATTGTGAATTTGGCCGCATCCCTTCCTTCCGCAATGGCGCGGGAAAGCAGTGTCTGGACCTCCTCAGAACACTGGGGCAAAACATTCGCCACCGAATCCCACAAGGAGTGGGTATATCGGCCCAAAAGGCAAGCGGTGTTGATGGACCGCAAGCCAGCACTGGAGGAAGAAAACCCTTCTTCCCAAATTGATCCAGGCGTTTGGATTCCCTATCCGGAGGGGCGGTAGGGAAGGCGGTTTGGGAAGCGGAGGCTTGGACAACCAAGCTCTCAGGGGTGGGGTGGACAGAGAGAAACAGGGGGTCGCCCGGAGCTGGGCGATGGCGTCGGGACACGTTCCTATCCACAGGAGCCCCTGTGTTGGGCTTGGACCAGGCGCCCAAAAGAACGTCAGTGAGGGCGTCGTTAAACGGCAGCACAGTCTCCGTAGAGGAGGCTGCAGGCTGAAGCACCTCTGTCAAGAGATTAACCTTGACCGCCACAGCAGGGAGTTGGAGATGTAAGGCTCCAGCCGCCCTACGCAACACCGTTGCAAAATTGGCTCCCTCCTCCGTAGCCACGGGAGGAGACAGCATGCCAGTGTCAGGGAAGTATCTAGACCACTGGCATCCCCTAGACCCTCTGTCCAGTCCTCATCGTACTGACACTGTTGTGTCAGAGGGTCATCAGACCCCTCCCAGTCCTCCTGGTCCTCCTCAGGTTCAAAATAAGGGGGAGGAGGGACATTTGGGACCCAAGGTCTCATCGGCGCCGGAACCGGCGCCGAGCGACGCCGGTCCGGGTCCATGTCCGGAGCCGGAAGGAACTGGGAGAACGACGCCGCCCGGAGCCCCAGGCGGCGTCGAGAACGGCACCGGAGACATCGGCGCCGGCGGAGGTGTCGTTAGGTCGACCGGCGTCGATGGGGGTTGCGGAGCCGGGATCGAGGCCGGGGCCGAAGCCGGAGCCGGGATCGAGGCTGGAGGCACGGGCGACGCCGGGGCCGGAGCTGTCGGCGACGCCGGAGCAACCCCATCAGGGCCCGCGGGGCACGAAGGCGCACCGGAGGGACCTGGAGGCCCGAAGAGGCGGGCCATGGCCGACAGGAATTCCTGCACTTTGGCCGGATCCGCCCCGAACCCGGGAAGGGCGGGTATTGCGGGGCGACTCCACAGGCATGTCCGGGGCCGCGGGGGCGGGGACGGTGCCGGAGGGGCCTCAGCCGAGTCGCGAGACCGGCGAGGCGAAGTCCTAGAGCGATGATGCTTTTGGACTTTTTGTGTTTCGACTTACCGGACGAAGAAGACTTCGATGCCGACAACCGGTGTGGACTCCGCGATCGACCCCTGGACCTCTCACACGACCGGGGCTTCCGCGGAGCCGAATGCCGGGCCTCGAGGAGCTTTCGAGACCGCTCTCGCAAAGCTTTCGGGTTGAGGGCCTGGCAGTCGGTACAAGACTCCGTGTCGTGGCCTCGGCCGAGGCAGAAGAGACACTCCCAATGCGGGTCTGTGACGGACATCATCCGAGCACAGGCGCCGCAACGTTTAAACCCGGGCATCCCTACGACACCTTGAAGTCGATTGAGAAAAACAGAGAAAAATCCACCAAAAAGTATGGTCAAAAAATGACCAGGGCACTGCTCTTCACGGATCTGCGCTTGCTGGCGCGGAAAAAGAAGAACTGACGTCAGCGCGCAGGGGCGGCGCCTAAGTACTGCCCGCGACGTCATCCCGGCGATCACGACGCCGACGACGGACGCGGAGCCGCACGACGCCGCCTACCGACGCGCAAGGGTACTGCTACACAAAAACTTTCCGGATCCAGCCTGACGCCTGGGGATATTCTAAGGTAAGGAATCTGTCACTAACGTGTCTCTTTCAGATATGTAAATCAAGATGAAATGAATATTTTATCTATTTATTATTTATTTGCTTTTACGGTTCTTGGTAAGCAAATAAAGAAGATTTAATTTAAACGCCACTTAATGTGAATCTTGACACAACAAAATGCTCGGCAGGCACACTTCCAGGCATAGGAAGGCAAAGGCCCTGCTCATGCGAGAAGCTACTGAAAATCAGACATGAAATATCAGGGACATTGGACACACTTAAGCACATGCTGAGAGAATACCGGCAGAAACTATATAAAGAGGAGGCTAAATCAGTACAATTATTGGTCTGGCTTCTAAAAAGGGAGGCCCCTCATCCCGATACTATCTTTGAACAAACCAGAAGGGACAGTAGAGGTGACTGAGGCCGGTATAAACAAGACATTAACAGATTATTTGGTCCACTTATATAAGAGAGTGGGGACGGGGGATGTGCTACAGACTGAAATTTCTGGAGTACCTTAAAATACCAAATATATCCCAGGAGGATAGGGTGGACCTGGAATCGGAGATTACTAGGTATTTGTTCATGTTAAACGTGGATACAACTGCTCTCCAAAATAATAGCCACTGGACTTCTACCTAAAATGGGGACCCTTGTACACAAGGACCAATGTGGCTTTATTCCAGTCCGTAACACATTTATATCTCTCAGGCGCCTGCGTCATGTCATGGCCTATATGGAGGGCTCCCCAATGGAATGTTCCCTCGTGGCACTCGACATTGAAAAGGCCTTGGACTCCTTTTGTTGGGCATATGTTTGAGGTCCTAACTAGAATGGGTTTTGGATGCAAATGTTTAAATTAGATCAAGCTCCTGTAGGAAGTTGGCTCTCTATATAGTGCACTAAAAGAAAGTACACTGTGCAGAGTCCAGTGAGTCCCCGATTGGTTGACAGAGGCAAAAGTAGATAAAACAAAACAAATAAGCATTTATTGTACTCACAGAGGCAATAAATGAGACACACACTCATAAATCGAAACCTATTTGCAAGAATAACATTTTTTTTATACATTTTCAAACTAAGAACTTCGTTCACGGGTAAGTACTTAATGTCTTATAAATTATTAAAGTTCGGAAAACAATTCACAGTTGTGCGCAATAACGTACAATGTATCTCTATGGGAGGAAATACCAAAAACGCATAGAAAATAGCACAGACAGTTCCAGGGGTTCACCTTCTGGATTCGGAGTTGTAATTCACCAAAGTTCAAGAGGCCACCAGCCGTTCGTCGGAGAGTCCCAGATTCGGCTGGGAGCAGGGGCCTGCAGGTGTTGGCAGCTGGTGCGCTACAGAGAAGGTGGGGGCACTTAGAAACAGGCTGTAAAGGGGGACTAGTAGGAAAGTCGGAGAGCTCCTAAATGGGGGCTCAGGTCAAAAAGGACTCTGGAGCATGGGAGCACAGCCAGTTTGTCGGTACACAGGCTGGACGAGATGGGTGCAGAGCAGGTTGGTCCACCAGGCTCTGTGCACAAAGGTGGTCTTCACGGTAAGCGGCAAGCAGCTTGCAGGGACGATTTCTGGATTGCTGGGCCAATCACGGAGTAGGTCTCAGGGGTCTTGATGTCCATCGATAGGTGCTAGGTTCCTGAGCAGTTCGAGTTCGGATATGACTCTGTTGGTCGGTGTTGGTTGCAGGACATCTGGTACCCCGGGGACTGGTACGGCACAGCTCCGACTGGTCCTGGAGTCTTCACATTCGGTGGGGAGACAGAGTTGACCACCCAGAAAACAGTACCTCTGCCTGGGCGGTTGCGGCATCGGTCGGACCGGGGAGCTGCAAGTTGGTAAACCGGACTCTGCGGTCTTCAGGGGTGTAGCTCCTCTACTCCAAGCGAGTTCTTGGCCAATTGGTTAAGGTCTGGAGATCCTCTGGTGTTCTTAGAGGGCTCACAGTTGCAGGACGAGACAGTTCACCACAATGGTCAAGTCTTGGAGCGACAGGCAGGGTTTTCACGCCAAAAGTCCATGGCAGGCACTCAGTTCTCGGGTTCAGCAGCTCTTCTTTGTCAGTTTCTTCTTTAGGTCCATCAAATCTAAAGTTCTGGGTCAAGGGGTGCCACCTAAATACTCAATTTAGGGGTATTAAGGGGAGTACCAGGTAGTAGCCAAAGGGCTACTTACCTTAGGGTGACTACATCCTCTATATGACCACTTCCTGTGAGAAGTGGGCATAAATCTGATCATAATAGGCTAAGTCTCTCCAACACAAGATGGAGGATTTGGGAAAATGGGGTCCACATCAGCTGTCCCACTTTGGTGGTGGTGCTGGCTAGGTGTGGGTCCACCTCCTAATCTAACTAATTTACCCACCAGGCTTCCAATTAAAAAGTGTGGTCAGGACAGGGGGGGGTTGGCATCTTCCACTATCTGGAGAAGCCTGGGTTGCATTTCAAAGGCGGCATGGCCTTTGAAGCTTCCCGCCCTGGAGTAGGCTTTATTCCCAGCCTCCGAGAGCGAAGGCTCTCACCCCAGGATGCCAGAAACATGTCTAGTGATGGCGGGCTGGCTGAGACCAGTCGGCAACCACACTAGTAGTCGGTAGGTTTTCAGGGGGCACCTATCAGGTGCCCTCTGTGTGCATTCGTTAATAAAAGGACACTGGCATCAGTGAGGGTTTATTAAGATGAGATGTTTGGTACCAAACATCTTGGGGTACAGTGAAGCCATCATGGAGCTGGGGACTTCGAGGTGACGAGTGTCCCGCCCATGTACTCAGGATGGCTTCCCTGTTCACTTACAATGTCTAAGAATAGATTTAGGCATTAAAGGGTCATATCTGCTTAGGCAGATATGCTCACACATGGGATATAGTGCACCCTTAAGTGGGGGGAACAGAGTTCGCACTTGAGCTTCACTATAGCTGCAGCAGTCTAAGAAATACTACAAATGACACCTGTACTCTGATATACTGCTGGGGGAGGGAGATCGAATGAGTACGATGTGGGTTATTGCTCTTGTAAAGTGGTTGACTATAGTGATGTGAATACCATGGCGCAGCGGAGCACTCTCCTGAAGGTTAATAGATATGATGAACTGGTGATTATTGGAACTTTTGTAAAACCCCAATAAAGTTTGTTTAAAAAAAAAAAATGGGATATAGTGCACACTGCCTACGGGGCTGTAAGGCCTGCTGTAGGGGTGGCTTACCAATAGCTCATGTATTGTCTGCAGGCATGGCACACAGGGCTGCGTGCCATGTCGACTCTTCGGTTTTGTCTGCACCAAAACACGCAGCATGCAATGGCAGTTTTCATGATCTTGGTGAGGGGTCCCTAGTGTGGCACAATTCATGCTGCAGCCCTAGTAGACCCTTTTCAGTCCCAATGCCCTAGGTACCAGAGGTACCATTTACTAGGGGCTTACAAGGGGGCTGAAGTTGTGCCAACTGTGGAACAATGGTACATTTTTGGGAAAGAGCTCTGGCACTGGGGACCTGGTTAGCAGGGACCCAGTGCACTTTCAATCGAAATCACATCAGGTATCAGGCAAAAAGTGGGGGTGACCATGTCAAAAAAGGGCATTTTCCTACAGCTCCTGTATAGGGGACCAAAGGCACAGGTTAGATCGGGTTGTACACTCTCATAGAAATGGGACATAGAGTGGGGAACAAGGCTGGGATGCTCCCTGTCACCACTGCTCTTTGCCCTGGCAATGGAGCCCCTAGTAATAAGGCTGTGACTGAGAATGCAGCCTTGGGGATGACAGTAGGAAACGCCTCTCATGTACTCTCAAGATGCAGATTACACCCTAGTGTATTTGACTCAGTCCCAAGTATCCATCCCTATCCTTCTGCAGGAATTAGACCCATTTGCAGTAATCTCAGGCCACTGAATCAATAAGCAGAAGACTGTTATACCCCTTGGTGGATCTGGGAGTAAATTTCAGAAACTAATTACCAAATGTCGGGGTACAATGGGAAATAAGTGAGTTTCGTTACTTGGGAATTTTGGTGACTAGCACTGCCACGTCGCACTATCAACATAATATTGACACGGTTTTGCGGGTATTTAGGGCCTCAATAAATTTCTGGAACATTTCCACTCTATAAAGGAGAGAGTTGAAATGACAAAAATTGTGCTCTTATCCCGGTGCCTACATGCATTACAAAAGCTATGTAATCAACACAAGCTTATTCTTCTGGGAGATAGAGGGTCTCCTTGTTTCGCTGTTATGGGCAGGAAAAAGAAGTAGAGTCCAACTGGTGGTGATGAAAATGGACAGGGAGAAGGGAGGACTGGGCTTCCCTGGCCTGGAGCTTTACTACACCGTCTCACAGTTGCAGCATGCAGCTAAGGGGTGTGACGCTGAACCAAACTGAGAAAAAGGCTCCTTAGTGGTACCATGGAGGAGGGTACGCTTCTGATCTGTCTTATGAGAGGCATAAATCAGCTGGTCGACACCACTTGAGCAGTTCAGCAAGCGGCTATGGCATGGGAGCAGGCAGTTAAATGGGTACTGAAGTGCCCACCTTTCAGTGATCCCTACCTATTGAAGGGCTACAGCCGTCGGGATATGATGTTGCTGACTGCTAGGAGAGAAGGGAGTTGCCTAACAATGGGAGCTCTCTACCCGGAGGATGTGTTGTTAACGTTTAAGGAGTCTTGATAGACTTTTATTTTTACTGCTGGAACATTCTTACAATTCGCCAAGTTGGAAAGCACAGCTAGAGAAGTTTGGACTGACGGCACGAATACACCACAGACCTCCACTACAATGGAGCTGCTCTTGAGGGGCAGAAAGGAAAGGGGGATTTTCTTATGCATTTATAATGCCCTAAAGGAAGACAGATCACCAGTAGCGCTGAGGACACGGCAGACACGCAACAGAGATCTACATCCTCCCCTGACGGATGCAGAATGGGCGACGACCTGTGCACGAGTTCAAGACGTAGCCAGTAATGTTAAATTCAAGATGACATTTTAATTACCTCAACGCAATATTTCGCTACCATCGGAATACATAGAATATACTCCAAAAGGCCCTCGTCCTTTCCAAAATGTGCTGAGCAGGAGGCAACATTCTTACATATGACCTGGACATGTAGATTACTAGTTGTGTACTGGGAGGGAATGGTGACATGGCTTAAACAGGTAACAAATTTACACCTTAAATTATCGCTAATGCACTGCCTACTGTGCTTAGCACCCAAAACAGGGGAGAATGCCACACAAATTTGCCACACATGGCCTGTTGTATTCCTCTTAGGGTGTCCATAAACGGGCTTTCCAGTATCATGTCCTTATATAGGCACAATTCGCCCTGCCCTTATATAGGCATAAAATCCCAGCCCTTATTAAGGCATTAAACCGTGCACTCCAAATACAGGCATGGTCTCTGACATCCGTCCACCCTAACGTCACAATGAGTTCATGAAGAACAGACCCTTAGGCTGCGGGAGTTTCCCTAGCCCAGGACTATTGATTTCTTCAAGGACTCATATATTATGCATGAACTATTATTCCTTAGGGGTTCATTCATGACGTCTTCCGCTGTCCGACTCACGTCAATACTAACATTCTTAGGTACTTCTCAGGTATAAATATACCTTCCCTAGCCCCTGTAAACTAGAGGAGACCTCGACTTCAGAGGAGCCCGTTTCACGGCCTGACGCACGCAGAGAGTCCAGCTTCCAGTGATCTGACTTCCCTTGCGGGGTGTTGGAGTTCGAGTCTGGCAAAGAGATTCCTACCTCTCTCATTCTTCAGGTATGGAGCTGACTAGAACCTAGAGGGACTCTTGGCATACTTGGCATACTAGGCATACTAGGCTTAACATACTCTTAGTATACCATAGTAAGGAATACTTCACCTACTTCATACCTCTCCCTACACCTAGGTTAGGTTAGGTACATTGGGGTAGAACTAGATTAGAAACGCATCGTATGAGTACTCGCATTTTTAGACTGTGTCATTTATGTAAATGCATATATACTAAAAGATAATGCTATCGCAGTATTATTTATTTCTACTGCTCACACTGTACATTATTTATCTCGCATACTGTCTTGTGATCGTAACAGCACATTTTACTTACACCAGAAACAAGACTGTTCAATAAATCTTTTATTGAAACGCCCGTCTGTTCTTTCTGTGTAACTTTGAGGAAAACTAAGCATGCACGATTGAGCCGAGTGAAATAGTTATCTATTGTTTCCACGACTCTGGGACACGTTCTGATTCTAAAGGGAAACAAAGTGGTCATGTTTTGCGGCTGCCAGAAACTACTCCCTTCTTGTCGTCAAGGAGTTTCTTGTGGCCTCTGAGCTAGCTGGCACAAGTAATTAAGTTTAATATACTCGATAGGGACATACTGACCTTAGTCCTATATCAAACCTATAGGATATATTATTCCAATGCGCAGAGCCTATTAGGGAAATAGGAGCTACACTACATGGCGCCCAACGGTTTGGTAAGGCGGTAATTCAACGTTAGATACAGAGTAACTCAGCCGTGCTTTTTTCTCTCAGAGACCCCTACCCATATACTCCAAAAGACGTCTGGAGTGGGCAGGGTTAAGTATCCACCAAGGCTACATAGGGCAGCACCCTATATATTAGCTGTTTGGTTTGCTCAACGTTGAAGGATACAGTGTTCCAAAATATTGTGCACCTTATCTTTGTCTCCTTGAAACTTGTTCTACATTTTTCAAACAACAAAATGCCTGGCTCCGATACTGAAACCGGAAACGGTGGAGCTACGGCTGATCCAGCCCAAGCAGCAGTTTTTAACTTTACAGGTTTTATTGAAACCGAGGAGGGTGTTATAGACATCACTCCAAATTTAAGAAGAGCCATCACTCTAAAACTTATAAAACACGGCCTACCACCAAGAGGAGGTAGAGCAGTATTCGTGATAGAGGCACACCGAATCCTTTCAGACAGAGGTATTCTATTCATGGGTAATATTTCCTGAATCCAATCCAGTAACACACGTTTCACTTCTACAAAGAAGATGATCCACCAGAGGAATACATTCCTTTCGAGGATATTGAAATTCCATTAACATACCAGGAGCATCAGCTCTGGTTTAAAGGCGCCCTAAAACATCACAAAAACATTACCAGGCTCGGTCCACTAGGTAGACCAGGAGCAACTTGGCCGATTCTAGCCGGCTACACACCTCATCCTGACATTGAAGAAATGTCAGACGAGGAACTACTTACTCAACTCACAGAGTTAATAAAAAATCTACAGACAATTGGTCCAATATGTCATGCGGACTTTCACAGTCCAACCACCATTGACAATTCCAAATCAAACTCCTCACCAGGGGAATACACTAAAAATTACACCACAGACTCTATACGCAGTCATGGGTAAAATGCCCACAAAACGTGAGCAAATTCCATTTTGGATAGCTCAAAAAATTACTCAAATAGAAGCAGTAATTCCAAATACTAGCCCGTATGAGAAACATTCTCAATCCCGAGGTAGGTCTCCTCAAAAGGAGCCCTCTGAAAGGAGGTATAACCTCAGAAATAGGGATAATTTGAGAAAACCTGACAGGTATCAAGATACTGATACACGTTCCTCTCGTCCCTTTCAGATCTCATCACAGACTTCGGAAAGAAGAGGACGATCGGAACATAGAGAAGAACGCGTGAAATCGAAAGACGAAAAACACGCTCCAAAAACTAAAGCAAAACCTCAATTCTCCAAAAAGAAGGTAGCAGGTCTGAAGATCAGACATGCCGAGAATACTGAGAACACAACTCAAGAACGGAGAATGGGCTCAGACAATGCTGGACAGTGCAGCAGAAGTCACAATAGCTCGCCAGACCCTGAAGGAACTTCTGGAGATAGTGGACTTGAATGAGTACATTAAAGTAGAGACTGTAGACACCAGGGTTAGTACTCCAGAAAAGTTATATGACATAACACTCCGGATGGAGGGAGACAAACCTAGACAGGTTAAAGCACTCTTTTGGGAAAGACTATCAAAGGGCTATGACATACTTCTAGCGGAAAAGGACTGGCCACCACAATTTGTCAGGGAGTGCCCACATGGCGAGGACATTATTATGCCTGCCTTCTCCAACCATATACCAATGCACCTAAGATATACATATGCCAGGAAATGGGCAGTGGCCCAGGCCCCAGCATTATATAAAAATCATGTAGGATGGGATGAGGATTCACCTCATCATAAAATACATCTGAAACATGAACCAACTGCACAAAGGCAGTATCCAATAAAGCAAGAAGCTAAGAAACAAGTCAGGAGATCTTAGATCAACTTGAATATCAAGGGGTGATTGAAACATGCACCTCCTCAATGAACAATCCTTTGTTTCCTGTCTCCAAACCAGACAATACATATCGTCTAGTTTTGGATTACAGACACTTAAACACTTGTTCTAAAACTTTTGCAGTGCAAATGCACATAGCACAGCATTAATTAATAACATTGTGCGTAAAAATATAAAACAACATTAGACATCTCAAATGGTTTCTTTGGTCAAAACATAGCACCTGAAAGCAGGTACTTAACAGCATTCTCCATAATGGGGACCCAGCGTCACTTTTGTCGACTCCACAAGGGTTCAAGAACAGCCCAGGGTTATTCTCAGTGAGGGTAACGGAGTTACTACAAATTTATGACAATGAGGCATTGTGCTATGTCAATGACATCTATCTGACAGACGATGACCTGGACAAACACTTGAACAGGGTGAGCACCATTATACTGGGTTTCGCCTCTGAGGGCTACAAGTTCAACTTTAAAAAGTCCAGAATTGCCCATCTCAATGTCCTATTTTTAGGATATGAGCTTTCAAGTGAAGGCAAGAGCTTGGCAGCTAACTTTCTAGAGAAATGTGCGCTGCTCCAACCTCCAAAAACGCTAAAAAACTTACAATCCATCCTGGGTTTCCTAAATTTTGGAAGAACATACATTCTAAACTACGCAGAAAGGGTTAAACCTCTCTACGCATTAATCAAACCTGATTTTTCAATCAAAAACTGGACACAGGAACACACAGAAATCTTGAGTTCACGCCAGGCTAACATGTTAGCAACAAATCACTTACAAACACGTGTAAGTCAACGTAATTTGGTGATCTGAATAATTTCGGGTCAATGCGGCTTCACCTACTTAACCTTCTATGAGGGTGAGAAAATACCAATCGCATACAAATCTCATTTGTACACACAAGCGAAAATGCGCTTTAGTTCAACTGAAAAAATTCTGACAGCAGTTCAAACCACTGTAGCAAAAGAAAGAGCCTTAGCCCAAGGGAAACGCATTATTGTCGTAACCCCAGTACCGGCTTTAGAAGCGGTCACAAAAGCAAGCATTCCGAATGCTAAAGCATTACATCCAAGATGGATACAATGGGTTAATTCTCTTGCTGCAACAGATGTTGAATATGTTTTTGATCCAGATTTAAAAACACAAGCATTCCTGCAATATGAACAAGAATGTCCTCTGCCTACTGAAATTCTGCCTCTCGATCAGTACGAATTCATAATTTATACTGACGGATCCGCACAACCCGCAACAGGGAGTAAGCAAGCTTACAGTGCAGCGTGTGCAATCGTTAAAGGTCGCATGCGAAATGGCATCTTCAGACCTATGGTCACAAAAACTCAAACTCTAGGAGATTGTACAGCTCAGCGAGCTGAACTACAAGCATTCAAACTGGCACTTGAAAGTACAGTTCGAGAATTCCCCACACTAACAGTGTGCGATTCCTTTTACTGTGTTCAGTCGTATAATGAATATATACGAAACTGGCTTGAAAATGGTTTCAAAGATGCGAAAGGTGGCACAATAAAGCATAAAATGCTTTGGGAACAAGTAGTTCAGTTGAAAACGAACTACCAAAGGCTCACGTGATCCACACACTGAGTCATCAACGTGATGGCGTTCACGTTGCAGGGAATTCATTGGCTGAGGAAGCCGCAAAGGGGGCTGTTCAGACGGCTTCCGTAGCTGCGATCACTCGCTCAAAAACGAAAATAGACGGTGAGATAATGTTGGCTGTCAATGCTTCAAGCAAGGGCAGCAGTGCAGCGTTACCAAAAAGTTTCCACTCAAGTACTCTTATGTAATTGATGCGAACAACGTTCCTTTTGCTCGAATCCCTGGAGTGGGGGATAGGGTAATTCCAAACATGCAACGTAGAGCAGCCTTGATTTATGAAACACATTTGGGGGAGGGTCTGTCACATCAAGGGATCTCTAAAACAATTTTGACGTTAAAAGAGATGTACTGGTGGCCTGGAATGAATACAGAAATTCACATATTTATCAACAACTGTTTAGACTGTAAATTACAGCGAGAGAGCCACCAGATACCATGCTGCGAATGCGGCAACCCAGTACAGATACCATTGTTAGACAGCATTAGACTATCTACGCGCCTGCGTCCTACTGGACAAATGCAATCCCACAAATACTGAATCTAGGTTCCTATGGATATGGCCTCAGCGCTCGGCTGACGCTCGAACTGTTATAAAAGATTTGCGAGTCTTTATCGGCACATACGCAATAGGCACGCTACATTCTGACCAGGGTCCTGCGTTTAGCTCTCGGGCTTACAAAGAAGCCATGGCCAGTCTGGGCGTTGCATTGCGGTACTCCTCTCCATTCCATCCTGAGGGAAATTCAGTTGTGGAAAGGAAAAACCGGGACATAAAGCAGTCTATAACAGCTAGGGTATTAGGTTCGGGTGATGGGTGGGTCAAACACCTTAATGGGGTCCAACGCTCATTGAACAATCTGCCAAGAAGTTCTCTAGGGGGGGGGGTCACTCCATATGACGTCCTATTTGGGACAAGAATGTGGGTACCAGACCTTGAACACGTAGGCACAGTGGTGGAAAATAAACCGTTTGATATCAAAGATCGTTTGGCTGTTTTACAGGAACTGAATGAATTAAGAATGAAACAAAGCAACGTATTCCTACAGCCAACCATCACTGGGGAAAAATCGGCGGTCCCAGCAAGGCCTGTCTGGATTCCAAAAGTTGGGGATCTAGTCAGAGAAAAATTGCGGACAAGAAGGAATTTGGACCTTCTTACAGACAACCAGTACCTGTCCTAGCAGTTCAAGGAACAAGAACAGTACTTCTGCCGCACCTTGCTGGAAGAAAGGAGAAAAGATTTGTGTCCATCGACCTGATCAAACCACAGTATGTGGCCAATACTAAATAGTAGGCCTCGTGGACTCCGACCTAGTAGCAGACGCACTCCTCTCGCTACTATCCAAGAGGTTCAGACTGAAAGACTGATAACAATCGAGAATTCAGCTGTAACAGATGGAGGACTAAGCAACAATGCAATGGAACTCATCCCTCTTGAAAACCAAGTAACAGTTCGTCCAAATACGCCTGTCTACACCAATGTAGCAAGTGATGAACTGGTTCCAGTGATTTCTACAAATCCTGATGCAATTCCAACAATTGATAGAACTGCTTCTGGCTATTTCATTAACTTTGATACGTTCTCAGAAGATCCGAGTGAACCTGAAACGACGCCAGCATCATTCAAACTCAAGCAGTAAGTACAAGACTTTCTTCACTTTCTGAAAAAGACTTATTTGGTTTCTCCATGGATTGAACTCTGGATTACATCTGGACTTTTTGTTTTCCTGCTCTGGCTAGCTTTGGTTACAACTGTGAACGTGCTTATAAGTGGCAGATACATCCATGTGAACACTGAAGGAAAAGATGTGAACGTACTTTTGAAACCTCATAAATCTTCCCATCGTGAAGCAAGAGACTTGTCATCAGTGAACATCACAGCTGTTCCTATACAGGATGGTATAGTGTGGGACAAAACAGATTTTGACATCTTCGGCCCGACGGAACAATTGAACATTCCACATTTGTTTAAAATTTCACTAAGTGATCTAATTACGTCCAGTACCTATTCAGATGATTGGGGCTTTGAGACTGTTAATGACATAATGTTTGACTTAGAAAAATCTGCTGCATTTTCTAAAAATGAATATTTAGAGGGTTCATCAGACTATGAACAACTGTATTGTTATAACCACTATGGTCATCATTATTTGCATAAATCTGCATATCCAAGAAATGTGTTTATGTTTAACCAATGGGAACATTGTCCTACACCACCAAAAGGTAGTTCAAAAACATTTGCTAGCAAGTTTCCATATTTTTCAGGTTACAATACATCTGACCCAGAAACATTTTACTTTAGAAATGTAAACAAAACAGGACTGAAAATTATGTTAACTAATACAAAACAGATTTGCTCTGCAGCATTTATTGCCCAACTGTCTAGACAGGGTTTCGACTTATGGAAGGACACAATAGACACAAAAACTGTCTGGGGTACTAAAGATTGGCAAGTGCAGGGGATAGAAGCTTTATCTAGAGCCTGTATCATCCCTGAACAAACAATGTTTTTGAATGAAATCATCCAACAAAGATCTTGTCTTGGATTAGCCAAGATCAAGGAAATGAACACACCTTCTGTACCAACACCTGCAAGTGATAATAATACAAAGGCAGTGGTGACAGTTGACAATATACTACAACTCAACAGATCTAATCCGGATTGGAAAAAATGGTTGATCTGGCCCACAGACACGAATAACTGTCAGGAAAGATTCCTGAATAAAACTCAGGGCTTTACTATTAATAGGCCAGACCCAAGATACGTCCAAAGACAGCATCCGGGGGTAGTAACAACATACAGTGTAGGAAGATTATGCCTCGATTGGCTGCACGAGTCTACACTACAGGATGTGAAACAACACTTATCCTTACTTAAATAGGACGCAGACCTTAGGGAATTCTTGCTTGGACCAAGAAAACCGCGTCAAAAACGTTTCATATATGCCGGCATTTATGCTGCCTATAATGAAGCATGGAAAGTATCACAGATGGAGGCCGCAGAACGAATACGTGAACTTGATCGTATTAATTTAGAGAAAACACTCTCTGTGGTCGACAATGGGTTAACAACTTTGTCCTCCAGAATATATTCATTGGATGGCATTGTATCCTCTGCTATCAACATACTAGAACAAGATTTGGCGATGTTACAACAAGGTCAGTCTCAATTACGTTCTATTGTGTTATTAAGCTGGACGCTGCAATCTTTGCGAGCGGGCTATGTGCCCTGGCGTTTTATCAACACGTCAGCTCTGTTTTGCAGAATACAATCTGACTGATAAACAGATCGAATTGCCACAAAGAGGAGCAAGGTATACAGTGCCGAGCATTGAAAAACTGGAAAAATTACCATTCACAGTGGCAGAAAAACCAGCTACAGAATGGCTTATTCATGGCAAAATAACATTACCTGTGACTACTTTTCAGTTTCAGTATTGCCTCAGACAAATGCAAGCAGGCAAATATGAAAGGTTGGGTAAGGAATACATTAAGACATCTTGGGATTTACCGTATACATATAGATGTTGGAGTGGGGATCGTGAAGTGTTTTTGAGCGGTACACACTGTAAACGTGCACTGAGCGGTTCACTTATATGTCAGGACATTTCTTTACACAGGGCTTGTAATGGTTCTGTGGCAAATTTGTCTTGCCATCAGCAGGGTACACCAGCTGCTGTGATTAATCCAACGTTTGGACAACTTTCTAATGGGAGTTACCTCATGTTGAATGATCAGAGTTGCTGCGGCATGTTGCCAGGCATCCCATATCTAGCAACGGTCAACTCCAGGGTCACTTGCTGTATGCAAGTATTGTTTGCCCCAATAGACACAGTCAGGGAGTCGCCCCTATGGGCTTCGCTGAACGTCTCTTTATAAGATTTGATACTTTGAGCAGAATGAAAGCCATGCTTTTACAGCAAACAGTGCCTTTGACCTCGGCCAAAGAAACCTATGATCTACAAGTAGCAAGGACTTCGGCTGAGATACAGACTTTAATACGTACAAACTGCCCTATACATTTTGTAGAAATGATAGGACGTATCTTCAATATGTCTGATACAACCGGAATTGTACATGTATTTAAGAGCATCTGCTCCGGTCTGTTAGCACCTTTCCAGGCAATACTCGGAATCATCCCGAACTTTGCACATTCGGTGTTTGGTGGCATACCATTAATTCTAGCACTTGTTGCCGGAATTCTATTTCTCTTCCTGCTATTGCGCTATGGCCAGCCTATTCGCAGACATCACTCCGAGCGAAATGGAGAAAGCTCTCCTTGAACGAAAGTGCCGTGAGCGAATAGTACAGCTATTGGGCATGACTCGTCTACGGGACCTGAATACCACGTGGTTCCTGTCATTCAGACCAATCTGGCAAGATTGAATCTTACCTGTTCTACGATGCCTGCTATGCGGTGAAGAATGCGTGTTGGACACCTGTCTAACATTTCCATCAGCTACGCCAACGGATGTCGATACTCTGCTGGTCCCGATAACGGCCCATGCTCTGTATTGTCCCCAGAGGCTACCAATCCTGATGTCAGCATTCATTGAGATCTCACAGACGCTTCCGGCTGCTGCTGAGGTACGAGAAAGATCTACAGGCACACAGGTAACAACGGACGCGAACATTGCTGCGGCAAACTATGCTGGAAGCGATGCTTCACATCTCTGTGCAATTAATCTACTACGCGAGGTGTTCCAACTGACACCAACTTCAGTGGATGATGTTTTGTCTATAGAAATAGATGATCTCATGTTTACACCAGACCCGTAAACTGACTCTGATTCAGCATACAGTGTTCCAGGGATGCAGTAACAATTTGGCCTTCATTTTCAAAAACTTGGAACTCTACCAAAATTGAACTTTTTCCCATTTTTCGAACGAAAATGGCACTTCAATCTGCTTAAAGTAGAACTAGCCTTATAGTACAGACTTCACGGTCCTTCCACGGACACTTAGTCATCTTGTGTGTCTAGAACAGTTCATTAATTTTCATGACATGAAATGACTTTGATTTTTGAACAACTTATCGATCATTTTCTGTCACATGTAAATATTACTGCTTATTTCATTCCAATTGCATTTATTTTCGAACTTTATGCCTGAAATGAAAAGCATTGCTTAATATGTACAGTACCTTTTTGCATTTTTACTATGTTTTTTAATGCTTTTAAGACATATTTTTTAAATATGCGGTACTCCATTTAATGTTTAGCATTTTAAATGTTTAGCATTTTAGTATTATCGTACACACGAAAGTGGAGTGGGTGTTGTATTCCTCTTAGGGTGTCCATAAACGGGCTTTCCAGTATCATGTCCTTATATAGGCACAATTCGCCCTGCCCTTATATAGGCATAAAATCCCAGCCCTTATTAAGGCATTAAACCGTGCACTCCAAATACAGGCATGGTCTCTGACATCCGTCCACCCTAACGTCACAACGAGTTCATGAAGAACAGACCCTTAGGCTGCGGGAGTTTCCCTAGCCCAGGACTATTGATTTCTTCAAGGACTCATATATTATGCATGAACCATTATTCCTTAGGGGTTCATTCATGACGTCTTCCGCTGTCCGACTCACGTCAATACTAACATTCTTAGGTACTTCTCAGGTATAAATATACCTTCCCTAGCCCCTGTAAACTAGAGGAGACCTCGACTTCAGAGGAGCCCGTTTCCCGGCCTGACGCACTGAGAAGACGCTGTCATCCCTGCACGCAGAGAGTCCAGCTTCCAGTGATCTGACTTCCCTTGCGGGGTGTTGGAGTTCGAGTCTGGCAAAGAGATTCCTACCTCTCTCATTCTTCAGGTATGGAGCTGACTAGAACCTAGAGGGCCTCTTGGCATACTTGGCATACTAGGCTTAACATACTCTTAGTATACCATAGTAAGGAATACTTCACCTACTTCATACCTCTCCCTACACCTAGGTTAGGTTAGGTACATTGGGGTAGAACTAGATTAGAAACGCATCGTATGAGTACTCGCATTTTTAGACTGTGTCATTTATGTAAATGCATATATACTAAAAGATAATGCTATCGCAGTATTATTTATTTCTACTGCTCACACTGTACATTATTTATCTCGCATACTGTCTTGTGATCGTAACAGCACATTTTACTTACACCAGAAACAAGACTGTTCAATAAATCTTTTATTGAAACGCCCGTCTGTTCTTTCTGTGTAACTTTGAGGAAAACTAAGCATGCACGATTGAGCTGAGTGAAATAGTTATCTATAGTTTCCACGACACTGGGACACGTTCTGATTCTAAAGGGAAACAAAGTGGTCATGTTTTGCGGCTGCCAGAAACTACTCCCTTCTTGTCGTCAAGGAGTTTCTAGTGGCCTCTGAGCTAGCTGGCACAAGTAATTAAGTTTAATATACTCGATAGGGACATACTGACCTTAGTCCTATGTCAAACCTATAGGATATATTATTCCAATGCGCAGAGCCTATTAGGGAAATAGGAGCTACACTACAGGCCTATTTCTGGTAAAAAGCTACATAGGAATAAATTGAGGACACAATGTGCTGAAATGGTGTGACGATATTATGGATTAGGCCCTGGTGAAAGAACTCAGTTTAAAGATATGGCGGAAGAGGACCTAAGGGAGTGGGCAAAGATGATAAACCAAATGAAGATATTTCAGAATTGATTATGAGTGAATTGATTCGTGCTGTATGACTTGTCTGGATGGGAAGATGCAGGGGGCATCCTTCTGGCCTAACCACTGAGCTCTGACAAAGATGGAGAAGAGGGGACTTCAAAATGGAGATCCGATTAGCCTATAAGATAAATATATTTAACCAGGGGAATGAACATAAGGAGCTGGGAGGCTAAGGTTTAACAAGTGAAATATACACATGACTGTATATTACTGCTCTGTAAAGTAAATTCTTCAATGCCCGTGGGCTGTTAGTTCTGTTGATGCACTGTACGACTGTCGTGTTGGACAGCTACAATTAAAAATACAGATGATAAAGAAATTACATTTGTTTTAGGTTGTTTAATTTTAGGGGATGAACAAGTTACTTACCTTTAGTAACACCTTATCTGGTTGAGACTATATCTAGCATCAGATTTGTTACCGTTTGAATTTCCCCAGGCGCCAGACTGAATCCGGAAGACTTTTTGTGAGCAGTACCCCTGCACGCCGGTAGGTGACATCGATCGGCTCTGCGTCCATCATTGATGTCAGCACCAGAAGTGACGACGCTGTGCCTATACAGGCACCACCTAGGTGTGCAGACGTCAGTTACTTTTCACATCTTTCCACACCAGTAGTGTGAAGCCATGAAGAGCACTGACCACTGGTGTGTCAAAACTAGGGTCCTGAAAGAGGACATCCCTGTCCCTAGAAATTGGTTTACAGGGCAGGAAGGATGGATGGGTCGGTAAGGAATCTGAGGCTAGATATAGTCTCTACCAGATAAGGTGTTACGGAAGGTAAGTAACTTGTTCATCTGATAAAGACTTCTAGCCACAGATTCCTTACCTTTTGAATAGATAACTAAGCAATACCATCTCCGAAGGAGAGTCTGCGAATTAATTTCAAACGAGAAAGTCCTGCAGGACCAAACAGTCAAAGTGCCCATCCCTGGGCCGACTGTCTAAGCAGTAGTGTTTGGCAAACGGGTGCAGGGAAACCCACATTGTTGCCTGACACATGTCTAGGACAAAACTCTGCAAACTAATGCAGTGGTCGCAGCTTTAGCTCTGGTGGAATGAGCTCCCAAGCCTTTAGGAGGTTGCTTCTTGGCCAGTGCACAGCAGATTTTGATGCAGAGCACGTCCAATCTGTAAATGGTCCGCTTCTGCACCGCCCGACCTTTCTTTGCACCAATATACCCCACGAAGAGTTGGTAGTCCACCCGGAACTCTCGTGTGCAGTCAAGGTAAACCGACAACGCTCTTTTTGGGTACAGACGTTTGAGACACTACTCTTCTTTAGAGGGATTTGGAGGAGCTTAAAAGGTAGGCAAGTTGATAGATTAGCCTACGTTAAAAGGGGTTATCTCTTATGGTAGAAAGGAGGCCTTGTGCGAAGCACCACTTTGTCAGGATAGACAGAGGTAAGGCTGCTTAGATGATAAGGCCTGCAGCTCACTCACTCTATGAGCAGATGCAATTGCCACAAGGAAGGCTGTTATAAGTTTGAGAAGCCTGGGGGGACAATTATGTAGAGGCTCAAAAGGAACGCACATCAAAAAAGACAAAACCAAAATAAGGTCCCACTGAGGCATAAAGAATGGGCAAGGGATGAATGAGACCTTTGAGGAACTTATGTACAATAGGGAACTTGAACAAAGAGGGTTGATCAGCCAACCGCCAGAAGGCAGAAATAGCAGATAGATAGCCCTTACGAGTGCACAGAACAGAACCCTGCTGGACAAGAGAAAGAATGAAAAACACAACTTCAGAAAGAGGGGCAGATAGGGGATCAACTGATTTTTCTGCACACCATGCCACAAATTCTGTCTAACGGCAGGCGTACATTGTATTGGTGGTGGGATGCCTGGCTACCAAGATGACATTACAGACTTCAGGTGGAAGGTAAAAAGCTGTCAATAGTCGCTTCTCAATCTTCACGCAAGAAGGTGGAGAGTGGACAGGTTTAGTTGGAAAACCCTTCCTTGCTGCAACAGAAAATCTTCCAGAAGGGGCAGCCTGATTGGAGGGTCGATGGACATACTCAGTAGCTCGGGATACCAGACTCTACGTGCCCAGTCCGGAGCCACAAGGATGACTTGTGCCTGGTCGTTCTTGATCTTCTTGAGACCTCTGGGTAGGAGTGGTATGGGCGGAAAGGCATACAGGAGGCCTGAACTCCACTCAAGACGAAAAGTGTCTCTGAGTGAGTGCCACATTGGAAACCCCACCGCGCAAAACTACTGACATTGCGTGCTCTTAACGGAGGTGAACAGATTCAACCAAGGCTCTTCCCACTGCATAGAGAGACATTATGCCACCTCTGGGTGGAGATGCCGCTTGTGATCCACTAGGCATCTCTGGCTGAGTTTGTCTGCTCTGGCATTCAGAGAACCGACCAGGTGTTGAACCACCATGGGCCCTGCCTTTCCAGCCATGTCCAGAGCCGTAAGGCCTCTTGACAAAGGGACCACGATCCCACCCCGTCCTGTTTGTTGCAGTACCAAATAGCGGTTGTGTGGTCCGTGAACACCTGCACTGGCCTTCCTTTGATGGAGGGTAGAAAGGCTTTCAATGCCAGTCAGAAAGCATGGAGCTCCAGCAGGTTGATGTGGAGTCCGTATTTCACTGGAGACTAGAGTCCTCTGATCTCCATGTCTCCTAGGTGGTCATCCAATCCCAGGAGTGACACATCTGTCACTACTGTGAGATCTGGCTGGGGAAGTGAGAGGGGATTGCCTCTGAACCAATTGCGGTTCATTAGCCACCACTGAAGATCGTTCACAGTTCCCTCCAAGATTTGGACCAGGACAGAGAGATTCTTCTGAAGCTGCTCCAACAGAAGATTCAGGTTCCACTGCCATCTGGCATGTGTCTCCAGCGGGATGCAGAAGGCCATGAGGCCCAGCAGCCTCAGAGTCAGTCTCACCAAAACCCAGGATAGAAGCTGAAATATCTGTATCATAGCCTGAATATCCTGGACTCGCCACTCAGGAGGATAAGCCCGAAACTACACTGTGGAACAGCTCAGATGAAAGGGAGCATCTGAGAGGGAATGTGGTGTGACTTCGGCACGCTGGTAGTGAACCCCAGAGAGTACATAAGTTTCGCCGTAGTCTGTAGGTGGGAGATGTCAGCCTGGGGTAAGCCCACCTTCAGCAGCCAGTTGTCGGGGTAGGTGAAGACTGGCCCCCTGACCTCCGCAGATGAGCTGCAACCTCCGCCATCACATTGGTGAACACCTGAGGGGCGCTGGTAAGGCCAAAAGGTAGCACAGTGCACTGAAAGTGCTGATGGCCTGAAGTAAACCGCAGTTCGCGCCGTTGGGCAGGCAGGCCAGGAATATGAAAATAAGCGACCTGCAAGTTCAATGCTACCATCCAGTCTCCTGGGCCCAGGGCAGACAAGATCTGAGCTAACATGAGCATTCTGAATTTCTCCTTTTTGAGAAAGAGATTGAGAGTTCGGGGATCGAGGATAGAACGAAGGCCCTTGTCGTTTCTGGGAACCAGAAAGTAGCAGGAATAACAACCACAGCCTACTTTTGGCACTGGAAACTTCTCTATGGCTCCCTTGACTGAGAGAGCAGTGACCTTCTTGCAGAGAACTGACAGATGATCCTCCGTCAGCCAATGGTGGCATGGAGGGAGGAGTAGACTCTAAGGGGAAGGAGCAGCCCCTTCAGACAATCTGCAGAACCCACCTGTCCGATGTTATGGATGGCCAGTGGAGCAGGTGATGGCGAATCCTGCCGCCATGTGGGTGCCCATGGTGGCAAAGGGCCAGATATGAGGGTATAGCACCCTCGGCCACGCAAAGGCTGGGGAGTGTGCACGGCGGTTGGGCGGAAATTGGGGTGGCTGGAAGTCCCTTCCATTGCCACGAAAGGAGCTAAAGACAGATTGAGGTGGACATGGGGAAGCAGAGAGGCCTAAGGGCCTGGCCGTAGAACAAGAATCCTTACAGCGATTGAGTGCCGAATCTGCCTTGTCTTCGTGGGTGCCATCGAAGGGTATGTCCATAAGGGAAGCTTGGACATCCTGTGAAAAGCCAGTTGTCCTCAGCCAGGCGAGGCGCCTAATGGCCACTGTTGTGAAAATCGCTCTGCCTAGTGAGTCGATTGTGTCAAGTCCCAATCGAATAGTGAACTTTGCCGCGTCTCTCCCGTCGGTGACAGCTTGCGTGAGTACAGCCCAGGCCTCCTCCAGGACCTGTGGCAGCACTTGCGTAACCATATCCCACCAAATGTGGGAATAATTGCCCAAAAGGCATGCGGTGTTCACGGACCGCAATGCTAGGCTGGAGGAAAAAAACATCTTTTTCCCAAATGAGTCCAGCCTCTTGGATTCCCTATCCAGGGTAGTGGTAGTGAAAGCGCCTTGGGAGATGGAGGCTTGGACCACCAAGCTCTCAGGGGTAGGGTGTTGCGTGAGGAAGTTTGTGTGACAAGGTGCAGGGCGATGGCGGCGGCCAATCGTCCTATTCATAGGAGCCCCCGTGTTGGGTTTGTACCAGGTACCCAACAAAACATCAGTGAGGACATCACTGAATGACAGTAACGGTTCCGACGTGGAGACTCCCGGTTGCAGCAACCTCTGTCAAGAGATTAGTCTTGACTGCCACAGTGGGTAACTGAAGGTCAAGGACTATTGCGTAAGAAACTCCCTACTCCATAGCCATGGTAGGGGGAGAAAGCATACCAGCATCTGGAGACATATCCAGGCCTCTGGCCTCACCCAGGTCCTCACACCAGTCCACACACTGTTCTTCTTCATACAGCTGGTATTCTAAAGGGTCCAGTGACCCCTCCCAGTCTTCCCCAAGGTCTAGCCAATGTAAATAAGGCTCAGACTCTGATCTAGGAGGCATGGCTCCTGTCGGCATCGAGCGAAACCCCTCTGGCTCCCAATTGGAGTCTGGGATGGTGCCAGGAGCATCAGCATCGGGACCAGCACCAGGTAAGGTTGAGATGGCATGACCAGCGTCGGTCCGGATACAGGAATGGATTCCTGGGGCCACTCCAGAGCCAGGGCCGGAGCCACCAGCAACGGCACGTCAACGGGGTCCGCCACCCAAATATGAGGTGCATGGCCTCAAAGAACTCTTTCAGTTGGGCGGGGGTCGCTCCACCCTTCGGAAATTCTGTGAGGTGCGGAATTGGCCAATATGCAGGTTCTGGGAAACGAGGCCTAGCACACCGAGGCTCCCTCGTCTCGTCAGCCGACGGATGAGGAGAAGTCAAAGAGGGCTTCGACTTCTTGCTCTACTTTTTGAGCCTCCTACCTCAGTGTCCCAAAGACTTTGAATGGGACGAGGAGGACTTCGGGCTCCGCAAATGATCCTGGGACCTTCCCTTCAACAGGATCTCGACTTTCGCGGAGTCACGTGCAGGGCGGATTGCAACTTCAGGGATTGCTCCCTCAAAGCCTTCAGGTCCATGGCCCAGCAATTGAAGCACGACTTGGTGTTGTGGTCACGCTTCAGACACCAAAGACATACAAGGTGTGGGTCTGTCACCGAAATCGGTCGGTGATAGGTGCTGCAGGGCTTAAAACCCGACTTGCGCAAAGACATCCTCAACACACCAGGAGGTAAACCTCAAAAATAGTCAACAAAACATCGAAAAAAGCCTGTCAAAAAACGACAGAGGGGTAGCTCTTCTCCGATCAGCACAGGCTGGTGCAGAAAGAAAATAATTGACGTCAGCGTGCCTGAGTGGTGCCTTTATAGGTAAAGCAATGTCACTTGCGGCGCGGACGACGGACGTGGAGCCAATCAACTCCATCTACCGGCATGCAGGGATACTGCTCAAGAAAAATATCCATATCCAGTCTGACGCCTGGGGAAATTCAAAAGGTAAGGAATCTGGGATAGAAGACTATCAGATAATAGTAAATTTCATCCCTCTGAAGCGCACTACCTTCCCCAGTGCAGCTAAGTTTGGCGTGAGACTAGTAACTCTGCCACCCTGCCCAGCCCCAAAGTCTAACACTTCCCCCTTTATGGTTAAGGTTGGAGTGGAAATAGCATATATGACCTCCATAGTGTATTACTATTTGCTAATATTTTTACTTTTGTAATTTGTATAATTGTAGTAATTTTTTTGTATAAACTATTGTTTAATTGACATGTTTTCTTAATTTTAATTTTTTAATTAGTTTTACATATTTTTAAATACATCTTTTTATTTAGATAATTTGGTATTCAGAATATTTTAAATAATCACAGCAACTTTAGTTTAACATATTTTATTAACATAAAATATTTTGTTTTTAGTTCAAAACAAATTAACATTTTACATGTAACAGACTTATTGAAAGTACTATACAATTTCTTTAAACGTGGTTTACAGTATTTTATTTACATGATTCATTTTTGGATTATTATTTTTTGTACATTTATATATAATAAAAGTTACTGTCAGCAAATTATTAGCATTTGTACTTCAGAATTTTTAATATTTCACATATTGTACATTTTTCCAAAAAGAAAATACATAGCAACGTTTTTACCATGTGATTTATTAATTTACAAACATTAATAATGCAAGGAATGAATCGAAGACTGAAATGGTTTTTGTGTCACCTGAAAGGTACGTTCCTGCAGAAAGGAAATCAGCAACAGCAGCGCGTTGCCACTAATGCCACTGTTCCATTGCTGCTTAGTTAAAATGTAATGGGACAAAGTATCAAATGCAGAATTGAGGTCGACCATAAGAATGGCTGATGTATTACCCTCATCCATAATCCACCTTACAATCAGAGGCAAGCAGCAGAGCTGACTCTGTGCTATAAGATGGATGGAAGCCTGATTGAGTTCTATGCAAGGTCATATTATCTTCCAGAAAACTGGAGAGTTGTCTATTCACATGCTTTTCTGCTAATTTGCCGAAAAGAGGCAATAATAATATGTGTCGATAATGATCAGACCTGGACGGGTCCAGTAACGTTTATTTAAACAAAGAGACCATCATGGCTTGTTTCCAGTGCTGAAGATCTTTAAAAAAAGGTTTCACAACAGGTGACTTAAACAGGGAGGGTTTTTCCGGCCGAGAGATGGCCGAAAGATACCCCTTAACTGTGCCCAGGGCAAGGCCTTGCTGGGCTAAGGACAGAACAAACAACACTTCAAACAAGGGTGCAGAAAGTGGGTCAACGTGTTTTTCAGCGCACCAAGCCACAAACTTGTCCCAACGGCAGACGTATACAGGTTTTGTTTATGGATGCCTGGCTGCCAAGATAATTTGACAGACTTCAATAGGGAGGTTGCGACCCTCAACTGTGCCAGTCAGTCTCTATGCATGAAGTTGGATCATGCGCAGGTTCGGATGGAGGAACCTGCCCTGTTGCTGTGACAGGAGATCCTCCCGAAGAGGCAGTCTGACTGGAGGATAGATGCTCATGCCCAGGAGGTCTGGATACCTTACTCTTCGTGCCCATTCCGGAGCTACAAGGATGATTTAAGCCCGGTCTGTCCTGATCTTCTTTAGAATTCGGGGCAGGAGTGTTATCGGTGGAAATGCACACAGGAGTCCTGAGTTCCAGTGTAATCAAAACATGTCTCCGAGCAACAGCTGCATTGGAAACTCCAACATGCACAAGTGCTGACTTTACGCGTACTTGGTGTTGGCCTATGGATCGAGCCAAGGTTTCTCTCCATTCCCAGAAGTGACCATGCACCACCTCCAGATGCAGGTGACATTCGTGCTCCGAGAGACATCAGCGGCTGAGTTCTTCCACCCTGGTGTTCAGAGATCCCACCAGGTGTTATACAACCAGGAAGATGTCCTGATGTTTCAGCCATACCCAGAGGTGCAGAGCCTCCTAGCACAGGGTCCACAACCCCAACCTACCCTGTTTGTTGCAGTACCAGATGGCTGTGGAGCGGTCTATGAATACCTGAAATAGCCTTCCCTTGATGGATGGGAGGAAGGCTTTCAATGCCAGGTGAACTGCTCTCAATGCCAACAAGCTGATGTGGAGCTGAGACTCTGCCAGAGACCAGAGTCCTCTGATCTCCACCTCTCCCAGATGTCCACCCCAATCCAGGAGTGACAGTTCTGGATGGGGAAGAGAGAGGGGTCTGCCATTGACCCAATCATGGTTCGTGCAGATCTTTCACAGTTTTGTACGCTATCTGGACCAGGTCAGAAAGATTCCCCTGATGCTGCACCTACTGGGACTTCAGATACCACTGCAGAGCCCGCAAGTGCCACTGAGCATGGTTCACCAGCAGGATGCAGGAGGCCATCTCCGAGTCAGTCTCACCGAAATCCAGGACTGAGGTCAAAACATTGAGCTCATAGCCCAAATGTCCAAGACTCTCTGCTTCGGAGGATAGGCCCGAAACTGCAGTGTGTCCAGAATGGTTCTGAGGAAAGGGAGCGTCTTACACGGAGTCAGGTATGATTTCGGCAAGTTGATAGTGAACCCCAGTGAGAGCAGGAGGTCCGCTGTAGTCTGAAGGTGGGTGGAGACTGCCTGGGGAGAGGCCACCTTCAACAGCCAGTTGTCGAGTTAAGGGGAAGACTGGAATCACTAACCTCCACAGATATGTTGCAACCACCGCCATCACTTTCGTGAACACCTGAGGGACACTTGTGTGACAAAAAGGCCCTACCGTGAACCTTAGGTAAAGCCAATGGGCCTGCAGGCCAGGGATATTTAAAAGGTGTTCTGCAGGGCCAATGCTAATATCAAGGGTCCAGGGTCTAGCCCAGACAGGACCTGGGCAAGTGTTAGCATCTTGAATTTTCTCTCTTCAGGAAGGTGTTGACAGGGCGCAGCTCTAGGATAGGGCAGAGGCCTCCATCCTTCTTTAGCACCAGAAAGTAGCAGAAATAGCAACCATGACCTACTTCTGATGTCGGCACCCTCTCAATAGCTCCTTTGGCCATAAGAGCCTGCCCTTCCTGAAGCAGCAAGGAGAGATGGTCCTCCGTCAGCCGATCTGAGGGCGGTGACAAGGGCAGAGGGGTTTTCAGAAGTGATAGGGCATTACACCGCTGGACAACCTGGAGCACCCACTTGTCCAATGTTATGGCTTGCCATTAGGGCAGGTGGTGCCTGATCATGCCTCCAAGGGGTGCTCATGTTTTTGTTGTGAGGGCATGCTAAAGAGGTTTTGTAGCTGAGTTTGTGTGGGGGGGGGGTCGGTCTGCGCAAATACAAGGCCACTTGTGGGAGCCACATCCGTGGCCAAGAAAAGGCTGAGAAGCCTGATGACAGTGGTGGCTTTGCCTTTTAAAGATTGGAGGCACTGTCGCCGGCCAGGACAGTCTTACTGCTACAGTCTGCACCAGGGTTGACCCCACTCAACGTCGGTCCACCTCCTTATCGGAGCTGGTATTGACTATGGGTTTGGCACCGCCGAGAGGTGTCAGAAGCACCGTGAATGGCAACACACAGACGAATCCCGCCGATGGTCGTGGATGCTTGACCAGGGTCAGTCCAGATCCAGGAACGGGTCAAGAGGGCACGACTGGCGCAGAGGGCGGACCTGCCAGTGGAAATCCAGTCAGGGCACCTCCCCGACCCCTGGGACCTTAAGGAACTCCAGAGGGGTCAGGTCGACCAAATATGAGGTGCATGGCCCTATAGAATTCATTTAGAGTTAGGTGGGGGTTGTTTCGGCCCCAGGAAATTCAGGAAGGTCTGGGGTGGCCCTAGGCTCAAGCTCCGTAGGTGGAGTGGAGAACTGGAGCCTCGATTTGTGGTGTTGTTCCCTTGTCTCGTTGGATGACTTGGACCGGCATGGTGAAGTGGAAGAGCAATTCAACTTCTTAAATTTTTTGCATTTGTGGTACTTACACAACAGTGATTTTGATTAAGACGATGGGTGGAGTGGAGAACTGGGGCCTCGATTTGTGGTGTTGTTCCCTTGGCTCGTTGGATAACTTGGACCGGCACGGTGAAGTGGAAGAGCAATCCAACTTCTTAGATTTTTTGCATTTGTGGTACTTACCCAATGGTGATTTTGATTATGACGATGACCAACAGGAACGAGGGCAGGCTGGGATCCTTCCAAGTGACCTGGAGCGGTGCAGAGAAATCCCACAAGCAGATTGGGGACAGAATTTCTCAAAAGAGTTAACAAAATGTTGAAAAAGGTGGTCAAAAAATTACCAAGGTAGCTCTTCCTGATCCGCACTGAAGGAGTAGAAAGAACTGATGAACAAGTGACTTACCTTCGGTAACACATTATCTGGAAGAGACTATCTAGCCGCTGATTCCTTACCTTTCAATATCCCCGGATGTCAGACTAGATGCAGAATATTTCTGAGCAGTACCCCTGCGCACTCGTAGGTGGCACCGCTTGGCTCCACATCAGCCGCGCTAGAAGTGACATGTGTGGTACCTATTTAGGCGCCACCTCCGCGCACTGACATCAGTTAATTTCGTGACTTTTTACACCAGGAGCACGAAGCCACGATGAGAACTGACCACTGGTGTGGAAAAGACTGTTAAAGATTGCAGGAATCGCTGTTAGCATGAGCTGAAAGCCATTTTGTTCTTGGCAGCCATTTTAGTTAGCCATGTGCTCGCCATGTGCTTTCTCCTCTTTCAGAGTCTTGCACATGCTCAGAAAGGCCTAGCTGGTAGAATGCACCTGCTCCTAGTATAGAACTGTCAGGCTATTCTTACTGATGTAAGCAGTTTAGTCTCCCTCCCACTTTGTGGAGCAAGCAAATTTTGTATACCCATATTAGTCAATAAGCATGCTTGTATGTGCTAGGACCTCCCTTTGATTTTATGCCGACTATGTAACAAATGCATATATAAGGACCCTGTTCTCTGCACTCCTTAGAATGCCTCCTACAGTGGCCTGCGGGTACCGTATGACGCAATCTCCCTCATCTGAGGTTATTAAAATATGTTTTTTGATATTACAGCTTCCGTGCCAATCTCTTCTTTGTTGGTTTTAAGGACCAGGTGTATCAGTGAACCCCTAAAAAGGTTTTTATTTCTACAAGACTAAGGCTCTGTAATGGGTGTCCCTTACACCTGAAACGGTGGCAGAGCAGGAAGGATTGGAGAGTAGGTAAGGAACGTATGGCTAGTCTCTACCAGATAAGGCGTTACCAAAGGTATGTAACTTGTTCATCTGATAGAACGTTGCAGATTCCTTATCTTTGAACAGATACCCAAGCAATACCTCCCCGGAGGTGGGTCTGCGATACCGATTAAACCCAAAAGTCCTGCAGGACCGAATGGGAGAACTGCCCGTCACGACGGACACCACTGTCCAGGCAGTAACGTTTTGTGAATGTGTGCAGTGATGCCCACGTCATTGCCTGACAGATGTCCAGCAGAGGGACGCCGCGCGCTAATGCAATGGTCGCAGCATTTGCTCTGGTAGAGTGAGCCGGCAAGCCCTCAGGGGGCTGCTTCTTGGCCAATGCATAGCAGATCTTAATGCATAGGAAGATCAATCGTGAGATGGTCCGCTTTTGCACAGGCTTCCCTTTTTGGGTTCTGACATAGCCTACGAAGAGTTGATCATACACCCAGAACTCTTTTGTGTAGTCAAGGTAGAACAACAGCGCTCTTTTTGAGTCCAGATAGTGGAGTCTCTCCTCCTCTTGGAGGGATGAGGCGGAGCAAAGAAAGTAGGCAGGGTAATGCTCTGACCTACATGGAAGGGAATGACAACCTTTGAAAGGAAAGAGGCACGTATCCGGAGGACCAGTTTGTCCGGGAAAAAGGAGGTGTAGGGAAGGTGAACTGATAGGGCCTGCAATTCACTGACCCTCCTGGCCGATGTCATGGCCTCTAAAAAAGCAGTTTTAATGGTCAGCAGCTGAAGAGGGCAATTGTGCACAGGTTTGAATGGTGAAAAAAATCAGAAAAGTGAGTACAAGGTTTAGGTCCCACTGAAGCATGAGAAATGATATTAATGCCAAGCGAATCCTGGAAGTTCCGACAGGCTTATGTGGAGCTCGGACTCCGCCGGAGACCAGAGTCCTCTGATCTCCACCTCTCCCAGATGGCCACCCCAGCTCAGGAGTGATGTATCTGTCACCACCGTTAGATCTGGATGGGGAAGGGAGAATTGTCTTTCACTGACCCAAACATGGTTCGTTAGCCCATATCACCAGTGCTTGTGCTGGGTCACGTGATCTTCGGTCCGCAGCATAGCAGCAAGCAGAGAGTGAGTGAGGGCTGCTGAGGCGAGTTTGCCATGCTGAATCTAACTTCTCCGCTGAGTTTCAGCATCCAAGACCACCGCCGGAGGCGGGGGCGGAGTGCCTTGTTGGCGCTCTGACCGTCTTTGATGACCAGGGCATTGCTACTTTCGCTGGCCGTCCCCATTGCTCCTGCTCCCAAGTGAGGGAGTGAAACGAGAGAACAGTCGTCCAGCGTTTTGTGGTTACTGTTGCGGGGGTGCTAAAGGAGGGTGTTGCAGGCCCAGCATAGCAGCTTGGAACTCGGTACCAGCAAACCACAAGGGCCACGAAAGCGTTAGCTGCCATCTTGCCCGTGCCAGCCCCTCCATACCGTTCTAAACTGCACCGCACCCTATCACACCGTACCACACTGGACTGCTTGCTCTTCTTTCTTCTGCTGTGGAGTTGTCTCCCCTGCTGCTCCTACTATCGAATCCACCCTGCCTTATTGCTATCCTGCTAATGGAAGAGTTGCAGGTTGGGGGCACACGCAGCTCTCAGCAGTTGCAGGGGCAGAGGTTATCTTCGAGGTGGTGACGGTGGGTATTACTTCTATTTTTGGCACACATATTTTGGATTTGGATTTGGGGCTGGGTCCTAATAATTGAAATCAGTGTCGGTGTCTGTGAAGGAGCCTTGAAGGTGCTGTAGCCATCAAATGACACTGGAGTATTACGCAGTAGGGGTGCAGGTGAGGCACGAGGGCCGAGGCCCTCACCACTTTGGCACGGAAGCGGCTGGCGTTGGGCTGGTGCCGTTTGCTCCTTTATGGGGGCTCGCACACTGCACTCTTTACTTCATAAGAGCATATCTCTGTATGACCCCGAGGTCTCTGGAATGATTTTTTTTGTTTTGCTATCCTTAAAAATGCCTTAAGTGCCCTTTTGCTTCGCTGCCTCACTGAAACTAGTTGCTTCAGCTGACCGATAAGAAAACATTTTGACTTCCTTAATCGCACTGGTAAGTGCTGTGCATGAACTTTAGGAATACGATGACTTCAAAAAGATAACATTCTGGGAGTGTGATTTCCTCTTCACCAAGACAAAACCACAAAGCAAGGAGATCGCACAGTACTGCTAAAATTCTTCAGCAACATCACTATAAATCTTATCCAGCTATTACTTGATTTTTCTGAAAAATTTCCCAGATTGTTCCTTTGGTGGCGGCTGAGAACTCTGTTGGATTTGCTCCTACCATTGGACTAGTTAAGCCCTCCACTTTGGTCCATTACTGTTCTCAGGGGGGTCACGCTGCTGTTGGGGACGGTCCTCTGCCAGATGAAGGAGCCCAAGAGAGACTGGTTCTCCAATTTATCACCGCTCTTTCCTCCTCTGATGCGGATGCTTCTGCTGTTATTCAGGAACTGCTCCATAATCCTCCTGATAAGTCCTATAATGTTTGTTCTTCCGCCGCTATTTCCTTTCAGGGAGGTGCTTGCAAGGGGCTAAATGTGGGCAGTGTTTCTGATGAACTTGACAGCTGAATGTAGTGTGGTTGTTGGGGCGGCGGTCTGTAAAGAGATGAGGGTTGGGGAAGACTTTGCACTCCCAGATATTGACATTGAAGGTCAGATAGGGGGCTGGAGAGGCCATCCCAATTGTGTCACTAAGCTTGATCTTTCATTGAACAGACCTAATGAAAGGAGTTTACTTAATCTAAGTTCTTCCCCCTGGTGTCTCTCCATGCCTATTGTAGTTCAAGTCAACTGGTCGGTTCCTCCTCTGAGTTAGATCATGATGCATTTTTGCCCTGCACACAGCCAAACATCGGTAAGGGAGGGGATGGTGCCCCCTCTGAATATCTATTTTGCCTTGAAAAGCTCTTATGTTCTATCTTGTCTCTATTGGAGAAATCTGTGGTAAGTTCTGATCATATACTTGAATGATGACGGCAATTTTGTTTGAAGTGCAGAATGTAAATAAGATTGGCCCCGCTAAGTCTATACCAGCAGCGCTTTCTCTTAAAGAATCATCCGAGAACCATAGCCTTATACCGTCTGTGCCCCTGGGAGGGTTGAGAGACGCTTCTGTACAAGCTGGTATACTTTTTTGTCTGCTATCTCCCCCAGAACCGGTTTGTGACCTTAAAAAGGAAGAGTTTTGTTTAAATACGTTGTTTGGGGATTTGGATTCATGTTTCTCCCTGGGAAATCCTAAATTGGATATTTTTTACTATGTTCAAAAAGGGTTTCCAAAAAGGGCACTGGAGAAGTGGGGAAAGGTAGTGGATCTGTTTCACAGTCTGGTAGGGGATGGGAGGGAGGCACCGTCAATAGCTAGTACCTCCTCTGCACCGCATCATAATATGTTGGGGGCCGGTGGTTTGAAGGAAGGGGAGGGGGACAGCCCTACTAGAAATCAAAAGGGCAAGAATAAGAAAAACATTAAAAAACTAGAAGATTCCCCAAACGGAAAGCTACAAGGTTGCACTTTCCAAGGGCCCTTGACACGCAGTGTGATACAGAGTGCTAGGGAGGGGGAAGTATCAAACTTTCCCTCTGAAGGGGGTGTTTTCAATGTGCTTACTACGCTGCAAATGGCTTCACAGGCGAGGGTGGGGTGCTCTAGAGTGGTGTCGACTTCTCCAGTTCTGCCGCCTCCTTCCCCTCAGGGAGTACAAATTTCTGCACTGAGTGAGTTGGTTGAGCCTCTGGGAGTGAAGGGGGGAATGAGACGTGGGGTTTCCTTACTCCAATCTGAGATTGGGGTCAGGGAGGCTGGTAGTCTGGAGGGGTAGACTCAGGAGGCTAGTGCCCACCAAGGTGAGCCAAATAAGGGCCATATGGTGTCTAATTTTCTGTGTATGAGAAGCCCTGATGTTGGTACTTTTGACTCTCCTGCCCCTCATTCTTGCTCACAGCTTAACTATGGGGCTAAAGTTTTTTGTCACAGGGAAAGGGTTCCTTTATGGATTCTCCTGAGGGACACTATAAATAAGACCTGTGGGGTGCAAAATATTTCGTCTTCCATTCTGGATTTTATTTTGTTATTTGACAATGAATCTTCTCCAGTAAACAGAAGTTTTATCCTTAGCTCCTTCTCTGAGATTGAGGCTTTAAAGTTGATATCCAGCGAGGACATTTCCAATGTGAAAATTCACTCTTCTGACACCTCCCCCTACTCTAGGGTCACTTCCAGTTCCCTGATTGTCACAAATTTCGTTGTACAGAATTGTGAGCACTTCCTTAAGTGAGGGATTGAAGTTATACCCATCATAGAATATTGGGAATCTCCCACCCTTCATTCTGTAACTCAGTATTTGAATGGCCCGAGGGCTTTGAAGTCAGTGGTGTCTGATGCAGTGGGTCCCAATTCTGAATATTTACCTGGGATCCCCAAAGACATTGTGGTTTCATTAGGCCAAAGGGGTAAAAAAAATTAATACGGTGGCAGGTTCGGTGGCTTGTTCACAGGTCCCTGACATGGAGGATGATTTGGTTCAGTGGAGTTGGGTGGCTGGAGCTCTGAACAACGCTCGCCCCTCATCTAAAAAGAGTCAAACTCTGAGGTAGCTTGGGTGGGCTATTCCTGACATGGAATATGTTTGGTTTGGGACAAAATGAGGAAAAATTGAATTTTTTGAAATCTTTGTACACTTTAATTCTTTAATTATGTGCTAACAAGAAACTTAGTCCTGTAAAGCATTTGATTGCAGTGGTTATTAAGTATTTTCTAGTTATGCCAAGCATTCTGAAAGGGGTCATGCTAGTGTGGGGGGGGGGAGGGGGCAATTCTGCTTAAGAATTCTGTTAACTTTTCTCCGGATCAAGAGGAGTAGTAATCTTAATTAAGAAAACACCACCCTTTCGTACTACCAAAACCTGGAAAGATCCAAACGGAATGTTTGCTGCAGTTAAGGGTACATGGGGACGGAAGCAGTTGACCCTGGTTAGTGTATATGCCCCACTGCGGCTACAAGCCCAGACATTAGATGCTGTAGCCAAAATCCTGTTAGAATCTGGCCCTTCCACGCATATAATAGGGTGGGATTTTAATGATGTATGTGACCCGGGTATAGACCGCACGCGCATAGGCACTGGAACCCGGATCCCTACACTCCTGTCTGAATTTACAAACTCCTTGGGACTAACGGACCTCTGGCGCCGACATCACCCGACTAAGCGCACCTATTCATACTTGTCTGATGCGCATAAAGTCTTCTCTAGGCTTGACTACTACTTTGCTCCAGCTGGGGAGATTAGGAACATAGCAAAGGTGGAATACTTGGCGAGAGGTATATCAGACCATTCGCCACTCTGGCTAACGATAGGAGGGAGGCGGAATAGGCAGAACGTGGAATGGAGATTAAATACATGGGAACCAAGCGACAAAAACCTGCGGGGGTAATTAAAACAGAGACCAACCTTTACTTTAGTGAAAACGAAGGCACGGTGTCCTCTGCGACAACACTATGGGAGGCCTATAAAGCTGTATTAAGGAGTAAAATACAGGATGAGATAGCGCGAAAGAGGCGCGAGGAGACCAAACAAATAGAGGCGCTGGAGAGAAAGCTCTTGCAACTTGTGTTAGACGTGGACCCAGAGGTAGAAACGGCCCAGATGCGCCAAATAACACTTACGCGTAGGGAACTTCAGGCATTGACGGAAAAGGAAGTGCAGACACAAATCCAGGCCTCACATCATCGACTAGAAGACAGGGGACAGAGCAGGAAAACTACTGGCCTGGCTAGGCAGAAAGGAAAAGGAGGCAAGGTGGTGAACGTGATACACGAACTCGAAGAGACACACACTACTGCGAGCTCTATAGCAGGGGCATTTGCCCGCTTCTATAAGAGACTTTACGATGCTAGGCCATTGGCAGGTAAAGCACAAATTGCGGCTTATCTTGATGATATAGAGACCCCCTCCCTGACTCGAGCTGATCAAGATGCCCTAGAAGAAGATATCACCTTACAAGAAATACTAGATGCAATTAACAGCAAAAATCAGGAAAAGCCCCAGGTCCAAACGGACTACTTGCAGAATATTTTAAGCTAAATGCTAATTCCCTAGGTCCACATCTACTGGAGATGTACAAGGCTGCACAGGAAGAGGGATCGCTTCCTGCAGACCTTTGTGATGCTACAATAGTAGTAATCCATAAGCCAGGGAAGCCACCTGAGTGTTGTGGGTCGTATCGCCATATCTCGTTGCTTAATGCTGAGACCACAATCTTGGCCTCTGTATTGGCAGCCCAGTTGGTAACAGTGATTTCGGCCCTTATCCATCAGGACCAGTTAGGCTTTATGCCCCAACGAGCTACGCGTCTTAACCTCTGACATCTAGCCAACTGGCTAGACACAGTGAAAGACAGGCCCACTCCCCACCTATTCCTCTCCTTAGATGCAGAAAGGCCTTTGACACAGTTCACTGGCCTTTTATACGTCAAGTCTTGGTAAAATTTGGATTTGGACAAAACTTTATATCATGGGTGGATCTGTTATACACCAGCCCAAGAGCTAAAGTACGAGTTAATAGGACCTTATCCGTGGACTTCCCTATTAAGCGAGGAACCAGACAGGGCTGCCCACTGTCCCCCTTGTTGTTTGCACTAGTACTGGAGCCATTAGCATGTCTGATTAGATCCCACCCTGGGATAAGTGGCTTTCAATACAATGAAAAATGTGGAGGGGATGAACGAATCTCGCTCTACGCGGACGATATCCTATTGTACATTGCCAACCCTGACAGCACAATCACACTAATTCTACAGCTATTTAAGACATTTGGTGAGCACACGGGCTACACTATCAACTGGGACAAATCTAGCATATACCCTGTAGGAGGCGCTTTTGATATAGATACAATGCCAGGGCACCTTCCGGTGGTTAAAGAGGGGTTTAAATACCTGGGATTGTTCATCTCCACAAGTGAGGTGGACTGCCTACACAGAAATATTAAGCGGGTCATTGCGGAATTTCAAGATGACGTTGCCAGATGGCGGCGACTTCCCTTGACGTTGTTGGGAAGAGCAGCTATGTATAAGATGATTACTCTCCCAAAGTTGCTCTACATCTTACAAAACACATACCATGCAATCCCAGGAACAATCTTTGCTACAATCAACGATGGCCTCCGAACGGTATTGTGGGACGGGGGTCACCCCAGGGTGGCGCTACATACACTACAACGTAGTCAGTACAACGGAGGGATAGCGCTCCCGGATATACTGTCCTACTATAGAGCCGCGCACCTCATTGTGGTCAACGAATGGGGACACGCAGCAGGCGACCACCCAACATATGCGCTGGAAAGACTCCAATTCCAAAATCGTACCCACCTTCACTATATATATGGAGGTGCAGGCATTAGGGCTCTACTGCAGGCTACACAGAGGGTAATAGAGGCATGGAAGGGTGCAGAGAGGCAAATGGGATGGGACAAGAAACTAACAAGGGCGACACCGCTATGGGAAGGCAAGAGGCTACCTGAAATAGCCGGGTTACGGGATTTCAGGAAATGGGACATGGTGGGAATCTCCACAATGGGCAATATTGTGCAAGAAGGTGCTTTAATCTCCTTTTCGGCGTTGCAAGCTGAATTTCAACTGACGCACACACAAAATTATAAGTACCTCCAAGTACAACATGCATGGAAAGCAGAGAAAGTAGACACAACCAAACTCCCTGAATATGCACCGCTGGAGGGCAGGCTACTACAGGAGGAGATATCATCCAAAGCAGTCTCCTGGACCTATAAAACTCTAATCAATAACATGCCTGACAAACTAAATTCCCTACGGTCCAAGTGGGAAATCATTACTGGCCCACTAGAAGACATTGATTGGGAGGGAGCCCTGATGCACCCGAGGGAGGTGGCAATCAAGCTGCGACTCCGACTTATACAATACAAAATCCTTCACAGGGTTTATTATGATAGGACACGGCTACACGCGATGGGAAGAGCGGAGTCACCCAATTGTTTGCGCTGTAACACAATGTGTGGCACATATATACACACACTATGGGAGTGCTCCTATGCACAGAAATACTGGACCCGGATACTAAAAGAAATGAACGCTATATTGGAAGCGCAGATCCCCCTAGAGCCCAAATTCACACTTCTGGGTATAGCCACAGAGGTTGTTCTCCCTAGATACAAACTATTACTATGTAACTTAGGGCTCATAGTGGCCAAAAGGGACATTGCCAGAAAATGGGGAGCGCGACATATGCCCACTCTAAAAGACTGGAGAGCTGGCATGGACCTATACATGGGAGCAGAAAAGACAACATACGAAGCCAGAGGATGTCCCAAAAAGTTTAGGAAGATCTGGGACACATGGCTGAGTTTTTATGGGTTGGAACTAGAAGAAGGGGGAACAAGTGCTAAGCAACTGCTCGCTCGAGATGGGTATACAATCACTGACTCACACTGAGCCCCACCTACAACTTCATAGGAAAGAACCATTGAGAAGGGTGGAAAGAGGATATAGAAAGAGACGTGAATTATTGAATGTATTTTTGCACCCATTTCTCCTGGAAAATGCTAATGTAACTTTGGAAATAGAATGGTCTATATGCAAGGACTCCCTACCAATGTTATGACTGAAACCTTTGTTTTGACTGAAAATAAAAACAGTTCTAAAAAAAAAAAAAGAATTCTGTTAACTGGAATCACATGGTTTTTAGATATCCATCAAATCTGTGCTTATGCCTGAAGCTGGCGTGCCTGGGAGAAAATGGTTGTCCATCTTTCTTCCTTTTGGCAAATATGTATATTCCACCTGGGAAATATTTTGATCACCTGGTGAGTCTATTCTTTTCCTTTGTTTATGATACAGCTACCAAGGAAGAATGCTCCCATGTAATAATCATGGGAGATTTAAACGCTTTAGTGCCGAATTCTACTTCTGCAATTTATGCTAACTCCGTCAAAGAAGACATTTTGTTCATACCTGAGATTTTATTCCCTGATAGAATAAGAACGGATAAACGAGGGTTACTTTTTCTTGAGACTCTTAAAAGATTGGACTTGATCATATTAAATGGGACGGTTCGTGCAGGTGAAGCTGCCCTTTTCACTTTTCATGCCTCTTCTACCAAGAATCTTTTAGACTATGTGGTCGTCTCCTTTCAAATGTTTGGGGCCTGTGATAAATTCTTTGTTCTCCCGTCCGTAATGAGCGACCATAGTATAGTGGGCATCACAGTGGCCTTTAATTTCCAGGAGTTGGACCTGGGGAACCCTTGTTTGGGTATTATTACTTTTAATAAATCAAATGGTCAGCCGCTGTCAGTTTGAAAATTAAGGGAGTCTGTGCTGATCAGATGGGACATGTTCCTGGCGATCCTATTCATTTTTTCGAGTCCCATGTGGAAGACATTCGTAAATTAGGTTCTAGTTCTACAGACCCTCAACTGCCCAAAAAGGGCAAATCTTCTTTGATAATATTAAACTGAGAAATAAATCGATTAATACGAAAACCGCATTTGGAGTACTATGAGTCGCTAACAGGAAATTAATCTTCTTAAACAACTAAGAAGTCGCCGTAATCTCTGTGAAAGGAGATGGGATTACGATTCTTAGTGGATCGGGTTGAGAAAGGCAGCAAGGGCCAAAGATTCTAGGAAGTACTGGCGTTTGATTGCGGATTACTGTGATTCAAGGTAGAAGGCATATGCTATCCCGATTCCTAAAATTATTATATCTCTCAGCTGTATGCAAATAATAGACCAGTTTCTTCTGTGATGCTCTGCGTGGATGAGGCTTCTATTTTGGCGTATGGTGCCTGTGAGAAGTTGGCCTGGTATATGCTGTCCACTAATTAAAGTGGGCACCTTGCACCAGTCCAAACGACCATTATTGATGATTAGGTCAAAGATAACCTTTATGAAAGCTATCCTAGTGGTAGCTATGGAGAGCAGCCTACAGGCTTAATCTTGAAGGAATGTAAAGCAGCTTGTTTTACCAGAATATCACCTCCTGAATGACTAAATGAAAGGAGAACCACACAAGTGTTCTATAAAAATATGTATTTATTACTAAAACACTCTCTACTAATCTCTACCCGAGATTAGAATGTACAGTACACAATGTTAAATCAATAGAACAACAGTAAATAGCACAATACACAGCGGGCTCCAGGGGGAGACCGAACCATATACTAAGAAAGTGGTATAACAACCACGACTTCAATAGACACAGTGCCTAGAGCACGTAGAATCGCTGGGACCCCAAGGAACCACCCACAGGAGTGACACAGGGAGCCCACGGAGGACGGAGTGCAGTGTGGGAACACAGACGCGAGCTCCGTACAACTCTATGGGAAAGTCGCGGTTGGAAAATTACAGTTTAAGGACACTTCGGAGAGGACTTTAAGCAAACCCTTTGGAACATAGAAGGTTCTAAGGCCAGCACCCTTGTGAGTACCGAGGTACCCGTGTTACCTATCCCAGAGGAGCCGGGTGCATAGGGGTCAAGTGGTGTCGGAAACCCTCACCGTTTTCAATGGCGTGATGCAAAAAAGTACTGCTGCCGGGAAGATGAAAAGTGTCCGGTGGAATCCAAGCCTGGATTCGGAGTAAAAAAGAACCCGAAAGCAGAGGGGACAGAGTCTGGGTCACTTCACGTGACCAGGGGCTCGATAGACGAATGCCCACCGATGTCGGGTGCTTCAGGTGCGAAGATCAGATGCTTGACTCTGCAGCCACGGGGACCAGGAGACGTCGACGACGACCAAAGTCCGGAGGTGAGCCGTCCCACGAAGGATGTTGAGTGCTGAGGGGTCAGTGTCCGGATTGAACACCAACAAGCCTTGGCAAAGGCAACCCACGCGGGCAGAGGAAACAAGTAATAGTATGGACCAGCAAGGTCCAGGAGACTCTCCAAGCTATGGGGAGTCAGGGCACGTCTGGAGCAACCAGGGAAGCCCAAGGAAAGTCAAAGTTACCCTCGCTAGGACCCACAGGCCAACGGACCAGGGATCGCGAAGGGACCTCGAGCGGAATCACAAAGTACCAGCCCACGGAGCACTCGTGGAGTGAAGGCCGGAGATCTTTGGTGGAAATGCTGCTCGGGGTCGGGACTACACGGAGTCCAAAGCACAGCCTCAGGGATCGCCGCAAAGCCTATGCTGCTGCAAAAGTACACGGTGCACAGGGGTGCGGGTTGCACGGTCCCCACGAGGGATACTGGTCTCAGGATTGCTGAGAGAGCAGATCGACCTCAGGGACGCTCGGGAACCCACCTCCTGTGTTGCAGAAATATTCTGAGTCCTCAGGAGCTCGGGAGATGCAAACCGGTCAGATGCGTTTAGGTGCCTGCTGCTGCAGGGGAGTAACTCCTTTACTCCAAGGGAGATTCTTCTGTCGTCCAGCGAAGTGTAGACCGTCGAAGTACTTGGTTTCTGCTTGCAGAGTTTAGTCCAGGTAAAATCTAAAGTCCTGTAGTCAGGTTTCCTACTTTATACCCAAGGAAGGGGTTGGACTAACTCTGGGGCCCCTACTAGGGGAGGGTCAGGACAGAGGGGTGCCTACACCCGTGTCCTTTGTCCAGTTTCGCACCAGAGCAGGAGCCAATGGCTCCTGCAACCGGTTTGAGCTGGACTATGCACGGGGACACCAAATGTGCCACCAGTGCAGACTTTCTGGCACTCTCAGAGTGCCCCCACCCAGCCCCAATACACTAAAGCCTGTCTGGGAGGTGGTCACACCTCCCTGTGACAGGAAACCTATTGTCAGGCCTTCCTCTGCTCGAGCTTGGCTCAGCAGCAGGAGGGCAGACTCGTGTCTGTGGCTGGCAGCATCCATTTTGTGCTGCCCAGGTCGAGAAAGCTGGTACCGGGTAGACCGGTGCCCCATAGTAGTGGTACTACAAGGGAGGAATCATACCTCCCACACCAGTTACTGGTGTGGAGATATGATTCCAAGGTGTTTGACACCAAACGCGACATGTTTCTAAGCAGCCGTTTTAAAGTTAGCATTTACCGCTAGGGTATAATGCACCCAAGTATATATGGTTGGCTGCATCACAGACAACCCCGGAGAATAGATTCCGAAGGCTGCAGAGGGGCTCTGCTCATGCAGGGGCACCCTCTCACGTAAAACCCAGCACCCTGCCTTCAGGATTGATAAGGCCTGCCATAGGGGTGACTGATAGGTTTATATGTGCAGTGATTTAGAGTAGATATAGGTAACCTATATCTAAGTAAGGGGTGCATGCACCTCCTTACACAGGTTGCAGTAGCAGACCTGTGGTGTCATTTTGAATGGCCTCTCAGGGGTGGCACAATACATGCTTCAGCCCCTGGGATGCCTCTGGGGTACCTAGGCCCTGGGTACATGGTGTACCATATAAACCAGCAAAACACCAGGAAAAAAGTGGGGGTAACCATGCAGTCAGATTCCACCTTCCTACAGTGCCCCTTCCAGGGAGGAGATTGTGGAGTTTATGAAGAATTCCAGAACTTCAGGTGCATATGGCCCTGATGAAATTCCCATTTTGATAATCAAAAAGGATGCAGTGTCCTGGGAACCTTTTCTCGCCCCGCTGTTCAATTATTGTTATCGAACTGGGAAAATTCCCCAGTCTTGTAAGGGGGGTGTTGTAGTACCATTGTATAAGAAGGGCCCTAAAACTTCTCCGGCAAGCTTTAGAGGGATTGCTTTGCTAGATGCTTCTGGCAAATTTTTTGCAAAGAGCATCCTTTGTCACTTACAACAATGGGCTCAGGATCAGAATATTATCCCTCCAGAACAAGCCGGTTTTAGGAGGAATCACAGCTCATTAGACAATTTTGCAGTCCTCCAGACTATTATAGAAAAATATATGTCTTCCTTCGGGGTATACCAATTTATACAGCATTCATTGATTTCTCCACAATGTTTGATAGAGTGGATCGTCAAACGCTGTGGAGGAAACTTCTTCTCTTGGGAGCTACATTCGGATATTTGGTGTCAAGTTTTGATGGGAGGATCGCAGGGATTATCTTGAAGGGTTAGAACACACAATGGGCTTACGCAGGGTTGCCTGTTGGCCCCCCTCTTGTTCTCTCTATATATTTTTGATCTCCCAGGTGTTTTAAATCGAGTGAGGGGGGATGACCCTAGAATTGGCACGATGTCTATTGGTTCTTTATTATATGCTGATGATGTGGCCATATTTGACTTAACACCTATTGGTCTGCAACGTCGCTTGGAAGCTCTGGCTAAATATGCCAAAGCCCATTTCCTGAAAATGAACATTGCCAAAAGCAAGAATTTGATCTTTTACAAGAAAGGGTTAAGATTAAAGAGGAGTTTCCAATAGCTGTTAGGTACTGAAAAAATTGAAACAGTGGACTCTTATCTATACCTTGGAAAGGTCTTTTCCAAAAATGAGAGGGATGTAGAACATATAAAGCTCTGTGTAAGCAGGGCCCTCTCTCAGGTCAGCGCATTGCATAGATATTACAGAATCTGTGGGTGACAGCATTTTGGGCATGTTCTGTCGGTATTTAGGGTTAAGATCCCTCCCTCTTTGTCCTATGCCACTGAAGTGCTGGATGTAAGTTACTGGCTTTCCTTTGAAAGGGCTGAATGTCGAATTTTGAGACAAATTTGTAACTTAAGTCTCTGGCTGCTCCCCACGTTATGCGCCTGGAATTTGGTTTAGTTTCATCGTATATCTCCTCCTTGGCAGTGGTATTGAAGTGGGGCAACTCATTCCTTAGAGGGAAGGAGGGAACACTTAGGGCAGCCTTGAGAGCTGAAATTTTCTTTAAGTTGAAAGAACGGTCAGCTTTTTTTAGGTCCTTTGAGCGAGCAAATGAAGTATTTGGGTTTAGTCTAAATACCGACTCCTCTATGTCAAAGTTTGCTTTGCAGATGTGCATAAAGAGCGGTCTACCATTAGCTTGGCCAGAGATATTGCCTTAAGTTAGTCCAAGCTGTGTAATGAGGTGGTTTGTGGGAGTACTTTGAGGAACAAACCGCAGCCTTATTTAATTTGGAATTTACCTCCTGGGATCAGAAGGTTGATCCTGTTGTTGGGACTGCACCTATTGCCCTTACGCAAAATTACTGGTATTTGGGACAAAATACAGAAAAAGGATAGAATCTGTGAGTTGTCTCACCAACATATCCAAGATATCAATCATGTGTTGTTTGTGTGTCCGGTGCTGCAAAATGCTGGGCGTTAGTTTCTAAGACCGAGGTTCATTAAATTTAACATTCACTCCGCTTTGGAGGCCCGTATATATATTTTCTTCCCCTAAATAAAATGGTTGCAATACGATCCACCAATTTTTAAAAACCATTTTGGATATTTATTAGGAATTTTATTGTTACTTTCTGTCTTGTGATATTTGTAACTTTTAAACAGGATTATGTGTGCTGTACAATTTTCAAGACTTTCTTAATTCTCCTTGCACTTTGCACACTGTAATTTGCACTTTGCTCCTTTTTAAGATTGTTTTAATTTTTCTTTGTATTTTGCACAGAATTTTTGGTAGCTGGTATTAAGTAGGCAGCATTTTATAAAGGAAACTTATTTATGTATTGCGTAATAGAGGAAATGGATTGAGAATTTATACTCTTAATTATGATTGTATATATGGTTAATGTATTATCTACAGTAGTATAATTATGTGGTCCTCCGTTGAAGTTCGTACCACAATAAAATGTACTTACTGGTTCGTTAGCCACCACTGCCGGACTTTTGAAGTTCCCTCCGAGATCTGGACCCTGTCAAAGAGATTCCCTTGATGCTGCACCCACTGGGCCTTCAGGTCCCACCTCAGTTCCTGCATATGCCAGCCAGCATGTGTCACCAACAGGATGCAGGAGGCCATGACACCCAACAGCCTCAGAGTCGGTCTCACCGAAATCCAGGATAAAGGCTAAAACATCGGAATCATAGCCTGAAAACCCTGGACTTGTCCTCTGGGAAGATGGGCCCGAAACAGCATCGTGCCCAGAACAGCTTTGAAGAAAGGGAGCGTCTGAGAGGGAGTCAGGTGCGACTTTGGCATGTTGATAGTGAACCCCAGCGAGTGCAGGAGGTTTGCCGAAGTCTGAAAGTGGATGACAACTTCCTGTGGCGAGCCCGCCTTCAACATTCAGTCATTGAGGTAAGGGAACACTGAAATCTCCGACCTCTGCAGATGAGCTGCAAACACCACCATCGCCTTGGTGAACACCCGCGGGGCGCTGGTAAGGCCGAAAGGTAGCAGAGGAAACTGATAATGCTCTTGGCCCAATGTGAACCTCAGCATCTTTCAGCCGGCAGGATTGGGTTGTAAAAATATACGTCTTGCAAGTCCAAAGCTACCGTCCAGTCTCCACGGTCTAGGGCAGACAAAACCTGGGCGAGTGTGAGCATTTTGAACTTCTTCTTTTTCAAGAAGAGGTTGGGACGGTGCAGATCCAGGATAGGACAAAGTCCTTCGTCCTACATGGCACCAGAAAGTAGCGGGAATAACAACCACAACCTACTTCAGTTGCAGGCACCCTTCTCTATGGCTCCCTTGGTCAAGAGAACCTGCACTTCATGACAGAGCAAGGACAGATGTTCCTCCATCAGTCGATCGTAAGTGGGTGGCATCGGTTGTGGGGGTTTCACAAAGCAGAGGGAGTAGCCCCTTTTTACTATCTGGAGTCATTACAGACCACCAGTGGGGGAGGTAATGGCATATCCTGCCTCCCACTGGATGCCCATGATGGTCTAAAGGCATACTAAACAGGCTTGGAGGCAGCGGCCATAGACAAGCCCAAAATCCTTGAAGCGCACCAGCGCTGAATCCGCCTGGTCTCTAAAAAGGCGAAAGTCATCAAAAGGCATGTCGCTGAGGGAAGCCTGGACATCCCTTGAAAAGCCAGATGTTTTCAGGCAGGTGTGGTGCCGTAAAGCTACCCAAGATGAAAATCGAACTGCCCAGCGAGTCGGTCGTGTCAAGTCCACATCAGATGGTGAACTTAGCTGCATCTCTTCCATCTGCAATAACCTGAGAGTATGGCCAGGGCCTCCTCCAGGACCATAGGTAGCACTTGCACAACCGAATTCCATAGTGTATGGAAATAATGCACCAATAGGCACACAGTGTTCACCGACAGCAGTGCTAGGCTGGTGGAAGAGAACATTTTCTTACTGAAAGTGTCCAGTCTCTTTGATTCCCTTTCCGGTGGAATGGTAGAGGACGCGCCAGAGTGGATGCAGGATAAGCAGGCTTGGACCACCAAGCTTTCCGGGGTGGAGTGCTGGATAAAGAAACTGGGATCAGCAGGAGCGGGCGATGGCGGCGGGCAATCGTCCTATTCACTGGAGTCCCTGTGCAGGGCTTGGATTAGGCCCCAACTAGGATGTCCGCAAGGGCATTAAGGAAAGGGAGTAAGGCTTCTGAGAGGGTGACTACTGGCTGAAGCACCTTTGTCAAGACAGTCTTGACTGCCACTGAGGGTAGGTTAAGGTCCAGGACCTCAGCCGCCCTGTGCGCCACCATTGCAAACGAGGCTCTCTCCTCCCTAGCCACAGTAGGAGGGGAAACCAGGCCGGTGTCAGGTGAGTAATCCGTCCCACTGGCCTCACCCAGATCCTCATACCAATTGTCCTCCTCAACTGGGTCACCTTCATAAGGGTCCAAAGACTCCTCCCAAACGTCTCCCTCACCAGGCCTATCCTTCACATAAGGCACTAGCTCCACTCTGGGAAGAATGTCCTCAGTCGGTGCCGGATGCAGCGTTGGACAAAGTCTGTCTGACTCAGTGTTCGAGTCGGGAATGATGATGGGGAAGGCGTCACCTAGGGGTGTCGGTGGCGCTGGGGGCATCAGCACTAGAGCGGTAGCCATGGAAGGTCTCAGTCTTGCCGTGGCTCTGCTCCAGATCCAGTGAGGGATCTTTAGGGACCGACTGGTGCCTAGGGCGAACATCCCGGCATGGTCCTTGTTAGGGCCCCTCTGGTGCCTGTGGGGCCTGAAGGTGCTCCAGAGGGGCCAGGCCGCCCAAAGATGAGGTGCATGGCCCCATAAAATTCCTTTAGTTGGGCGGTGGTCACACCTGCTCCGGCAAAATCGGGGAAACGTGGAGCTGACTCAGGATCAGGCCCTGCCTGGTGACGAAGAAGAACGCAGGGAAGTCGAACAGTGTTTAGACTTCTTGTGTTTGTGGGACTTATCTGACTTTCCCAATGTTTCGAATTCGACAACGAATGTCAGGAGGAGCTCAATGAATGGTCTCAGGACCTCCCACGCTAACACGACCTCGAGTGCCAGAGTCGACTGACATCAGGCGGCCAAGAGCTTGAGGGATCGCTTCATCAGTGCCTTGGGGTTTAAGACACAGCAGTTCTTACACATCTTGGCGTTCTGTCCTGGTCCCAGGCACCATCAACACACCAAGTGAGGGCCTGTTACCGACATTTGTCTATGACAGGCCCCCTCATGGTTTGAAACCATCTTGTTTCTTTGGTCACATCCTCACACCAGGAGATAAAAATCTCAAAAGAGTCGCTAAAAAGTTGAAAAAGAGCAGTCAAAAAGCGACTTGAGAGGTAGCTCAATCCTGGTCTGCGCTATCTGGTGCAGAAAGGAAATAACTGACGTCAACGTGCCAAGGAGGCGCCTTTATAGATACAGCGCATGTCACTTCCAGCATGGACGACGTGAAGCCAAATGACGCCACCTACCAGCGCGCAGGGGTACTGCTCGAAAATCTTCCAAATCCAGTCTGATGCCTGGGGATATTCAAAGGTAAGCAATGAGCGGCTAGAAGTCTCTATCAGATATCAGCATGCCGGGGTAGCACCTATAAAGGCACTGTGCGCGTCATATCAGGTGCAGATGACACCTACAATGGTGACCCGAACTTCGCCACCTGTTGGCGCGGAGGTCCTGCTCAAGATTTTCCAGATCCAGTCTGATGCCTGGGGGATATGCTAAGGTAAGGTCTCTGTGGCTAGAAGTCTCTATCAGATACATTCATCACCACTGTCAGCTCTGAGTGGAGAAGGGAGAAGGATCTGATGCTGGTCAGGTTGTGGTCTAGCAACCACCACTGCAGATCTTTCGCAGTCTCCTCCAAAACCAGGATGATATCGGACATGTTACCTTGGTGCTGGGCACTCAGAGACCTCAGATTCAATCGCAGAGCCCTCATATGCCATCTTTCAGAGTAGACGAGCAGGATGCACGAGGCCAAGAAGCCTCTGAACTGCTCTGACCAAGATCAAGGACTGAGCCTGCAATATCAGGATCACAGACCGAAGGTTCTGGACTCATTGGGATCCGAAAGGCACTGAAAAGCACTGTGTCCAGAATAGCTTCTCTAAAAGGAAGTCTCTATGAAGGAGTCGGGTATGACTTCAGCTGGTTGATCAAGATACTCAACAATGTCCAGAGATTCGACATCATCTGGAGGCGGTCTAAGAACGACTGTGGCAAGCCCACCTTCAATACCCTGTTGTAAAGGTAGGAGAAAACGGATACCCTCAACCTCCAAAGGTGGACGACGACCACCGCCATTACTTTTGTGAACACCCATGGGGCCCTAATAGGCTGAAAGGGAGCATAGCAAACTGAAATGCTCTTGGTTGACCTTGAACCATAGTTATCATCTGTTGGACTGCAAGATGGGCACATGGAACTATGCTTTCTGCAGCAGCAAGGCAACCATACCATTCAGTCGCCCAGATCCGCGGCAGACAGAACTTGGGCGAGTATAAGCATTATTGAATTTGTCCTTTGGCAAGTAGCATTCAGAAGGCAAATACCTAAAATAGGATAAAGGCCTTCATCTTTCTTTGGCACAAGGAAATAGCAGGAGTGACAACCAGTCCTATCTTTAAGGGCAGAATCCTCTCAATGACACCTTTGGACAGTACAGCACACACCTCTTGCAATAAAATGGATAGGTGTTCATCAGAGTGCCGCTCTGTTGTGGGAAGAAGCTGTGGTGGGAAAAAAAAAACGAGAGGGCATAGTACTGCGGGACGATCTAGAGGTTGTGATGACCTGCCACCCTGGAACAAAATGTCAAATTCTTCCTCACAGATGGGGGTTGTGTTCCGCTAAGGGCAAACAAAGTGCTTTGGAGGCTGAAGAGGTAATGGAGGGAGACTGGGAAGATCATAGCATGTCATTTGACAGATACCTGTCCCCAGCCACAAAAGAGCCGAGGTGACTGCAGTGGCAGATGAGGGTCTGGTGCTGTTAATATGGCAAACCTCTGGTGGAGTTCAACCAAGACAAAAACAGGTAACTCGAACTGTCTTGCAGAGCTTGAAAGGCCCAAAAAGCACACTGTAGCCCAGCTTTCATTGAAGGGCTTCAGGGCGGAATCAGCTTTTTCACCAAAAGGTGGGATCAATTAAATGGCATATCCAAGAGGGATGCCTGCATATCTCTGGTGGATATCATCCACTTGTGATGACGAAGCACCACACTAGTGTCGTATGCTCCTCCCAAATAAGTGGTAGTGTCCAGACGAGCCAAAGTATATATTTGGCCAAATCCTGACCTTTTAGAATGGTTTGAGCCAAGAAGGCTCTGAACTCTTCCAACACATCTGGCAAGATCTTGCTGGCCATGTTCCAAAGGGCATGAGTATAACGGCCTAGTAAGCAAAAAACTTTGACCGACTGCAAGGTTAGGCTGGTTAAAGACCTCAATCTTTTTTGATTCTCTTTCTATAGGAGTCACTGGTATTGCTGATGGAAGCTTGGACTACCAAACTTTCAGGCGTAGGTTGCTGCGCAAGAAAATCAGGGTGACCAGGTGCCAGGTATGGGGCACCTGGTCTATGTCTGTTCACTGTAAATCGAAGACCTCAGCAGCATGTCTGATAACTGGGCAAAGAAAGAACTCACTTCCGTAAGCAGCCTACGGGGGATAACCAGCCTCTATCAGAGGAAGTATCCAGCTCACTGGCCTAATGTAAATCCCAAAATAGACTGTCATCATCATAATGAGCATGTAAATCATCCCTCTCATCTCCTTTATCATTTCCATTTGGTGGCAAACTCTGGTTAGAATTGGAACCAAAGCTGGTGGAGCAACTGAGGATGGCACCATGGTAGTGGAAGAGTTTTATCCTAAACGACTGTATGGGGACCGAGTGTGTTCGAGTGGAGTCAGTGAGCAACCTTATTTGGGGTCCAGGCTGATGCATCTCAGGATAGGACACCGATGTCTGAAGAGGATCTACATCTGGCACTGCTGACATTAGGACCAGAGTTTAAGAAGAAGGGATGGGTGCAGGTGATAGAACTGGAATGGAAGTTGGCCCTGGTGTCGGTAAAAAACCCAAGGAGGCTTGGAGGGGCTCAGACAGAGCCAACAGCAGACCACCTGTGGATTCCAACTCGAAGCCGCTGCAAATCCTTGCAGCCTAAAGGCGCATCAGAGGAGCTGGAAGAGTGCCCAAAATACGCAGCATAACCTCCTAAAGTCTTCAACCTGCTGTAGCATCGCCAATTGCCAAGGGAACTCGCAGTACATCAGTGGAATCAGCTTATCAGTCGTGGATTAGGAGCGAGATTAAGTGGCACTGTGATGCCCTTGAGACATCTCTTTGTTCATATGAGGTCGAATCACACTTCACTTTCTTGTGCTTCTGGTTTGACTTAGACTAACTGGAGGACCTCAACCACAAAGAAGAACTCTTGTGGGATGGCTTCAAGAGTGGGAGCGGGACTTGCATGGCTTCCTTCGATGTTTGGCCGTGTTCAGCTTTGTTTCACAATAATTGTCTTTGGGTGCATGACAGCACATTCCTCACAAAACTTGGAAGTTGTGATGTGAGCCAAAACACCAGATGCAGACATTGTGCAGGTTCGTTACCAACATTTGTTGCCGAAAGTAATGACATGGTTTGAACCCTTCAGTCTTTGGTGGGTGCATCATTCCCTCACATACTGGAATTCAGTTTGGAAAAACACATCAGACCAACGAAAAAGAGTAGCAGAGCTCCATATCCATATTCAAAGAAAGAAAGGAACGGACGTTTGCGCACAGGTGTGGTGCTTATATGTGGCTCTGCTTGCCCCTTCTAAGGTGGAATGAAGTTAAAGTGGAGTCGGGTGATGCCTCCTGGTTGAGCACAGGAGCACTGCTATGAAAACTTCCGGAACCAGTCTGGCACCTAAAAGAGAGGAATCTGAAGTTATAAGTAACCATCAGAAAGGTAAATTCTATATTTGGATATTGCTCTTGCCAGAGATCAATCAGATCCAATTCGTGCTTATAAGCAATGAACACATTAGCAATATGAGGTTTATAACACTTGCGATTTTGGTTAAAAAAAAAAAAAAACATAGATTTTGAGGGAAATTGAAGATCCCTCCTAAAATATTTCACCTTTGAAGGAAGAAATGTATATATTATTTAAAGGTTGCGGGTCATCCCCGAAAGGACCATAATTTCATACTATTGTAAGTAGTTTTTCTTGAGTTTGTAAATTAATTCAGATTCATCTTTCCTCAGAAACACATCCTACAGACTTGATTTTACTTCCAATCAGTTTAGAATCCATAATGTCAATCCCCCCCACAAGTGCAGCAACTGTTGATGAAAAAAACAATATCCTCTATCCCTATTACAACCTTATTTAACTTGAACTTAATCCAATTAGTTTTCGTAATAAAACTGATGACACTTTGGTGTCCTTAATCAGCTGAATACGATTGTATCTGAGGGTGGTTCTGCACCCCTATATTTTATTGCATCTATCAGCTGCCTTTGACACTGTCTCCAATGCGATGCTACTGGCTGAAATCGATCAGTATTCGAGGCAAACCTCTCTGATGGTTGGCCTCCCTTTTGGCAGACCAAGAGTTTAGGCTGTCTTACTATCTTTCTCAATCCTCATGTACATTTTTATGTGGGGTAACTCAAGGCTACTCAAATAGCCCAACTCTTTTTAATCTTTATGTCACCCTTCCACCAAAATGATTACATCCTTTCAGCTGACATTTATGGGGTACAGAGACAACAGAAAAGTCTATTTACATTGGACTCCGTGCCTTCAATATATTAGCATATCTTAAGGAATGGCTCTTTCCTGTAGATGAGTGCTGTAGCAGATGAAGGAAAACAGTCTGAATCTTAACTCTAAAAAGACAGAGGTTTTTATCCTAGGTGAAGTCTCATTTGTTTAGTCTACTGAATGGTGGTCATCTAGTCGAACAAGTTACTTACCTTCGGTAACGCATTATCTGGTAGAGACTATCTAGCTGCAGATGCCTTACCTTTGAATTTCCCAGGCATCAGGCTGGATCCGGAAACTTTTGCTGAGCAATACCCCTTGCGCACGACGTCGGGTAGCTCCATTCGGCTCCGCATGAAGTCGTTGGCGTCGGTAGCGTCGGTTATGACGTCGCAGTGCCTACATAGGTGCCACCCAGGCGCGTGGACGTCAGTACTTTTCGTATTTTCCATGCCAGAAGCGCAGAGCCACGAAGTAACTGATGTAATTGTGTGCAAAACTAGGGCTCTGACAAGGGGAACAACCCTAGCCCTACAATATCAGTCCACAAAGGGGGAGGCATGAGTGGGCTGTAAGGAATCTGCAGCTAGATAGAGTCTCTACTAGATAATGCATTACTGAAGGTAAGTAACTTGTTCATCTGATAGAGACTTCTAGCTGCAGATTCCTTACCTTTGAATCAGATACCCGATTCATACCAACCCGGTGGTGGGTTGCGAACTCACATCCTAAACTAAAAAGTCTTGCAGGATTGAACGGGCAAAATGTCCGTCCCTGCGTACATGCCCATCAAGGCAGTAATGTTTTGCAAACGTGTGCAAAGATGCCCACGTTGCTACCTGACAGATGTCTTGGACTGGGACACCCCGAGCCAAGGCCATAGTCGCAGCCTTTCCCCTGTGGGAATGGGCTCTTAATCCCTCAGGGGCTGCTTCTTTTGCCAAGGCATAACAAATTTTGATGCAGAGAACAACCCAGCGAGAGGTGGTCCTTTTCTGCACTGCCCTTCCCTTCTTTGCTCCCACGTATCCCACAAAGAGTTGGTCATCCACCCAGAACTCTTTTGTGTGGTCAAGGTAGAATGACAACACTCTTTGTGGGTCCAGTCGGTGGAGACGCTTATCTTCCTTAGAAGGATGCGGAGGAGCAAAGAAGGTGGGCAAAGTGATGGACTGACCTAGATGGAATGGGGTCACAACCTTCGGCAAAAAGGATGCCCTGGTGCGAAGCACCACCTTGTCCGGAAAGGACATAAGATAAGGAGGCGAGCTAGATAACGCCTGCAACTCAATCACCCTCCGGGCCGATGTAATCGCCACTAAGAAGGCTGTTTTGATGGTCAACAGCCGGAAGGGACAATTGTGCAAAGGCTCAAAGGGAGCACACATCAGGTTAGCGAGGACCAAATTAAGGTCCCACTGTGGCATAACAAAGGGCGTGGGTGGAAACAAGTGAGCCAGCCCTTTTAGAAATCTATTTACAATAGGAGACTTGAAGAGACAGGGCTGGTCTGGCAGCTGCAAAAAAAGCAGACAGAGCAGAAATGTAACCCTTGAGACTTCCCAAGGCAGAGCCCTGCTGGGGAAGGGTTAGAATGTATAAAAGGACAGTAGAAAGAGAAGCAAAAAGAGGGTCAATGGACCTTTCCGTACAGTATATTACAAATTTCTGCCAACGGCAGGCGTATACCGTCTTAGTGGAGGGTCACTTGGCCACCAGAATAATGTTACAGACTTCGGGAGGAAGGTCAAAGGCTATCAACTGTCGCCGCTCAATCTCCACGCATGGAGGCATAGAGTTGACAGGTTCGGGTGGAGAACCCTACACTGCTGCTGCGACAGAAGATCCTCCCGAAGGGGCAGCCTGAATGGAGGATCAACACTCATTCTCAGAAGCTCTGGATACCAGACTTTCCTTGCCAGGTCCAGAGCAACAAGAATGACTTGGGCCTGGTCGCTCCTGATCTTCTTCAGAACCCTGGGTAGGAGTGGTATGAGCGGAAAGGCGTACAACAGGCCTGACGCCACTCGCGACGAAAGGTGTCGCCAAGCAATAGCCGCCTAGGAAACTCCAGCGCGCAGTACTGCTGACACTGTGCGTTCTCTTAGGAGGTGAGCAAATCTAACCAACGTTCTACCCACTGCTGAAAGAGACCTTGCGCCACCTCCGACTGGAGACGCCACTCGTGATCTGCTAGGCATCGACGGTGGAGTTCGTCCACCCTGGCGTCCAGAGAACCTGCCAGGTGCTGAAGCACCAGGGTTATGCCCTGCTGTTCCAGCCAAGTCCAGGGGCGCAGGGCTTCTCGACAAAGGGTCCCACGACCCCACCCCGCCCTGCTTTTTGCATTACCACATGGCAGTGGTGTTGTCCGTAAACACCTGCACTAGCTTCCCCTTGACAGAGGGAAGAAATGCTTTCAATGCCAACCGAATCGCTCGGAGCTCCAACAAATTTAAGTGGAGCTCCGACTCCGCCGGAGACCAGTGTCCCCTGATCTCCACCTCTCCCAGATGGCCGTCCCATCCCAGAAGTGATGCATCTGTCACGACTGTGAGATCTGGTTGGGGAAGGGAGAGGGGTCTGCCGTTGACCCAATCGCAGTTCGTCAACCACCACTGCAGATCTTTCGCAGTTCCTTCCGAGATCTGAACCATGTCGGTGAGATTCCCCCGATGCTGTGCCCGTTGGAACTTCAAGTCCCACTGCAGAGCCCGCATACGCCATCTTGCATGTCTTACCAACAGGATGCAGGAGGCCATGAGGCCCAACAACCTCAGAGTCAGTCTCACCGAAATCCAGGATAGAGGCTGAAATATCGGAATCATAGCCTGAATATCCTGGACTTGCTGCTCGTGGGGATAAGCCCGAAACTGCACTGTGACCAGAACAGCTCCAATGAAAGGGAGCATCTGAATAGGAGTCAGGTGTGACTTCGGCACGTTTATAGAGAACCCCAGCCAATGCAGGAGGATTGCCGTAGTCTGAAGGTGGGAGACGACTGCCTGGGACGAGCACGACTTAACAGCCAGTCGTCGAGGTAGGGGAAGACCGACACCCCTAACCTGCGCAGATGAGCTGCGACCACCGCCATCACCTTCTTGAACACCCGATGGGCACTGGTAAGGCCGAAGGGGAGTACGGTAAACTGAAAGTGCTCGCAGCCTACCATGAACCGCAGGCAACGCCTGTGGCCCGGCAGGATGGGAATGTGAAAATACGCATCCTGCAGGTCCAACGCTACCATCCATTCTTCCTGGTCTAGGGCAGACAAGACCTGAGCCAGAGTGAGCATTTTCTCCTTTTTGAGGAAGAGATTGACGGTCCGAAGATCTAGAATGGGCCATAGCCCCTAGTTCTTCTTTGGAATCAGAATGTAGCGGGAATAATAGCCACTGCCTACTTCTGAAACTGGGACCCTTTCTATAGCTCCCTTGGCCAAAAGAGCTGTAACTTCCTCTTGGAGCAACATTAAATGATCCTCCATCAGCCGTTCCTGACTTGGCAGAATAGTAGGAGGAAAAGAAAGGAAAGGTAGAGAATAGCCCTCCTGGACGATCTGCAAGACCCACTTGTACGATGTTATGGATCTCCAGTGGGGGAGATGATGACGAATTCTCCCACCAACTGGAGTAGTGTGGTCCTGCAGAATCAGCCTAGGAGTGCTTGGAGGCTACGGCTGCTGGGGGCAGTGTGGTAGACGACTTCTGGCCTCCATTCCGAGATCGGAATGCACCGGGTCCACGTCCACACATGGCTTGGGCAGTCTGTGCGGTGGCTGGGGTAGGGCTGATGCGCCTGGAAACCCCTTCCGTTGCCACGAAAGGGGCGAAAGGAAGACTAGCCACGAGGAGTGGAGGAAAGGCCCAAGGATCTGGCCGTAGCACGAGAGTCCTTGAACCTGACCAGGGCCGAGTCTGCCTTTTCCCCTTAAAAAGGCGGGTTCCATCGAAGGGCATGTCCATCAAATTAGCTTGGACATCGCCTGAGAAGCCAGTGGTACAAAGCCAGGGCCACCGTCGTTAAAATTGATCTGCCCAGTGAATCGGTCGTATCTAACCCACACCGTATGGCGCATTTTGCTGCATCCCTCCCATCTTTGACAGCTTGGGAGAGCACAGCCCGGGCCTCCTCCGGGACTTGTGGCAGCACATGCGCAACAGTCTCCCAAAGGGAATGGGAGAAACAGCCCAATAAGCATGCGGTATTCACCGACTGCAATGCAAGACTGGAGGAAGAAAACATCTTCTTCCCAAGTAAATCTAACCTCTTGGATTCCCTATCCGGAGGGGCGGAAAGGAATGCGCCTTGGGACGTTGAGGCCTGCACCACCAAACTCTCTGGGGTGGGGTGTTGGCTGAGGAACTCTGGGTTGCCCGGAGCTGGGCGATGGCGGTGTGCAATCGTCCTATTCACAGGAGCCTCTGTGCTAGGTTTGGACCAAGTTCCTAGAAGGATGTCCGTAAGTGCCTCATTAAAGGGCAACAGGGGTTCGGAAGTGGAAGCCCCAGGTTGAAGCACCTCAGTCAGGAGATTAGTCCTGACTTGCACATAGGGCAGCTCCAGTCCGAGGACCTCAGCTGCCCTCTTTACCACCATGGCATAGTATGCTCCCTCCTCCGTAGCCACTGTAAGAGGTGAGAGCATGCCAGTATCTGGGGAAGTATCCAGACCACAGGCCTCCCCAAGTTCCCCATAGCAGTCCAAATTCTCCTCAGAGACTTCCTGGTTTTCAAGAGGGTCCCCAGACCCCTCCCATTCCTCTCCTGACCCTAGCAAAACTTCAAAGTGCTGAGGCGACAACATAGAACCTCTGGGTTCTGTCGACGTCGGAATCGGCGACGATCGACGCCGTTCCGGCATCGTGTCGTCGGGGATGATGGGGCTTGCGACACGGACGGGCATCGGCGACATCGTAGGCACTGACTTCGGGTTCCACACAGAGGAAGGTCGCGTTGGCACGACCGGCGTAGACCTGGATCCGGGATCGGATCCCTGAGGCTCCACCAGGGTCGTGGCCGAAGCCGACGGCGTCTAACCCAATGGGGCCCCTTCCGACCCCACTGGGCCCGAAGGCTCTCCAGCGGGGTCGTTCCACTCAAATACGTGGCACATGACCTCGTAAAATTATTTTATTTGAGCGGGAGTCGCTCCGGCTCCCGGAAAGGGGGGGGGGAGGTGCAAAGTCGACTCTGGCTCCAGCTCCGTGGAATCGTGCCTAGCGCATCGGTGCTCCTTACCTCTCTCGACGATAGACGCCAGTTGAGGTGAAGAAGAAGTCCGCTTGGACTTCTTCTTCTTGTGCCTCTTCCCAGAGTGTCCCGAGGACCTCGAATGGGAGGAAGAGGACTTAGGGCTCCGGGAGTGGCCCCGCGACCTCCTCTTCTTCGAACGGGATCGTGACCTCCTCGGAGTCTCGCTCGACGGTGTCGACTGCCGGGCCGCAAGTAACTTCATCGCTCGCTCCCTCAAGGTCTTCGAAGCCATCGTCCGACAGTCCGAACACGAATTCGTATCGTGGTCGCGCTCAAGACACCAAAGACGTACGCTGTGGGGCTCGGTAACCGATTTCATGCGGGAACAAGTCCCGCAGGGTTTGAAATCTGTCTTCCTCGAAGACATCCCTTGCACACGAAGTCGAAACCAAAAAGTTCGACAAAAATCGAGAAAAATCCTGCCAAAAAGCAGCAGAGGGGTAGCTTGTCCCAGATTGGCGCTTAACTGGCGCGGAAAGAAAAGAACTAACGTCCGCGCGCCTGGGTGGCACCTATGTAGGCACTGCAACGTCATAACCAACACTACCGACGCCGATGACGTGCATGCAGAGCCGAATGGAACCACCCGACGTTGCGCGCAAGGGGTATTGCTCAGCAAAAGTTTCCGGATCCAGCCGGACGCCTGGGAAATTCAAAGGTAAGGCATCTGCAGCTAGAAGTCTCTATCAGATTTGGTCATTATCCACAGCTGGTACATGCACTACGTAATCTAAGCTATGTTTCTGATTAGGGTTTAAGCTGGAGCCCCCAAGTCTCTAAAGATTTATCATATTGCTTTTTGTATTTGAGACAATTAAAAATGCTCTTTGCAATCTTCCTAAGGATTTTCACCTTTTGGTGATCCAAGTCATGTTAGGTTCATGACTACATTACTGCAATTCACAATATATGGGTATTTCTCTATATTTAACTGCACTGACTACACATTGTTCAAAACTCACCTTCTTCTCTTCTGCAAGGTTTTCCTTATCGTGCACCAGTCATTAATCAGCCAATGAAACTGCACTAGCTCTCGGACGGAAACAAGCCATGTTCAAATGCATTTGCCGGAAAGAGCTTATTTAACCACAGCCCTAAATTCATCCAGAACTTATGTTCATTTTTTAATCCTTCGCAGCACCTCCATTCTGTTCCTTCTCTCCTCAAAGGTCTCAAAAATCAGAAACACATCTTTGTATGTCCACTCCTTTGCATATCTGAGAGCCAAGAAATGGACTTTCCAACTTTTCATTGTGTGTCCTCACTAATCCTCCAGTATTCAGGAAACAATTGAAAATCTAGCCCAACTTATATTGGCACATTATACAATATCCTCAAGTAAATAAAATGCTTTCACAAATAAAACAAGCAATAGCAAATGCAATTCGTTTCAATCAATCAATCGGGGTTTATAAAGCGCGCTACTCACCCTTGAGGGTCTCAAGGCGCTAGGGGGGGGGGCAGTTCCGGATCAGTCGAAGAGCCAGGTCTTGAGGTCCTTCCTGAACGTGCGCAGGGTCGGGGAGCGTCTGATGTTCACCGGGAGCGCGTTCCAGGTCTTGGCTGCGATGTAGTAGAAGGCTATCCCGCCAGTTCTGTTTCTGCGGATGTGGGGGACCTCTGCCAGGGCGAGGTCGGCGGAGCGGAGGTTCCTCTTGGGTACGTGGAAGGATACTCTCTCGTTGAGGTATTTGGGTCCGATGTTGAGGGATTTGCAGGCGTGGATGAGGAGTTTGAAGGTGACCCTCTTCTCGACGGGGAGCCAGTGGAGGTCTTGTAGAGGATGGGCCATGTGTTTGTGACGCGGTGTCCCGAGGAGGAGTCTGGCTACCGCGTTCTGGATGGTTTGGAGCTTGTGTAGAAGAGTTCTGTTGATTCCGGCGTATAGGGCGTTGCCGTAGTCCAGTCTGCTGGTTATGAGCGCGTGGGTGACGGTCCGTCTGCAGTCGGGGGGGGATCCATTTGATGGTCTTACGGAGTGTTATATCCCGCATAGAGGCCCTAATGTAGATTCGTTCGTACATGCCCTAAAATGGACGTATTCATATGTACCCTAATATGGTCATATTCGTACTTGCCCAATTATGGTCATGGCCGCATATGCCCAATTATGGTCACAACTGTACATGTCCTATTATAGTATGATTCCTTATATAGGCATGCTCTTTCACCTACATTGGTACCAGCTAGTACACAACGAGCCCCGAGGGCTGAACGTTATCTATCCTGTGGTTTTGAATGCAGCAGGGTTCTTCCAAACACAGGCCCACACTGTACTCATTAATTATGCATGGCTCTGTAAGAATACACCACCGGCATAATATGTATGTACAAAGTTCACCCCTGACGTCTTCCTCATGTCCAATACAAACCATACTGGGGACCGAGACTCTTCAGGGTATAAATATACCACATCTTGCCCCGGGTAGGCAGAGGGAACCGAGACGTCCATGCTGACACACTGACCAGAGACGCTGAGGCTCCTGCATGCAGTCGCTCAAGCTGACAGTGGTCTGACACAACCCGGACGGGGTGTCCAACTCGAGACCTAGGACGGGGTCCCACACTCTCTCTATTCAGGTATGGGGGTTCGACTAAATCCTAGGAGGATTCTTGGCTCTTAGCTTCTAAGACCTACACACATATGCTAGGTAAACATAAGTACATCTAGGTAGGCATCGTAGGAGTACGCACATTTTGCATAATGCTTTTATATTCATGTATGTAACCATGGTTATCGCAATATGGTAGAACTGTTCTATCCCTTTGCTTTTATCGTACTGCTGATAATATATCTCTGCTATTGCCTGCTGGTCTCTGCAGCACATATATTTTACACTAGAATAATAACTGTTCAATAAATACTTATTGAAACGCCCGACTGTTTATTCTGTGTAACTCTCAGAGACAAACCGAATAAGTGAGCACGAGTGACTGAGCGAAAGGTAGTACATTGTTTCCACGGTTCTGAGGGATCAGGGTTGTCATGATCTAAGGTTGCCAGAAACTAATCTCTCCCCGATAAGAGGAGACACTAGTGGCACTGCGAGCTAGCTAATGCAAACCAGGCTAACATATACGGTGGGGGTGCACGGAGTCAGTCTGCCACCAAGCCCGCAGTATATGTTATCCAAATGCGCAGGTCCTGCAGGGGTACTATAGGAGCTACACGACATGGCGCCACCAACGTTGGTTTGGTAGTTATTTAACGGTAGAATCTGAGTAGTTCAGTCGTGCTATTCTCAGAGAACCTACTCACAAAACCCCAGAGACGTCTGGAGTGGGTGGGCACAAAATCCGCTGCAGCCGAGTAGTACGAGAATACTATTTATTGGCTGTTGGTTACTCAAGCTTGAAGGATATTTAGTTCCTACAATTGTGCATTTACACCTTATCTTAAAATTTCCTTAAACACCCTTCTTCCAATTTAAAATGGTGGAAGAAACAAACGCAACAGGGGGAGTTGTAACAGACCTCTTCGGTTTAGGAGAAGAAGACCCTGAGGAGGAAATACAAATTGCACCAAATTTCAGAAGGGCAGTCACCATAAAACTTCTAGAACATGGCTTAAGAGCCAGGGGTGGTAAAGTAATTTTCGTGATTGAGGCACACGAATCAAACAAAACAGAGGTGTTCTATTCATGGGTTACATTCCCAGCAGCAAATGCAATAACAGATGTATTTCACTACTACCTAAGAGAAGAAACACCAGAGGACTATACTCCTTTTGAGGAGTTAGAGATTCCGCTCACTTACCAGGAGCATAATTACTGGTTTAAAGGCGCCCTACCCCACGTACGAGGAAGAGCAAGATTAGGCCCGCTCGGAGGAGCAGGAGCCACATGGCCCATATTAGCGGCATACACACTGCATCCTGATATTGGCACAATGCCACAGCCAGACTTACTCGTACAACACAGAGATTTAATTAAAATCTACAGAAACCTCACACAATTTGTAATGAGGACTTTAACAGTTCAGCCTGCACCACCTGCAGCACAAGATACTCCAGTCCAGAGTACAGTTAATAAAATTACTCCACAAACATTACACGCGATAATGGGCAAAATGCCAGCAAAACGCGAACAAATCCCATTCTGGATAGCTCAGAAAATAACTCAGCTTGAGGCTGTATTCCCGAAAACTACCACCTATGATAAACACTGAATTCTAACAATCTACTTGCCCATGGGTCTCACACCACAAGTAGAGGACTGCACCTCTTGGGGTTAAGTCTTTGCTGCCATATATACCAGAACACATGGTATCCCGTCAATAGCAGTAGTACCTGAAGTATTGTTCCAACAGGATTGCTATGCAGGTGCCCCAAGCTACATAGTTACCAAAGACGTTTTCGGATCATAACCCGTTGGAGATTGTTCTTACCTGGGGTAGGGTACCCACTCCGGTTCCCACGTGGCGTATGTGGCCGCAGATATTGGAAGACTCTGTCTTCCGCACTGATCTGCTAGCTACCATTGAGAATTATTTTGCAGAAAATAGTAACACAGCGTCGACTAGACTGATTGAATGGGACGCTTTCAAGGTCGTGGTTCGGGGGAGAGCAATTAGCACGACTGTGGGAGCCAGGCAGGAACTTCACAAGTCCCTACTGGAGGTGGAACATGCTATGGGTAGGTTGGAACAAGACGCAGTGACTGATGAAACCAAACGGGCCCCACTTCAGGAGGCTAGAATTAAACATGCAGAGCTATTAGAGTCTCTGCGTGTCATTGATTATCAGACATATTCGTGGCGAACTCACACCGAAGCGGATAAGTCTGGAACTCTGCTTGCCAGGTTGATCCGAGATACCCCACCAGCGGTGGTTATAAATGAAATACATACCTCAGAAGGGGTTAGCGCCGTTACTCAAGGGGATATCAATGCCGCCTTCCGTCAATACTATGCCACCCTATATAGTTCATCGGATAACAACGCGATGACCCACTCGGAGACTTTCTTGTCCAACCTCACATACCCGCAACTCACGGCGGCAGCCCAGAAAGGATTGACGGGGCCCATCACCCAATCTGAGATTAGGGTTGCTATGAAGGGACTCCCGCGTAACAAAACCCCAGGGCTGGACGGTCTTCCAATTGAATTTTATGCTACGTATGCAGATTCACTAGTGCCTCAATTGGAAATACTGTATAACACAGCACTGGAAAGGGGCTCTCTACCACTCACCACGGCGCAAGCATTGGTAATATCACTCCCAAAAGCAGGTAGGGATCCCACAGATATGGCCAGCTATCGTCCGTTGTCCTTATTAACCACGGAGTATAAAATACTGAGTAAGATGTTGGCCAATAGACTACTGCCCTATCTGTCCCAGCTCATCCATGTAGACCAAACCGGCTTTTACCTGCATGCAGCACATCACTGAACACTAGAAAGCTCCACTATCTCATGACTGAAGCGCCGAAACGGTACCCTCATGCGGGTTGCATTTCCCTGGATCTGCGGCAAGCATTTGACTCCATTAGATGGGACTATATGTTTCAGGCGCTGGGGAAATTTGGGATTCCGGAAGGCTATATTTCCTGGTTGCGCCTCTTGTATGATGCCCCCACAGCGCGTGCCCGTACTGGTAACCACATTTCAGCGGAGTACTCTATACACAGGGGGACTAGACAGAGCTGCCCTCTATCGCCTCTTGTCATTATACTGGCATTAGAACCACTGGCCATAAGGATGCGCCAAGATCTCCTTGACAGGGGTATACCGCTAGGGAATACGACGCAACTGTTCTCTGCGTATGCAGACGATATTATTCTATACTTGCGCGATCTCCGTCTACCCTTGGATCCGATCTATGAGGTATTTCGCCATTTCGAAATTATTTCAGGCTTGGCCATTAATGTTGCAAAATCACACGCTTTTTTCTTCATAGACCATGCAGAAATCACTGAAGTAGAATTTGGAGATACCAGGCTCCAGGTGGCGCCGCACACATTTAAATACCTAGGTATTCAGGTCTACCGGACCCATACTGATATGCTGGACGGTAACCTACACCGTGCGCTTTAGAGCCTTGCGGTCCAGCATCACTTTCTGGACCTCATTGCCGCTGTCTGTCATGGGTAGGGCGGCTTTGGCAAAAATGGTGGTTCTACCGAGACTGCTATACTATTTTACTAACTTACCATTGATGGTGCCACTTTCTACGTTTGGTTTGATGAACACTTTGCTTATTGATCTTATCTGGGGCGCTGGCAGAAGACGTATTAGTCTGAAGAAGTTGCAATTGGATACAAATAGAGGGGGCCTGGGCGTTCCGGACTTGCGTGCATATTACTACGCATGCCAATTACAATGGCTGTCATATTGGACAGCGGGGCGTAATTTACAGGAGATAGGATACACCGAGGTGGACATAGATCGTGGTGCGTTACATACCTTGCTGTTACCTGGTGGAGTGGTCCCGAAGGATCCCCCTCTGCTGCGCACGGCGCTCCAATGTTGGAAAGCAGCTCTGCAATATACGCATGCACCCCATGCATATGCGGGTAACATCCCGCTACTGGGTATTCCACTGAGGGACGGCAGGCTTACTAAGCGCAAGATAGCACCGTGGCTAGATGCAGGGATTAGCACAGTAGCGGATCTGTTTGGGGCGGGAACGCTACTAGATCATGACACATTTGTTAATGAAACGGGTGCCCCAGCGCACTTATATTTATTGCATGCTGCACTGTTCCAATATATAAAGAAGCACTGGGCTCCGCAGAGACAGGAACCCCCCACTCACGACTTGGTAAAAATGCTTTACTATATGGGCAGAGGCAGACACCTTATTAGATGGCTTTACACTGGTTTGCGCTCACATACGATGGTAGCTCTGGATTCATTGAGTGCGGCATGGAGTGAGGACATAGACAGAGACTTGGCAGATAAGGAATGGATGAGTGTACTTGAACACCCCAAAAAGGTCTCTAGAAATGCAAAATTCAAATTTATTCAAACTATGATACTTCATCGAGCTTACCTTACGCCACATAAACTGGATAAAATGTTTCCACAGACGCAGCATCACTGTCCGAGATGTCTGTTAGAAGGGGTGGACCTGCCTCATATGGTATGGACTTGCCCGAAAGTGCGGGGGTACTGGGACCATGTTTGTAACATGATTAACGGGGCTGCACACCGTGAAATACTAAACACTATGGAAGAATGCATACTAGGCCTACACAAACAAGTCTCCAAACATAAGGTACAATATCGATTTATAGACCTGGCGCTTATTTTAGCAATACGTGCCATCACTATGCGCTGGAAATCGCGGACCCCTCCCTCTGTGCTCACGTGGCATAGTGAGATGCTGCGTTGGGGCAATGCAGAAAGTGCTGCTTTGCGCAGAGAGGAACTCAGAGGCCTACGCAAGACTCCTATAGCGCTGGAATGGGATGTGATGCTTGAGGCTTTCAAATCAGTTGATGTTCATCAATATGCCACTGAACCCCCACAGTTGACTGCACATTAGGATGCCTACTCCCCGTATGTCGTGTTACACGTAGTGGTTTTTACTGATTATTGATACATACCTTTTATATGTAGTCTACAATGTCTATCACACAATATTTTTAATATACTGTATATTCATGGGACCAAAGGGACAGGGGAGGGGGGAGTTGGAGATTAGTTTGTTGGGTAATTATTTATAAATATGGCTATAGACACGAGATGTGCTTCTGCAGCAAGGCACTATTGGACGTTTATATCATGGCAAACATCACTAGAAATGTTGTTTTCCATAAGCTATATATGATGTTTTTACCTATATGTTGGCTGACAAAAATGGTACTCCTTAGGGTCAAAATGTAATAGCACCAACTTATCAGTGCATGCTACCTGAGACATGTCTAGGGTCATATATGCCGTGCAATGCAGTAATGTATTGTATATGTTCTACGAAAATCAATAAAATTATGTTTTAAAAAAAAGCAGTAGTACCTGAAGTATTAAAACAAATACAAAATGAGTACGGAGCAGAACCTGCCCTTAATTTAGGGATGAAGTTACTAAATAACTTTGACCAGGTCTCAGCCATAATACTAGCTAACATTAAGGGGGAAGCAGCTTCTGTGGCGATCCGCCAAGTTCTGAGGGAGTTCGGTCCAGACGACCAACAACACGAACTACCCAAAATAATTGAAACTGCATATGCAGAACTAGGCAGAGACAGTCTAGGTGGGAAAGCATTAAAACCACAACTGGTGGGCAGTCCTGAAAAGGACACTACAAAGCAGACACCTACTTCTTCTAAAAAGAAGTGGGAAAATAAAAAACAACAAAAGTCTAAGGACAGCAGATCTCAGTCCAGAGGTAGGTCTCCTCAACAGGAGCCCTCTGAAAGGAGGTATAACCTCAGGAATAGGGATAGTATTAAAAAACCTGACAAGGTATCAGGATACTGATACTCATTCCTCTCGTTCCTTTCAGGGTTCATCACGAAACTCCGAGATGGAAGGACGGTCAAAGGAGCGTACAAAGTCCAGAGACACGCAACACGCTGCAGACTACGCACCTAAAAAAGAGGATAAACAAAAATCAAAACCTCAGTTCAAAAAGAAGAAGGTAGCAGGTCTCAAGATCAGACATGCCCAGAATTCTGAGGACACAGCTTCTGAACGGGGAATGGGCTCTGACGATGCTAGACAGCGCAGCAGAAGTAACGATAGCTCGCCAGAACCTGAAGGAATTTCTGGTGACAGCGGAGTTGAGTGAGTATATCACGGTGGAAACACCTGATACTCGGGTAAGTGTCCCACATAAGTTACATGAGATAACACTACGGATGGAGGGGGACAAGCCCAGAAAAGTTAAAGGTCTCTTTGGAAAAATCTGTCATCTGGTTATGACATTCTATTAGCAGAACAAGACTGGCCGCCTGCATTCGTCTTGGAGTGCCCTAGGGGAGAAACGATAATTTTTCCAGCCTTTTCCGACCTCGTTCCCATTCACCTAAAACATGCATATGCGCAGGAGTGGGCGGTTGCCCTAGCTCCAGCATTGTACAAAAATCATGCTGGTTGGGATGAGGAGTCAACCCACCACGTGATCCCGTTAAAAGTTTCCCCAAATGCTCAAAGGCAATACCCTATAAAGCAGGAAGCTAAAAAACAAGTCAGGGAGATTCTAGACCAACTTGAATATCAGGGGGTGATAGAAAATTGCCCTTCACCTATGAACAATCCTTTGTTCCCCGTAGCCAAACCTGACAACACATATCGTCTAGTTTTAGATTACAGACATTTAAACACTTGCACAAAGATATTTGCAGTTCAAAATGCACACAGTGCTGCATTAATGAATAACATTGTGCGGAAATATACAAAACAACACTTGATATCTCAAATGGATTTTTCTGCCAAAATATAGCACCTGAAAGCAGGTATCTGACTGCATTCAGTGAGTTAGGGTCCCAACGGCAATTTTGCCGACTCCCCCAAGGGTACAAGAATAGCCCGGGGTTGTTTTCAGCAAGGGTAACAGAGTTACTCCAAAATTTGGATGAAGAAGCATTGTCCTATGTGGATGATATTTATCTGACGGACGATGACTTAAAGAGGCACTTGACAAGGGTGAGCACCATTATTCTGGGATTCGCCTCTGAGGGCTATAAATTTAATTTAAAAAAATCAAAGATTGCCCACCTCAATGTCCTGTTTTTAGGATACGAGCTGTCAAGTGAGGGAAAAAGCCTGGCAGCTAACTTTTTAGAAAAGTGTGCGCTGCTCCAACCTCCAAAATCATTAAAGAATTTACAATCAATTCTGAGATTCCTAAATTTTGGTCGAACAAACATTTTGGATTATGCAGAAAGAGTAAAACCTTTCTACGACTTAATAAAACCTGATTTTTCAGTCAGACAATGGACACAGGAACACACAAATATCCTGCGTTCCTTACAGGAAGACATGATAGCTTCTAAACATTTACAGACACGCGTAAACGTACACAACTTAGTGATCCGAGTCATAGCGGGTCAATGCGGGTACACTTATTTAACTTTCAATGAAGGCGAAACAGTACCAATCGCATACAAATCACACCTGTACACAAACGCAGAGATGCGTTTCACTTCAACAGAACAAATTCTGACAGCAGTGCAGACCGCTGTAGCAAGACAAAGAGCTCTGGCTCAGGGAAAGCGCATAATTGTCGTGACCCCAGTACCAGCTTTAGAAGCTGTTACAAAAGCTAGCATTCCAAATGCTAAAGCCTCACATCCAAGATGGATACAATGGGCTAATTCTCTTACTGCAACGGATGTTGAATACAGATTTGATCCAAGTTTAAAAACACAGGCATTCTTGCAATATGAACAAGAATACCCTCTGCCAAATGAAATTTTGCCTCTAGATCAGTATGAATACATTATTTACACTGACGGTTCTGCTCAACCAGCCACAGGGAGTAAGCAAGCTTACAGCGCAGCATGTGCGATTGTTAAAGGTTGCATGCACGATGGCAAGTTCCATCCGAGTTGCACTAAAACGCAATCTCTAGGAGACTGCACGGCTCAGTTGGCAGAACTCAAAGCACTGATACTGGCACTTATAAATACGGATCACGAATTCCCTACACTTATTGTGTGTGATTCCTTTTACTGTGTACAGTCGTACAATGAATATCTCCATCATTGGGAACAAAACAGGTTCAAAGATGCAAAAGGTGGCACAATTAAGCATAAAATGCTATGGGAACAGGTAGTGGAGTCGAGAAACGAACTACCAAGGGCTCACGTGATACATACATTGAGTCATCCGCGTGATGGCGTTCACGTTGAAGGGAATTCATTGGCTAATGAAGCCGCAAAGGGGGCTGTTCGCACAGCCGCCGTAGCTGCAGTTACTCGTTTAAAGACGAGGGTAGACGGCGAGATAATGGTGGCTGTCAATGCTTCAAGCAAAGGCAGCACAGCAGTACCTAAAAAATTTCCACTCAAGTACTCCTACAAGTTAGATGCACAAAACATTCCATATGCTCAGATTCCTGGAGCGGGGGATAGAGTAATAACAAATATGGATCATAGGCAAAGCTTAATAGTGGCAGCACACAAAGGGACAGGTTCTGTACATTTGGGACTTGATGCAACTGCTTCTTTATTGAAGCAACGCTTCTGGTGGCCTGTAATGAGAAGGCAGATAAGAGACTATGTCTGGAACTGCAACATCTGTAAGCAGATGCAAGGGTCCACCACAAGACGTCCAGTACAGATACCATTATTAGACAGCATCAGGTTGTCTGTCCGGGTGCGCCCAGCTCAGGTGTCCTCAAGGTCTGGCCTCAGCGCTCGGCTGACGCTCGAACTGTTATAAAAGATTTGCGAGTCTTTATCGGCACACACGCAGTTGGCACGTTACATTCTGACCGCGGTCCGGCGTTTAGCTCTCGGGCTTACAAAGAGGCCATGGAAGGAATGGGCGTAGCATTGCGGTACTCCTCACCGTATCATCCCGAGGGAAATTCCGTTGTGGAGAGGAAAAACCGGGACTTAAAGCAATCTTTAACAGCTAGGGTATTAGGCAAGGGCGGTAGATGGGTCGATCACCTTTATGGGGTACAGCGCCCGCTCAATAATCAGCCAAGAAGCTCTCTAGGAGGTGCACTCCTTACGAGGTCCTATTTGGGACAAGAATGTGGGTACCTGATCTTGATTGTGAAGGCACAGTGGCGGATGAAAAACCATTTGATATCCATGATCGTTTGGCTGTTTTACAGGATCTAAATGATTCCAGGACACAACAAAGTAACGTGCTCCAGAAACAGGCCGCCACTGAGGAAGTCAAGGCAGTAACGGCAAGACCTATCTGGATCCCAAAACTCGGGGATCTAGTCAGAGAGAAGATTGCTGACAAAAAAGAATTTGGGCCATCCTACAGAAAGCCTGTACCGGTCCTTGCAACCCACGGCACAAGAACTGTACTTCTGCCAGCTCTTGCCGGAAAAAAGGAGAAAAGATTCGTCTCAATTGACTTAATCAAACCACACTATGTGGCCGATACTAAACAGTAGGCCTTGTGGACTCCACAGTAGCAGACGCCCTCCTCTCGCTACAATCCAAGAAGTCCAAGCAGAAAGACTCATCACGTTTGAAGAGCCACCTGCACGGAATGAAGGACTAAGTAACAATGCTATGGAACTTGTTCCACTTCAACAAGAAATTCATCTTCAAAATGGAAATCAACTTAACAACCAAGTTGCAATCAGACCTAATACAGACATCTATGTCAATGTGCCTCGATAAGAGAAGACAGCGATTTCAACAAATCCCGATGCAATTCCAACAATTGATCGAACTGCTTCTGGCTATTTCATGAACTTTGATACGTTTTCCCTGGATCCAAGCGAGCCAGAAACGACGCCAGCCAAAAAATCACACCAACAAAAAATCAATGACTTTTTGAACTTTTTTAGAAAGACTTACCTGGTGTCACCTTGGATAGAACTATGGTATATCACTGGGATTTTATTTTTCATTTTCTGGCTAGGTTAAATAATAACTTTTAGTATGCTTATTAATGGACGATACCTCCAGCCAAGCTCCACAGCCCAAAGGGTTAATTTGATTTTAAAACCACACCAGTCTTCACATCGTGAACCAATAGACTCGTCTTCAGTGAACATTACAGCAGTTCCTATACCGGACGGTATAGTATGGAACATGGTTGATTTTGATACATTAGGTCCCACTGAACTTTTAAAGCTAAAACATGTATTTAAATTTTCTTTAAGTGATATCATTACCTCCAGTGCATATTCTGATGATTGGGACACTGAAACTGTAAATGCTATGATGTCTGATTTAGAAAAAACTGCTGCATTTCCGAACAATGAAATGTTAGAAGGTACTTCACACTATGATACATTATACTGCTACCAGCATTTTGGTGATCATTTCTTACACAAGTCTATAACACCTAGAAATGTATTTGAGTACCACCAGTGGGAACACTGCCCAACACCTCCAAAAGGTAGTACGCAAGCATTTGCACAGAAATTCACATACTTCGCAGGGTTTAACACATCCGACCCGAAGTCATTTTATTATAAAGTGGCGAAAAATTCAGCTCAGAAAATTATGTTAACAAACACCAAACATATTTATTCTGCATCCTTCCTGAACCAGTTGTCTAAACAGGGTTTCGATCTATGGAAAGACACAATAGGTTCCAAATCAAGCTGGGGTTCTAGGGACTGGCAAGTCCAGGGAATAGAAGCACTTTTTAGAGCATGCATCATTCCGCAGCAGATTTTATTTCTGAATGAAACTGTGCAACAAACAACCTGTCTTGGATTAGCCAAAGGCAAGGATATGAACACACCGGGGTTTCCAACACCATCTCAGATGGGTGGGGGGCAGAATTCAACTACACAAGGGGTAGGATTAGATGACATTTTCCAGTACAACAGATCAGATCCTGATTGGACAGAATGGCTGGTTTGGCCCATTGACACAAACAAATGTCGACAGAGATTTATGAATACAACCGCAGGGTTTAGTATCCATAGGCCAGACGGACGCTATGTACAAAGACAACACCCAGGGGTAGTGACATCGTATAGTGTTGGGGAGCTGTGCCTTGATTGGCTAGAGACCTCAAGATTGACAGAAGTAAAGCAACACTTGACCCTACTCACACCTGACATGGATCTTAGAGATTTTCTACTAGGACCCAAGAAACAACGTCAGAAACGTTTCATATATGCAGGCCTTTATGCCTACTACAATGAAAACTGGAAAATATCCCAACAAGAGGCCGCAGAAAGGATACGAGAGATATACCATATTAACTTAGAAAAGGCATTAGCAGTAGTGGATAATGGGTTACCTACTTTGACCTCCAGGATTTACTCCTTAGGCAACATTGTGTCCTCGGCGATCGACATATTAGAACAAGATCTGGCCTTGTTACAACACGGGCAATCTCAGCTACGTTCTATTATGATGTTAAGCTGGACGCTGCAATCTTTGCGTGCAGGCTATGTGCCATGGCGTTTTATAAACACCACGTCTCTGTTTTCAGAATACAATCTAACTGATAGACAGAAATGGCACAAAGGAGAGCCAAATATACAATGCTGCGCATTGAGAAACTGGAAAGGTTACCATTCACTGTAGCCGAATCACCATCAACAGAATGGCTCATTCATGGCCAAATAACTCTGCCGGTCACTACTTTTCTGTTTCAATATTGCCTTGAGCAAAGGCAGGCAGGCAAATATGTAAAAATGGGTAAGGGATACATCAAGGAAACTTGGGAGTTACCACATAGATACCGATGCCGGAATGGGGATCGAGAAGTGTATCTGAGTGGTACAAACTGCAAGAACGCTTTGAGCGGTTCTCTCATGTGTCAGGATATTTCTCTACACGGAGCCTGCAGTGGTTCAGTGGCGAACTTATCTTGTCACATGTCAGGGACCCCAGCGGCCATGATCACGCCGATTTTCCAGCTGCTCTCAAATGGGAGTTACTTAATGTTAAATGATCAAGGTTGTTGTGGGATGCTTCCGGGCGTCGCATATCTAGTGACTGTTAACTCCAGGGTTACTTGCTGTATGCAAGTATTGTTTCCACCACTGAAAGCAGTCAGGGTGGCGCCGCTATGGCCTTCGCTGAATGTTTCTTTTATACAGTTTGATACTCTGAGCAGGTTGAAAGCCATGCTTTTACAGCAACCCGTGCCCTTAACCTCCACTCGAGAAACCTATGAACTTCAAGTTGCAAGGACCTCGACCGAGATACAGGCACTCATACGTACAAACTGCCCCATTCATTTCGCAGAAATGGTGGGACGTTTCTTCAATATGTCTGATACGAGCGGAATTGTACACCTATTTGTCTGATACGAGTGGAATTGCACACCTATTTAAGACAATAGGGTCCGGACTGTTAAGCACCTTTCAGACAGTCCTCGGAGTAATCCCAAATTTTATACACTCCGTATGGGAAGCGTATTTGGAGGATTCCCGCTCATCCTGTTCCTAAGCGCAGGAATCCTGATTGTAATATTGCTGCTACGCAATGGACGGCCCACTTCCCGAGGGAATGGTGAACACGCTCCTGGAGAGGAAATACCGTGAACGCATGGTACAACTTCTGGGCATTTCTTGCCTGCGAGAACTCAATGCCTCCTGGTTTCTATCATTTAGACCAGTCTGGGTAGACTGCATCTTACCTGTGCTTCGATGCCTGTTCTGCGGAGAAGAATGCACGTTGGATTTTTGTCTGACATATCCATCAGATGCGCCTCCGGACACGGCTGCAATGCTGGACCCCATAAAGGCCCACGCTCTGCGTTGTCCTCAGCGGCTTCCGATTCTGATGAATGCATTCCTGGAGAATCCACAGGTGCCATTCGCTCCTGCTGGGTTAGGCGACTCTGCCACAGGCAGCCAGGTTACAACTGCCGCACAAGCTGCCGCAGCACCGACTGTTCGCAGTACTACATTCCATATCTGTGCGATTGACGTTCTCTGTGAAGCGTTGGATTTGTCATCTACAGCAGCTAACACCGATAATATTGAGCTTCCCAGCCAGGACGCGTGATCTTGAATTGGCTCATCGTGTCCTGGGAAAGAATTCGGCTTCTACACTCGTTTCAAAATAAACGATCTAAATTTGGAACATTTTTTCTACGTTGACACTCTCGCTTGAGAAAAGCATGGCCTTCTCCTGCTTATGGTAATATAACTTCTATAGAGAGATGCTTTTGAGTTTTTAAGTGGCAACTAGAAAAGCTGAATTTGAACATTTTTTTCTTTTAACACCTCAAATTTTAACGATTTTTTAGAACCATGTTTTTACTTGATATTAAAAAAAATATTTTTTAATTGTCCAGATTTTAAGTATGGTCTGTTTATCCAGTTCGGAAGAGGAGTGGGTGTTATATCCCGCATAGAGGCCCTAATGTAGATTTGTTCGTACATGCCCTAAAATGGACGTATTCATATTTACCCTAATATGGTCATATATGTACTTGCCCAATTATGGTCATGGCCGCATATGCCCAATTATGGTCACAACTGTACATGTCCTATTATAGTATGATTCCTTCTTAAATTCATGCCCTTTCACCTACATTGGTCCCAGCTAGTACACAACGAGCACTGAGGGCTGAACGTTATCTATCCTGTGGTTTTGAATGCAGCAGGGTTCTTCCAAACACAGGCCCACGCTGTACTCATTAATTATGCATGGCTCTCTAAGAATACACCACCGGCATAATATGTATGTACAAAGTTCACCCCTGACGTCTTCCTCATGTCCAATACAAACCATACTGGGGACCGAGACTCTTCAGGGTATAAATATATCACATCTTGCCCCGGGTAGGCAGAGGGAACCGAGACTTCCATACTGACCAGAGACGCTGAGGCTCCTGCATGCAGTCGCTCAAGCTGACAGTGGTCTGACACAACCCGGACGGGGTGTCCAACTCGAGACCAGGACGGGGTCCCACACTCTCTCTATTCAGGTATGGGGGTTCGACTAAATCCTAGGAGGATTCTTGGCTCTTAGCTTCTAAGACCTACACACATATGCTAGGTACACATAAGTACATCTAGGTAGGCATCGTAGGAGTACGCACATTTTGCATAATGCTTTTATATTCATGTATGTATCCATGATTATCGCAATATGGTAGAACTGTTCTATCCCTTTGCTTTTATCGTACTGCTGATAATATATCTCTGCTATTGCCTGCTGGTCTCTGCAGCACATATATTTTACACTAGAATAACAACTGTTCAATAAATACTTATTGAAACGCCCGACTGTTTATTCTGTGTAACTCTCTGAGACAAACCGAATAAGTGAGCACGAGTGACTAAGCGAAAGGTAGTATATTGTTTCCACGGTTCTGAGGGATCAGGGTTGTCATGATCTAAGGTTGCCAGAATCTAATCTCTCCCCGATAAGAGGAGACACTAGTGGCACTGCGAGCTAGCTAACCAGGCTAACATATACGGTGGGGGTGCACGGAGTCAGTCTGCCACCAAGCCTGCAGTATATGTTATCCAAACGCGCAGGTCCTGCAGGGGTACTATAGGAGCTACACGACAGGAGGACGCGCAGGCAGTTGAAACTAGTGGAAGCGACTGCGTTGATCTGGCGGTTCATGGTTCAAGGATGATGCCGAGGTTTCGTGCGTGGTCTGTAGGGGTGGGTGGATTCCCGAGGGCGGAGGGCCACCAGGTGTTGTCCCAGGCGGAGGTGCAGGGTCCGAGGATGAGGACCTCGGTCTTTTCTGAGTTGAGCTTCAAGCAGCTGTCCTTCATCCAGGCTGCCACGTTCTTCACACCTTCCTGGAAGCATAGTCTGGTGTCTTCGGGATTCTTCGTGAGTGAGAGGATGAGCTGGGTGTCGTCGGCGTAGGATACAATGCTGAGTCCATGTTGTCTGACGATGGCGGCAAGGGGGGCCATGTAGATGTTGAAGAGCGTGGGGCTGAGCGATGATCCTTGGGGTATCCCGCAGTTGAAATTGGTGGATTCGGAGAGAAAGGGAGTGAGTCTGATCCTTTGGGTTCTGCCGGAGAGAAAGGATTGGATCCAGTCGAGGGCGGCTCCTTGTATCCCTGTGTCGTGAAGTCTGGCTGCGAGCGTGCGATGTGAGATGGTGTCGAAAGCAGCGGAGAGGTCTAGGAGGATGAGGGCCGTAGTGTGTCCCTGGTCGATTAGCATGCGGATCTCGTCAGTGGCGGTGAGGAGGGGGGTCTCGGTGCTGTGGTTGCTGCGGAATCCAGACTGGGAGGCATCTAGGATGGAGTTCTCTTCGATGAAGCCGGTCAGCTGGGCGTTTACGAGTCTCTCGGTGACTTTGGCCGCGAAGGGGAGGAGAGAGATGGGCCGGTAGTTTTTCAGGTCCGTTGGGTCGGCCGTTGGTTTCTTGAGGAGGGGTTTAACCTCCGCCCGCTTCCAGTCGTCTGGGAAGATGCTGGATCTGAAGGAGGCGCTGATGGTCCGTCCTAGTTCGGGTGCGATGGTGGCGGCGGCCCTGTGGAAGATGTGCGGTGGGCAGGGGTCCGTTGGGGCCCCGGAGTGGGTTTTCTTCATGGTCGCGGTGATGTGTTCGACGGTGGCGGGATTCCAGGTCATGATGCTAGGCTTATCGGCGGCGGTGGGGAGGGGGGTGGTGTCCGGCGTCTGCTCGCTGAAGTTGTCGTAGAGGGCCTTGATCTTCAGATGGAAGTAGGAGCTGAGCTTGTCGCAGAGTTCCTGGGAAGGTGTGACGTCCGTGTCTTCGCTGGGGGGTTTTGCGAACTGCTGTATGACGTTGAACAGTTCCTTGGCGTTGGTCGCGTTGGTCTGGACTTTGTCTCTTATGAAGGTCCGTTTGGTGTCTCTTATGCGCTGGTGGTATTCCTTCAGGGCGCTCCTGTGGTTGTTCCGTGCTTCGGAGGTTTTCAGGTTTCGCCAGGTTTTCTCTAGGCGTCTGCAGGAGCGTCTGGCTTCTTGAAGTTCAGTGGTGAACCAGGCGGCCTTCACAGGGCGTTGTTTGGCAGGGTGGCGGAGGGGTGCGAGCTTGTCGGCGCAGCAGGAGATCCAGCAGTGAAGTTCTATGGCTGCGGCGTTGGTGTCGGTCGTGGCTCTCGGGGGGCTTTGGAGGAGGGTGGTGTTGAGGTGTTCCTCTGTGACCTTGCTCCAGTTCCGTCGTGGGGGGCGCGGGGCGGGCTTGGGTGCGGTGGCGGTGTTGAAGGTGAAGTGGACGCAGTGGTGGTCCGTCCAGAGGAGCTGGGTGGTGTGGCTGAAGCGGATATTCGTCCCTCCTGCGAAAATGGGGTCGAGGGTGTGTTCAGCTCTGTGGGTGGGCGAGTTGACCAGCTGCTTCTGTCCGAGGTTGGTGAGGAGAGTGGTGCAGTCGGGGTCGTTGCAGTTGTCGAGGTGGAAGTTCAGGTCCCCGAGTAGAATGTAGTCCGTGGAGGTGATGGCGAGGGGTGCGGCGAGCTCGGAGATGGTGGTTGCGGCCTGGGTGCGAGGTCCTGGCGGTCTGTAGATGAGGGTGCCGCGTAGCGTGGTCCTGGGGCTGGTGTGGATCTGGAAGTGGAGGTGTTCTGTGTTGGAGTGGGGGTCACTCGTGCTTGATGTGGAGAGTCGGAGGGGGGTCTTGTGTGCGATGGCGAGTCCTCCTCCTGGGCGGTGGGGGCGGTCCTTTCTCTGGATCTTGTAGCCGTTGGGGATGGGAGTGGCGATGTCGGGGCCGGAGGTGGCGTTGGTCCAGGTTCCCGTGAAGAAGGCGACATCGGGCGAGAGGGTGTCGATCAGGTCCCAGATCTCTACGGCGTGTCGGTGCAGGGAGCGCACGTTGAGGAGGATGCATGTCAGGGTTTCGGCGGTGCGTGCACCAGGCGGGCCTTCGGTGGTTGTGGGGGCTTTGTCGATGGTGAAGGATCTGCGGCAGGGTCTGCACGAGAACTGTCCATGGGTGGTGTTCGGCGAGGATCTTACGGAGTCGGTGTGTCTTCCGGGATTGAGTGCGTGGAGGGTAGTGGAATCGTAGCGGTGGGGCCTAGGAGAACCAGGGTTCCTGGCGCTGGTCGCGGTCGGGTCGCGGACGGGCACAGACGGGCTTGCCTTAGGTGCCCCAGCGGCGCACCCACTGCGCGCGTCTGCTGCACGACTGCGCAGCGGCCACCATTAAGTAGGGGAGGAGGCGGGACTGGAGGTGGGGAGGCGGGAGCGGTGGCTGTGTCGGGGGGCGGGGCCGCAGGGGGCGCAGCGGCGGGAAAAGACAGCAAGCAAGTACGAGAGGAATCACCTGCAAAAGAAAGACTGACAACAAGACAACAGGGGGAACAATAACTATTAAATAGGGAGAATTACAGTGAGATACCAGGCTGGAGAGCCATCGCCTCTGAGCAGCGACGGGCTGCTGGCGCGAACCCTGGCAAGATTCCAGGCAAGACGGGAGGCTCTGATCTGAGACGAGCCTGTGCTGAGAGCGGAGCTGCTGGGGAGAGGGCTGGCCTGGACCGGAGGTCTAGATTCACACGCGCTCCCCCGCAGCGGCCGCCATTAAGTAGGGGAGGGGGCGGGACTGGAGGCGGGGTGGCGGGAGCGGTGGCTGTGTCGGGGGCGGGGCTGCAGGGGGCCCAGCGGTGGGAAAAGACAGCAAGCAAGTACGAGAGGAAACACCTGCAAGAGAAAAACAGACAAGACAACAGGAGGAACGGTGACTAATAAAATGGAGAATTACACCTGCAAAAGAAAGACTGACAACAAGACAACAGGGGGAATGATAACTATTAAATAGGGAGAATTACAGTGAGATACCAGGCTGGAGCGCCATCGCCTCTGAGCATCGACGGGCTGCTGGTGCGAACCTTGGCAAGAATCCAGGCAAGACGGGAGGCTCTGAGCTGAGACGAGCCTGTGCTGAGAGCGGAGCTGCTGGGGAGAGTGCTGGCCTGGACCGGAGGTCTAGGTTCACACGCGCTCCCCCGCAGCGGCCGCCATTAAGTAGGGGAGGGGGGCGGGACTGGAGGTAGGGAGCGGTGGCTGTGTCGGGGGCGGGGCCGCATGGGGCGCAGCGGCGGGAAAAGACAGCAAGCAAGTACGAGAGGAATCACCTGCAAGAGAAAAACAGACAAGACAACAGGAGGAACGGTGACTTTGGAAAGATTATGCATCACCAAACCCCAAAGAAAATGTATAGCTTGTGCTCATGAGGAGGAGGAGGGATGGTTGGTGAATCAGGTAGGCGGTCTGCACATGGGGAAGGCAACCAAGTCAGTTGGGCACTTCTCCACCTTATCTCCAGTATCTAGTGGATTCCAGGACAAGACTCTGGAGTGGGGACTTGTTTTTTTCTTATTTTAGCCTCATGCTGCAAATGTCACAGATTGCAGAGGGATTCTTTTTCCCTCACTATGGAGGGGGAAGTTTTTTCCCCTTTCCTTGCATAGAAATGATAATTTGCTTTCGACGTAAACAAGCATCTATAGTCCGTAGTTTTAATATTTACCTAACGTTTAGCTGTGAAGTCCCCTTGGGGGGGGTTACACCACTCTGGTAATAGGATGGGGGTGGAGTTATAACGGAGAGAGAATATGGCCCAACGGCTAGGGCGGTCAGTCTCAAATCTGGGGAACCGGATTCGAGTCTCGGCAATGACGCTCAACATCCTGTGATGCTGGGCAAATCACTTAATCTCCCCGTGCCTAACAAAAATGAATGTGTCCTTGTGCAATGCAACTGGTGCTCATGTAAAGCGCTCTGATACCTTCGGGTCAATTTCGCGCTATATAAAACTCCGGAAAAAAAAAACTTGAGTGAATTTCAAGACATATACATTGGAATATTGGAATTCTGTATTTCTTTCCAGATCTGGTATTTTATACAATGGCTATCTATTCCCCTTATTTGCAGATATTTAATAAAAGTAAGTAGGAAGAAGCATAAAGGCCCCTCATTTCATTTTCTGGTAGTCAGTAAGGAATCATGAACTTGGCACATTGTTTAATTGACAAGCACCAAGATAATGATGTTGCCATTTCTGGCACCTTCTTTTGGGCCCTTGATTTAAGATTTGATTCTCCAAAGGTGCCAGATTTGGAATCAATTGAGCTTCTTGTACCATTTCATCGATGTGTGCTTTAAGGGCAAGGCTTCGGTCAAAGTAGAAACCAGAGATTTGACAGACTCCACAACTGAATGTTCTCAGTTGAACACTGTGGGACTGATTCACACAGGTAAATTTACACATGGAGATGTACTCGTGAGTAAATCTACTACTGCACCTAGATGTAAATCTACACTTTTTTATGCTATTGGCTCTTCCCAAGTGTGGATTTACAACCAAGTGTAAATTTATACGTTTCTACCCCCTGGTTGAGCACCCTACAACAGGATTAACAAGTGTAAAGTTACTACTAATAAGTTTTTATATGTAGGTGGAGAGCTCCACCACGGTGGCTAAGATACCCATATGGGAATGTAAAGGAAACACTATTATAGTTTATTATGTTAAGATTTTTTTGTATAATCGCAAATAATTCAAAATGTTTATTATAAACCTAGAACCATTAAAATAAAAAGGTTACAGCACATTAACGCACAAAATTAAATGTGTATTAAATAATTAATGATAATAGATATATTATATAAATAATGTTTTTAAGTAATTAAACAAATTCCCACCTACAATAACATTTTTATTTAATATTTTTGATTTGTGTTAAAAGCTGTGTAGAATTAATTCAAATTATTTTTATTTTTTAACAAAGTTTAAAAGTTTAATTTAATTTGATTTTTAAACTACATTTATAATTACGTTTTAAAATAATAGAAGAATTATTTAACAATTATGTATAACTTTTAAAATTTAAATTGCTCTCTCGCTGCATATATATATATCAATTATCTCGCTTCACCCAGGCAGTTGAACACACAGCGGGTGCCTCCGTAGACGGGGGTGAGTCCGCCTCTGTTCCACAACAACTACAAAAATCGGAGCACTCTCGGAAGTATTAGTCTGATTTATTTTAGTAAATGCATTTCGGCGTGAGCCTTCTTCAGTGCGTATAAATCATTTTAAGTTCAGCACAGCTTACGATCTTTAAATACTTCAATGTGTTTCCTATTGGTGGGGCAGTGACGAATCAAAGGGCGGTATGTCCAATATGGAAAATGGATGCAGCAAACAGGAAAGGCATCAATGTCCCACAATGCATTATCTTCATCAAATGTATTCTTCTCCCATACTTGGTATATAAAAAATTGCCCTTTTCCTAGTGCCAATCTAATTTTGCCGCCTCTACAGTCACTCCATTAGATTTTCATCACATTCGATCGCTGTGCCCATCTTCCTCGCCTGCTGCTTGACGGTATTCCCTCCCTCGCTGCATATATATATATATATATAAATACACAAATATATACTATATTCACTGAAAAAAACAAAGGTTTAAGTGCAGTTATCCGTAGGTCTTCAAATAATAAAAAAAAAAAGTTTTACAACCAAAAACACCACTGAAATTCACCAGTTTTCCATAAATGACCCAACTTTTTTTTTTTTCACTGAAGATTATCCTGGCCCACCACGAACTGCAGGTAATACCTGTTGGACTTCAGGACGGATATATGGAAATACGTGTCCTACAAGTTAAAGGATGCCATGCACTGCCCTGGTTCATCACCGATGGGATCTGAGCAAGAGTGAGCACTTTTAACCTGTCCTTCCTCAAAAAGGCATTCAGTAGGTGGAGGTCCAAACTAGGACTGAAGTCTTCATCATTTATCAGAACGAAGAAGTGGAGCAAGTAGCATTCTCCTTTCTTCTCTGACTCAGGCACCCGTTTGATGGCACCCTTGCACAACAAAAGTTTGAATTCCTGCATCAGAATTGCAGAGTGCTCTCCCGAAAGTCTCTTGGGTGTAGGAGGAAGGTGGGACGGGGGAGAAATGAAGGGCAGCACATAACCCCTTTCAACAATTTGCAAGACTTACCTATGCGATGGGTGTCTGGCAGGGGAGGAAATGTAATTTTCCTCCTTCTACCAGCCAGGCATGAGCCTCAAAGGGCAAACTAAAGCAGCTTTGTAGCCACTGCAGTAGGTGAGAAAGAAATTGAGGATCCTGTCCCTGCTGGACTTAACAGTTTCTGCTGGTGTCACTTCCATTGCCACAAATGGACTGGGTTGGTTGTTGCTGTACAGGTTGGGAGGACTGGCGTGGCCTGTAAGCTAGTCCCCTAGAATATCTTCTGAATTATCTGTGCTGGTGGGGACATTGCTTAGCTGATGCCAATAGGACCAAGGATCACAGTATGGTGTGATGTGGTGAGACTATCCTTTTTTTCCCCTGAGTTTTATATAGCGCGAACTTGACCCGAAGGTATCGGGTATCAGATCGCTTTACATGAGCACCAGTTACGTTACACAAGGACACATTCATTTTTGTTAGGCACAATCCTTGAATCGTTCTAGTGATGAATCAGCCTTTTCTTCATATAACCTAGAGAATTCCAAGGGCATGCCTCTAAGGAAATTTGCATGTCTCCAGAAAACCTAGTTGATCTCATCCAGGTGTGCCATCTGAGCCAATAAATGTGCCTAATGCAGTCTGTACTGTACAAGCCACCTTGGAGCACATATTTAGCAGCATCCAGAGCATCCTGTATAGTTTGGGCAAGTGAGGCCCTCCGTGAGAACCAGCAAGAAATTGCTGGTCATGTCCCAAAGTGCGTGGGTGTACCTTCCCAGAAGGTAAACTGCATTAATATATGTGAGAGACAGACTGGCTGAAGAAAACATCCTCTTTCCGAAAGCATCAATTCTTTCCCATCCCTTATGCAGATGATTGATCAGAAAGGAATTGTTGTTGAAGCTTGAACAATCAGGCTCTCATGTGTAGGGTGATTAGTTACGAAGTTCAGGGGCCAGTCACCTATAGCCCCAGTTACTATTAATCCACGCAATGTGGAACAGCAAGAGAACTTGCTGCGCTGCGTTGGGTGAAAGAGAAGAAATGCTCATATTTGCAAATATATGGAGCCTTTATGCTCTCTCCCTGCGCTGGTGCACTATGTGCTGCCTAGAGCCAACACAGGCACCCTTGCACCACAGAGCAAGGATGTCTGCATTGTGGGTAGGATTGTGTTTATACAAGAAGGTATACGTTCCTGCACAAAAACAATCCAGAGAGGCATATTCCTCTTTTAATGTGTGCTGCATGATGCAACAAACATGGAAAGAGGAAGTAACTAGGAGAAATGAAGATATTTCTCCTTGTTACGCCTCTGTAGGACAGGCCCACCATTTTGGCGCAAACATAGGTATACAAGTCTTTATAAATCTGGGTCTGTGTCAAAATCCATGGGTGGATGCATGGGAATGCCCATGCTCTACCCATCTAACAAAAAAATACAAATGATGGACGGAATACGGAACAAAACAAACATTCACCCCAAGTCAAGAGATCTGGGTTAAATCCATCATTCTTTTGCTCACCATGCCACCACAGGTCAAGACTGATTTGCCTATGGCTGGGTCTAAACTAGGGTGGCATGGTGAGCAAAAGAACAATGGATTTAACCCAGATCTCTTGACTGGAAGTGGATGTTTGATTTGTTCCGCATTCCGTCCATCATTTGTGTGTCTTTTGCTACCCATGTAACAGCTTCTCGACGCAAAGTAACGCAAGGCATCGTTATGTTCTCCGCTGTGTTACTTTGCACTTACTAACCCACACAAAGGCTTACAAAATGGCTGTGGTTGGCTCAGTGAAAAGCACTGCAAAAGTGACGCAACCCCGACGCAAAATCATACTACATCTGGGCCCTAGTCACAAGTCGACTTATTGGCAGGAATGAGCACGGCTTAGGCCATGTAGCAAGAAGGGTATCAGTAAGGGCCTCATGAAATGGTGATAATAGCTCAGAAGCTGGCCTTGTTGAAGAACCTCAGTTAATACATTTGTATTTGTCTCTATAGTTGGCACCTGCAAATCGAGTGCTTCAGCTGCCCTCTGAACAACCACTACAAAAGACGTTGGAGGCCCAGGTGGCGAGTCTAGCTCTTTTTCAGAAGCTGTGTCTAGCACATTTGCATTTTGTAAGTCTACATACAATGAACCCTCAAATACAATAAAATATAATGAGAGGGTAGCAACATGTCCCTTCCTCAACGTCATCAGTGTCTTGAAAGGCACTGAGAGCTTTGTGGGCGGTTCCAAAACAGAACCAAAAATAATGTAAATCCTCTACTGGGACCGGTGTGGAACCAGAGGTACTGGACTGAAATATGACTGTATAACCACTGGTAGCGTTTTTGTGATTTGATAGCACAACATAAGCCTCGATTCTGATGCCGGTCCGGAGTCAGAGATCAGAACCAGGATTGGATTATCGATTGGCACCACTGGAGTAAGTGCCACCATAGACTGTGGACCTTGGCGCCAGGTCAGTGATGGGATGGTAAGGGCCTGGTAGTAGATCCCACGGGGTTGACAGCATCAGGGGGTGGAAGTTTAATCGGAGTCCCATGTAGCTCCTTAGGCCCATAAGGCATGCCAGAAGGAGCTGCAGTCACACCAAAGATCTGCAGAATGGCATCTTTGAAGGTCACTACTAAATGCAAATGTTTGTTCAGCCTAAGGAATTTGTGTGCCAGGGGACCAATTGCAGGATCGGTTCAGATTCAGCAAAGATAAAAATAACACTCCTCCAATTACGTTCCTGCTTGACTTCAAGTGGCGGGAAGGGATAGAGTCCCACTTGACTCCTTGGGTCAAGACTTCGACTTGGACTTATCAGAAGACTTGAACCAAGAAGAGGAGTGCTTGTAGTAGCAGCCTCGGGACTGCAATCAGCCCCTCACTTGGAACAGGACCCTTTGACCCCGAACTCTTATTGTGTTTGGTGACGCAGAGTTTTGACTCCCAGTTTCAAACTGTCTCGGGGTGCATGAGTTCACACTTGTTGCACGACTCAGAGTCAAGCCCAGATACCACAGACATACTTTGTGTGGGTCTGTGGCCAATATCTGCTTCCTAAAATCTCAGCAGGTTTTGACCCTTGGGTTTTGTGGGTACACTGTTCCCTAGCACACTGTGAAAAGTTTTAGGAGTTGTTGGATCCACGTCATAGGGTATGGAAAGAAACTGATGGGGTCAGCAGGGGAAGATGGCGGGCTGATCCCGCAATGAGAGACTAGCCCCTCCCAACTGCCTTCTCAAGCGTGTGCTGACTGCCGAATGAGAAGTTGCCCGGCTGCTGTTTGGTCACCCTGCTTTAAGGTGGACAGAGTGCTGATGGGTGGTCTCACCTATGTGGCAGCTTTGTTGCTGGAGCCACCGGTAGTATAGAGCATCTACCTACTGCCTCCTGAGGACTGTAAGTGGAGGCTCCCGGCACTGGTTATGGTCTTGGCTTCCTGGTAGGAGCATGGCGTCGCTGCAATCTAGTGTGCTCCGAGGGGGGCGTGGAGCTACCGGAGCGGCATGGACGAGGGTTGAAATGAGCCGACTGGAGGCTGCTGGCAGTGTACCCTGTTTGACACCAGATACTGCCTCTCAAGTTGGACCGCCGATATTGAAGCTGCTGAGAGGAGGCACGGAGGCCAGCCTGTTGCAGGCATGTACCAGGGAGTCTCGCTGCCGGGGAAGAGATTTCACTGGTAGACGTTTTAATGGCAGGGGCCCCCACTGGATAGATTGCCTCACCAACAATACTGGCTGCAATACAGCATACAGAAAGCAACAGTTTAACAGGAACGGGCGTGTCAATGACCTCTGTGGTGCAACATTGTAGCAGCGTATTACAACCTACGCCTTACGAGTCTCAGAAGGTTGAAGCCCAGTCTACTCCTTTGAAGTCTCAGGGAACTGCAGAGTCTCTAGCTCCAGTGGATGCGATAGACAAGACTGCGAGTACCCCTGGTTCACCTGCAGTGCTGCTGGGGGTAGACTCTGAGACAATAGAGATGGATTTTGCTGGTTCTACTGTAATACCGCAAATACTTAATAATAATGCAATAAGCAACACCCTGTTATTGCCAGCAGTAGTCGCATCTGTATCAGCTATCGCAGACTGCTCTTTGGAGGAGGAGGAGGTAGATCTTGCGGCGAACACGAGCCTGGGTGTTATCGAGGAGGCAGAAAGTGGGCTATCGACCAGGTGATGGTCTTCATCAAGTCAGGGCAATCCCAAAAAACAGAATGGAGCACTGAAGGGGCTGCAGACTGGCAAAAACAAAGTCGCTCTGACTAAGAATCATATTGTTAATAACAGCTTTAAGGGTAGCCCATTATGAAACTGGGTAATGTTGAAGGGTGATGTGAAATCAATTGTGTCTCGCTTGTCTACCGCCATCATAGATGTTCAGCTGCCAGCTAAGGGGGGAAGGCCGCAAGGTGTGGAGTTAGCATCAGTTGATATGCCTGGATCAGATGCTGGCCCTTTCCAGGATATCCGCCTCAGTTCTATTTGTAGTCCCTCCTCCAGCTTCTCCGATTCTGGGGGACTAGAAGACTCTCCAGCTGGTAATGAAACGCAGGTGCCATCTCTTCGGGCAGTCCTACAGCTATTGCAGGCTCAACGGGCAGAGGAGCAACAGCATTATGCACAAGTAAGAGCTGATGACGCGGCAATTCAGCAGTCAATATCAGTGGTCACTAGCAACGTAATTGCTCTGTTCACAGAAGTGGTAGAATTACAGCAATGGGTTGCGGATGCAGAGGAAGTTGGTTCAGCTACATCTAAATCCACTGAACATCATGACCATCGGCTGGCTTTGGTACAGTCTAAAGTCGAAGATCTCAAAAATTGCCAAAGGAGGAACAATTTGCGAGTGTTTGACATTCTGGAAGGGAAGGAGTGGGATGACTCCCAACAGTACAGAGTGCAGCTGTTAGGGAAAGCCTTCCTGACCTCATGGACTGGGACATGGATTCACAGGTTCAAAGGGCACATCGGCTACCCATAAATCGGGATAGCAATAGGTCTTTCTCTAATTCAGGTTCTGTGCATCCTCATCCAATCCTAGTCTACATAGGAAATTGTTTGTTAAGACAGGTGATTTCCATGAAAGCCTGCCCTGCTCTGCTGGTAGCAGTGGATGCCATGTCAATCTTTGTCCGTTCAGACCTCAGTAAAACTACAATGAACAAGAGATGGAAATTGTGCCAATTGATTGACCCTCTGAAGGCGGTTGGGGCACAAGTCTTTCTACAGGAACTGGCAAGGCTCAAAGTAATTTATAATGGGCAGATTCAGATGTGATTTACAGAACAGGATGCAAAGACAGCCCTCAGCAACATCAAAGGGATAACTGAGTGATTAAGACTTGGTTGGTTGAAAACGCAGATCTGTTTCCAGGAGCTGTTGGAGGGAGGGAGACAACAATGGGATTTCCTGTAATTGAAGTGTGCGCTATTCAATTGCCTTGCTTGCTAAATTGGCTGTAAGTTGAGCAGACTTTAATAAAAAGATGTTTAAATAATACTAAGCATGGTTTCTGGTCTTTTAGAATAATGCTTTCTTTTTAAGGGACCGGCTATTGCTACACTGCTTAATGGGTTGGGCTTTTTTCTCTTTTTTTCTTATTACTTCTTCACAGGGTAAACTAGGGGTGGGAGGTGGGGGTGGGATCTCTTGGGGTTTTAACCATCCACAGCACAAAAGTGGGGAAGGGTTCCCTAGCCAGAGATGGGGGGCTCCTAAGTCAGGAAGGGGATGGTTGTGGGTGGAGACGGTGTTACTGTCAAAGTACGTGCATAAAAGCTTTTGCATTTGGCAGGTGGGGGCGCAAGGGGAAGAAAATCAGTCAGATTAATCAGAGGATATATCACAAATTGATGGAGGTGCATGGTTTCTCTAGGCAGGGTGGGATGTCTAAGAATAGAGCTAACGCAAAAATGAATAGACTTACGTGGATGCTTTGGAGCGTATCTGACCTTAATTCCTCCAATAAACAAAAATTAGAACGAGAGGAGATTAAAATGTATAACCCACATAAAATTGCGCTAACAGAGACACATTTGGCATTTAAAGATAGACATCTATATAAACAACTTGACTATAATCTGTTGATAAGTACGTCACAGACTGCCCCTATTCGAGGGGTTGCTATACTGGTAGCAAAGAGCTTGGAGTGTAACAATGTGAGGGCTGCATCTGATGCTAGGGGCAGATGGGCGATTGTTCAACTTCTGATATATGGTCAGAAATATGTACTATGTGCAGTTTATGGGCCAAACGTTGATGATCCCGAAATGTTAAATGAGCTTTGTTTGGAATTTTTGGTCTGGTCTGGTGAAATGTTGGTAATGGGAGACTTCAACTGTGTGATCGATTATGCTATAGACCCAACCAATCATCTTGCCTCTCCATGAATGGTGAAGACGAGGGCTTCCATTTTCGAACTCGCTCGAATACGTGGGCTTATGGATATGCCTGGAGGGCACTGAATCCTACTATACCTGGGTATATGTATTATTCATCCCCACACAAGCACTATTCTCGGATTGATATGATATTTGTCAAATGGGGGACTCTTGGGGATGTTGAGATGGAGATATGCCTTAAGGTGTCATCAAACCACAACCCTATTATAGTAGGTGTAAACTTGTTAGGGGTGGGGGGACGACGGCGTCAGTTTTTGTTTCCTAGACACCTTCTCACTAACTTGGACTACTGCAAGGTTGTGGCAAGTTCTTAGTAAACAACAAGGGGGACAATGACCACTAAGGGGTAGAGCGTAATTTGTCAGATTAAAACAAAATAGTCGCCCTCCTTCTTTTTACTTTTTATTCAGGTTGTGACCTCTCCAGAATAAAAATAATTATAGAGGATTCCCTTACCTGTTTTAACCCACACACCACATCTACATCTTACCAGGCCCCTCACACCCACGGCACCTATACGGCAAGGAACAAAAGATCTCCGATAAAGAGCCCCTTTATGGGTGCCCGTCGAGCATTGCAGCGCCTGGCTCGACGAGGAGCAGACCCATATGATGAAGCATGACACCTAGCTTGCTGGGTGTGTGAGGGTCCTAGTTCCGAAAGGAGGTATTCCCCACCTCCCCACCACTCTGAGTACTAACCAGGTGGCCAACTTGCCACCCAGGAACACCGTACCTCTTTTGTCTTCTGTGGCAAGTTCTCTCACAGGATTTCTGGAGGATAACTTGGGGACAGCTTCACTTTGGTGGTGTGGGATACACCTGAAACCCTACATTAGGGGGGTTATTACACAGTTCATTTATACACAAAATAGGGTACTAAAATAGCGTTAATCAGCTGGCCCAGGCAATTTTACAATTAGAAGTATCTCATGCAGCAACAATTAGGGTAGGGCGTACTGATGAGTGTGCTTTGCATATCCAGCTTATTAATAATCAAGTGCCTGATCCAAGGCATCAAAGGTAGTGATGGTTCGGGTCACACCCTCCCTCAAGCCATTGCTGAACAGTTTTCTCTACTTTATCAAGAACTATATAGCTAACCTCAAACTTCTTGTGTGGTAGAAGAAGAAACCTACGTCTAAGGTACCAGGCTGCCACAGATAGAGAAATTGCAGATAGCAACATTACAGATAAATATCACTGCTGGGGAGTTAGAGGCTGCCATTTCAGCTTTGCCTTCAGGCAAAACAGCAGACGATGACTCAATTTCCTTGGAATTTTAAAAGACATTTCAGGATATCATTATTCCACCACTTATAAGGGTATTGCACAACATAGAAGAGGTCGTCAAAGTTCAGGATACCTGGAATAGGACCAATATAACAATATTTGTGAAGAAGGGCAAAACACCAGAGGAGACGGGTTCGTACAGACCTATCTCTCTTATTAATGCTGATGCCAAGATCTTTGCTGAAGTCTTAACTATGTGGCTTGCCCTGTTTTACCAGATCTAGTATCCTAGGAACAGCATGGCCTCATCCCAGGTAGGGATACTACAAGTCATATTAGCACTGCAATCACGGCTTTTGATGTAGCGGAGAGAAGGGGTACAAAACTTGGTGAGATTTTATTAGATGCCGAGAAGGTTTTTGATAGAGTAGCCTGGGAATGTCTATGGAGAACAATTGGGACTTTTGGGTTTGGCAAACGATTTTGCACATGGGTAAAGGCTTTGTATAAGTCCCCTTCTGCTAAACTGGTATATGCGGGAAAATCCTCCTCGCCTTTTAAGATTCAGCGTGGTACGCGGCAGGGGTGCCAGCTCTCTCCTTTGCTATTTGCATTGTATTTAGAGCCTTTCCTGCTATCATTGCCGAAGAATGGTGGTATTAGGCCTATGGTCTCCGGAAAATGTGAATTAAAGATCAATGTATATGCTGATGACGTGGCAATATTCTCAGGTGAACCACGAACGGCTATGAATTGTATAGTAGAGGAGAATGAGAAATTTGGGTTGGTCTCTGGTTACAAATCGAAGACTCAGATGCTGTTGAACCGTGAATCAGCCATACCAATATCTGGGGCAGTAATTACAGCTACTTATTTGGGAGTTAACTTGAGTGCTAAGATAAATAAGATTTTCAAATTGAACTATGAACCCTTGCTCCAGTCTGTTGTTTCAAAATTGTGGTTCTGGAATAGGCTTCCAATAAGCATTTTAGTTCATGTTATAAAAATGAATATTCTTCCAAAATGTTTGTACCTTTTTCGGCTACACAATTAAGGGTTCCAAATATGTGTTTAAGAAGCTATAGGGAATCTTTAAGTAGTTTTATTTGGGGGTATAGGCGGGCGAGGCGTTCTACTTACTGTTCCGGCAGGGGGGGCTGCAGTTTCTGGATTTTAAGCTATATTTCTGGGCAGCTTTAGCTGGCCGTCTGCACAATTTGCTTGCTACAGTAGAACCAGACTCATCTGCATTTGGCTACTATTTGGCATTAGGTTACAAGAGTAGGCTCTTTCTCTACAGAATAACGGACCCAAATTATTATAAGCGGGTAAGGTTCAAGTTTGTCAAGGACACAGCAACTATCTGGTGAGAAATCTGTGCCAAATATTCTTTAAAGTTAATGCAGAGGAACATACTGCTTTGGGATAACTTGTCTTTTCCTGGGGTGTTTCATGATTCGGATTGTAAAGTATGGCACAGATCTGGCACACTGACGGTAGGGCAGTTATTTGATGTGAACGGCTTTCATACTTTTTCTGAGTTACAAACTGAGTTTGACCTTCCTCGCTATCACTTTAAATATTTACAGCTGAGGGACTACTTTTACACTGAAAGCAAGGCGATAATTGAATTAGAAACCCCAGCTATTTTATCAAACATCCTTAAAGTTAGCCAGAAATAATTGTTTAGCACTAACTACCAAGGGTTTTGTGAGCACAGAAGTGATGACAGCCTTCGCCTGGCAGCTAAATGGAGCAAAGTGCTCTCTCAAGAGGTGTTACCATCAGAAATATATTGGTCTTTAGAGACAGTTAAGGGTGCTGTGCATTCTGTTAAGTTTACAACTGCAGCAATTTAAGACAGTTTGTATGTTATAATACACGCCAAACAAACTTATGAGGTGGGGTGCAAACCTTTACCAAGACAAAACTAGCTGCCCCAAGTGTAGATGTCAAGCAGCAGACATCCTTCATATGTTATACACATGCCCGCACTTAAGGTATTCTGGGAGGAGGTGTGTCAATTGGCTATGGCAAGCTTAGGATATGAACTCCAATTAATTCAAATGAAAATAATGTAGGGATATGGAATGGAGTTCGACATTGGGCTGAGACAGCTGCTGTCTATACTTACAATATCAGTCAGACTCTGCATTGCTAGATTTTGGGTCTTAGTAGTTCCCCGCGGGCTACCAAGTGGTGGGCAACTAGCCGGGAAATACATATTTCAGAACAGGCTCTGGCCAGAGTAAGGAGTGCTTGGTCTCTAAGGAGGTTTGTCAGAATATAGGCACAATTTCATTGGGATCTGTAGGCTGATGTCTATCAATGCTTGTAATATTTGTAGTTTTTGGGCAGATGGAGTGTACGTAATTTTCCTTTGGATGCTGTATTTCTGCTTGGCCCTCGTGTACTTATTCGTTAATATGTTATCATTGTTTGAACTTCTGGACTCATATTTTTCCTTTCACCTGCTCATCAGTTACACTATTTTTTGTTGTTGATGATAATAATGATTGTATAAAATTAAATGTGTCCATTGGATTGACATTGGGGTATGTGATATGAATAATTATGACTTAAGATTTTTTTTAAAAAAACAATTAAAAAATAAACTTCAAACGATTGCACAGAAAACAAAGGAAAGAAACTGATGTCAGCGGGCAAAGGTAATGCTTGTATGCCAATTTGCTGCATCATTTCTAGTGCCATAAAGAGTCATCGTGGAGCCACATGGCACCAACCTACGGGCATGCTGAAGCATTGTTGAAGTATTCTCCAGATCCCCTTTGGCACCTGGAGATATTCTACAGGTGAAGATTCTGCTGTTAGAAGTATCCCCCAGAACAAGGGGATTTAGCACCAAATTTGTTTGGATGTTCTGAGAGCTTTTCTCTACTCAATCAGCACTTTATTTTTTGTCCCACTATAGTTTTGGGGGCACATATGTCCATTCCCTACTATGTTTTAATTATAATGAATTCTATTAATCTCCTGCACTAGGAATTCGTATGTTGATTTAAGTACTTGTGCAGTTCTGATGGCAGCATGTGAGCATCAATCTTGTTAACATTTCTTATTTAGAACTTGAGTCTCTGGGCTTTCCAGTGGTAGGAACATTCAATAAGTGGAGACTAGGATAAAGTAGTGGTATGACCAGTCTTCCAGGATTGGAATATTAATCTTGGTCTTTCTCTGGTGATAAGTAGGTCCAAAGTGGTGCCTTTGCATACACTGGAAATGAGCACAATTTATGAAGCTAATATGGAGTACGCATGTGTCAGTAGCGATTTAAAGTCACCCAGAATAATGCTGTTGATCAAGCTGATTAAGGAAAGCACATCCGGTTACTCAACTTGTTTCTACAATTTGTTTTGTTTGCTAACTCAATGTTATATTGTAAGGCATACCCTGCATCTCAATTTTTGTTGTGATGCACAGCACGCTGATTCAGATTTCATAGAGTAGACCTTTATAACCATGCAAAGTAAAACAAGATAAAATAAAGGAGTATTACTCTCACAAATAAAAGAATCATTACTTAAAGTCTTTACAAGTATTACAAAAATAGTCACACAAAAATATAACATGATCAAAAATATTTAACTTTCTTCAAATATGAGGTCAACATATAAATCACATCAAACATTACAAATCTACATAAAAACAAAATCCAACAGTTGTACACCCACATGAAACTTGGAGTTAGCAAGCCCATATTCTACCACCACTTCAAGTTGGCACTGCCTGCAATCTGATCTGCCATGGATTATAACGAAAGGCCACAGTTTGCTATCAAATTTGAACACCAGAGACATGTATCGTAAGAGAATCATCGTATTCACGGCTGATGAACTTTAGGAACCTCTGTCAACCACAGATCGGACAACTGTAGATATAGTGGTCTGTGTCAAACCTGCCAATGCGCTAAAACTTAGGAAGATCCACAAGCATTAATGCCTGGAGACTACATCATGCAGCAGCTGGTGCAATGAGGAATCAAGTCCCTGAAAGGGATATGCCCAACAATTCTGTTGGGGGTGGAAGAGAGCACCCACTCACAGACTCAGGTGTGTCTCCCGAGGATTCTTCATCACAGACAGATGACTCACAGGCTGGACCATCTTCTTCTCTTTAGTAAGAAGTAGGAAAGAGTCATTAACATACTTTCTATGTGTTCTGCAACATTTGTGGCAAGAACGTGCTGCTGTGGTACAATGAGTAGTGGATGGGGTGATGCTATGGCACAACATCGCTTATTATGTCACTAAGCGGACAGAAAGTACTGCCTTGACTTGACTTTCAGATATACTTTGTTTATCTTGTTGCGCTTTCCACTGATAATACTAATTAAAGCTCACCAGTGAGCCAACTAATGGTATTAATAAAAAAAAAAGATTCAGAGTTTTATACTTAGACGATTGCCACCCTCTTTGCTGTTTGTCAAATAAAAAAAAAAACTTCCGGAGAACACTAATCAGAAAATAAGAGGTGGGACTTAAAAGAGCCTTTGGAATTTCACAAGGAATTTCACGGAACATCAATACCAGCAACGTTAAAATCCTTTTTTGAAGTTATTGGGCAGAAACTACTCAGTGTGTGGTAAGCTAATACTGTAGGATAAGTCAAATAAGCCCATGACAACTTACAGCTGCGAAGGTGACCTGTTTGTAACTGGAAACTGAGCCACAGGGCAACTGTCTACTGCCCCAATCACCCTTGGCAGAGGAGGGTTAGGAGAGGTGAAAGCAGCCACTATGCTGTGGAGGCAGTTGCAATTCCTACCCTAGTGCAGTACTGAGTTTGCCTTCACAATCTCTTCATCCCCATGAAGTGCATTCATGCTACCATACTGAATTTTCAATCAAAAGAAGCAATGAAGATCGTAAAAATAACTTTAAGAGGAAGTTAAAGATGATGGGGACAAGATAGGTTGATGGAGGGCATTAACACTAGCTACAAGACAAAACCTTAAAAGATGTGAAAATTGCCAGTCACAGTAGTATGTTAAACTTTAACTCAGCCCATCATACAATCTTTCAAATGTCAAAGGGTATTTCACACTTCTAATAACTCAAAACATAATCTCTAAAATCCGTAATTAAATGAAGAATTCTACATTTACATATGAAAAAAGTGCAACAGAACCAGAAAATTCCCCAAGTAAAATCATACACGGAAATATAAATATATATTATCTGTAATAACACAGAATAATATTTCATGAGCATTACAAAAAACACTAATGTTATCCTCACAGGCAGACACCTTAAGGAAATATTTATACAGAGCAATATGAATAATAGTATAGCTACCATATCAATTTTAATTCTAGTTAAATTCTAACTACATCAACTGAGAAAATCATACAAATATTTTGCTCACTCTCCACTCTTTTCACTCATTGGTCATTCACAAATCATTTACACCTTTCACACTCAGCACAGAGGATCGCATGGGTGGTATTCAAGATTTATGTACTAGCTTGTTAATTTCACAACCTTTCACATATTGGGTTGCATTCTGTAGCTCATTCATTTATACAAGCGAAAAAGTAATATATTCAATCAGAACTGAAATGGTTGGTAAAGGTTCCTAACACTTATTATCATAATCTAAACATCATTTGCACAACGTGACAATCATTTTTTGCAGAGTAAGAGGACTATAGGAGCCACTGATTAGCAATACATACCAAATTAGAAAATACGATTTTTCACATTACTTAATCTACATGTTCATATATCAGGTGACTATTAAAACAGATGGGATGATTAAAACAGATGGGAATTAGTATGACCATATTGCAGAAAGTGCATAATAAATATTAACTCAATATTGCCGAAAGTCCAGTGTATACAACAATATGTCCTCAGCACATGAGAACGTTTAGCAGTAGTTTAGACAGCTGAAAATTAAGAAAACACACACACAAAAAACACAGCTTATATTCGTACCTTTAAATTAAAACCAAATTTTCCCTCTTCATCTGGGGTGATGTGCACCAAGAGCAAGCCTCCAGACATAGATTCATTCTGTAAGAGATTTAAATTATCTATTAGGTGTGTTGTAAAATATCTCATTAACCCATTGAAATAAAATAGGTGCATGCTGCATATTTTCTATTGTACCAAAAGAAAAGGTTATCCTCAACACGCTTGACTGGATCCTGAAACCTTTCCCCCACCAATTGCTCTCCAGTGCCACCTTGCAGCTTCACCCATCCAGGATGTAACAAGTCTGGGACTTATAAGGCAGGGACTGGGGCAATTGTGCTAGTTCCTAGTACTTTTTTCACACCTCATTGAGGTGTACAGGGAGGAACCTAGAGGACAATTGACAGCGACGTAACACACCTTGGCACATAAATAGTAACAGCACTTACTAATAGGGGAGGAGAGAGGGTGGTGAAGAATCTGGGGTAACAGTATGCACCAGAAATACCATAACCATAGGTAAGTCAATGTTTCTTCTGATGGATGTTTTTTCCTGCAGATTCACCACTTTATTAATTAATCCCAAAGCAATACTCTCCAGGAGGTGGGACTGAGTAGAGCATATTAACACAGAACGTCCTGCAACACAGTCCTGACAAAGTATCCATCACTGTGTGCCTGAGCTGTGAGGCAGTAGTGTTTAGCAAATGTATGTGTGGATAGCCACATGGCTTCATGACAGATGTCAAAAATAAGACATCTGGTGAAAACAGCAGAAGCCACAACAGCCTTGACGGCGTTGACCCTTTGTGGCCAAGAAAGAACAGAACTTAATGCAAAGGATAACCTAAAGTGATGGTCATGATTACCGCTTTGGCCTTCTTGGTTCCACCAAAGCTTACAAATAGCATATTACTCACTCAGTCCTCTTCTATGAAGTTAATAGAGTAGGACAGCACATGCCTGGAATCAAGCCTATGCAACCATTCTTGACTTTCTAGAGGGGTGAAGAAGAGTGATAGACTGCCCAATGACAAACTCTGGCACAACTTTTGGCAGGACTGCAGGTCAGATGTGGAGCACCAATGTATCTAGCTAGATCTCTGTGAAAGGTGCACATATTAGGAGGGCCTGCAGGTCACCAACCCAACAGGCTGAAGTTATTGCCACTAAGAAAACCATTTTCAACATTAGTAAACAAATCAGTCAACTGTGCATTGTTTTAATTGGAGACATCATGAGGAACATTAAGACCAAATTCAAACCCACCTGAGGAATAATGAATACAGTGGGAAGAAACAAGTACTGCAAACCTTTCAGGAATGGCACCACAAGTGGCAAACTAAATAAGAAGGCTGCTCAGGAAGGTACACGAGGGCCAAAAGAGCAGTTACACAACTGTCAAGTCCTGTTAGGTAAGAGATAGAGCGAAACACTGAACATCAGAAAGGCAGTTACACAAAGGATCCATTTCTTCCAACTCTCACCACTCAACAAATTTTGTCCAGGGGCCCATATAAATGCATTATGTTCAGGTTTCCTGGCAGTGAACATTAGCTCTGCCACTTCTGTAGGTGAACAAAAGGTATCTAGTTGGCACCGCTCAATTTTCACATGTGCAGTTGTAACATTAGAGGATGGGACAGAGATCTGCCCACATGCTGTGAGAGAAGGTTCACCCTGCGCAGGAGAGGAAGTGGAGGAGTGGAAGAGAGGTCTTAATGCTGAGTTTCCAAATATCTGCATACCAAATCCTATTCGCCCAAATCATGGCTAACAGCTGCAGGACTGGGGGAAAAATTAAGATCAGCTGGAACATGTAAAAGAGACCCTGAGATAAACCTGAAGATATCCCCCAGAAAGCATTCAGGGGAATTGTATGGCACAAAACCGAGAACCCTTCCTGTTCAAACCCATTGCAAAACCACCCATGTATGGACACTTCAATCTTGAGATGATCATATTGATCACTTTGTGCGAAGCACCCACTTGTGGTCCTCTAAGGAGAGACGATTTTTGGTACCCAATCTCTATTTGAGGATGCCCACAAGGTGGGCTGCAACTCAGAAACTGCTCGATGTAGTGCTCACCGCACAGTCGTGTCGCTTTGCAACATGGCGTTCAAGTTCCCAACATCTTTGTGTATGTTAATATAATGGACAGTGGGTGTGTTGTCCGACAGAGCATCCCTGAGATGAAGGAGAGAAACGCCTTCAGGACAAGGAAGACCACCCGCATATCTAGTACAACTATATGCAAGCACCATTACGTAGCCGTGCATATTACTTACACTTGTTTAATGACATTTATTGGTTTGCTTGACATCCTTATAGGTACTGTGAGCTCAGCATAATACACACTTTGTTATACTTGGAAAAAAAAAATATATATATATATATTTGCAACCATCATTCCTTCCGGGGTCACAGGCCTCTCACTGTCATGCACCTAGATAAGTGCCTCACCCAAAGAGGAGGTATCTGTAACCACAGTAGCCAGCAACTACCGAATTCCAAAGGTACAATCCACCAAAGTATTGCAGGGGCACATCCACCAGTACAGATCTGGGAGAACATAGCTGCAAAGCCGCACCTTAGCCAAGAGACCCCTCTGACGCTTGAGCCACAGTTTCCACAAGCACCACAGAAGGGCCCTCACTCACCATATGGAAAGCCACACCAAAAGGATGCATGAGACCATCAGACTTGACAGTAAGACTTGCAGAAATGGAACCTGTGTCTGACCCAGAAGCATTGGAAATCATATCCTGAATGTGTGCAAATCTCGGAGGTGGGTAAAAAGCCTTCACGCATGTCTAGCACTGCACCTGTGAAAGTTAACCTCTGCTTATGGACGAGGTGAGCCTTGTGGCGATGGATGGTAAATTCCAAACAGTACAGAAGGGTCAGAGTGTGCTGAAGATGCTCTGTGACTAACACAACTAGTGGCCTCTCCTTAGTGAACTCCTGACCTTAGTAAATCCGCCATCAAAGCCTTCACTTTGGTTAACATTTGCAGCACCGTCATGAGATCAAACGGTAAAGCCACAAAATGGTATCACAGACACTCCATGCTGAACCTAGGGCAGAGCCTGTGCGTGGACAGGATTGATAGATGAAAGTAGACATGCTAAAGGTCCAGGCAAAAAAGTCAATCCCCTAATAGAGGGGCCAAAAGAATCTGGTTCAAGTACAGCATTTTCAACTTATCCTGCTGAATGAACACATTCAAGAAGCAAAGGTCTAGAATGGGTCTCAAGTCTCCATCCTTCTCGGGAAGCCAAAAAGTAGAGGGAGTAAAATCTCATTCCCCTTTCCTCCAAGGACACCACCTCTGCAGCCCTTTGTTCAGCATGAAATGAAACTCTGCTGTCACGATTGAGGTATGTGTTGGAGAGCACATACTGGTGGAAGGAGGGCAGATTAGAGAAGAGGATGGTAAGGGTAGGGCATAGCTCTTGCAGATTAGATGGATTACCAAGCGATTTTTCATAACAATCCCGGAAGTGGGACTGTTTCCTGGAGGAAGAACAACAGCTCTCCTTCTGATGTTTCTTTTTGTGTTTTTTGGAAAGATCTTATTGGAGATCGTTCTCTTTCAAGTGATTACTTGATGGAGGCAGGGTCCATTTTGAGGTGTCGCTATGGGCCCCGGTAAAAAATAACCTGGCATCCAATTGTCTGATAGTCTTTGGATACATTGAAGAGCAGGAGTCGCAGGATGATGGATCGTGTTCAGAACTGAGATACCGCAACAGAGACTTATTTTTAAGACAGCAACAACAAAGTTTATATCTAGAAGGGAGAAGACACTTGAACTTGTCGTTGGGTAAACTTATTGGTGAAGCACCAAGAAACAGCTCTAGATCCCCGTCTATGCGGCGCAAAATGTGTGGGTGTACAAAGCCATAACTAAGCTACATGGTGCCAACTGGTGGTGCTAGAGAGCTATTTATTGTTGGGGAAAGTCTCTGGATTCAGTCTGGCAAATGGAGGCCATTCATAAGCTGAGGAATCTGAAAGAATTACTCATTAGAAGTTGTTGTCTTGTGGTTAATAAATACGTGGGCTGTGTGGCTAAGAGACGTGTGTCTTAGTTCTGGGTTCTACAACAGAAATACATGTGAGAGCCTGGAAAAATTACTTTATTTACACATGCATCTTTTCCTTTGCTCTTTTGTCTGCCAAAAATATGGATGTTTAGAAATGGAGGCCACACAAAAAAGGAACATTACTGTTTAATTGACTCAAGTGTTATTTCATAGCCACTTAATTAAACTATTTAAAACAATACAAGGGCAGCTGTGCTTTCACCTTTTTCTGGAAAGAAGATCGGATTACAGTGGTGAGGCAAGATGGGATGTTCTCCTCCCATGCCTACTGTTTGCCTACAGGGAGGTCCCACAAAAAGGGATTGGTTTCAGTCCCTTTGAGCTGTTGTTTGGGCACCCTGTGAGGGGGCCATTGTGCCTGCTGAGATAGTCTTCGGAGAAGCCTCTCAAGGAAGCAAAGGACAATGTGCTTGATTATGTGCTAGGCCTGCGCTCCCGCATGGCAGAGCACATGTACAAGGCAAGCAGAAATCTGGAGGCCAGCTAGGAGGACATGAAGCACTAGTATGATCAAAAGGCTGAAATGCATGAGTATACTCCAGGACAGTTGGTTTAGGGTCTTGAAGCCTGTAGCTCCTAGGGCCCTTCATGACTTCCAATCATTGAAAAGAAGGGTGAGGTTACCTACCTGGTAAAGCTTAACACCCTCAGGAACCCTCATAGGGTCCTGCATGTCAATAGATTAAAAGCCTACCATAACAGGGCAGACATGACCATGTTACTGGTCACCAATGAGGGAGAAGATGAGGAAACTGAAGCAGTGCCTGACCTCCTCTCCAACAATGTGCAATATGGATCAGTGGTGGGAGTTGTACTCTCCCCCAAATTGACAGGCCAGGAACCCAGAGACTTCAAGCAGGTGCTGGGGCAGTGTGATGGTCTGTTCTCTTTGATCCCAAGGTATCACTGATTGGTGTGTGCACCACATTGACACTGGTGACAGCCACCTGTCAAAAATAAACTGTACAGGTTGTCTGACCAGGTTGGAGCCAGCATCAAGACTGAGGTGGCTAAGATGCTGGAGTTGGGGATAATTGAGCCCTCTGACAGTCCATGGCCCAACCCAGTAGTGCTGGTGCACAAACCTAATCCCCAGGGGGAAAGAAGAATTTAAGGTTCTGTGTGGAATACGGAGGACTGAATGCAGTCACTAAGACTGGTGCTCACCCTATGCATAGAGCTGATGAGCTCATTGACAGGCTAGGGGCTGCTAAGTATCTGAGTAAGTTTGATTTGAGTTCAGGCTACTGGCAGATTGCCCTCACTGAAGGAGCAAAGGATAGGTCAGCCTTCTCCACACCAGAGGGACATTACCAGTTCAACGTAATGCCATTTGGCTTAAAGAATGTCCCTGCCACCTCCCAAAGGTGGGTGAGCAGAGTCCTGTCAGGGTTGGAGCAGTTCAGTGCAGCTTATCTGGATGATATAGCTGTGTATAGTTCCACCTGGGAGGATCACTTAAGCCACCTGAGAGAAGTGCTTCAGGCCATGCAGCAGACAGGTCTGACTATTAAGGCCAGCAAGTGCCAAATAGGGCAGGGTTCTGTGGTCTACCTGTGCCACCTGGTAGGTGGAGGCCATGTACAAACTCTCCATGCCAAAATCCAAACCATTTTAGATTGGACAGCTCCTACTACCCAGACACAGGTCAGGGCATTCCTTCGTCTGACTGGGTATTGCAGAAGTTTGGCTCAGAACTATGGGACCATTGTGGCTCCACTGACAAAACTCTCTTCTAAAAAGAGGCCAAAGAAAGTTATGTGGACCCCAGAGTGTCAGAAGGCTTTTGACACTCTGAAAGAGGCTATGTGTTCAGCACCAGTGTTACTGGCCCCTGACTACACAAAGGAAATTATGGTTCAGACAGATGCTTCTGAACAAGGGTGTGGGGGAGTGTTGTCACGGCTAAATGAAGAGGGCCTTGATCAACCAGTTGTCTTTATTAACAGGCAACTTCCCCCTAGAGAACAAAGATGGAGTGTCTTTGAGAGGGAGGCCTTTGCTGTTGTTTGGTCACTGAAAAAGCTGAGACCATACCTGTTTGGTACTCACTTTCGTGTTCAAACTGACCACAGACCTCTCAGATGGCTCATGCAGATGAAAGGGGAGAATCCCAAAGATGCTAATGTGGATGGGCTCTCCAGGTTTTTCCACTTAGCTGATGAGAACTACCAGGGTGCAGGTTAGTTACCCATCACCTGCAAGCTCAACACCTCCCACTTGACCTATATTTCTTTTACTGAGGATCAGCTCATTTGGGCCATTTACATGAAAGACAAAATTCATAACATTGTAAACAAATTTATTATTATTGTTCTTTTTTCTTTTTTCATTTAGTCACTTCATTTTTTTATCAAAACGAATTAAAAACATACATTGTATTCAAAATATTCATTCCTTGTTACTATTTTCATTTACAAAAGATGTTATACATTTAATATTTTTACAAGGAGAAAACAATCACTGTAGATACATTCATTTGCATGAAATTTCTTTGGTAAGAACCCCAGTGTATTGAACCACCAACATATGCTAGCCTCTAACACACACATACATACTCATTCATACTACACATCATATCATACCCTCCCGAGATCACATACACAAAATGGCCATGCAAGAGACAGATGTTGTTTAGGCTTCGTGACCGTGTTGCGGGCTGGGTATAGCATAGAATAGTTACCCATCACCTTTCATTTGGGGGGGGGGGAAGTATTAGAAAGTCATCCTTTTGCACTGTTCACCCCCATTTTTTGCTGAATGATACTGGTGATAACGGACTCAGACTATCTCCAGGGCTCTGCTAACAAGGTCTAGGGCCAGTGCTATGTGCAAGAAGGTACATGAAATAGGGTACACTTACAATTGGCAATGACAGACCCTACAAGTCCCTAGTATATAACAGAGCCAGGGGGTGCAATCTACCAATACGTCCCTTGTATATAATGGGGCATGGAGGTTTAGAGGCCCAGCAAATTTCCTGCACTTGCGTGTGTGCGCTGCTGTGTGCCTGCTGTCCTTTTAAAGGCAGTCCTCCTTGCAGCCTGTCTTTAAAAGTAAATTCTCACAATTGGAATTGACAGTCCCTATAAGTCCCTAGTATATAATAAGACTGGGGGTTCAAACTACCTATAAGTCCCTTGTATGTAATAGGGCATGGGAATTTAGAGGTCCAGCAGACTTCCTACACTTGCATGTGTGCACTGCTGAGGGTCTGCTGCATTTTAAAATCATCCTGGCTTTTCACACTGTCTTCAAAAGTAAATTGTGTGCACACTCGACTTTGGTGGTATGGGCATTTACATATTAGGCACCCCCAGGTCTCCCCTATGTGACCCTGGGGTGGGGGCTATGTAACTGTAAGCAGGGACCTTATAAAAGATATTTTATATACGCTGGTGAGGAGAAACTGCCCATTTCATTTTCCCTATTGTGGATAGTTAGCTCAATAGGCTAACATGCAATATTTTATTTAGATAGAACTCTTGCTAGGAAATGAGTAAATATAATTCAAGGACTTAAAAGATTGGTATTCATAAAGTCAACAACTTGTCACTGTTTGATTTAGCATAACTAGTATAGAAGAGAAGGTATAGAACTTTCTCTTCTATAAGCCATAATCCAGCCTTTTAGTGGTCTCTGCTGATTGGTCAGCCTTAACAGGCTTAGCCAGGCTGCTTTGATTAGGTGATAAGTGGCCTCGCCGGAGCTGAGGTTATCTAATGGAGAGAGCTCTGAAGCAGAGGAGGATGGGTCCTGCAGAGGGGGGTGGGTAAATCAAACTGAGCTCAAAGACAAAGCAGATCAGTAAGGAATGCCAGGCGTACCTACCCCCACATCCTGTGCCCCAGCTAGATGGCAGGTTTTGGACTGGAATTTGCAGAGGTCAGGGAGAGGAGAGCTGATGGAAATGAACCACACTCTGGGTTGGTTTAGCTAGCTCTTACTCATCTGGAAAGATATCATCCATGTTTGATTTTGGAAGTGCAGTGCTTTGAGGGACAAGAAGACGCCATACTTTGGAGGAAGTTGTCATGCTTTAGGGCTTTAGATGACGGGTGTAACCCCGAAACCAGTCCCAGGAAGCTTGTTTCCGGTTCAGGAAAGACCTGGCTTGGCTGTTCGGGTTGGACTGTTCCCATGAGGCACAGGGTCAAGACTGATTTGCATATAGCTGGGTCTGAACTGAGATGGCGAAGTGAGCTAAAGAACGATAATGGATTCAACCCAGATCTGTGACTTGGGGTGAGTGTCTGAAAAGTTTCAGCGCTCCGTCCATCATCTCCCTGTGTTTGCTGAGGATGGCACCCAGCATCTCACTGGACAGAGGTGACCCCTGCTTGTCGCCCCAGAACACTGTATAAATATGTGAGACCTGCACAGTCTCTCAGATCTGCTGCCTGAAACTACAAGGAGAAGAAGGACTGCCCTGCTGGAATCTGGATCTGCACAATCTGGTACTACAGCCCTTGGGACTGTGCCATGCTTCAGGAAGGATTAAGCAGTGGACGCCCTGCAAGCTAAAGGTTAACAGAGCCCACCTGCATCATCTCCACCAAGAGTCCCCATCCTGGAGTGTGTCCAGTGGATGTTTAAGGATTTGGCCAAATGCATTGTGGGAGTTGTAGTCCCGACATCCCAAAAACCATCTAGGAGATTTCAGACCCTTGGATTAATGTTTTCGGCACTTTGAATCTGCAAGTAGACCTTCAGGAAGTACCTCCTGAATTTTGGAAAACCTTGGAGAACTTTTATGAAAAAGCTCCATGAGGTGACCGACCCGACCTCGAGAGTCAAGCTGACTACCTTCATTCGCGACCCGGCCAGGATTTCAGGTACGTCCCGCTGAAAGCTTCGGAGCTCCAGAACTCCAGGATTTGACCGGAGCCTTGCGGAAAGTCAAGCTGACAAACACTCTCCGAATCTGGCATGCTGTGGAGGGACGAGCGACATCGGAAGAAAAAGCTCCACAAAAGTTTCTAAGTGTGAAGGTAAAATTTTGACCAGGCCCTCCCACTTAGTGTATCCAACCAGGGCTCTATCGCGGTCAGCCTCAAACTTTGACTTTGTCCCAGTCAAGCACGACCAGATGTGCCAGAGTGGTGCTATAGGTTTTTAAGCACTATTAAGTAATTCATCTTTAAAAGTTCCTATTTCCTGTTCCCTACATTGGATTTTTGGCATTTTGGTGGCTATTTGTTCATAAACATATTTTCTAGTTTTGCAAATTAGGGTGGAATTTCTATTGTGTGTTGTGTCTTACTTATTTGATGTATTGGTGTTTTTAAATGCTTTCCACTCCTGTGTCCTAAGTTAGGCCTAACTGCTCGTTGTCAGCTACTAATGGTTGAGCAAGGGGCTAATTTGCTGAGACCCTCTACGGGGCCTTATACCCTGTTAGTGGCCTTATTACTAGTGGTAGGTGCATACTCACCCCTACCAATAGCTACTTTCCAACAAATACTAAAATAAAGGCCTTTTTAGTAAGCAACATCAAAAATTGCAAAATATGAACTTTCTGAACTTGGAGGGAGCCAAAGAGCTGTCCCTCTTGCAGTCCATCTGTTAGTATATGGGATCCTTGCAGCAAGTATTCTGGTAGGCAACAAAATTTCCAACATAGTCTGCCAGAAGTTCACATGGTGGTAGAACGAATCTTGGAAGTTTTAAACAATTAGAATAGGAGCTGGGATGAAGAATCTTGTCCTGATTTAGGGATAGCACATTGTTCCTGATCACTAACACCAGAGATGATATCCAACAGAGATGTAAAAAGTCTGGATACCGTGTCCTGCCAGCCAATTCTGGATTATCATCACACTCTCACTCTTTGAACCTAATGTTTTGAATGAACATTCTGTAATAGAGCGACAGGGGAGAACATGTAAGAATGCAGAACGATGGAAAAACACGCTGACATTAGCCACTCCACTTTGGGACTCAGAAAGATTGGGCGACTTATGGAAATCAAAGGGCTTTGACAGATGGGACCTTATCGGTATCTCACACATTAGGGACCTTTGGGGGCTGGAGGGTTAAATCCTTTGACACGCTCCAGGCGGACTACGATCTAGCAGCCACCGAGTATTTCCGATACCTGCAGGTCCTGCACTCACTGCAATCTTTGCTGCCTAAGGGGACGTTCCCTCCAGAGGCCTCTCCACTGGAGGACAGAATATTAGACGGCCACCTTCCCGAGAAAACCATCTCCCTGATTTACAAAAAGTTAATCAACAACATGGAGAGTCCCCTTCAATCACTCCGTGAAAATGGACGCAGGATGGGGTGGAGGTGGATGATGAGGACTGGCAGCTGGCGGTGTCTTCCCCAGGGAGGTTGCTGTCCCGGCACGTTTGAGGCTGGTACAGCTTAAAATCCTCCACAGAATTTATATGACAGGACCCCGTTTGGTACACATGGGATGGTCAGATAATGGGAACTGTAGGCGGCAATGTGGTCACGTGGGGACATTCATACACATAATTTGGGAGTGCGAACATATCATATCCTTCTGGCTCAAGATCCATGACACTATTAATGCGGTACTACAGGTTCACCTCCGCCCGGAGGCACGACGATGCCTTCTCAATCTGTGGGAACCTACGGATCTCAACACTAATCAGACACGGTGGGCTACACTGGGGTTCATGCTGGCAAAACGCAACATTGCTCAACTATGGGGGGCCACACTATCACCCACACTGGCAGCATGGGAGAAGAACCTTGACTGGTGCATGTTTCGGGAGAAAACAGTCTACCTGGCAAGAGGGTGCCCCAAAAAATGGTCTCGGATATGGAGCCCCTGGAATACCTACCGGGGAGAGATCTGTATGCCTCCTGATTGTCCCGAACAAAATGACCCCCACACCCTGTAACATTCCTCTATCATGTAGAAAGCCGACGTATTTCCTCCTGTACCGACTGTAATGTATGATTTGGCGAACCCTCTGTAATGTTTATTGGAACCGATGTATGTTTAATAAAAAGAATTATAAAAAAAAAAAGAATGCAGAACGAATTACCATATTGGAACAAATGCTGCCTCAGTGAACTCTATAGACAAAACTATCTGGAACAGAATCAATTACATTTCATGTTCTCCATGATGTATTATAACACCCAACGCAAAAACTGGTCGCAATTTGCCACCAGTATTTTTGACTTTTGCCAACCAACCTATGTACCATTAAGTCAGAACCCAAAATTCCGAAATTGGAGGGGGCTACAATCTGGCCTACCTCATTAATATTCATTAGGTGGGTCGCAAATTGCGAATTATTCTGATTGGCCGTAATCGCAGAGATGGTGGCCTGCAAGGTACAACAGACCACAATATCTGTGATTGTGTTTCAGAGAGCCATGGACCAAGCAGGGGTTAATGGACCTGTGGGGGTTGAGGCCTTCTACTCCTGATGTCCCAGGGCCCGACATACTATGGATTCTGAGTAACTGAGCCAAGTACCCATTCTCCACTTGACTCTCAGGTATGCGTGATCCAAGCAGTCTAAGGCTCCATCAGGGGGTGAGGTGTGGCTACAGCGTAGTGAACACAGGCTCACAACTCAACACAGCAGCAGCAATAAACCATTGCCCAGCCAAATACTCACTTTTATGAAAATAGAAAAGTATTTTATTTTCTACTGCAACCAACACAAAGGAGTTACACAACATTCACATACAATTACACAGTCCCCCCCTCTCTTGCGGTCGGGGCTCCAGTATTTTTATGGCGATATAGTGGTTATTCCCCATTGACTATTGGTAAAATCCAGGATATGCCCCACTGGTAGCCCAAGCCTCAAGAGTTCACTTTGACTCGAATTTAAAGTCAATAGTGTTCCAGCACTACAGAGCTAACTTAGCAACAAGTTCCCCTGGGGCAGACAGACCCGCTAGTCTTACCTGCACCGGCAGGCATGAAGCAGCTGCAGTTCCTGAGTGTGCCTCGTCCGCAGAGCCTTGCAGCGGCTGCAGCTGAGTTACCCACACGCAGGTAGAGAGTCTCTCACTCGCAGTCGCCCTCCCAAAGCGACCTCCTGCGGATTAAGAGTCCAATTCCTCTACCGGTGGGGTGGATTTGATGATCGTATCTTGGGTCTCACGCCTGGGTGATGGTGTGGTGGTGCTCCCACGGCATCTTTACTTATCCGATAGGACGTGGCAGATCAGGTTGCAGTTCTTGATGCTTCTGGTGACCCCCTCTGGCAAAGGGGTTCACAGTTTCTCACAGCACACGGACTCCTGTATGATTGGCACAGTGAAATCCTTCACAGCGCGCCCTCCTGGCTTACAGAGGCACCGCCCACAACCACACAAGTCTACAGCCCTTACAGAGCGGCAGTCTTTTTCACGGCAACCCCTCTTCCCGTATGGGGTAGACGTCTCAGCACTATGCATGGCCTCCTGCCCGATCAGTGCAGCGAGGCACACAGCTCGATTCACGGCGGCACTCTCCTGGCATACGGGGGTCGCCAACTATTACGTGCACACAAGCAACTACCCGATCGGTGCGGCAGCCATTTCCTCACACCTCATACAGGGAGTCCACTCGACAGGGCTCCCCACTGGACCTTGCTCCCTCAATCACTCTCCTCTTCTTCACAGGGCACACTGGTCTTGGCAACCAGACATGCACTGATGCTCTAGGGCAGGTGTTCTTGAATTCCCTGGGTGTTGCCTCCTCACCCAGCAGGGAGACTAGCAGACCTTGGCCTCCAGTCCTGGTCACAGGTGGAAGTCTTGCAGAGCTTCCTCTCCTCACAAAGCCCATATGGCTGCCAGTCAGATGACCATTTTTGGGGTCACAAACTCCACTTATGGTAGTTAATTTCAAGACACCAAATATGATTTAGAGTCTGAGCCTTTGAAGTTTTATGTAGGGGTTATGCTTCTTTTGAAGTACTCACTACTCTGCTCTCTCTTCCTCTTAGATTTCACAACTGGATGCCAGCCACAGTGAAATGTGCATCAAAAGGTTAGCCCAGAGCTCCCAGCCCTACTCTTTACGAGTCTCTTATCAGCCCCATCTCCTTCCTGAGATGTGCCCAAGCCCCTTCCTTGTGAGCTCTCACTGAATCAACAAGCATTGGCATAGCCAATAGGTCTCGCCTTTGGGACCTTCAAAGTGTTTATCCATGCACCTTTAAAGTCATTTCTGCTTAAACACTGATTTACAACTCGTCTTTCCAACAGAAAGCGGGAGAAAATACATAGCGAAGCCTTTAGCAAAAACAAAACAATTAATTTTAAAATATCCAATGGCATGGAATGTTTTTCAGAAAAGAAAGCTTCGGCTATGAAAATAAACATGTTATAATTATGAATTTGATGTTTGCCCTCGTGGGCTGCTGGACAGTGGAAGTGAAGGATTGTCTTGTTTACATTCTTAATTACCATGGAGAGGGTAGTGTTCATAGTGGACCGGAAGAGCAGGCCCTGGGCATCAGATCAATGAAGGGCTGGGAGGAGGATGATGCGCAACAATACCGGAACGCATGGAATGGAAAAAGGAAGTTTGTTAAGCAACATCAGAACATGGGAGGATTTTTGCAATCCATTTTACACTACTAGGTATGCTTTGACAGTAATATATTTTTCACATTTTTATTGTATTTCTAATGTGAGAACAAAGGCAGAACTTGAGACTAAAAAGTGCCTTGTTGGTGATCTTGCAACTACACCCACTAAGCTCTGAAAGTAAGATCAACCATCCCAGTGAAACACCCACCTTACTGAGGTAATGAAGGTTTTTTAGAGCACTCACTACCTGAAGTAAGCAATGTGCTGGCTTCTAGGCACTCCCACTGTTCCAGTGGCCTCCCCTCTGGAGTAAGTGGCAGTAGCTTGTTTCAGAACAATATCTGTGCGGAATACGGTTTAAAATTGGTGAACCATTACCCGAGATACTATTTCATTACAATAGAACAACCGCGCCATGACTCCAAGGTCGCGATAGGAAGGAGCTTACTTTTAAATGTACCCTATCAAGTGTTTTATTTATTACGGTGCAGGACACGGGGGCTATGTCAACTGTTTAAAAGTATCTTGTTGCCAGCTACATGCAGTTTTCTTTGCCCAGAAAGGCCATTTCGTGGTTGGTCAAGCACACAATAGCACTGGACATGTACCAGGCGTACCATGTGGCCATGTAACTAACACGCCTCTGGTGATGGGTTCTTGGTACTCTTATGAAGTCCGCCCCCGCCCCTTAAGGGACGAGGATGTGGTCTAACGGCCAGCGCTGCAGACTTGGGAGCAGGGAAAACGGGCTCGAGTCTCGGGGTCAGTTTAACATCCTTTGATTCTGGGAAAATCACTTAATCTGCCCGTGCCAAACAAAATGTTGTGATGTAACTGGTGCTCTGCTCATCTAAAGCGCTGCAATACCTCCGGGACGAGTTTGCGCTATATAAAACTGAAAAAAATATATACCACTTTGAGACGGGTGAGGAGTGGAGAGATGCGGAGAGATGCGGAGAGCGAGAGGAGGTCCGAGAGCGAGCGGTAGAGAATAGAAAGGAGAAGAAGAAAGATTACAAAAAAAGGAGAGCTGTTAAGAGCTGTTGCTATTTTTTTTTTTTTAAGTGCGGCAGGCGCAGTGTTTGTTAAAGAAAACCTGCTGCGCGCCCCTCCTGCTGTGGGCTGAGAGACGAGATGGAATAGGGAAGGGAAGCAAACCCTGATGAGGCCTGCGCAACCTTTCAGGGTTGAAGGAGGCCCATGGCGAGTGAAGCTAAACCCTGTTAATAGCAATTCAAACACTCATTATTTGCAAAAACAGTTTTACAACAACAGGGCCATAACTTGGTCAAATGTTTTCTTAAATGTGCTACCCGATGAAGATTTTAATGGAGGTATGTTTCCCTAAAAGGTTAGAAAGAGTACGGTCTGCGTCTTACCTGCCCCGCTGAACTGGCTGCTCCCGAGGCGCATCTGGCAAAGTGAAAGCGACCGCGAGCAGGCAAATGTAAACAAGCGCGCGCGGCCACACTAATTGAAAACAGATGACCCCTGCGCGCCGCTGCTCGCTCCCGCAAGGTGGATGCCAGCACAAGCACGAGTGTTTCAAAAGTGCAGACCTATTCCTAAAGGTCATCTTCTAGAGCAGCGCTTGCGCGCTGCGCTAGGCTCGACCTAAAAGGCACCCTTTGAAGTGTACAGGTGAAACCTGGCACTTCCCGTTGTGTGTCCCATCCAGCTTACAGGAATGCAGCAATACACACTATCGCCTCATGTTTTCACCATTCAGGCCTGGGTCTCCCGAAATGGAACCCTGGGTCATCCATGTAATGAACCATTTGCAGGCACACTTGCACCCAGTGTATGTATACAGCATACACACACTGCACAGTACTGTATCCTCCATGTATACTGTACAACTCATAGTCTCACATACACCCAGCACAAACACTTACCATGCAAGCACTGAGCAGTCCTGTATCCTTCATGTATTGGGACGCTCATAGACACACATACAACCAACACATACATTAACATACATGCATCCTCTAGCACTGTATCCCTTGTGTAATGTATCCCTTCTAGGTACATATGCACCCAGCATATGCATCTAGCATGCACACACTGCACAGCACTATATCTTTTCTGTATTGTACCTTTCACAGGCACAAATACACCGAGCATATACATCCAGTATACACACACTGCACAACACTACATTCTTTGTGCATTGTACCATCCACAGGCACACATACATCCAGCACATATATTTAACATGCGTGCACAACATGGTACTGCATGATCCTTGTACTGTACTCTTCCCAGGCAGACATACACCCAGCACAGATACACCACTCATGCGTGCACAGCACCACACACCAAACCGATGTAGGCCAAGAGGGTGAGTTAAGCATAAAGCAGTGGAACTTTAGAAATTAGGTATTTACAAAAGTGAGGGTGAGGCAAAACAATTGCACCTATCACGTTTGGTGAGATTTCTAGTTAACACTCTGGTGGTGCATCAATCTGAAAGATAAGCCTCCTAATCCTCCTCACAGGAACAATGTGCCATGAAGTACAATACAAAAAGTGATAAACACCCACCCTTCATTCAACTGACTATGTAAACATCACAAAATGGGTTATATAGTGCACAGACTCAATACAGATTTTTCATCAAAAATTCCTTTATATTTGTCTTCTTGCCTTTAAAAAAAATCTTTTCTTCCCTGTAGCCAACGTGTTTCATCCCTTAACAGAGACTTCTTCAGAGCTTATTTTGTTGTTAGAGGCTTATAAGTCAGCCGAAATACAAAAAAGTCACAGCAAGATTATCCTCTTTGGCCTTGTCAAGAAACCTAATTATTTGATGTGCGGTCCATATCTAACCCATTATGTGGGGATAATATCTCCGAAGAGGCAGCGAAGAAATTATGACACATAAATATAAGATATTCCTGTATTATTGGGATTAGATATGGACCGCACATCAAACAATTTGGTTTCTAGACAAGGCCCAAGAAGATAATCTTGCTGTGACTTTTTTGTATTTCGGCTCACATGTAAGCCAACAAAACAATAGGCCCTGAATAAGTCTCTGTTAAGGGACGAAACGCGTTGGCTACAGGGAAGAAAAGATTCTTTTTAAAAAGCAAGAAGATAAGAGTAAAGGAATTTTTGATGAAAAATCTGGATTGAGTCTGTGAACTTTAGAAATGAGTAAGCCTATAGGCCTCACTCCAGCGACACAGGTTAAAAGGGACCTGTTCAGGGGCGTTGCCAGGCTGGCGACCAAGATGGCGGCCCGGCACTGAAGCTCCACAAACCGGTTCCTTACTAACGGGATAAATCTTCATATTAGCCCCGGCTCCTGACCCCATCGCCTGCTGACTCCTTGGGGGTGCGGCGGGTGCTCCCCCCCGCCGGCAGAATCCTGCCCTGGGGCTGAGTGGGACATGGTGCTGCGCGGGAGCAGCGGGACCGGGCCTGCCTTGGAGGCCCCGCGGTGATAGGGGCCGCGGGTGAGCCTGAGGCCAGGGATACAGAGCCCTGCCGGGTTCCCCCTGTCTGCTCTTGGTCGGGCTCATCGCTCCTGGAGCTGGCGGCGCCCTGTGACTCTCGTGTGGTCAGCTGCTGGGGTGCGGCCCTGACCCGCTGCCGGTGGCGGTGTTGCCTCTCAGCGTGCGCCGCGCTATATTCGGCAGCCATTTTCAGGCCACAGGGCTGTGGACTGGGTGCGCGGGCCCTGACCTGGCGGCCTGGGCCCTGACACTATCGACGGCCTGTATCGGCAGATGCTGCATCCAGGGCTATTACTGCACTTCTAGAGGAGACCGGTGAGAGGCTGCTGGGTCTTGGACGGGGTGCATGGGGGATGATGGTGCTGCCTGATACCTGCGACGCTGCTGCATACTGGTGATCTGCTGGGTCCCTCCCGTGCTGTGGGCGCCCGTCCTTCCACCCCCCCTTCCTACGCTACTGAAGCACAAGTTACTAACTTGTGTAACGATATATCTGTAAGAGACAGTAGTTAGTGACAGATTCCTTACCTTAGAATATCCCCAGGCGTCAGGCTGGATCCGGAAAGTTTTTTGCGTAGCAGTACCCTTGCGCGTCGGTAGGCGGCGTCGTGCGGCTCCGCGTCCGTCGTCGGCGTCGTGATCGCCGGGATGACGTCGCGGGCAGTACTTAGACGCCACCCCTGCGCGCTGACGTCAGTTCTGTACACGACTTTCCGCGCCAGGAACGCAGAGCCATGCAAGAAGCTGACATAGGTGTCTGAAAAATACTAGGGCCCTGAAAGGGATGTCCTTAACCCTAGAAATCAGTTCGCAGAACGGGGAGGATGGGTGGGGCGGTAAGGAATCTGTCACTAACTACTGTCTCTTACAGATATATCGTTACACAAGTTAGTAACTTGTGCATCTGAAAGAGACACATTAGTGACAGATTCCTTACCTTAGAATAGATACCCCAGCAATACCAACCCCGGTGGTGGGTCTGCGAACAAAGATCAGACAAGGAAGTCCTGGAGGACAGAACGGCCAAAGAAGCCGTCCCTCCGGACCTGACTGTCAAGGCAGTAATGCTTAGTAAACGTGTGCAGCGAGGCCCACGTAGCTGCCTGACAGATAACCGGCAGCGGAACACCGCGGCCCAAGGCCGTGGTAGCAGCCGTTGCCCTGGTGGAATGGGCACGCAGCCAAACAGGAGGCTCCTTCTTAGCCAAAGAATAGCAGGCCTTGATGCACAAGGTAACCCAGCGGAGATGGTCCTCTTGTGCACCGCCCAACCTTTTTGGCGCCCACGTAGCCAACAAAGAGCTGGTCATCCACCCAGAAGTGTTTTGTGCGGTCGATATAGAAGGAGAGCGCACGTTTTGGGTCCAGACGGTGGAGCCTCTCTTCCTCTCTGGAAGGATGCGGAGGCGGAAAGAAGGTGGGCAAAGTGATGGTCTGCCCAATGTGGAAAGCAGTAACCACCTTTGGCAAGAAGGACGGACGCGTCCGAAGAACAACCTTGTCTGGATGAACAGACAGAAAGGGAGGTTTGCAAGATAGAGCCTGGAGCTCACTCACCCGCCGAGCGGAGGTGATGGCCACCAGAAAGGCTGTCTTCAGAGTCAGAAGACGAAGAGGACAATTATGTAGAGGCTCAAAGGGAGCGCACATTAAAAAGGTAAGAACCAAGTTCAAGTCCCACTGAGGCATCACAAACGGAACAGGAGGGAAGAGGTGAGTAATGCCTTTTAAGAACCTGTTAACAACAGGGGACTTGAAAAGGGAGGGCTGATCAGGGAGCCTGAGGAAGGCCGAGATAGCACAAAGATAACCCTTGATGGTACCCAGGGCAGAACCCTGTTGGGCCAGAGAAAGAAGGAACAGAAGGACCTCAGAAAGAGGGGCAGAAAGGGGATTCACAGCCTTTGCTGTGCACCATGCCACAAATTTGTTCCACCTGCAGGCGTATACCACCTTAGTGGAGGGACGCCTGGCTGCCAGAATCACATCACAAACTTCGGGAGGCAAGTCGAAAGGAATCAACTGCCGCCGCTCAATCTCCACGCAAGCAGGTGTAGACTGGACAGGTTCGGGTGGAGGACCGTCCCCTGCTGCTGCGACAGAAGATCCTCCCGAAGAGGCAGACGGATCGGGGGATCTACGCTCATATTGAGTAGCTCGGGATACCAAACTCTTCGAGCCCAGTCCGGAGCCACAAGAATGACTTGGGCCCGGTCGTGCCGAATCTTCTTCAACACTCTGGGTAGAAGTGGTATAGGCGGAAAGGCGTACAATAGACCGCAACTCCACTCGTGACGAAAAGCGTCGCCGAGCGAGTGCCGCCTTGGAAATTCCAACGCGCAGAACTGATGACATTGCGCGTTCTCTTCGGTGGCGAATAGATCTAATCAAGGCTCTCCCCACTGTAGAAAGAGTCCTTGCGCCACCTCCGAGTGAAGACGCCATTCGTGATCCATCATGCACCTGCGGCTGAGTTCGTCCGCCCTGGCGTTCAGGGAACCTGCCAGGTGTTGAACCATCAGGAACATGCCCTGATGTTCCAGCCATGTCCAGAGGCGCAGAGCCTCCTGACAAAGGGTCCACGACCCCACCCCGCCTTGTTTGTTGCAGTACCACATGGCGGTGGTGTTGTCTGTGAACACCTGCACTACCTTCCCTTTGACAGAGGGAAGGAATACCTTGAGTGCAAGTCGGATCGCCCGGAGCTCCAGAAGGTTGATATGGAGCCGGGACTCCGCCCGGAGACCAGAGGCCTCTGATCTCCGCCTCTCCCATGTGACCGCCCCATCCCAGAAGGGACGCGTCCGTCACAACTGTGTGCTCTGGCTGGGGAAGGGAGAGGGATCTGCCCATGACCCATTGCCGGTTCGAGAGCCACCACTGCAACTGTTTTGCAGTCCCCTCCGAGATCTGGACGTGATCGGACAGGTTGCCCTGGTGCTGCGCCCACTGGAACTTCAGGTCCCACTGCAGAGCCCGCATATGCCATCTGGCATGATTGACCAGCAGGATGCAGGAGGCCATGAGGCCCAGCAGCCTCAGGGTCATCCGTACCGAAACCCAGGATAAAGGCTGAAAGATCGGAATCATAGCCTGAATATCCCGGACTCGCCGTTCGGGAGGATAGGCCCGAAACTGCGTCGTGTCCAGAACTGCTCCGATGAAAAGGAGCTGTGGAGAAGGAATCAGATGCGACTTTGGCACATTGATGGAGAACCCCAGCGAGTGCAGGAGTTCAGCCGTAGTCTGGAGGTGGGAGACGACTGCCTGGGACGAGCCCGCCTTCAGCAGCCAGTCGTCGAGGTAGGGGAAGACTGAAACCCCTGCCCGGCGCAGATGAGCTGCGACCACCGCCATCACTTTCGTGAACACCCGAGGGGCACTGGTAAGGCCAAAGGGGAGCACGGTGAACTGAAAATGCTCGAGGCCTACCGTGAACCGAAGGTAACGCCGGTGGGCCGGCAGGACGAGGATGTGGAAATAGGCGTCCTGCAAGTCCAACGCTACCAACCAGTCTCCAGGGTCTAGGGCAGTCAAGACCTGAGCTAGGGTGAGCATCTTGAACTTCTCCTTCCGGAGGAAGCGATTGACGTTCCGGAGGTCCAAGATAGGACGCATGTCCTCCTTGTCCTTTTTGGGCACCAGAAAGTAGTGGGAGTAGCAACCACGCCCTACTTCTGGGGTCGGAACATGCTCGATGGCCCTCTTGGCCAAGAGGGCCGTGACTTCCTTCTGTAGAAGCACCAAGTGATCCCCTGACATGCGGTGGAATTGAGGTGGCATGGCTGGGGGGTTGTCTCGAAGGGGAGGGAGTAGCCCCTTCGGACAATGTCCAAGACCCACCTGTCCGAGGTGATGGGACGCCAGTGGTGAAGGTGATGGCGGACCCTGCCCCCGACTGGCGTGCTGTGCACCTGAAAGGAGGGACTAGGAGGGCTTGGAGGCCGCGGACGGGTTGGAGGTGGTGGCCTGACCCGCACGCTGGTTGCCCGAACCGCCACGGCGGTATCCACGTCCTCGGCCACGCGAAGGCGCTTGCTGCGCGGGCCGTTGGCCGGGCTGTTGACGTGACTGGGTGCCCCTTCCGTGGCCACGAAAGGGGCGAAAAGCAGTCGTCAGCGGAGGGCGCACAACAGCAAGGCCCAGGGACTTAGCAGTAGCCCGTGAGTCCTTGAAACGCTCCAGCGCATGGTCTGCCTTCGAACCAAAAAGACCGACTCCATCAAAGGGCATGTCCATGAGTGTATTCTGGACATCCCCTGAAAAACCAGTGGTTCTCAGCCAGGCGTGGCGACGCAGCGCCACCGTCGTTGCAAGCGATCTGCCCAGCGAGTCGGCGGTGTCAAGGCCACAGCGGATGGTTTATTTAGCCGCATCATGCCCTTCCGCAATGGCGCGGGTAAACAGTGTCTGGACCTCCTCAGAGCACTGCGGCAAAACAGTCGCCACCGAATCCCACAGGGAGTGGGTGTATCGGCCCAAGAGGCAAGCGGTGTTAACGGACCGCAAGCCAGCACTGGAGGAAGAGAAAGCCTTCTTCCCAAAGTGATCCAGGCGCTTGGATTCCCTATCCGGAGGGGCGGTAGGGAAGGCGGTTTGGGAGGCAGAGGCTTGGACAACCAAGCTCTCAGGGGTGGGGTGTTGGGAGAGAAACAGGGGGTCGCCCGGAGCAGGGCGATGGCGTCGGGCCACGTTCCTATCCACAGGAGCCTCTGTGGTGGGTTTGGACCAGGCACCCAAAGAACGTCAGTGAGTGCATCGTTGAACGGCAGCACAGTCTCCGAAGAGGAGGCCGCCGGCTGAAGCACTTCAGTCAGGAGGTTAGTCCTGATGGCCACTGTAGGCAGCTGGAGATTCAAGGCTCCAGCAGCTCTACGCAACACCGTTGCAAAATTAGCCCCCTCCTCCGTAGCCACGGGAGGAGACAGCATGCCAGAGTCAGGGGAGGTGTCCAGACCACTGGCATCCCCAAGTTCCTCAACCCAGTCCGGGTCAAACTCGCACTGTTGTGTGAGAGGGTCCTCAGACCCCTCCCAGCTCTCCTGGTCCTCCTCAGGTTCAAAATATGGAGGAGGAGGGACATTAGGGACCCAAGGTCTCATCGGCGCCGGAGCCGGCGTCGGGCGACGCGCCGGTCCGGCTCCATGTCCGGAGCCGGAGAGAACCGGGGAACGACGCCGTCCGGAGCCCCGGACGGCGTCAGGAACGGCACCGGGGACATCGGCGTCGGCGGAGGCGTGGTTAGGTCAACCGGCGTCGATGGGGGTTGCGGCCCCACCGGAGCCGGGATCGAGGCCGGAGCCGAGGCCGGGATGAAGGCCGGTGGGACAGGCGACGCCGGGACCGGAGTCGACGGCGACGCCGGAGCAACCCCATCAGGGCCCGCGGGCCCGAAGGCGCACCGGAGGGACCTAGAGGCCCGAAGAGGCGGGCCATGGCCGACAGGAACTCCTGTATTTGGGCCGGAGTCGCCCCCGAACCCGGGAAGGACGGGTAATGCGGGGGTAACTCGACAGGCACGTCCGGGGCCGCGGGGCGGGGACGGTGCCGACTGGGGCCTCAGCCGAGTCGCGAGACCGGCGAGGCGAAGTCTTTGAGCGATGATGCCGCTTAGACTTCTTGTGCTTCGACTTACCGGAGGAGCGCAAAGACTTGGATTCCGACGAACGGCGGGGACTCCGCGTCCGGCCCCTCGACCTCTCCCGGGACCGGGGCTTGGTGCGGCGCGGAGCCGACTGCCGGAGCTTTCGAGACCGCTCTCGCAAAGCCTTCGGATGAAGTTTCCGGCAGTCAGGGCACGACTTCGTGTCGTGGTCTCGGCCGAGACAGAAGAGACACTCGAGGTGCGGGTCCGTGATCGACATCATGCGACCACATTCCTCGCAGGGCTTAAAGCCGGGCATCCCTACGACACCTTAGGAGTCGTGAAGACTCGTTGAAGAAACAGTGAAAAAATTCACAAAAAAGATAGTCAAAAAGTGACTAGGGCACTGCTCTTCCCGGATCTGCGCTTACTGGCGCAGAAAAGAAGAACTGACGTCAGCGCGCAGGGGCGGCGTCTAAGTACTGCCCGCGACGTCATCCCGGCGATCACGACGCCGACGACGGACGCGGAGCCGCATGACGCCGCCTACCGACGCGCAAGGGTACTGCTACGCAAAAAACTTTCCGGATCCAGCCTGACGCCTGGGGATATTCTAAGGTAAGGAATCTGTCACTAACGTGTCTCTTTCAGATATATTGGCAGCTGGCAGGGGATGTGGACTGCTTCCCCCCTTGCCGTTGCTCTGCTGAGGGAGTTCCTGCCATCCTTCATTCTGCACTCTTGACCAGCCCTCGCTTGCTCCTGGGTGCGGCTGCTTCCGCTGCTTTTCTACTCGCTGTGGACCCACCGATCCAGCTTTATTTCGCCTTGGCTCCCGACACCACTCCATTGAGACTCATAATTGCGGTACTGCGTGGTCGCAGTGGTGCCGGTGATCTTTCCCAGTGTGCTCTTTTTTACAATCTCACCAGTATAGGTTGCACAGACCCGAAACAGCGCAAACTTCCATTTGAGCACGCTGGGGAGCGGGAGGAGGTCGTAACACCGCTCAGGATGGCGGGGGCGACAGGTGACTCCCTAGATCTAACTCAGTCAGCTACTATCAGCCGTCTGAGATCCGGGTGGGGTTTAAGTCTATGGATGCACGATTTGACACACTGTCAGGCAGGTTGGATGGCATGGCTGAACGTCTTGATTGGCAGCAGACCTGTATTGAGGGGGCAGAGGAGCGCATTTCGACACTGAAGACGGCACTGCTTCTGTGTCCAAGCGTCTGGATAAACCCGAGCGGCAGGTCAAGACAGTAGCTTTGAAGAACGAAGATTTGGAGGCTAGATCATGCCGCAATAATCTTTGCATCACTGGAATTGCGGTGGCCACGGGCAAAATATACATATTTGTGGAATAATTGCTGGTGGATCTGTTTGGCCATGAGGCATTCTCTACTGCCTTTCTGGTGGAAAGTGCACATAGATCTCTGGGCCCTCGTCCCCCACCTGGGGCGACATTGAGTCCCATAGTCGCCAGATTATCGAATTTCAGGGACAGAGACACTGTACTGAGGCTGTCACGCGAGCAGGACCAGGTTCAATACCAGGGATCCTCCATTTCATTTTATTCTGATTTTACCTGATTGTCCAAGAAGCTTGTCGTAAATTTGCTGCAGCTGGATGTGCAAGAGAAGTCCTGCATCTTTGACACCCCTACAGATGTGCTGACATTCTACAAGAAATACACCAAAGAACGCAAGAACAACCCCGGTGGGTCCCCAGGGCAGTCTCCCACCGATACGCAGGCCACGACCAGCTCTGATCCTTTCACAAAGGAATATCTGGCGCTACTGTTTGACAATGTCCTGAATGCCGCTGATATGACTTGCCAATTTACACTTCTTTTTACAGGGGGGTGGTGGGCCACCACCGGCGCTTGGTGGTCTGCTGGACTGGCTGTAATGTGATGGGGTCCTGGCACTAGTATCCATTTTAGGCCCGAAGGGACATGGGCACTAGACCTAACAGCTTGGCAAGTCATGTCATTTTGGCCTGTCGGGCATAACCAAAATTGTGTCCTTAAACCATGTTATCCTGTTTCCCAGTTGCTGATACATACGTTACAATCGGGAACCGGTTGTCGGAGTGTTGCTCACCTCCCTGGTGTACACTGCCATGGTTTTTTCCACTTTGGGGTATTCTTTCTCATTTGTTTGTCCGTGGGCACTTTTTTGCCTGGGATAGGTGGGGGCAGGAGGGTTAAATGGCGTTGTTTCTGCTTTTTTTCGTTTTGCACCACACTATACGATTGTTTGTGACATTACATTGTTGGAGGTCCAGAATGACTTCCTTGGAGAATGTCTGTGGCAAGTAATGGCGTGACTTGCGGACTGGAGGTTCCATGCAGGACATGGAATATTAGAGGCATTAATAACCCCTGTAAAGGTAAACAGGTGTTGCAGTACCTTGTCAGACATGGAATTAAAACTGCTTTTCTCCAAGAGACACACATTTCCCTGGGTTCCCCCTAGACCTATGCTTCGTCCTGGGCCCCACATAGGTATTTCTCCAATTATAGCTCTTACTCCCATCTTGATACACCACTAGATCCCCTTTCCCCCACGGACAGCTTCTCTGAAGCGGATGGGAGATATGTGGCGGTTACGGTCCGCCTGGCTGGCAGGCCTGTGTTACTGTTAAACATTTATGCACCAAACAAAGACTCCCCTGATGGAGATACTTGATAGAGCTGATGCAGACCATATTGTGATTGGGGTGGACTTCAACCTGTGCTTCAAAATCTGGTGCTGGATTCCACATTGTCTGGTCCGAGTGGGACACCACGCGCTCCGCGCATTCTGCATGACATGTGCACGTCAAACTCCCTCCGAGTTGCGTGGCTTCATCGACATGCTGAATCCCCTGGCCATAACTTCTATTCTGCACCTCACGGCACTTGGTCGCGCCTGGACTATTGTTTTCTTTCTATTTCGGTACTTCCTTGGTTGGGGGAGGTACGATGTCAACCTGGCACCTTGTCGGACCATGCCCCGGTTTGCATGTACCTTCGTGTTCCTTTCCCGGGTGGTTCGATGAGACTATGGCGATTTCCTAATCAGGTTTTCTGGACCCCGTATTTCATGACGAACTCCGCACTGCCCTCATAGATTATTTTGAATTGAATGAGGGTTCAGTGACCACCCCCTTCAAGGTATATTCATGGAATAGCTATAGCTAAACAATGCGGCATACTGCAAGATATTCGATGCTCCTTGGAACGTGTGGAGTCCACTCTTCGACACGCTGATACCGCTGACCCGATGAGTCTTGCAGCCGACCAGCTACATCTCCGTGCTAAGGCCATGGAGGAGTTTCAGGAGCTTGTGGACATAGAGATTCACTATCTCGGAAAGTTTGCGAGGGCTCGCTGTAACGGTGATGGTGAACATCCCGGTCGTACGTTGGCAAGGTCACTCCGGCATCAGAGGGGTAGTGATTACATTCCAGAGATTGCACTTGCAAATGAAACTCGGACTTCGGATAATGGTGAGGTCCTAGCGGAACTACTATGCTATTACACACAGCTTTACTTTTCTGGCTAGCGCGCATTGGTTCTTCCCTACGCAAAGGGCGGCTTTGGTGTGCCTCATTTTCAACTGTATTATCGGTAGCACAATGTCAATATGCGTACCATTGGTAGCACAGGGATGCCCGCCTTACATGTGATCATTTGGACCGGGATGCGGCTGGTGCCCTACCCCAAATTCTCTTTTACCTGTGGGTCTCACACCACATGCTGGGCTTGGTGCTGACTGCTGCACATGTTGGGAAGGGAACAACTGTACTCTTCCACCCTTCTCCTTGCTGATAATTGTTGGCTCCCCGCAATGAAGGAGACCACAGTGAAACTCACGGTTAATCGATACGCTCTTCATAGTATCGGTGACCTGTTTCCGGAGGGTCATGCTATCTCCTGGGTTGAGGACAACCGCTTTACCAATGCTAAGCTGCTCGATAGCTTTACACTACATCGCATTCAGAGTGCTTTGAGGGCCCAAATCCCGACATGCCCTCTTCACTCCTTATGACTTCACCCTCCTTACGACTCTCATTAACAATGACACTGGTAAACACTTGTTATCTAAGCTTTACCGTGCCTGCCTGGACCTGCTACCCACCATGGACAAATGGTTGCGGGAGGCATGGCGAGAGGACCTTCGGCATCCTTTACCGGATGGCGTCTGGTCCTACTGCTGTTTACAGACCAAATTTGTATCCCCTAATCATAGACACAAACTGCTGCTTTTTAAGTTTTCCGACTTATCTACATGACACCCAGTCTATTGGCTAGAGTTAACCCCACTCGTTCATCGACCTGCCTCAGATGTAAAACACCTGACGCAAACTTTTAACACCTCACCTGGATGTGACCCATATAGGCAACTATTGGACTGATGAACAAGTTACTTACCTTAGGTAACGATAGATCTGTAAGAAACATAGGTTAATTATAGATTCCTTACCTTAGAATTACCCCCAGGCGTCAGACTGGATCCGGAAAGTTTTTCGTCAGCAGTACCCCTGCTCGTCGAAAGGTGGCGTCGGTTGGCTCCGCTTTCGTCGTTGGCGTCGTGGTCGCCGGGATAACGTCGCAGCAGCTACATAGACGCCGCCCTCGCGCACTGACGTCAGTTCTGTACACAAGTTTCCACGCCAGAAGCGCAGACACTGACCACTGGTGCACAAAACTAGGGCCCTGAAAGGAAGTCCTTAACCCTAGAAGTCAGTTCGCAGAACGGGGAGGATGGGTGGGGCGGTAAGGAATCTATAACTAACCTATGTTTCTTACAGATATATCGTTACCGAAGGTAAGTAACTTGTTCATCTGAAAGAAACAGTTAGTTATAGATTCCTTACCTTAGAATAGATACCCCAGCAATACCAACCCCGGAGGTGGGCCTGCGAACTAAGTTCACACCAGGAAGTCCTGGAGAACAGAACGGCCAAAGAAGCCGTCTCTCCGGACTTGGCTGTCCAGGCAGTAGTCTCTTGTAAACGTGTGCAGCGATGCCCACGTAGGCGCCTGATAGATGTCATTAAGGGGGACTCCACGTCCCAAAGCAGTGGTAGCTGCCGTCGCCCTGGTGGAATAGGCGCGCAACCCCACTGGAGGCTCCTTCTTCGCCAAGGAATAACAAGCTTTGATGCACAAAACAACCCATCTATAAATGGTCCGTTTGTGCACGGCCCGACCTTTCTTGGCGCCCCGTAGCCAACAAAGAGCTGGTCATTCACCCGGAACTGTTTTGTGCGATCCAAGTAAAAGGAAAGTGCACGCTTTGGATCCAGACGGTGGAGCCTCTCTTCCTCTTTAGAAGGATGCGGAGGCGGAAAGAAGGTGGGCAAAGTGATGGTCTGTCCAATATGGAAAGGAGTAACCACTCTGGGAACGAAGGAAAGACGAGTGCGAAGGACAACATTGTCCGGATGAACAGTCAGAAAAGGAGGCTTAGAAGAAAGTGCTTGAAGCTCACTCACCCTGCGAGCAGAGGTGATGGCCACCAGAAAGACAGTTTTTAAGGTCAGAAGCCTGAGAGGACAGTTATGTAGCGGCTCAAAGGGAGCGCACATAAGATATGTAAGAACCAAGTTCAAGTCCCACTGGGGCATTACGAAGGGAACAGGAGGAAAAATATGAGTAATGCCCTTAAGGAAGTGATTTACAACAGGGGACTTGAAAAGAGAAGGCTGATCAGGAAGCCTAAGAAAGGATGAAATGGCCGAGAGGTAGCCCTTTAGAGTGCCCAGAGCAGAGCCCTGCTGGGACAAAGAAAGGAGGAAAAAGAGAACCTCAGAAAGAGGGGCGGAAAGGGGATCCACAGCCTTTGCTGTGCACCATGCCACAAATCTGTTCCATCTGCAGGTGTATTCCGTCTTAGTGGAGGGACGCCTGGCTGCCAAGATAACATCACAGACTTCAGGAGGCAGGTCAAACGACGTCAACTGCCGCCGCTCAATCTCCACGCAAGCAGGTGGAGGCTGGACAGGTTCAGGTGGAGGACCGTCCCCTGCTGCTGCGACAGAAGATCCTCCCGAAGAGGCAGTCTGATCGGATGATCGATGGCTATGTGTAACAGCTCGGGATACCAGACTCTTCGTGCCCAAACCGGAGCCACAAGAATGACTTGGGCCCAGTCGCGCTTGATCTTCTTCAGCACGCTGGGCAGAAGTGGTATAGGCGGAAAGGCGTATAGAAGATCACAACTCCTCGCGAAGAACAGCGTCGCCTAGCGAGTGCCGTCTTGGAAATTCCAACACGCAGAATTGCTGACAATGCGCGTCCTCTTCGGTGGCGAATAGATCTAACCAAGGCTCTCCCCACGGTTGAAAGAGACCTTGCACCACCTCAGAGTGAAGACGCAATTCGTGATCCATCCTGCACCTGTGGCTGAGTTCGTCCGGCCTGTCGTTCAGCGAACCTTCCAGGTGTTGAACCACCAGGGATATGCCCTGATGTTCCAGCCATGTCCAGAGGCGGAGGGCCTCTTGACATAAGGTCCACAACCCCACCCCGCCTTGTTTGTTGCAGTACCACATGGCGGTGGTGTCGTCCGTGAACACCTGCTTCACTCTTCCCCGGACAGAGGGAAGGAATGCTTTGAGTGAAAGACGAATCACCTGAAGCTTCAGAAGGTTGATGTGGAGCCCGGACTCCGCCGGAGACCAGAGGCCTCTGATCTCCGCCTCCCCCATGTGGCCGCCCCATCCCAGAAGTGATGCATCTGTCACCACTGTGAACTCCGGTTGGGGAAGGGACAAGGATCTGCCGTCGACCTAATCCTGGTTCGTTAGCCACCACTGCAATTGGTGTGCAGTGCCCTCCGAGATCTGGACACAATCGGACAGGTTCCCCTGATGTTGTGCCCACTGGAACTTCAGGTCCCACTGCAGAGCCCGCATATGCCATCTGGCATGGTCCACCAGCAGGATGCAGGAGGCCATCAGGCCCAGTAGCCCGAGGGTCATCCTGACCGAAACCCGGGATAGAGGCTGAAAGATCGGAATCATAGCCCAAATATCCCGGACTCGCTGTTCGGGAGGATAGACCCGAAACTGCGTCGTGCCCAGAACCGCTCCGATGAAGAGCAGCTTCTGAGAGGGAGTCAGGTGTGACTTCAGCATGTTGATGGAGAACCCCAGCGAATGCAGGAGGTCGGCCGTAGTCTGGAGGTGAGAGACGACAGCCTGGGGCGAGCCCGCCTTCAACAGCCAGTCGTCGAGATAGGGGAAGACTGGAACCCCTGATCTGCGCAGATGAGCTGTGACCACCGCCATCACTTTCGTGAACACCCGAGGGGAGGTGGTAAGGCCAAAGGGGAGCACGGTAAACTGAAAGTGCTCGTGGCCTACCGTGAACCGCAGGTAACGCCGGTGGGCCGGCAGGACGGGGGTGTGAAAATAAGCGTCCTGCAAGTCCAACGCTACCATCCAGTCTCCAGGGTCGAGGGCATACAGGACCTGAGCTAGCGTCAACATTTTGAACTTCTCCTTCCGGAGGAAGCGGTTGACGTTCCTGAGATCCAAGATAGGACGCAGGCCTTTGTCCTTCTTGGGCACCAGAAAGTAGTGGGAATAGCAACCACGACCTACTTCTGGGACAGGAACTCGCTCTATGGCTCCCTTGGCCAAGAGTGCCGAAATTTCCTGTTGGAGAAGGGCCAGATGATCCTCCGACATGCGATGGTACTGAGGTGGCATGGATGGAGGGGTAGTCTCGAAGGGGAGGGAGTAGCCCCTTCGGACTATTTGCAAAACCCACCTGTCCGACGTGATGGTGCGCCAGTGGGGAAGGTAATGGCGAATCCTGCCGCCCACTGGCGTTTGGTGGCCCTGAAAGGTCGGACTAGGAGGGTTTAGAGGCTGCTGGAGGGGGGGTGTGGTGGACTGGCCCGCCCGCTGGCCCCCAGAACCACGGCGGTGGTTCCCATGTCCCCGGCCGCGCAGGGGCTGAACAGCTTGCGCTGGCCTGTGGCTCTGGGGGGGACGCGGCAGGCACCCCTTCCGTAGCCATGAAAGGCAGACTGCGCAGGGCGAGAGCTGGAGAGGCCCAAGGACCTGGCCGTAGCCCGAGAGTCCTAAAAGCGCTCCAGCGCGTTGTCTGCCTTGTCGCCGAATAGGCGACGGCCATCAAAGGGCATGTCCATAAGAGTGGATTGGACATCCCCTGAAAAACCAGTCGACCTCAACCAGGCGTAGCGTCGAAGGGCTACCGACGTGGAAATCGTCCTGCCTAGTGAGTCAGCGGTATCCAGCCCACAGCGGATGGTAAACTTTGCTGCATCTCTCCCTTCGGCAACTGCACAGGAGAGTACCGCCCAGGCCTCCTCCGGGCACTGGGGCAGCACTTGCGCCACCGTATCCCACACGGAGTGGGTGTAACGGCCCAACAGACATGCGGTGCTTACCGACCGCAGTCCCAAGGTGGAGGAAGAAAACATCTTCTTCCCAAGATGGTCCAGCTTTTTGGATTCCCTATCAGGTGGTGCGTTAGGGAATGCGCCTTTGGAGGTGGAGGCTTGGACCACCAAGCTCTCAGGGGTGGGGTGTTGGGAGAGGAAAGTGGGGTCGCCCGGAGGCGGGCGGTGGCGTCGGGCAATCATCCTATCCACAGAAGGCCCTGTGTTGGGCCTGGACCAGGTGCCCAAAAGGATGTCGGTAAGGGCTTCATTAAACGGCAGCAGGGGCTCCGAAGAGCTCGCTGCCGGTTGAAGCACCTCTGTCAGGAGGTTAGTCCTGACTGCCACCGTAGGTAGCTCGAGGTTGAGAGCCTCGGCCGCCCTACGCAACACCACGGCGTAAGACGCTCCCTCCTCCATAGCCACGGTAGGAGGAGACAACATGCCAAGGTCTGGTGAGGTATCCAAACCACTGGCTTCCCCCAGTTCCTCTCTCCAGTCCGGTTCATAGCCCACCTTGTCAGTTAAAGGGTTTCCAGACCCCTCCCAGTCCTCCTCACCCTCCTCTGGCTGCCAATCTGGTCTAAAAGAGCCAGGGTAGAACAAGGGCACAAAAGTACCGGTCGGCGCCGGATCCGGCGTTGGTCGATGCCGGTCCGGCTCTGTGTCTACATCGGGATGGAGGCTGGGGTCGACGCCGGCTGGGGACACAACCGGCGTCGGCTGCGGACGTGGTGCCGGTGGAATTGGCGCCGGGGAGGTGTAACGAGGTCGACTGACACCGATCCGGATCCAGATCCAGGCCTGGATCCAAGGGGGCCCTGCGGTGTCGGGGCCGGAGCCGTCGGCATCGAAGACCCAGGGCCCCCAGCTGAATCCGCAGGGCCCGAAGGCACGCAAGCAGAGTCGGGCTGCCCAAAGATGGCATGCATCGCTTCGTAAAATTGGTAAAGCAGGCAGGGGTCGCTCCGGGTCCCGGGAAGGGAGGGAAACCCGGAGTCGACCCTTCGGGCTCCGCCCGCGGAGCCGCTGGAGCGGCACCATTCGCATCCCTCGTCGCGTCGGCCGACAGACGGGGAGAAGTCGAAGAGCGACTATGCTTCTTCGACTTCTTCTTGTGCTTCAACTTACCGGACCCCGAGTGCGAAGACTTGGAAAAAGAATGATGATGATGACTCCGCGATCGGTCCCTCGACATCCCATGCGACCGGGACCTCGAACGGCGCGAAGCCGACTGCCGGGCCTCGAGAAGCTTTCGGGACTGCTCCCGCAAAGACTTTGGATTCATGGTCCGGCAGTCGGAGCACGACTTGGGGTCATGGTCGCGCTCCAGGCAGAACAGGCACACGCGGTGCGGATCCGTCACCAACATCAGTCGGCTACAGGAACCGTAAGCCTTGAAGCCGGGCATCCCTGACGTGCACCAGGAGTCGAAGACTCGAAAACGGTGTCGACAAAAGTCGGCAAAAAGTCAGTCAAAAAGTGACTGGAGGTACCGCTCTCTCCGGATCTGCGCTGGCTGGCGCAGAAAAAGAAAGAACTGACGTCAGCGCGCGAGGGCGACGTCTATGTAGCTGCTGCAATGTCATCCCGGCGACCACGACGCCAACGACGAATGCAGAGCCGACCGACGCCACCTTTTGTCACGTCCCATGGGAAGGGCACCAGGGGAACACTGCAGCGACGCGCAAGAGCGTGATACCGGCATTAGAGAACTACAGCCCCCATGAGCCTTTGCGGGACCGACGTCGGTGACGTCAACACGCGCTAAGGCGTTGCTCAGAAAAGGCTTCCGGGGTATCGGAGAGGTGCCGCTTACTCTTTTCCTGGAGCTGCGCCGGCGACGCGAGGAGGCTGGTAAGGGTGCTTCGAGCACCACTCTTCTTTACTGGTTCGCATTACGAGCGGCAGCTCTTTCCTTTGTGGCAAGGGCATTGTGCTGCCTTCAAGTTGCTCCGTTGGCTGAACCCAGTTCGGAGGTTCATTGCGGAGCAACTTTCCCGTTGAGCACAAGTTACGAAGGATAGACCCTCCCCTGCCTTTACCGGGTCTTTTCCTCGTCAGGTTGCCATCCGGGGATTTTTTCAGGGCACAGAGCCTGTTCTGGGCTTATTCGCTACAGGTGCGTTTTCTCACGTTGGAGAACCGGCATACAGCGGTTCATGCGGGGAAAACGCCTACCCGATTCAAATACTACCTGTTTGAGACTTGGTCGGGTTGAAGGAAGTAACGAGGAGTTACTTACCTGAGAACTTATCGTTTATTTCCTGTTTATGCGTGAGAGACATGAGATGAATCATAGCCCTCAACAAAAAGGGGGAATCTAGCAGGAAGACCAAAGAACAATCTGTCTATGCTTTTTCCTGGGTGTTATCACGTTTATAATTGTGTTCGGCCACTGACCAAGAAGTATTGAGGAATTATGCCGGATGTACTTCGTGTTTTGCCTGTGGGTTTGTGGTGCTTTGTGGTCATTGGAGTCCTACCTGTTTCCTTGTGTAGTCTTTAGAAGGAGTGCAGAGAGTGAGCAGGAGGATGGCTCTTCCGCACCCCTGTCTCAGCCTTCATTATTAAACCAATTGGTAGGTCAGATTGCTACAGCTGCCGTTCTCAGAGAATGCTGATAATGTGGTGTTACTGCACTTGCTGACTATAATGCTTTTCCTTTAGATCTGTCTGAGCGCTACCGCACGCCTTATGGGTTAACCAATTACGAAGAGAAGTTTCTTTCTTTACAGGTACGGTTCCTCGAACTGGTACTTGATAAAGTGGGGTCAGGGTAGGAAAGAAATCTGTACTGTTGGTTGCTGATCCCTGTCTCGTTATCTTTACAGGTCTCCCTCCCTGCTGTCCCCTTCCTTCCCTTCCCCCGCTTGATCACTCCATTGTGTCTGTCTGTATTTAGTCAGACCGTGGGGGTGTCGAGAGGTGGACCATTATTGAGCAACGTACGATCCTGAGGATTCCAGGCCACGACAGAGTAAGCGGCCCAAGGATTACAATCCTCCCGGTTGTACGTTGAAGCATGGCTACCTTAGAGGACGTGATTGCCGTGTTACACATAGTACAGACGGAGTTGGCAGCCTCCAGGGCAGAGACAGCTACCCTACAAGCTACAGTAGATAGAATGCAGAGAAACCCTTTCAATGCAGGCATACCACTAGCATCCCACTGAGCTCCACTGGTGGTTGAGATACCCACCCCCGTTCCCTTGGCCACACCCGAGAGGTTCCATGGGGAAAGCAGCAAGGTACAGGTCTTCCTCACACAGGTCCTGCTGCACTTTTCTTGTAAACCTAAGGCGTTCACTACCAACCATGCGAGAGTAGCCTTTCTGATTTCCTATCTGGCAGGGGATGCTGCTCAATGGGCGGTTCCTCTGGTTTAGAGAGACGACTCCCTGCTATATGATTGGGATTCATTCATTAAGGACTTTGAAAGAACTTTCAACCGTCGAATGGCCACTCTTTCAGCCGACAATGACCTGTTGGAGCTACGACAAGGGAACAGAGAACTTATAGCCTATCTTAACGATTTCCGTCAGCTGGTTACTGAAACCGAATGGCCAGATGCTAAACAGTCCGCCATCTTTCATCGAGGTTTAAGAGAAGAAATGAAAGATGTGTTGGCCAAATCGAACCACAACCCGCAACGTGCGAAGACCTAATAAATCTGGTTCTCCGATTAGATCACCGCCTCAGCGAAAGGAGAGGGGACAACAAACGGAGAGACCGAAGCTCCTGGCGAATGGAACAACCTCGGAACTCTGAAACCTCAACAGCAGCCAAATCCGAACCTATGGAGATAGGAGCGGTCCGTTCCACCCTCACCAGCGAGGAAAGAGAGTACAGGCGAAAGAAAGGCTTATGTATCTACTGCGGGAGGAAAGGCCACTAAATTAAGGAATGCACCCTGAGAACGAAGTTCCCACGCACGGAACCCCGCAAACAACTGGCGGCTACATCCGAAGGTACTATGGGAAACGACAGAGCTTGAAGAAAGGAGAAGGGGATTCTTCAAGCCCAACTTATATCCCTTCATTGAGTGGTGACACCCCGTGTATCAAACAGCATTTCTTTGTAGACATCTCCCTGCTGGTAAAAGGGGAATGGTGTCGAGTGACAGCCATGTTAGACTCTGGGGCTACTGGGTGTTTTATGGATCAGGGACAGGCGTCGCTGTTGGGTTTGGTACTTCGTGAAAAAGAGAAACCGGAAACGGTGTTTGCAGTGGATGGGAGACGCCTAGCAGCTGGTCCTATCCGTTTCCAAACGGATACCCTGGAAGTACGCCACGGACTCGACCATGTAGAAAGGCTCGCCTTCAATGTGATTCAAGCCCCCCCAATATGGGGTTACCCTGGCTGAGGCAGCATAATCCCCAGGTGGACTGGGTGGAAAAGACTGTGCGGTTTACCTCTGTATATTGTTCTATGCATTGTGTTCCGCCGACACACAGCCCGTCGCAAGCATTGGCTGTGTTGCACCACATCGCTACAGCAGCGGAACATCCGGTTACGCTGCCCGGTGAATACCAGGATTACGCGGATGTGTTTAATGATGCCAAAGCCGAGACACTTCCGCCTCATAGGCAATACGATTGCCAGATCGACTTGGTACCAGGGGCCCTCGTGCCCACCGGAAGGGTATATGCCCTACCCGAACCTGAGAACACTCACCTGTGGGCTTACCTGGATAAGTATCTAGCGCTGGGGTTTATCCGCAACTCCATGTCTCCTGCGGCTTCTCCGCTGTTTTTTATCCCTAAGGCTAACGGCGAGCTGCGCTCATGCATAGACTTTAGAGCGTTAAACGCCATCACGGTCAAGAACCGGTATCCTCTACCGTTGATCCCGGTATTATTGGAGCAAGTACAGAAGGCTGTTATATACAATCGGCTGGATCTCAAAGGGGCCTATCATTTGGTGCGGATGCGTAAGGGCGATGAGTGGAAGACGGCCTTCAAAACGCGTTACGGCCTATACGAATACCTCGTCATGCCCTTTGGGTTATGCAACGCGCCCGCGGCGTTTCAGTTCTTTCTGAACGACGTCCTACGCGAATATCTGGATCGCTTCGTCGTTGTATACATAGACGACATTCTGATCTATTCGTCCACCGTTGAGAGCCATGTTACTCATGTGCGCGCCATCCTTCAGACCCTGCAAGATCACCACCTCTACTGCAAAATCAGCAAGTGTGAGTTCGGAGTCTCCACAGTTGAGTTCTTGGGCGTCATGCTAACCCCTAGGGGACAGGAGATGTCCGAACGGAAGATAGCAGCAGTGAGGGATTGGCCTACCCCAGCGACCGTTAGAGATATTCAATGCTTTCTCAAGTTCGCCAATTTTTACCGTCGGTTCATTAGCCATTTCTCATACCTGGCAGCTCCCCTAAACCGCTTGTTACAGAAGAAGGTCCCCTTCCAATGGACCGAAGAGACCCAAAAAGGGTTCGAGGTTTCAAAGGAAGCATTTGTCTCCGCTCCGGTGTTGGTGCACGCTGATCCTGATCAGCCATACATAGTAGAAGCGGACGCATCAGATCACGCGGTGGGAGCGGTGCTGTCACAACGCCATACCAACACAGGTCAGTTACACCCAGTGGCGTTTATGTCCCGAAAACTTAACCCGGCAGAACGTAACTATACGATAGCTGAGAAGGAGCTACTCGCTATCAAAGATGCCTTCCAGGAGTGGCGACACTACCTCATGGGAGCCAAACACATGGTCACAGTGTTTACGGATCACCGTAATCTCCAGTTTATGACTGCAGCCAGACACCTCTCCCCTCGACAGCTGCGATGAACTCTGTTTTTTGCCGAATACAACTTCCTGGTCACGTATCGACCAGGAAAGGATAACAAAAAGGCTGATGCCTTAACCCGTCAGTCCAACACACAACCAGCGGAAGAACAGGTGGAGAAAACCATCATCGATCCGCATAATGTTATATGCACCACAGTGACTGAGCCCTTCCTTAGGAGCATTGCGCGGAACATACTTACCGAGGGATGGAAGGCATGGTTGGTAAAGCATCAGGAGTGGAAGATGAAAGACGGTCTGCCTGTTCGAGGGAAACACCTGTTGATCCCAATCCCTTCGCTAAGGAGGCGTGTCTTCACCTGGTGTCACACCCTACCCAGCGCAGGACATAACGGCATAGAGAAGACCACAGAGAGAGTGCTACGCCAATTCTGGTGGCCCACGGTACATACAGACATTCAGTTATGGGTCAAGGAGTGTGTGGTGTGCAATCAAATGAAGGCTTCGCACACCCGACAGGCAGGACTTCTGCAACCCTTACCAACCCCTGACCACCCGTGGGAAAACATATCCCTGGATTTCGTAGTAGGCATGCCATCGGACAAAGGGCACACGGTAATCCTGGTAGTGGTGGACTACCTTACCAAAATGGCCCATTTCATTGCCTGCAGAAAAATACCCACATCAGGCCAGTTAGCCCATTTGTTGCTAATACATGTGATACGTTTACACGGGTTACCTCAGGTGGTGGTTTCGGACCGTGGTTCCCAATTTACAGCTAAATTCTGGAAGGTGTGGTGTGCTGCCCTGAAGATAACACCTAATATGTACACAAGCTTTCACCCCCAGACAGATGGCCAAACCGAGCGGGTGAACCAAACGCTAAAGCAATACCTGAGGTGTTATGTGGATAACACTACGGAAGCCTGGGTAGAGAATCTATGGTTGGCAGAGATAGCCTATAATAGCGCTACACATAGCTCTACAAAACACTCTCCTTTCATCTGCAATTATGGTTTCCACCCGAGATTCATTCCTTTTTTGCATCCAGTTAGAATTGAGAACATACCAGAAGTACAAGAGAGGGTACTCCATATACAGAAAACTTTAACAGACACACAGAATAGGCTGAGAGAGGCAAAAGAACGCTACAAGGCCTACACCGACAAACACAGGCGTCCAGGGCCCGTTTACAAGTTAGGGGACTATGTCTGGCTGTCCACCCGGAACATTAGATTCAAAAGGCATAGTATTTTTAATCCTAAATACATCGGCCCGTATAAAATAGTGAAACTCATAAACCCCGTAGTAGTTAAACTGGCCCTGCCCTCCTCACTGAGAATCCATCCAGCGTTCCACACCTCCTTGCTCAAACCCTCTCGTTCAGCGGACAAAGGAGGTGCACCACCGGTGTTGGTGAACGAGGAGACGGAGCATGAAGTAAGGGGTATCCTGGATTCCAAGATATACCGTACCAAATTGTGGTATCTGATAGCTTGGAAGGGATACGGAAACGAGGAGAACTCGGAGCCCGCGGAAGGGGTTCACGCGCCTCGTTATGTCAGATTGTTCCACAAACGCTTCCCTAGGAAGCTGTGTCCCTGTCAGTGTTCTTCGGGAGGGGGGTGTACTGTCACGTCCCATGGGAAGGGCACCAGGGGAACACTGCAGCGATGCGCAAGAGCGCGATACCGGCATTAGAGAACTACAGCCCCCATGAGCCTTTGCGGGTCCGACGTCGGTGACGTCAACACGCGCTAAGGCGTTGCTCAGAAAAGGCTTCCGGGGTATCGGAGAGGTGCCGCTTACTCTTTTCCTGGCGCTGCGCCGGCGACGCGAGGAGGCTGGTAAGGGTGCTTCGAGCACCACTCTTCTTTACTGGTTCGCATTACGAGCGGCAGCTCTTTCCTGTGTGGCAAGGGCATTGTGCTGCCTTCAAGTTGCTCCGTTGGCTGAACCCAGTTCGGAGGTTCATTGCGGAGCAACTTTCCCGTTGAGCACAAGTCACGAAGGATAGACCCTCCCCTGCCTTTACCGGGTCTTTTCCTTGTCAGGTTGCCATCCTGGGATTTTTTCAGGGCACAGAGCCTGTTCTGGGCTTATTCGCTACAGGTGCGTTTTCTCACGTTGGAGAACCAGCATACAGCGGTTCATGCGGGGAAAACGCCTACCCGATTCAAATACTACCTGTTTGAGACTTGGTCGGGTTGAAGGAAGTAACGAGGAGTTACTTACCTGAGAACTTATCGTTTATTTCCTGTTTATGCGTGAGAGACATGAGATGAATCATAGCCCTCAGCAAAAGGGGGAATCTAGCAGGAAGACCAACGAACAATCTGTCTATGCTTTTTCCTGGGTGTTATCACGTTTATAATTGTGTTCGGCCACTGACCAAGAAGTATTGAGGAATTGTGCCGGATGTACTTCGTGTTTTGCCTGTGGGTTTGTGGTGCTTTGTGGTCATTGGAGTCATACCTGTTTCCTTGTGTATTCTTTAGCAGGAGTGCAGAGAGTGAGCAGGAGGACGGCTCTTCCGCACCCCTGTCTCAGCCTTCATTATTAAACCAATTGGTAGGTCAGATTGCTACAGCTGCCGTTCTCAGAGAATGCTGATAATGTGGTGTTACTGCACTTGCTGACTATAATGCTTTTCCTTTAGATCTGTCTGAGCGCTACCGCACGACTTATGGGTTAACCAATTACGAAGAGAAGTTTCTTTCTTTACAGGTACGGTTCCTCGAACTGGTACTTGATAAAGTGGGGTCAGGGTAGGAAAGAAATCTGTACTGTTGGTTGCTGATCCCTGTCTCGTTATCTTTACAGGTCTCCCTCCCTGCTGTCCCCTTCCTTCCCTTCCCCCGCTTGATCACTCCATTGTGTCTGTCTGTATTTAGTCAGACCGTGGGGGTGTCGAGAGGTGGACCATTATTGAGCAACGTACGATCCTGAAGATTCCAGGCCACGACACCTTTCGACGCGCAGCGGTACTGCTGATGAAAAACTTTCCGGATCCAGTCTAACGCCTGGGGGTAATTTTAAGGTAAGGAATCTATAACTAACTGTTTCTTTCAGATATTTTCTCTACGATCTCCCAGATGGTAGAATTAATGCTGGCACCTGACCCTCTGATGGGGCTGCTAGGCTACACACAATGTTTCGGGGAGGTAAGCTGATTTGTGGCTATTGCGCTTAGTCTTGCAAAATGTGAGATTGCTGTACATTGGGGCAGTGGACGGAGCCCCACACAGCACAGTGGCTTAAGAGCCTAACATTTTGTGATACTACCAGTGAACTTTATGCACAGATGCAGCCGCCGACGTCTCGCCCTCAAAACATTTGGCAGCCCTTACGCACTTATTTGCATCAAGCCACTTTGACTACTTAGGACTGACCATGTGGAGAGATACACCTTGTTGAGTGTATTTACACTACATATATTGCTAAATGGGTTGTGTATGGAACCATGCATGTTTGCGTCTGACCTCAAGTCCACAGAAGTCACCACAAATTACCATACAGACTGTTACTGTCAACTATTTGAAAAGTCGAGCATTGTTTTTCTCAGATAAGGATCTGGACCATCGAATATATTTTGCTTCTTTCTTTTCTCTTTTATTATAATGCCATAACTTGACATGTATGATTGTTGCTGACTGTGGTACTCTTTTTGTATTCAGAAAGTGATAAATAAAATTTCAGAAAAAAAGACCTGTTCACTTCTACTTATCACTCCTGGTGAAAGCAGTAGCCTTCCATCACTATGAGGGTAGCGCTTTGGGCGCCCCTCCTGGTCCATCAAAACCACAATCCGTGAGAAATGCCTTTGTCATGGCACACACACACGAGTCGTGTTTGCCTATGACAACAAAAATCTGATTGACTGCCTATGTTCTTTTCAGCCAATCTGCTTCTGTATTGCTCTTCCCCGCTAGATGAATTGCAGACAGACTAATTTGACTGTCCACAACCCAGTCCCAGAGTTAATGTAGTAGCTACACTATTGCCGAGCTGTTGTCCAGGCTAACTTGAACCCTGAACCTGTGGTATGAATGCTTTCGATGTCAATTTCATTATTCTCACTTTGATCGACGAAATGCGGAAATTCAGATCACTGACGTATGCCCCCATCACATTATAGAAGAATCCATAACTAAAATTACTGAGGCCAAGGCACCACTCAGTATTGCCTACCACAACAGGGAACAGATCAACTTCTGGATGAGGGAGATTACATCTTAGAGGCTGATTTAGATCTTGGTTTCCACTGAAGTGGGTGCTTGTAGAGCAGGACTAAAACAAATAAAAAATAAAAGACACCATTAAACAAACGGAGAAAGAAAGAGCAGCCTGCTGAGTCTTAAAGTTGAAACTGGATACCATTGCCTCAATATAGTGTAAGGTTACTCTCATAGGTAGTACCCGCATTCGACATGTATTGCTAATCATACATATAAACTGAATTTTTGCATAGGTAAAAGGTGTGATTTCTGTTTTCTGACTGAGGAGCACAGATTGACCAAAAGAGTAGTTGTTTGAGACGGGGTTTGGCACCAAAGAGCATGGTGGTGTTTATGTGAGGCTTCAATGGCCTCTCCATCCGAGATGATTAATGAGAAGCGGCGCGGAATACCTGTGATGGATTACAACGAACCAAGGAGAGATGCTGCAGGATATCAAGTGATAGTGTGTCTAGGCAGCCTGGATGTATCGCCCACAGGAGAACCAATACATGATGCCCGCTCGTGAAGAGGAACTTCAGCAGTCCAAGAAAATTCACGAAGATCCAATGTCCACAATGTCTGTGCACGGCAGAGATGGAGTGTGTGATGATTTGGGTGTATTTTATGGCATGGTTGTGCGACCTTACTGTGTAATACACTTGCAAAACATCTGCAAAACCTTTAGCTCAAACCTGGGTAGCTGTGGCTTCGAGCAGCAAGGCTTAAACAAAGGAACTAGTGAAAAGCATTTAACAGTACCAAACAAAATAAGAAAGTCACACAACACTATAGAAATCCAACACCTATTTATAACAATAGATTATATTTTTATGAATTTTTAGAGACCAGGATGAGCAAAATCCACCACAGGGATCTGGAGATTTAGATTTTGAAAGAAAACATAAATCTCAGTTCAATGGTAAACAAGCATTGGTAACCGTTAAGTTTGTAAGCTTCTGTAAAGTTTGGAAAAGTTGTGTTCGGCTACTTCGGCCTGGGGAAAAGGTCAGGGAGGCCACTAAGGAGAATATGAACAGTTACCTGACCACCAAAGCTGTCAGCAATTTAATTCTGACCATGACATCACGGCCGCCATAGGCTTCAATGGGGTATTCCTGATGCTGCGGATGAAGGAGACGGAGGATGCTCAAGGATGCTCTTGGTACTGTGCAGTCAACGGGGATGTCCTTGCGGTTACTCCTCGGTCCACAGGTCAGGGGGGGGTGACTGTGGTACAGAGGCCGGGGTCCCTCAAAGTTCTCTTTGAGCCAGTAGAAAGCCAGCTGCTGCTGGGCTACCGGTCTACATCCACAGCAGTTCAAGCGGTATCCTTTGGTGGAGGCTGGTGCCCCTCTTGGGCAACCAATCTGGACTCAGACGACACTCCCAGGTCAGTAAGGCTCAGGGGCAACTTTCGGCCATCAAGGATCCGTCTCTTAGGGCGCCCAGCGGCAGTCAGCGTTGATTCTTCAGAAGTGGCAACTGACATGCTGAGGAGGCTACGTCAGCTTTGATGGCCATGTTGCTGGTTCAAGGGGGGTCCTCTGACTAACCCTTCAAGTCACTTCTTTGGCCTGGGGCTTGGGAACGACTTTTCCTCAGGCCAGAAGCCTCTCTCTCTCTCTCTTCGCTAGCCCAAGGTGCGGCAGGTGCAGCCCAGCAGATGGTGAAGCCTCTCTTTGCCAAGTTCAGGGGTCAGCAGGGCAGTCTTTCTTCGGTCCTTTCTCCAGTTCCGTTGTGATCTGAGGTTCATGATGCCAGGAGTGCCATATTTGTGCCCAGAAAGTGTCCTGGTGGGATGGTGTGGTCACTAGCCAATGGACTACCAGGATATCTCCACCCCTGCGATGACTTTCGGCTGTATGTGCCATCTAGCAATCCCATAGGGCACTATTCTGCCCAGTCTCAATATGTCTGCCCAGTCTCACGATGTCTGAACCCTTTCTCGGATGTTAGGAGCTTGGCAGCCCACCCTAGAGGTGTGGCTACCTGTGGGCTACACCCCCACTGGAAAACCGGATTGGGCACTGGTCTCTACTATCTGCTCCTGCTGCCAGCCTGTCTACCTGAACATAGGGGCAACCCTTTAGTAGTGTGATCGCCATTTGCCCACGAAAAGGAAGTTTCGCTTTTGAAGCACGCCTTTTGGGCCAACACCCTAAATAACTTCCTACAAGGAGGAGGCAACAACCCTCTCTGTAGCAGGTTGAAATGAATGAATGAAATTTGTACTTGTAAAGCGCACCCATACCCCCAAAGGGGTGTCCAGGCGCTGTACGCATACCGCTGTGGAACCCTTCCTGGCTTTTTCCCTGTGAAATGTCCACTCCTGGGCACCCCCAGGGTGAAGCCAGGCATCCCAGCGCTGTTGGGGCCGTTGTGGAGATTAAGCAAGCTATTGCCCAGAGTTGCAGAGTGGGACCCATGATTAGAATAGGCACCGAGGCGAGAATTATCAGGTCCGAGGAAATTGAGCCCAAGACCCGCCGAGGCAGGAATTGAACCCTGGTCCCGGGCCAGATCTCTGCATCAGGGTCTGCCGCTCTAACCATTGAGCCACACTTCTCCACTTGCTATTGCTATTTGCTGCAGGTTGCTATTGTTCCTAAGCCTGGGAGTCATTCACACTACACTTCAGGAGGGCACAAAGCTGTCTGGTGGCCAGTGACCGTGTGAGGCCACTGGACAAACAGGGTCACACTTTCTAAAAGTTGTGTTTCCATAAAAGTGACATTAAATTTGACTTGTGCATCAAGTCAGGTTTAATGCCACGATAGAATTTGACACCTTGAAGTACCAGTTTTAGTAGTCCCATTCAGAAGTTAGCCATGCTGAGTGGTCAGCCGGTAACTCTGTGTTAGCCAATGGGGCTACGAACTCTTCCACAGCAAAAACAACAATTTGGAAGCTTTGCTGTTAGGACATATAAAACAATTACATTTCCAACCTAATAATATACACCTCCCTGCCTTAGTGCTCGGTAGGTCTTCCTTAGAGGAGACTTACATATATTGTTAAGGCAAGTGGGGGCTTTGCCATTCCCTTCCAGTTTGCAGTGGCAGGCTCAGAGCCATTTTGTACTTTGTCACACACATGGTGACACCTTCATTGCTGCAGCCCTGGGTGGACACTCTGCCTTACGTGCCCTGGTTACCCTGGGCACCATATACTAGAAACAGTCTCTGCCAACTGAACATAGACTTTGTGATGGGTTAGAACACGGGCACTCATGTCTGGTTCACAGGTATCAGTGCACTCTCAGAGTCGAAAAACCAGCAGCATCAGTCCAAAATCGTGGGGGTGAATGTGCAAAAAGAAGCATTTTCGTATAGAGTGGATCAGGGAAGCATGGTGGCCATCAGATCCGTGTGGCTGAAACTCTAGTGGCAGAGGCTTTCCTGTCAGAGGTACTGACCAGAGAGTCGAGACCTGAGAAATGGTGGATAGGCAAAAGACAGTGGAAGAAATAACCCACATTGCGGAAGGCCTGTTTAAGTGTACTGCACTGTGGGATATTGCCTGATATGAAGAGAGGGCAATTATACCTGTGACTTGTCATCCGTTTTTAGATGCTTTCCTCTATTTCGTGTGGTGCTCTGCACTATACTGTACTGAATTTTTCTGTATAATTAAATACACACTGCTGTCCCCCCTTGGCAGTCTAGACAGCTGATACTCCACAGGACTCACAAGGTGGAGGTACTGTTCACCCTGATTCTCCACCCCTGATCTGTAGTAAGCTGCAAGCTACCAGCTGACTCACCTGGTCACATGTCCCACTGAAAGTCAGAAAAACAGTTTCCCTTCACAAAAGCCATCACAGGCAGGATGCAGAAGGCTCACAGGGAACAACCTGCTGCCACAATGCCAGAGGTCACCCTAGAGACAATTATAAATGAATTGTCATCAATAACCTTTGAACCGCCTCTGGAGTAGGCAAGGAACCGAAACCCGAGGCCAGGATCAAATCAAGCAAGTTATTATGTATGCCAAGAAAAATGGCCACTTCCTGCAGAGAGACCATAACATCATAACAGGACTTTTCATTTGTGACCAATCTAAAGAAGAAAAAGATCCTTGCACCCATAACTCAATACAGATGCTGCTATCTTGCTACCATCATTTATTAAGTCATTAATCTTACAGAGTCAAGCTACACTGGGAGTGTTTTGTGCTTCCCTCATGTATATCTCTTTGATGGGGAGGGTTTGATGTTCTCTCTACTTCTTGGGAGGCATTACCCGAGACAGGAATATTGTTGAGCTTCACCAGAAAGACATTAAGGGTAGGTACCCTGCCTACTAGTTGGGTCATGGGGAAGGGTGGTATACTCCTGCATGTTGTTTGGGGGCAATTTCTTCTGCTGCTTCAGTGACGTGAGTTTTGAGGTAGCATTGTCCTGAGGCAGATGGGCATGCTGCCTCAGTTGTTTTCACCTCATACTGATGTCTCTTCAGTCAACGGACCTAGCTGCACCACAGTTTAGCTCATTTTTTACTTCTGTTTTCAGTTCCTGACATTGAATAGTTGGGATTGAGTGCAATACAGACTATTTATGCCCATTTTCCATAACAAATCTCCTCCTGTCTTGCATGAATCCTTCTGTGATTTTTTTAATAATGAACATTTTATTTAATTTTATCATTTTGTACCACAAAGTAACAGGTATTAGACAAGCAATAGTGAATATACCAACGTCTCAGCACAAGAAATTTACAGTACTGTTCGATCTAGGCGATAATGATGTAGTAATTTCCCCAAGACTCTCGTTTTTGCTTGGACACCCTCGGGATTTGTAGATTGGCTCTTCAAGTGAGGCACGCCACTCCATCAAAGCCTTTCAACTCGCCAGTGTCGGAGGGCGGGGGAGCACCAGCATCTAGCAATATTGCACTTGGCCAGCACTGTCCCAAAGCCTAAGAGCATGCTATCCCTCTTAGTCTAGCACAGTCTTCCACAATACCCAATAGGGCTATTCTTGGTGAGGTTCATTATCCTCCTTCAGGCACTGTTAAGACTCTCTTGGCTAATATCTCTGAATGATGGGACATTCCCATGTGACATGATAGAAGTGGGCCGCTGCCTGTTGACACCGAAAGCATAAGGATACAGCCAATGTATTGGTCCGCCACACGCACAGGAGTGTAAGACAGGTCATGTGCAAAAGTTAAGTTGGATAAGTCGGAGTCTGGATGGTATCATCAGTACTCTTGGGGACATGCAAGCAGTCTGATTTGTCACATGAACCCACCCATTGCTACCATTTGTCTTTCAGGGAACTGGGGTAGTAATTAAATAGGGATTTGTATACATAGGATATGCCCCCTTATCTATAGGGCCCATAAGAATTTGTGCCTCTAGGCAGCTGTACTCTGGTGTGGATTACAGTAGTGTGTATTGGGACTGGAGAACGTGTCGCAGCTGTATCAGTAGAATTGGTATTTTGTAAGGAATATTTGTTTTGGAACTCCGGAAAGGTTTTTAAATGTGAGTCTGCCATATATCTCCTACTTTAAAGATTCCAATGAGGTCCCATCCCCTTAACCCTTGAAGACGGGGAGTGTGGTGTAACCATGTGCCTGCCAATAGGGGGTTTTGAGGGTGAGCTTCCGGTCCCAGCCCATCCATTTGAGGGCTGAACGCCATAACCCAAAAACCACTCTAGTGATGTCTGGCAGGGTCCAGGGGAGTGGGCTTCCACAGAGCATGTGAAGTATTTGAACCTGCCCCATTTTGGCCACCTCAAGGGTCCTGCCCCCCACCACTCAGCCAGTCACTTACCTCCAGGAGCTGTGAGGCCCAGTAGTATAAGCAGTAATCTGCCATGCCCATTCCCCCATCATATGTGGACTGTACATAGGTGCCAAATGCCAATCTGAGCGGCATGTTCTGCCAGAGTACAAAGCAGATTTTAGCTGCTGTTTTCTGAAACCAGGCCCGGGGAATTGGATAGGGGAAGTGTTGGAGTGTGTAAAGAATGCATGGGAGCAGAACTATTTCAAATACTGCCACCCTGCCAAGTATGTTCAGTGGGAGTTCAGACCATGTGGCAATGGCCGCCAATAGTTCGGATTCCAGGGGGGTTAAGTTCAGGCCCCATGCAAGGTTTGGTTCTAGAGTGATATTGGTGCCCAAGTACTGAAAGCGTAATTGTCTGATTGGTAGCTGCTCCTGCCAGTCCACTACACTTGAATAGGGTCTTAATTTGAGCCAGTAGTTTCCGGTGCTCGGCACCAGAACTTAATATTCAGCACTGTCTGCTTAAATTAGGGATGAGCACAACAACAGCTGTTTAATAATTCACTATACATTAACAACAACTAATACCTGCCACCCAAGCCATTCTTATAGTTTTGGGGGCCAGGGATAGTCTGAATTGTCACACTTGTAAGAGTGTGATGGTTAGTAATTGTGTTAGTACTGTCATTGGCAATGCTGGCAGGGGCAATGGATAGTGCAAGCTGCAGTGGCCTCCTTACGAGAGCCCTGGCACTTATTTTTATTTATTTCTTCAAATTAAGCACTGCTTTCAGTGGCACCAGGTGAGACTTAGTCCAAATAACTCGCAGCCCAGAAGCCTCTTCATACAGGGAGAGCATCTGGATAAGGCGGGACTCGTGAGGGACAGCTGCACCAGAAACAGGAGGACATCTTCTGCATAAAGGGTTATATGGTCCTCTACCGCCAGCCCCAGTCAAAGCATGAGCATTAGACCCATGTTGCCAGAGGCTCTATAATCAGGGCAAATAGCAGGGCGAGAGCGGACATCCCTGTTGGGTACCCTGCTCAATCAGGAAGGGATCTGAGAGGGTGCCGTTGATTCAAACTTGTGCCCTTGGATGAGAGAATAGGATTTTGACATAGGAGCGGAATCTCGGCCCAAAGCCCAGATGCAGGAGGACAGGTTTCATGAAGGCCCGGTTGACGAAGCCAAAGGCCTTCTCGAAATCCAGTAACAGCAGGGCATCAGGGCCCCAGATGTCTGACAGGTGAGTAAGTGCCACCTGCACACTACGTACGCAGTGCTGAGTACTTCGGCACGGCATAAAGCCGCATTGGTCGGGTGGAGCAGGTGGGACAGCAGAGAGAGAAGCCTATTGGCCAATGCCTTGGTGTACATTTTGAGCTCAGAGTTAATGAGGGAAATCCGCCGGTAGGATTTGCACCGGTCAACAGGGTGACTGGGCTTATGCAACACCAATATGGTGGCCAGATTTAGTTTCGGAGAGAATCGACTTTTGTCAATTGGCTCCTGGTATATGTCTAGGAGTGGAGGCTGGAGAAGCGTTGCAATTCAACAATAGTATTCCACCAGGTAGCCGTAAGGTCCTGGTATTTTCCCCTTATTCACTTCCTGGAGGGCCTGTCGAAACTCCTCAGCGTATCATGGTTGCTCTAGAGCCCGGCAATCGGACGATCTTAGACATAAGAGGGGCAAATCTGCAATAAGCAGATTGGTGGTTTATCTACAGAACCGTGGTCGACCGGCATAGAGCTGGCGGTAGTATGCTGCAAATGTTGTCGCTATATCAGCAGTCTTTGTGGAATGCTCCCCAGCAGACAATCGCAAAGGTGGTTTTGAAATCCTCATTAGAAAGTCGCTGCCTGTAAGAACCTTAAATAAAGCTCAGATAAGAATGTTCACTTTGTGTTTGTCAAACTCATGTTGCAAGACTTAATGTTTGCAATTCCACCACCTGCAATGTGATGCTTTAACGTTGCTGGAGCCAGATCATGACCACAACCAAATGCGAAGCCCTCTTAATTATTAGGCAAATGTGATCACAACACAATCAGGCTACAGACATATATTGGTCTATTTCTGCCTCCTCCAGGTACATGGCGGATCCCGCTATAAGATGCTAATAAGAAACTTCTCTATTTCTTCTTGGCAACATATCTGAATGAGGGATTTGTTACTTTAGCACAGATGTTGTGGGTAGATAGGAAGGTGTACGTGAGGAGAGAAATGATGAGGAAAACTGCATTTCTCAAGGGGATGACCAGGGCTGCTTCATTACGACTTGAGACTGAGATTGCTAGGCTTACATTTCAATACTCTGAGACAACAGAACAGGGCACTTTGAGATAATTGGTTAAAGCAAACTATGACCTCAAAACACTTTATGCCGCCAAGGCAGAATATGCTCTCTCGTGCATCAAACAAAGGCCTTATGAGCAGGGTGAAAAAGCGGTTAGGCTGCTGACACTCCACCTGAAACAGGCTGATTCTAAACATGACATCTCTGCTTTCAGAGATAGTTGGGGACAATTGTTGACCTGCCCAGCTGAAGTGACCTACCTATTCACCTCCTCCTTCCAGTGCTCAATATAAGCAAGAGAAAGTGCAGGTGCCCGAAGTTCTGCTCAGAAGACAGGGGTCAGTTGTAGGAGAGTAGGATCTGCCTCTTATGTTGCCCCCACTTTTTTTTCTGATGTTTACACTGGTTTCTGGCTATAGTCTGGCTGGGACCCTGCTAATCCGGGCCCCAGCCTCTCTGTTCTCTCTAAACTACTTGGAGTGCACTCTAGGTGCACTAGTGATTGGATGCTGTGGTTCCTTATGAGTCCCTAGTATATGGTACCTTAGGTGCTAAGGGCATAGGTACTTCACAGGCCTACCAGGGGCTGAAGCATGTATTATGCCACCCCTGGGAAGCAGACTAAATCTGACACAACAGGCCTGCTACTGCAGCCTGGGTGAGGTGGTGCTAGCACTCCTCACTGAGATATAGGTTCCCTATATCTCCCCTACACACACATATAAACCTATCAGTCACCCCTAATGCAGGCCCTATCAATCCTGAGGGCAGGGTGCTTGGCTTCTATGTGAGGGGGTGCCTCTGCCTGAGCAGGGCCCCTCTGCAGCTCTCAGAGTCCATTCTCTGGTGCGGTTTGTGGATGCGGTTAAACCATATACTTTTAAGTGCATTATATCCTCGCGGTAGAATGCTAACTTTGGAATGGCTGCATCGAAACATGTTGTGTTTGGTGTCAAACATCTTGGAATACTACCCACCCGCCAGTCCTGGCGGCGGGGGTAGCATTCCACCCTTCTAGAGGGATAGACATGTAGCTACTGTGGAAACGCGGTAGAATCCGGCAGAGCCCTGGCATCACAAAATGGATGCCACCAGTCACAGACACTGGGCTGCCCTCCTGCTGATGACCAACACTCGCAGTGGAGGAAGCCCAACAATAGATATCCTGTCCCAAGGGGGTGTGACCACCTTCCAGACAGGGTTTAGTGTATTGGGGCTGGGTGGGTGCACTCTTAGAGTACTTTGAAGTCCTGCACTGGGGGAGCAGAAGGCTCCTCTGTGGATATGCCAGTTCAAACCGGCTCAGGGGCTACCTGCCCCTGCTCTGGCGCGAAACTGGACAAAGGGAAGTGGGTGTAGCCACCCACTCCCCTGACCCTCCCATAGGTAGGGTCATAGAGCTAGTCCCTCCCTTTCTTTTAGTATAAGAGGGGGAACCTGTGCATTGCACCCTAGATTTTCCTGGACGACGCTCTACAAGCAGAATCCCGGACCTTCGACGTTCCACTACCTTTGGAAGCCTGAAGAATCTCCCTTGGAGTCAAGGAGTGACTCCCCTGCTTGGCAGGCACCAAAAACTACAAACGAGGGTCGCAAACTACGCCGCTCCCGCCGGAGTCCGAAGTCCCTGCAGCCCAAGAAGTGGATTTCCTGACTTTTCAAAGGCCATCGTGAGTCCCCAGCGAAGCTGAGGCCAGTGGACCCCAAGAGTAACGAGGAACCGCGACCCCTGGGTACCGTGCACTATTGTCGAGTGCAACCCCTTCACAACGTTCCACGAACTTGTGCTTTGGACCACGTGTGGTCCCAGCCTCCAACAAGAATCCCTCCTAAGATCAGAGGCCTACCACGTCCCGAGTGACCGTGGGCCCCTGTGAGCGAATCCTCCCGAGGCGTCTTCGCGATCCCTTGCCAGCCGGCTTGTGGGTCCCCAGAAGACTTCCTAAAGAAACCGAAGGCCTCCCCTGGTTGCTCCAGGCCTGCCCTGACTTACCCTCGCTGGGTGAGTCCCCCAGACCTTGCTGGTCTGCGCCATTGCCTCTTCACACTTTCCCCGAGACTTGCTGTTACCAAGGCTTGTTGGCTCCCGATCGAGTCGCCGACACCGCAGTAAGCTGCAGACATCGTGGGACACGCCGAATCCAGCTCCTGGTCGTCGTCGACGCCTCCTGGACCTCGTGGCTGAAGAGTCAAGGCAACCGCGAACGACCTGAATCTTGCGACGACGGTGGGCATCCATCTTCCTTGCCCCGAGTCACTGCCAAGTGACTTTGAACACTGTCCCCTCTGCTTTCAGGTCTTCCATCTTCTGAATCCAGGCTTGGATTCCTCCGGACACTTCTCCTGTCGCCGCAAGCAGCAAGTCTTCACTGGCTCCCATTGAAAACGACGCCGCGACCCGACACCAAAGAACACCTATGCACCCGGCTCCCCTGGGTGAGGTATCTTCAGCACTACGGTGCTCCTGTGGGTGTGGGCCCTAGAACTACTTACCCTGTAAGTGACTTGCTTGTAGCTTCCCTAGAAGTGTCCTAAAACTCTAACTTTCTAAGTGCGACAATTGCGCTGACTCGTACAGGGTTCGCGTCTGTGTTAGACACACCGCGTCCATCTCCTTTGCAACACTATCTAGAACTGTATCCTTCGACTCGTACTGAGTCCGATCGGTGTTCGCCTCGAACACACAAAGGGCCTGTAACACTGAGATCTCCATTGCACTGACTCGCACAAGGTTCGCGTCTGTGTTAGACACAGCGCATCCATCTCCCTTGCAACTCTATCTATAACCGCGTCCTTCGACTCGTACAAGGACCGATCGGTGTGTTCGCCTCGAACACGCAAGGGACCTTTAACATTGATATCCCAATCGCGTCTGAGCGCATAGACTCGCACAGGACTCGCACCGGTGCCAGGTCACCGCGTCCGTCCCCTGTGGGTTTCCTACAACTACCTGGGGTGGTTCTTGGGGTCCCTCGATTCTAGATGCCCTAGACCTAGGTCTAGCAAACTAAGATTGTGATATTCGATTGTGCTAAACTTATTGTGATAACATTTGACTTGTACATATGTTCCTGACCTCTAATCTCATAAAGAGATTAGTAGAGAGTGTCTATTAATAAATACATATATATTTGATATATATACCTGTGTGGTGTCTTTTCATTTGGTGATTCAAGAGATTGTGTGGTAAAACAAGCTGCTTTACATTCCTTCAAGACTTAGCCTGAAGGCTGCTCTCCACAGCTACCACTAGGATAGCTTTCTATAAAGGTTGTCTTAAACCTATCTACCATAAGAGTCGAATTGTTCTGGTGCAAGGTGTCCACTTTAATTAGTGAACAGCATATACCAGGCCAACTTCTCACATCAGTGCAATTCAATTTTGGCAGGCCGGATACCAAGGCTGGTATTCTTTAATTCACTACTATACACTCCCTGCCCTTTTTTCTTGCACTTGCTGGTTTCTGCTTTCTTGTTTTGTGACAGTTTTTCCATCTTTTTCTTCCTCAGTCTTTCCGTTCTGTGTGTTTCTCTCTCTCTTGCATTAAGGAAACATGTGATGCGGAAAATAAGTTTCAGTCCCCAAAAATAAGTGCTGGTGGCCCCACCGCCAACCACCCGCTCAAATTTAGCACTGTCTCCTACCATGAGTTGTATCACTCAGACCACCTGGATACTAAGGCGGAGAAATCAGAATTCTCATCAGACCTTACACTGCAGTGACTCTTGGCAGAACAGAGGCCGGTAATGCAGAACGACATATCTGAGAAGGCGATAGGTAAAACAATTGATTACACTTCCACTGGGAAAGCCAGCTTCCCTAAAGAATTCTTCAAGTTAACAAATCAAAAGGAAATGGGCATTCTCCACATTGACGTAGGTTTGAATCCCTTCTATGTTTAAGGGTACAAGGTTTAGCGAATGTTTGAATCCTATTGTCTATTCTCTACTATATGGATGATGCAGAAGTCACAGGAGACTTGGGGTGCATAGTGGATAGCAAGGAGGTGCATTAATATGGCCGAATGGGGATATATTCATAGATAGTAGCATGTGTCATGGGCACTTTGGAAAAATAAAGTCATACTCACACTTAATGTTTGTAAGATGTGATTTATAAATTGTTTGATGAGCTACAAGTTGAATATGAACTCATGCATTCTAAATTCTGGTAATAACAGCAACTGAGCCATTGTTTGGGTAAGCTATACATCTAGGTCAGTATGCCATTTTCAAATATGTGCATGTCTGTGGTAAAGGGCGCTGTGTCAGGGCCTTACAAGTTTATCGACAGACACTGTTTTTCATGCCCACTACTCAAAACTCAAAGATTCACGGGAACATTGGTGGACAGTTGAGTTTTCGGATGAGGACCGGAATGATTTGCTCCTGAACTATGATAAAGGCATGCAAGAGGCTGGGCTGAAAATAGGGTTATCAAAATCCTGCACTGATGGCACAGGGCCCTGTTTAGGTTACAAGTATCGAGTCTGTTTCCAACCTTGCTGTGCTGGAGATGAAATAAGTATTACTGTGGTATTGGAATGTGCAACTGGAGTGCTAAAAACCTAATAAATACTGCTCACAAATATAGGAGGATATGAATGAGGAACTGGGAGTTTGGGGGACATTGTCAACTAAGGCGGTACATTTCAGAACATGTCCAATATAGGTGGTTTTAAACGTCTATGGCAGCGGCTAAAATTGGAAGTCTGAGATTATGTAAAATGCCTAAAGTGGCTACTTATGACTCATGCTTAATAGACATGTTTAATATGGTGTCAGAGAAAGAATTATTTATAGGAAGAACAATAAGATGACAAAGTTTGAGGAAATATGGAGCAGATTACTTGCATTAAACTTGCAACTAGCTATGCATTCTGGGTATACTCAAATATTTTGGCAGGGTTGCAGGGGGCGTGGAGGTGAAGCCATTTCTATAATTTTTCTTCATACATATGTTATGGTTAATCCAAATGAAGAGATTTTAAGTGGTAGTACACATCCTCTACTGTTGCAGGATAAGCGTCTTGAACTGGTTGTATTTGAGGAACTTGTTCAAGAATGTCAGATTCAATACAGGAAGAAGTCATCCCCCCCTTTCTTGAGAATAAAGAAATATTGAGAAAAAAAGACCTTACTGCTTTGCACAAGAGAAACTACTCCCACAGTCTCCCTGGCCAGCAAAGACGGAATCAAACTCATTAAAAGTTTTGTTTGCCAGCAGTGGGAGACGATGTGTAGGGATGGGTGGGATAATCTTGGAAAGGGAAGAGAATAGACTGAGCATAATTTCAGTAGAACCCCTGGACCGAAGTGATTCTCTGACTATTCAGGAAAAAGGCTCCTCCACCACTGTTCCCCAGAGTTGTATGTTCCGCACTAAAAGAGTGCTAGAAGAGGTTCTGCCCGTTGTGCTAAAGATGAGATGAAAGATGCCTGAGCCACTTTCCTTTACCTCAAACTTTTATCTTATAAGGAAAAAGTTGCACTGTCATCATTTGATGTTGCTGTTATTGCTGGCAGCCATATTGATGACCATATCCACTCTTAAATGGAGAGGAAAGGCCGAAAGCTCTTACAGTTGCCCTACTTTTTTTTTAGATCTTTCCAATAAACAGTAAGCAGTTTCACCAAAAGCTTTTAACCATCAAACGCCATAACTAAAAGCTGTGCTTGAACTTCAAAAAAATAAAACCTGTGGTGAACATACAGACATGCTGCTTCAAAACCACATCCACCGTCTCAAGTCCAGTTCTCGTAGATTGCTTACCAGCACCAATATCATGTTTATGAGGATTGCTTCATACGTTCGGCAAGGATAAGAATAGTTAAAGAATAGTTGCAAATGTTTATAGGGCCGAACATTCCAGGGCTTTGATAGGGATTATTCCTCGGAAATCCTGCCTGTATCTTGTGGGGTCCTGCAAGGGTCCTCAGTTAGCCCCAGGCTGTTTAATATATTCGTTCAACCTTTGGCAGATATCGTAGCTCCCTTTGGGATCTCTATAGTCTCCTATGCGGACAACACCAAGCTGGTATTATCTCTTGCCCCATGACAGAGACCCTTCAATATCTAATTTAGGGCCTTGCCTGGAGCAAGTAGCCAGCTGGACGAACAAGTCATGCCTGAAGCTCAATGGAGCAAAAACAGAATTAATGATTCTTGGGAACAATTCCCCAGTCCAACCAGGCCTAGGTTGGCCTACCGGCATTGTCACCCCTCTGATCCCTAAAGTTGTTATAAAAAGCCTGGGGATGTGGCCTGAAGACACCCTGACGATCAAAGCCCAGGCCACAAAAACCGCAGCCAGTTGTTTTGAAATACTGCGAATGCTGCGCAAGATTCTACCCTTGCTCCAGCAGACTTCTAGACAAGTGGTGGTCCAGGCCCTTGTCCTCTCCCGTCTAGACTACGGTACACACACTGCTTGGAATCCCCAGATCACAGTTAATTAGACAGGGATTGAGAGAGCTTCATTTGCTCCCCATTGCCCAAAGGGTGGAATTCAAATCGCTGTGCGTTGCCCGCTGTGCCTTACACGGTTGAGCCCGCCTACTTCACGTCAGTTTATCAATCCTTACACTCTCAACAGATCACTTCGATCTTCGAACCTCTAAATAATCACCATCCCGTCCATCAAAAGAGATAGAAAGGGTGGTCGATCTTTCAGCTTTAATGTAGCAAAGCCCTGGAACTCTCTCCCCCTGGCCATTCAAGCTACAGAAAATGAGCTGAGCTTCCAAAAAGCAATTAAAACCTGCCTTTTTAAATAGATCAGTTTTGTAGATTTTTCCTTTCCAACTCTTCTGTAGTGCTACCTCTTGTTCAGCGATGGGATGCTTTTGGGTCGCCATGCGCTTTATAAATAACATTAAAAGTATCCAGCTCCCAAACAGCATGTTCTGGGACATTGCTCTGTCCGCTTGATCATAGGTTACTTGGTCTCGGTACCCTACATCCCCCTGATGCCCCTACCTGCATCGTGACCTACTCCCTACCGCCTGCCACCACGCCTCGGGTTATGTCTGTAAGTGCCTTCCTTTCCCTCCTGAGTTGTCCGGGGGCCCTATCCAGCATCCTTCTGCTCAATCCCAGGAACCCCTATTAGCCCCTCCCTGGTGAGCCTAACTCGTGAACACCCTCCTGGGTTGCAGCCTCTTGGAATTCCTGCGCTCGGATCTTCTCCCTGTACTGCCCGCTCCCCGATTGCCCTTTACATCGGCAACGCTTGGCCCTCCCTGGCAGCCTACCTGCCCATCCTCCCATGATGGCTGGGTCCGACCTGATTGCAACAGGACGCAACTCTTTCACCATCGCTTACCCTCCCAACCTTTCCAAGTCCGCTGCTAAATCGTTCAAACATTCCCTCCTGAGAGGACACCCTGAGACTCTGATCTCAGACCTGTACTTCAACTCCGACAGGGGCATCATCACCAATGACCTTATCTTCTATACTAGGAAAACAGCACTATGGCGCACCACCATATTTAACCTACTTAGCGTCCAGAATTCCAGGAACATTCCTTATGGTGCCAAACTCACGATCGTGCCTTCTCAAAACCTTAAAGCTGACCTTACCATTACCTTTTACAAAAACGGCATCGTCATGATCCAAGCACCAGACATGGATCTCAATAAATTCGCTGACTTCTTCTCCACCCTCAAGAAACAAGTACTTCTCTCCTCCACGCACCCCCTGGGCCTGCCGTCGCCCACTGACTCCCGTCGCAGCGCCGGCTCACTCAACTCCAATTCCAAGGGTAAGGACCTCCCATCTAGACCTACTAATGCTGCTGCCACTCCCCCTTCCTCCCCCTCTTTCCCTCCCATAAGTCGGGTTGGCGCGAATCCTCCCTATGTGCTTCCCAATGGGTTCCCCAATCAGGTCAAATCCAGAGACAGTATCTCCCCTAGTGCTGTTAGAGAACTTCCCGCCGCCGCCCCGCTTCCTATCCTCGCTCCTCACCTTCTCGCTTAGTAACTAACAATCACCTCACCCTCTGCTCACCTAATCCTCCCCTCAACAGTCCCGGAACCCCCCACTGAGCTCACCTAGCACTCCTCTCTCCCCTCCTCCCAGTAACCAAGCCTTAGGGGGGTCGAGCTCCCCCGCCTGGCCTCCTGCTCATGCCGCCAGACCCTGCCCTGACCCTCTGGTCCCTTGTCTGCAACTACTACCTACACCTTTAGACCTTGAAACCCTGAACACCAGAGCATCATCATAGTTCAGAAAATGCAGAAATCCTTATTAGATTTGAAGAACATCCTTCTCCTCACTGAACACTATCGCCACCCTGAAGCCCTCCCCCAACTCAGTCCTTCCCCTGCTCACCATACCCACCCTCCAACCCATGCCGCTGGCCAGCAGACACCTTCGCCCTTGCAAACATCCCAACTACCTCTCGGAGGAGGAAACCTTAGCCTTCCTCTCATCCTACATGACCTCCCCCGGCGCCCCCCATCCTCCCGACAAGAAAGTCGATTACCTGATTCCCACTGTCTCAATCAACACCAATAGATCATCACCTCTCCGTAATAGAGGTGTAAACAGCAACAACTTAACACAAGTACCCCTATCCTCCCCTTCTTACAACATTTGTCCCAATGCTCCACTCTCTGGCCTCCTTCTTAACTGCCGTTCAGCTGCGAGACACGCCTCTGACATCGCCGCCCTCATCCTAAGCCATAAAAATGATGTAGCTATCCTAACGGAGTCTTGGCTCAATGAATCTTCATCTCCTTACCTTGATTTACTGGTCCCACCTAATTATAACATCGTTAGACTTGATAGACAAACAAAAAAGGGGGAGACATCGCATGCATCTACCGCTCAGACCTCCTTGTCACAGAACTCCATGCAGACCCCACGGACTCCTGCGAATATCTTGCTCTCTCCATTTGTAACAACACTACTCAGTTATGCAAATTGCACATCTTCTACCACCCCCCAGGCAAGAACGACACCTTCATGGATCTCCTCATGGAAATTATTACCGCGAAGGTCTCCCCCCACTCCAATGACATTTTTCTCAGTGACTTTCATCTGCACTGGAATGACCCCAATGACTCCCAGGTCAACGCCGTCAAAGTCTTCCTCGCTGACCAGTCACTCACCCAGGCCTGCACCCTTCCAACCCACTCAAAAGGTGCCACGTTGGATTGGATCATCGCTAAGGCATCGGCGGTCAGGTTGAGCTCAATAGATACATGCGACTGGTCAGACCACCATGCCATCACCTTCCAAATACCTGACTACCGCATGAAAAGACCTGGACAACCGGTGAAACCGAAACACTGGCTCAGAGACACTAAGAACCTTGACCTCGAGAAGCTGACTGCTCGCTGCGAGAATGACCTACACCCCCCCAAATCTATCTAAGGTCAACGATCTCACAGAGCACTACATCTCGACTATGTCCAACATTTTGGATGATCTGGCCCCGTTAAAGCTCAAAAGGTCCCAAATCAAAGACAAAAACCCCTGGTTCAGCGGTCCCCTCAATAGCGAAAGGAGAGCTCTCCGACTTACAGAAAGAAATTGGAGACAGCACCCCTCAGCCCGCCAACTTAAACTTCTCCGTCTGGCCAGAAATACCTACAACAAGAACATCCTCAGATCCAAAAAAGAGTTCTTCAGATCAGAACTGGAAAACGCCAAGAACAGACCCCGCAAAATCTTTGAAATAGTCAAACTTCAATCAAACAAACTAGCTAAGTCATCCAAAGAAACTACAAAATCCCTAATAACCTGTGATGAGTTCTCCTCCTTCTTTACAACCAAAATTAACTCTCTAGGTAACGAACTTAATGCCACCTCAAACGTCCCTCCTCCTCCTACCGGGACCCATCACTCCTCTCTTCCCCCCCTGGCAACACCCAAGAACAAAGCTCACTGGTCCAACTTCGATCTATATGATGACCATTCCATCTCGAAAATTCTTTCCTCCTTAAAGCCGAATACCCACTTCAAGGACCCTCTCCCCGCCAACTGCTCGGCAGCGACCTCCCTACTCATCGTTCCCATTTGGACTACAATTATCAACGCTTCCCTTCTTCAAGGGTCTATACCTGACTCCCTGAAAACCAGGCAAGTCATCCCCATCCTAAAAAAACCCACTCTGAATCCGGCAATTCCAGACAGCTTCAGACCAATTTCCAATATTCCTCTTCTTGCGAAAGTCCTGGAGAAATGTGTGCAACTACAACTAAGCCAACATATTGCTAATTTCAACTTGCTTGACGAATTCCAATCATGGTTCAGGCCTGGGCATGGCACTGAAACCACTATTCTTCACATCGTAGATGATGCTCTCCAAGCCCTTGACCAAGGCAATACCTGTCTCTTGATCCTTCTGGATCTTTCCTCGGCATTCGACACAGTCAACCACGAGAAACTTCATGAACGCCTCGAATACAGGATGGGTCTAGGAGGTACCGTCATCAAATGGTTTGGTTCCTTCCTCCAGAACCGCACCCAGAGATTCTTAGTCAACAGCAACCTAGCTGTGCCTTCCCCGATATCCATCGGTGTCCCTCAAGGCTCTACTCTGTCCCCTACCCTCGTCAATCTCTACCTTGAACCATTAGCTGAAATTCTTCGCACGGCCAAAATCTCCTTCCACATGTATGCCGATGATACTCAGATTCACATCAAAATCTCTTCTGTAGAGGAGATTACCTATCTGAATGGCGCCCTGAAACTGACTGTTCAATGGCTCGCCAACAACCAGCTCAAACTGAATGCCCAAAAAACTGAGTTCCTTCTCATCTCCCCCCCTAAAAACTCCAATGACATCCTGGAATGGATTAACTCGATCACAGCACTTAACTGCACACCGACCATAGTGGATTCTGCTAAATCTCTCAGTATAACCTTGGACAGCAACATGAATATGCGTGAACACATCAACTCGATGGCCAAAACTGCCAGGTTCCACCTGAGCTACTTGAGAAAACTAAAACCCTTCCTTGAAACTTCGGACCTAAAAACCGCATTTCAGGCGTTATTCATCTCCAGAATTGAATACGGCTGCTCTACCCTATCTGGCCTACCAAAGACTTCCACGGCCCCTCTAAAAGCTTGCCTCAATGCAGCAGCTAGACTCTTATTGGGCTCTAAAAAATTTGACCACATTTCACCACATCTGAAGGCCTTGAACAGGCTTCCTCTTGAAGCCAGAATCCAGCTCAAGCTGGCCTGTGTCACACACAAAGCCTTGTACACGAACTCCCCGGCATATCTCGCCCAGAAAATCGTGGTATCTGGGGGATTCAGAAACTCCCGGTCCGCTAGAGACCGTGTGCTCCAGCCTCCCCGCTTCCGCAAGGAAAAAACATATAACCGAGCGTTCTCTGGGGCTGCACCAAGAATCTGGAACTCGCTACCATCCTCCATCAGAAGAATACCTTCTCTGTCAATCTTCAAAAAGGAAGCTAAAACCTTCCTAATGAGCAAATTCCTCCAATAACTCTCCTTTGTCGCGCATACCGCCTTTTGTCAGAGTCCTTGGTTCTGTGCATAATTTCCTGTACTGCTTGTACACGGCCCTTTCCGTGTACCAATTCTCACTCCTTCAAATGCTCTGCTGGTTTCTCTGACTGTCGCTATCATATCTCCCCTCTTTTACAATTGCTGGTTTTCTCTTTTTATCGCTGACATGTCGCTCTGCTGATTATGATACTGTACTGATTATCTTATATAACTCTGGCTCTGTCCTAATGTAGTCAATTCCCTAATCCCCATCCTTGTGTTTTGCCAGTGCCTAACCTGTACGTAACGTGCTATCCCTGTAAAGCGCTCTGATACCCTAACGGGTCACGTTCGCGCTCTATAAAACCTCAAATAAATAAATAAAATGTGTATAACTTGCCAATAAAGAAATACATTTTATGAGCAAAGACCCACAATTCCCAATTCAGTATCGGACTTGCAGAAGGGATGTTATTTTTCCAATTTTTTTTATTTCGAACAGGGAGGAGAGGCCATGTTATCTATGGCTCCCCTATTATTCCTCTGCCCCTGCCTAGCAGTTGAAAGCAGGGGCAGATGATATGGAAGGAGAAGTGTACATATCATAAAATATAGATGGGTAAAAAGCAAATTACGGGGGCGTTCTTCACCTCATGCTCTTCACCTCGGATTTTGAATGACATCAAACAACTCAGGCGTCGCTCTCAATGTCTATTTCATGTCACTCAGAGCCCCTTGGCGTAAAACACCCTCCCCAAGGCCATGCCCCTTCCTCACACTGTCAAAATGTTTCAGAAATGTCACATCTGGGCCTGCAATGCTGGTCACTCATGCAGAGGTAACACTACTGATGCTAGTGTTGGGACCCCGCCTAACTTTATGTGTTGTAGCCACAACAGCACTGGCTTACTCTATAGACTCGGAGGTTGCAATCAGGAGCTCCAGTTATCTACTTAGAAACAGTCTGGAGACAGACACCACATAGGCACATTCCGAAGTACTGCAGGAAACCAAATTCACACAAAGGAAGGATTCAACCTGTGATATAATGGCACACAATGAATCAGTATTGGCATAAATCTTGCTTAGTGGTTCTTTCAGAAGATACACGGCTGATAAAGAATTGTTTCTTCTTTAATGAAAGGCTAAACTCATATTTTTACATCCTTCATTTCTGACTCTTGTACTTAGATGCCTGTGGGATGAAGCACAACATAAATGCGATGATGGTGATTTTCTCGTATAGTTTAATACTCAGTGAAAGGTATCAGATACGAAATGGTCGATGTGTCTTTTTCTCTGAAGAAAAACTGCAGACAATATTAAAATCCGGCCAAACACATCAGGAATGCTACTACAACGCAGAAAGAAAAGATGGTGGCCCCATTTCTAGATGGAAACAAGCATTGGCAAAGCCAGTAGATTTGACCTTGTCAGGCTGGGGCACAAGTAATTTCTTAATGAATTTACTGCAAGCATGGGCCACACAAATAAAGAAAAAACAGAAACCATGCTCCTTCGTAAGTGTGGCTGCTATATGCTTGAAATAAAAAATAAAAAAAATAAAAAAAATCTCTGATGAGGCTGTTTTACTACTAACATTTTACACAGCAAGCCTTTCAGTTGTGCTATGCATTTTATTACCATTAGATAAGAATAAATCATCATCTAAACAATGTTTCAAATCTAAGGCAGTTGCAATATTACAATCTCACTTTATAACAACAACTTCAAAAAGAGACGGAAAATAAATCACCACCTATCTAGGGTGTGTAAAATTCGCATAATTTGCTTTTGTGTACTCGCATGAGATTTTGGGAAAATTACATGAAACGCAAATCAGTCATTTGGTGCTATAATTAAGTGCAAAAAGCATGCTCACATCATTTTTTGCAGTAAAGAAATACGACGTAAACCATAAGTAGCGTGAGAAACAGCCGCTAACGTTATTGTTGCACGCTCGCTGTAAATTTTTACTGTGAACGTCACTTAATGGCAATGTGGCATAGTTTTGCCTAATAAGAGAAACAAAAATGTTCCATAATCATGCAAATTAAACAAGTGTAACTTCATTTTCGCCTGGCCGTACATATAACTGGTCACCCGAACTGCATGCAAAATAAATATCTGGTATTTAAAGTTAATATCAAAATTAAACTAAAAAAAGCACACTGTGAAGCACCATTGTCACTGTTACTTATTATTGAGAAAGGAACTTGTTCAATACGGATTTGGACAATGTGCACAGGTTTTGTGTACTTGCTCAAAGTGAAGGGAGTCAAAAGTAAAAGTGGGCAACCCATTCCCTTTGCTGTGGTGGGCGGAAGCAAAATGTGACTGAGACTTTAACAGACCAATGGAAGAAGCCCACTGACCAAAAGCCCCTCTTTAGACGTACATCATGTATGAAGTGTTTTGAAAACGGTAGTCTGACAAAATACCTAAAGCTTTCTACAGGGTCACACCTAAAAAGGCATGGGGCCAAACAAGGAATAATCTTGACAGGTAAGTAGACAAATTAGGATACATGGCAGTAAGCAAGAAAAATCTCCATTTTGAAGACTGGCCACTCTGTGCCCCTTGCCAGCGACAGCAGTAACAAGCATTGGCATAGCCAATAGGTCTCGCCTTTGGGACCTTATAAGTGTTTAGCCAGAGCTATTGGCTTTGCTAATGTCTTTAAGCTATGGTGTAGAGCAGTGTGGCTGCTGTGCAGCGTGTTGAAAGATTATAATAAAAAAGCATTAGAGCATTTTTGTTATTTTATATATAACCAAGAATATATTATGTAGAACTGAACGAACCTATTAAAAAAAGAATTAACATAAAAAATGTCTTCTAGTTTTTGTGTTCTTGCCATGCTGGCACATTCTTCCTGTCTGTTCTAATGCTTGTTTGTTATAGCTTTTTTATGTTATGGGGAGGGGGGGACCATAAACAGCGCTGGTAGTGAAGTGCTGCTGCACTGGTGCAGAGCTGGTGCTGGGTGTGTGCAGAGGTGGTGTGCTGCACCGGTGCTGAGGTGGTGCTCAGATGGTGCTGCGTTGTGCTGAGGTGGTGGTGAGGCACAAGTTACTAACTTGTGTAACGATATATCTGTAAGAGACAGTAGTTAGTGACAGATTCCTTACCTTAGAATATCCCCAGGCGTCAGGCTGGATCCGGAAAGTTTTTTGCGTAGCAGTACCTTTGCGCGTCGGTAGGCGGCGTCGTGCGGCTCCGCGTCCGTCGTCGGCGTCGTGATCGCCGGGATGACGTCGCGGGCAGTACTCAGAGCGCCACCCCTGCGCGCTGACGTCAGTTCTTCTTTTCCGCGCCAGCAAGCGCAGATCCGGGAAGAGCAGTGCCCTAGTCAATTTTTGACTACTTTTTTGGTGAACTTTTTCACTGTTTCTTTCGAGTCTTCTCGACTCCTAGGTGTCGGTAGGGATGCCCGGCTTCAAGCCATGCGACGTCTGTGGTCGAATTATGTCGATCACAGACCCGCACTTAGTGTCTCTACTGCCTCGGCCGCGACCACGACACGAAGTCGTGCCCTGACTGCCGGAAACTTCACCCGAAGGCTTTGCAAGAGCGGTCTCGAAAGCTACTCGAAGTCCGGCAGTCGGCTCCGCGCCGCACCAAGCCCCGGTCCCGTGAGAGGTCGAGGGGCCGGTCGCGGAGCCCCCGCCGGTCGTCGGAGTCCAAGTCTTCGCGCTCCTCGGGTAAGTCGAAGCACAAAAAGTCTAAGAAGCATCATCGCTCTAAGACTTCGCCTCGCCGGTCTCGCGACTCGGCTGAGGCCCCTGTCGGCACCGTCCCCGCCCCTGCGGCCCCGGACGTGCCTGTGGAGCCGCCCCCGCATTACCCGTCCTTCCCGGGTTCGGGGGCGACTCCGGCCCAAATTACTGCACCATCCGTGCCTCTCCCGGGTCCCGGTGCGCGCTCGGTGGCCCTCTCCCGGTTCAATCCACCCGCAGGACACTCATTGTGGCCCGAGCCTGGCTCCCAACCTTCAATCCTAGCATCAGCAGTGTGGATGCCTTGCTGCCTCCTTCTTTCTGGTCACTAGCCCATTATGTCACCACTTCGACGGAACACCGGCATTTTCAATAAACCCTGGCATTGTTGTTGATGCCATGTTCTTACTGGATCACAGAGGAGGGGGCTGGGACCAAGGAGCAGCAGCAGGCGGTAGAGTAACAGGGCTCGGCTAACCCTCGCACACCCTTGCTTCAGCAGCCGCTTCCTCCCTCCTCTTCCTCCCACTTTATATTATGTACCAGGGCTGTATAAAAACGAGTGTCCACTGTCCACTTCTCCTGCTCTGCCTCTGGCAGCTGCCCCCCCCCCCTTCTCTTTCTTCCTCTTCCTCTTATTTCTTCTCTTTCTGTCTCTGTATTGCTCCTCCTCATTTGCTGAAAACCGTGACTTTAAGAAACGGCTCTTACCAACTCTTTCCTCTCCTTTCCTTCATTCGTTCCCCTGTGAAATGGATTAAAAAAAAAGAAACACTTGCTGGGAATGTCGTCTATTTCTGTCATTAGGTCTCGCCTGAGCCAGCGCATGCGCTGCTCTGGCGAGAGTTTTAGTAAGCGGGTTTTGGAAGTGCAAACGGTGGCTTTTGCTGGCGACCAGCTTGCGTTCACGAGATCGTGCACGCGCGCAGCTGCCATCCATTTATCGCATCGCTGGCGAGGCGCCATCTGCCTTTCCTCCCCCACCCCTCCTCCCCCTCCCTCACCAGAGAGCGCGTTTCTTGGTCGCGCGTCTTGTTTATTTTAAGACTTCCCGAGAACGGTACAAGCCCCCACTGCTGTACCCAACCCCTGCCCCCCTTATTCTGTATACTGACAGGATTGACTACATATCAAAAGCCGTTACCTGCTTATTATCTGACGCACTGCAGGAATACTCACGCCAAACGCTACACTTTTTGCTTTACATATACCGATGTTCACAAACCTCCCACAGCTGCAGTCCAATTATTATATTCACTTAAACACTTTTAGGACTCTCAGCGCAAAGATGTAGGCGCATTTGGAAATAAGGTTATGTGCTGTGGTCCATCTAACAGCTAAAGCAGAACCGCCTCTTAAAGATTGCTAGGTGCATCAATTTCTCTTAACGGTAGCCTTCACTCGCAGCAATACTGGGGAGCCTGCAAACCACAAATGTGAGTACACCCACCCTAGCCGCTCATTCTATTGCACCACTGGAATGGATACATATGCGAAAGTCTACTGTCTTAATTGTATGCATTGATGAAACACCAAAATACTATAAAATATAAAGAAGATTAAACATTATAAAAATTGACAGGCTGCCTACTAACCACTAAGGTGACCACCACTCCATAATTATTGCTAATAGGACTGAATAGACAAACACGCACACACTATTAATCTATATGCGGAACATATACCCAAGATATATAGCCACACATAAGCTTGCAGGCACTCAACTACACGTAACTATTACAGGGTTGGATACATAGCACAAATCAATATTTAATCACCCGCCCTGACACTCCATAGTGCTTGAGCCCATACACACGAGAACTAGAACCCCGTTACCCCAAGCCTTGGAACGTTCAGTCGTCCCACTCTTCCATTCTAAGGGGCCACTGTCAGCGATTATTCCGCTACTATGTACTGAACTGTATAACCCCACAAGCCCCCACCTCCACTTTTACCTCCCCCATGACAGGCGTCAGTGCCCCCTCGCTATCACATCCCGAAGCGTTGGTACAACCCAACATTCAGTCCGCCCCTTACTCCATTCAGCGAACCTCTGTCTTTCACCTCCAATCCACTGAACCCCACGACCCATAGTCAAGTGTACAACCCCAGTACCTGCCACCTCTCCCCCGCCCCGCGGCCTCCGCTTCCTGCCGGCCTCACACAGACAATATGGCGGAGCCACACACCGCTCAGCCGACAGCCGCAAGGACCACAGCGAGGCCGGACGGAGCGGAAGTGTTCCCGCCCGCCATTTTCTTCCTTCCTGTGCTGACTGATTGCTTCGAGAGAGCTCCATCACAAACCCTCAAACAACGGTACATTCCACTAACAGGAATCTTTCTTTAGTAAAATAAATGCGGGAGAACATAGGTAGAGGCCAGCGAGGAATTCCTTCGTAGTCATTGCAATTACGTTGGTGCTTAAACCCTGCACTGTCCTCTGACATCCACTTTGCATGCCCTGCGTGCAAGGAATGACCTGTCGGAGAGACAGGCTAGTGCACTAGTTAGTGGTGCTGAAGTCTCGAAGGAGCTTTACAACCTTCTTTGACAGAAGCACAGGCAACACGTGACCTCACTCAGGCACTGATCATGAGTTGCATGGTACTAATGGGGTGGTAAATCCGCATGCAAAATGTATGTTCCCATGCTGTAGTAATACATGACCAGTACCGTGCAATTATGCATTAAACTTCATTGAATGGAGAATTACCCGGTGGAATCATTTACCAGTAGTAAAACAACAATGCATCCCCAATTGCATCAGATTTAATAGACACATTTAGTAGGTGATAAAGGTATGCAGGTGGCTCTGTGTGGGGTGGAGGGGAGGAAGGGTGGTGTGGGGAATAGGGGAGGGAAGGGGCAGTTCGGGTTTCACAGAGGGGAGCATTCATTGGTACCCTGACAGAAACAACAAGCATTGGCATAGCCAATAGGTCTTGCCTTTGGGACCTTATAAGTGTTTAGCCATGCAACAGTTGATGTTGTTGCACCAAGGATATTGTGCTGGATAACTAAACACTTATAAGGTTGTGCTTTTACTCAATTATCCTCGCCGTTCACATCCAGAAGACGCCATCAGAACGCAGGTTCTCTGCGTTTACTGATAATTAACTGCAGGCAACTGATGACTCACGTTATCATGTGGTGTTAATTAAAATACCCTCCTTGGGGGGCGTGGCCAACCATCATGGCCGATCAGACGGGACTCCGACCGGCTCCGTTCCAGGCCCCGTAGATATCATGCATTAAGGCGATTTTGCGTGCATCCCGTCCACACCGCGGAACAACCAGGTGTGGGGCAACTGCTGGAGACCGGTCCTGTGGCCTGAGGAACCCCCGTGATGCCGCGGAGGAGCGGCGGCAGGCCGTGATCGCTCGGAGCCGGGCTCCACAAAATGGCGGCTCTTCCCGCTGTAGGTTCCGAGAGATGGCGTAGGTGAGCCCCCGATGCCACAGTCCATGGAACTAGTGTGCGGAGCTGTGTGAAACCCCGAGCGGCGCCGTGTGAGACTCGGCTGCGCACGTTGCAAGCCCCCATTGCAGTGTAGTTGGCGACGATCGGAGTTCCGACCTCCGGCAACAAGACCCCACAAGATGGCAGAGCTCCCCACCGGGAGCGAGGAGAGGCACTGACGGAGAGAGCCCGCAGGAGCGTCAGACGACCGGCTTTGCCAGCCTGACCATCTCCCCCTGTGAGCTCCCTGTTGCGCTGTAGAGAGGCGCTGGAGACGCCGGATCTGCCCACGGAAGTGCGCTCTTTGATCGGGAGGCCTCCCGAGGACGCGACCAAAGACCGAGAGGAAGCGCGAGCCCCCAGCAGGTGAGAGGAGCAGCTGGGGGGCCCCCTTGATAAGCGGGGGGTACGCGCTGGAAGGTGGGCACGGAGGTCCAGAAGCCTCTCAGGGAGCCAATTGAGAGCGAGGTCCCGGGGACTATTGCCCTTCGCATAATGGAGTCTTCTACCGTCGGGGAGGCCAGATAAGAGTTGGGGGCCGAGAGCGGCCCACTAAGTGGGGCCCCAAGTTAATGAAGCAGCCACGTGTGGGGGAACACGACGAAAAGTCCACTGCGTGGCGCTGGGCACCTGGAGCCTGACCCCAACATGGCCGCCAAAGTGAGCTGGTAAAAGCTGGTGAGCCCAGGAAGCCTCTACCGAGCCGATGGGCAGGCTCCTTTCTCATTGAGCCTTGAGGGGAGCCGGGGATGGGAGGAGAGCCGAGCCTGCGGTCACCGCCTATTGAAGTGACCCACGAGTAGCACGAACACCGCCATCACCGAGAGGGATCGCTGGGCGGATCTCGTAGCCCCGGCGGACAGAGCGGGGGGAGCAACCTGAGGGGGTCGTGGAGAGGCGTTGGACCCCTATCCACCCGGAGAGTGCACAGCCTGGTTTTGAGCAGCAGGCGGGGCGGCCGAGAGCTGACCAAGAAGTGTGTCCCCCCTATGCCACCGAAAAAGGACCCCCAACAATAAAGTCTCCAACTACTTTGCCACTACAGGTGCGGGGACGCCTGGAGAAGGGGCGGCACAACCCAAAGGAGCAATGGTGCTCACCAGGGAGGATCTCCTGTCTTCCCTCCGGGAGTTCAAAACAGAGCTCCGTGCAGACATCAAAGCAGACATGGACGCCTCCTTTGATTCTTTTAGGGCGGAGATGAGGGAGAAACTGGTGACCCTACAGGCAGATGTGGACTCGGTGGGTACTCGAACACTGGACCTTGAGGTGAAATATCAGGAGTTGGCCGATCGAATTAAACCCCTGGAAGAAGGTTCGGCGGACCTAAGTGGACAGCTGCGGGCCACCTTGCTCAGGTGCGAGGACTTGGAAAATCGGTCCCGCCGAGACAATATACGAGTCTGCGGCCTAGAGGAAGACTGCGAGGGCCCGGACCTGGAGGCCTTCATGGTGGGCCTTTTCTCCTCGGTCTTGGAAGGGGATGGCCCCGAGGTCCGGCTGGGGAGAATTTATAGAGTGGGGCCGCGGCTCCCCGGGGAGAACCGGAGGCCCCGGGACATTTTGGCAAAATTTGGTTAGTTTAAGGTCAAAGAATTGGTCCTACAAAAAGCGAGGAACACCGACAAGGTCACCTTTCAGAATGCCGCGTGCACGCTCTACCAGGATGTGGCCCAGGCCACTCTCATGCGCCGCCAACAATTCCGCCCGATTACCGAATTCTTGAGAGAGAGGAAGGTCAAGTACAGATGGACTTATCCGTTCGGGATTGCCTTCCAACGGGAAAATAAATACCTGCATTGCACAGAGTTGGCGTAAGCAGCGGATCTTCTTGGAATCACGATCTCCGCGCCCAACGGCGCAGCATGTTCGAGGGACACAGAAGGGGAGCGGCTGCGAGGTAGACAAGAAGGTGGCCAGTGGCGAACAGCTAGACGAGGGAGCAAGAAAACTCCGGACTGACTTCCATGACTGTGGGTCCCATGTCCGGACTATGCTCACAATCGATGAAGTATTCTACCCCCCCCCCCCGCGGGGGCAGCTAGGGGGACTTGACGGAGAGCTGGATGGAGCGGAGGACTTGCACTTACCATGCCTACTGTGAAGCCATATGGCTGGACAAATCGGCGCACACTTTGGACTGCTCTTTGCAAATTATGGGTCCCACGGGTGGGCCGTGCTGGCGGCCAGGGAAGTGGAATGCTGCTCGTCACGGGTGTGGTAAGGAGATTCCTTTGGGAGGGAGGATGGAGCGGAGGACTTGCACTTTCCTTGATTAATGCGGAGCCACCTGTGCGGACAGACTTGAGCAGTTAAGTCAGGGGTGTTCGAGAATATGACAGTCACTAAGTGGCTGTACAGCTTTACTATGCATAGGCCTTGAATATTGAGGTTATTGGGGCTGGGGGAGCGGAAATGACCTAGTTCCTGGAGTTTTTTCTTGTAAAGAGGTTCCCCTCTGAGATGGGGATTCTCCGAACTTGCAGTTATTGGTTTTATTGTTCTGTTGCACTAGTTAGATGTCATGGTGCCTTTACTACGCTTTACATTTGCTGGGCTGGGGGTGAGGGGGATGGGAAAAGAGACGGAGCAGGGGGCCTAGAGGTGGGGGGTCGGGTCCCAACTAGATAATAATGGCAGTCCGTAGTATAACATGGAATGTCCGGGGCCTCAACTCCCCCAATAAGCGGCAGCGCCTCTGGAAATACTCACTCGACCATAATATCCAGGTGGCGGCCCTCCAAGAAACGCACCTCAAGAAAACGGAGGAACACCGCCTGAAACATAAAGCTTTCCCTCTTATTTTCAGATCCTCTCACGCCTCAAAACAGAATGGGGTGGCACTCCTTTTTCATGCGGGGGTCCCGTTCCAAGCTCAGGACACTAAATCTGATAAAGCGGGGAAATACATAATGGTTCGGGGGGACCTGAGGGGCCGGCAGTGTACATTTGCAGTAATCTATGCACCGAATGCGGGTCAGCAGGACTTTCTCCTCTCCTTCCTCACGAGTTTGGAGAACTTTGCACGGGGGGCACATACTCCTAATGGGAGATGTCAACCTCATCTGGGATTTGGGACTAGACACGACCCACCCACACAGGGCGGCAGGGGGGGCTTTTGGCAAGGCACTTAGGTCTCAACTCCAACAACTGGGCATGGTGGACGTGTGGAGGGATATTAATCCCACCGTACGAGACTATCCTTCTTCTCCCACTCTCACAGAACATACTTCCGCATCGATTATGTGTTTGTGAGCCAATCTCTGTTCCCCTCGGTCTTACAGTCACACTTCCACCCGATCTGCCTGTCTGACCATACTCCTCTCGCGATGACCCTCACCTGGCCTGCCCTGCGTTTAAAGCATGCGCGCTGGTACTTCCCTAATATCCTCTGCAGGGACAGACTCCTGCGGGACGAACTCAGACAAACCATTAAAGATTTTTTGGGGAATAATGATCCCGAGCTCACCTCCCATGCCATCACCTGGGACGCTCTCAAAGCGGTCGTCCGGGGTAAATGCATTGAACTGGCCACTACCCTGAAAAATCAGCAGCGAGAGGAGCGGCTTATGTTGGAAAGGGAACTGCAGACCGCGGAACAGGCGCATAAGGCAAGCCCCTCGGCATCGGCACTGCGGAAAGTAACATCCCTCAAAGGGAAGTTGCAGGCCATATATACCAACAGGGCGTAAAAAACCATCTTGCGGTTGCAGGCCAGGGAATATGAGGGAGGGAACAAAGTGGGATCATTGTTAGCACGCCAACTGAGGGACAAGCAGGAAAGGGAGTACATCAAACTCATTGTAGATGACGCAGGTGTCTCTCACATGACAGAAGAGGGGAAGGCCCACACTTTCGGGGAGTTCTATCGCACCCTTTACACCTCAGAAAACCAACGGTCACTGGACCAAGTGGGTTATCTGGACCCCTTAGACCTCCCCCAGGTCCCGTCTAGTACCAATGAGGAATTGGCTAAACCTATCACGACCGAGGAAGTCCAGAAGGCGATTGATGCGCTTAAATTACAGAAAGCTCCGGGGCCTGATGGGTTTACAGCGCACTTTTACTGCACCTTCGCTCCGGAACTAGCCCCCTATTTAACTACCCTGTTCAACGTCATCGCTTCTACACAGCAGGTCACTCCCACCATGGGGGAGGCACTTGTGGCGGTGATACATAAGCCAGGGAAGGACCCTATAGCGTGTTCCTCTTACCGCCCGATAGCCCTTCTCAATCTGGACGCCAAGATCTACTCAAAAATCTTGGCTACTCGCCTCGAATCTGTGCTCCCAGGCCTTATTGACCCAGACCAATCAGGGTTCATTAAGGGGCATCAGACCCATGATAATCTACGGCGCATCATCCACAGCATGGAGAAGGTCTGGAATAAAAACATCCCAGCGGCTCTTTTATCGTTAGACGCGGAGAAAGCGTTTGACCGCGTGGAGTGGACCTTTTTGTTTCGGGCGCTCCAGCGCTTTGGGTTTAGCAAGACTTTTATAGGGATGGTTAGCGCCAACTACCATTCCCCAAACTCCCGGGTTCTGGTCAATGGCGTCGCATCGCACTCTTTTTGCTTGGCACGGGGGACGAGGCAGGGGTGCCCGTTGTCCCCCCTCCTTTTCGCCCTGTGTATAGAACCCCTTGCACTCAAAATCAGAGAACATCCTGGCATACGGGGGGTGCGATTTGGCAGGGATGATCATAAGATATCGCTTTTTGCAGACGATGTACTCCTCCCAGTCACGGAGCCACTGACCTCTCTACCGACTGTTCAGACGGAGCTTTCATTGTTTGAGCAGGTGGCGGGATTCAAGGTCAATCTGGCCAAGTCCTTCTCACTTAATTTGACCCTATCCAAAGAAGAGTGGCGACAGGTGGAGGGCGTGTCACCCTTTCGATGCACAGCCAAGGAAATTACCTACCTGGGCATTAAGCTCACTCCCCATATCTCGGATCAATATAAGGCCAACTTTCCCCCTCTCCTACAACAGTTAAAAATTGACTTGGGCAAATGGAGCACCGCATCTATCTCCTGGATGGGCAGGATCAATGCCATCAAGATGAACGCTCTCCCCCGCTTGCTCTATCTCTTCCAGGGGTTACCCATACAGGTTGAAAAAGGTCTCTTCAGGGAACTGCGACAAATGATCACTAAATTCATCTGGCAGGGGAAGAGGGCTTACTTCCCCATCATCTGCTTATTCGCCCACGCAAGGAAGGGGGTCTGGCGCTGCCGGATTTTCAGGGTTACTACAGGGCGGCTCAGTTGCGAGTAATAACGGAGTGGTCGTTGCGAGCATCCGAGAAGCACTGGCTTCATATAGACAGACAGGTAACTGGTAGGACCATCTAGGACCTTCTCTGGAAGCCAAAACATGACAGGCCGCCCAATGCCTACCTTAGTACACCCACATCCACCACATTACGGGTTTGGGATGACCTCACGAAGAGGTTGCAACTGACCACTTTTCCGTCTCCCTACACGCCCATACATTTTAATGCTGCCTTCCCCCCAGCGCTCCTAGAGGGACCCTTCGAGGCATGGAGGGCGGGGGCTGTCTCATGAACTCTGATTTATTCAATAAAGGGGAGTTGCTCACCTTCCGAGAATGCATGAAACAATTCACTTTGACTGCCAAGGAAGAATTCCACTATCTGCAGATTAAGCATTGGGTACAGCAACCCCTGGTGCGGCTGGCCGCCACCAGGGACTTGCTCCCCGAGGAGAAATTTGCCCAATCTGGATCCACCTCCAAGGGATGTATTTCTTTTCTATATGCCCTCATTCAGGCGCTGAGCCCCAGGTCGACCCCACGACAAACACTTTTGGGATGAAATTCTTGACACTCCTCTAACGGACAAACAGTGGGAGCATTTATATAGAGACATAGCTAAATTCAACTGCTCGATGTCTCTTAGGGAGGCGCACTACAAAATCATGTATGATTGGTATCTCTATCCCCAGAAACTGCATAGGATCTTCCCCAACTCTTCTGATAGATGCTGGCGGGGTGTGGTCTGCTGGGCGACTTTCGCCATATTTGGTGGGATTGCCCCTCCATACAGCCCTTCTGGAAGGAGATCCTGTCCCAAATCAAACTCATATTAGGCTACCCAATCCCACTCTAACACACCTTGTTGGGGGTGAGGGATCCAACCCTGAAACGCCAAACACAGAGCGACAGGTCGGTCATGTGGCTGTGCCTAGGGGCAGCTAAAATGGCAGTGGCTGCCGCTTGGAAAAACCAAGAGGCACCATCTTTGACTCAATGGCATACGAGGTTGTGGAGGACGTTGGCCCTGGAGCGCACGGCCGACATAGTGGAAGTCTCCAGGAAAGGGTTCGAATATATATGGTCCCCGCTGGTGAGCTATTTATCAGAGGGGCTCCCGTTGACGGCGTGCGCCCCACGGCTAAGGGCCCTTAATCTGTTTCACATATAACGCCATAGAAGAATAGGCAGGAGCTTGCTGCTCGGATAATGCCTCTTCACGGGACCGGAAGTCCTCCTCTCCTGACCAATCCAATAACACTCGCACCATGACATCACGGTTATGTTGTTATTCTTTGGTATGTTAAGTTTCCTTTTTCTTCTCTTATTTTTGTTTGTTCCTCTTCTTAGAGGTTTGATTGAAGCACTGTCGCAGGATACCAAGTGTAACATGCTACAACTGTACCTCCTAGTAAGTCTGATACGCCAAAGAACTAGTGAAGAAGCTGTAACCTTCATGTGATATCTGTAACTCTTGGCCTACTTTGACAAATGTTGCAATTGTGCTATATTTCTGTGTCGCTCTAAAACTCAATAAAAAGAATTTGAAATAAAATACCCTCCTTCCCCACGGGCGCCGGCTTCCCATTCACACTGTTGCCCTGACTGAGGTAAGACGTGTCAGCTCTTGCTGCGCGCTTTGATTCTTGAAACTGTCTTGTTCCACTGTAAACACACACGAGTGTTTGTAATTAATTAATTCCCGGATACTACCTGCACTTTGAGGGGTTTAGCTCACACGCTGCCAAACGCTGGTTAATTTTGGGCGCACATTCACGCAATATGTTTCATATTGCCCCGCTTTGACGAGGTTCTAGCACATGTGTTTTTCACTTTTTTAACACGGGTGCCGTCATGTGTTGCGCATTACTTTCAAGTGCCCGTGAGGCTATCATCACCATAGCCTTTTGATCCCCGGCGTCCACACGGGACACTGGGATCCGTGCCAATTGCATAATATCACACACCGGTGTCAACCTACACGCATTTTACTCGCAGCTGAACGCGCTTGTTGATACTTCCACCTCCCCCCTTTTTTCCGCGCACCACCCGGACAGATGATAATTCCAAATGGGTCCACTTTTTAGATCACTTGCGGTCAATCCCTGACGCCCACTCACTGTGACTTTCACTTTCACTCTCATTCACTCATGCACACCCGCCCTCCCTTCTACCCACAACTACTCACTCAACCACGAACTTACACACTCGCACACCCCATCCCTCACTACCTCGTTCTTGTTGAGTAGTGACCCTTGCGTGTTAACAGCAAACTGCTCTTTCTGCACTTCATTCAGTGACTGCAGTACCAGAAAGAAGTATGCTTGTCCAAGGTTTAGAACCACCAATTAGCATAATGATAACATCTCTGAATATTACATCACACAACATCTCACATCACAGGACATAACACATAATAACACGGGTGTGATCTAAAGGGGCCATCCAGGGAAGGGAAAAACAGTTCTCTTTACCTAGTACTGGCACTACATATCCAGCAATCGCCAACAATGTTTGATTATGTCTGCGATGGGTCTGAGACCTATTGTGACATCATTCACAGGATGGCCATATAAGGTAACAAAAATGCTTATTACTTTATTATAACTTTTCAACATGCTGCACAGCAGGTACACTGCTCTACAACATAGCCTAAACACATTGGCAAAGCCAATAGGTCTGGCAAAACACTTATAAGGTCCCAAAGGCGAGACCTATTGGCTATGCCAATGCTTGTTTGCACCTATGCTGTCAGAGCTGGTGAAGCAGAGAGCAAAAAATAAAGGCAAGCACGCATGCATGTAGCCACTGAAAATATGGTGGAAAAAGTCCCTAAGCAGAAAGCAAAAAAAGCGGAAGCAGACAAGTCCTGTGGCAATACTCCAGAGCCCACAAAGTACATACAATAGATGATCCTGCAGCGCAAGCGCTGTAGGTTCGACCTAAAAAGGCTTCATGAGGTGCAAACGAGACCAGCAGGCATTGGATTTATGGAAACGGAAACCAGTGAATGGAAAGGTGAAAGAAGGCCGTCCTCCATTCAAGGCCGGGGATTGCTTGAAAAAGGGGACAGAATGAGAAAAGTCCCTAAGGGGAAAAAACACCTTGGGAGGGAACCCTTAAAATGGAAAAAGAAAAAGCAGACTCTAAAAGCTCAGAGCACAATTTTAATAAAGTGAATTATCTATTCATTCCGTTTTCAAAATAGCTGTTACATCTTCATACTGCCTCTATTTTAATGGGACCTGATAAATTGCTTACACAAGCTGGGATACTTTGATGACTACAATATATTTCACTACGTCAACTGACACTCCATCCCGGTAGCATTGCATCTCATAATCTTGAAGCATGGATGTACTCCTTTTCCCTTCAACTGAAGCAATCCAAGACTCATGTCCAACTGTGGCACAATAATCTTACCATCATAAGATCTCATCCATCCTGTTCCCTCAAGAGATGCCTCCAGCATTCACTTTGGACAAACACTTATTGACAAAATATCCAAATAAGCCTCCTGCCAACTTCACTTTGTCAAAAAACTCAAGCATATCAATTCCAAGCATGAATTCAGATCTGTTGTACAAGCACTATTCCTTTCATAAAATGATGGAGTGAATGACAAATCTTCAAAAGCCAAAGGCTGATGATCATTCAGTTTATGTGCATATCACTGGTGCCAACAAATCTGATCATCACATCCTACTCCTGTGGATCAACCTCCACTGGCTTCACCTTCAAGATTTGCCACTAACATAAAGAACTGTACCTGGGCCAAACCTCTCATCTCAAAAGGAGGCTCATCACTGCATGTGGATCACAAGAGACTTGGAGCAAGGGCTACCTTATTCTCAAAACTCCATGCATCAAGAAAGTGAATGCTCATAATAAGGCACTGTACTGTGCTGATCCAAGAGCATAGTACGGTCTACCTGAAGAGATCAGCGTAGCTCACGTTCTTCCTGTCTTCATGGCACACACAACACATTTTGTTTCCATTCATTCCCCAGCTCCTTTCCCTGCGCTTCCTACACCTTCTTCCTTGGGATTGAAGGTGTACTTCTTTCTGTATTATATTCTTGTAGTGAATAGCCACTTTGTTTACAGTAAATCCCTACACTACTCTTGTGGTGAAGATCCCACTACTTAAAAACAATCATTAGTCAGGCTATCAGTCTCAAGCACTCGTGTCTTTCTATATTTTCGGACTATATTTTAAATGACAAAAGCTCATTTTCATCATGTTTTGTGCATAACATTTTCCGACAATTGGGTTTCATTTGATATTAGGTTTTGCCTAATACAAACTAGATTAGAAGTGGCAAGGGTATGCCCAGGCGTGGGTCCTGTGCTCACTGTGCCACAGGAACCAAGCTACACCTGACTGGCAAGACCCAATCAGGCCGCAACCGGTCTTTGGTAGCTTGTGGTCCAGTTCAGGGAGAAACTAGCCAGGCAGTTCGAGCTGGACTGTTCCTACTGATTTGCATATTGCTGGGTCCAAACTGAGGTGGCATGGTAGGAAAAAGAATGATAGGTTAGACTGCTACCTTGAACGATTGCTAGTGGTTAGACTTATTGCAAGCATTCCTCCCATCATCTTTTGTGAATTTATGATAAACTATAAAGCAAAGGCAAGAAGGAACATGTTAAAACCCGTTCTCATTGCCCAACATCGCCTTTCTCCTCCATTGCCTCCCCACGCTCTTCTCTAGAATAACATTATTTCCGTTTGTATAAAAACAATATAAGCAGTGCTTCAGGTAATGGCACAAAAACTATTTCCTCGATCCTGACAGTTAAAACAATGGATAATAAGTTGCATCATTCTTTTATTCAAAACAGTAGTCCATGACTCAAAGGCTACACGTTAAGGAACTCATTTAATTACATGGAATGTAAGCCAACACAGTTGTCCACGTGTTGTGATAAAGTATGCAGAGCTATTATTCCCCTGAGGCGAACACACAATCACGAGTCACAGATGAAGTGTTTAAACTACCGTCGGTACATCATCGGAGTGAATCCCACTAAAATTCTAAGAAATGAAAATCGTCTTTGTTAAATGGTACATTTACGGTAATTCGTTTTTTAATAGTCGGAAAGAAAAGGGAGAGAGTGAGGGGGAGTGAGGGGGAGAGCGAGGGAGAGAGAGGGGGAGAGAGAGAGTGAGGGGAGAGAGTGAGGGGAGAGAGAGAGTGAGGGGAGAGAGAGAGTGAGGGGGGAGAGAGTGAGGGGGAGAGAGACGGGGAGAGAGAGTAGGGGGAGAGAGAGAGTGGGGGAGAGAGAGTGGGGGGGGAGAGAGACAGTGTGTGAATGTGTGTGTGTCGTTGCTAATATGGGAAAGTAGCTCCATAATCAAAAACTCTTTCTTTTAAATGTACACACACAGAAACATTCTATGAACTCTCCAGCATCATAGGGGGTGGTGGCATCAGCACGCATACATAAGTTGCCAACTTGAACACTGCCCTTGAGGTATGCTGAAAGCATCAACAACCGCAACAATACAGAATATGATATAGTGGGATCTTATCAATCACAACATTCATTCACCTGAGAGGGGGAAGGGCAGGGAGGAATCCTGAGGGAACATTATGGATCCACCAGAAGGATCGATACTGAATATTGGTAACTTTTTCTTCTGAAGGGTACATCTTCCTGCAGATTCTTCACTAATGAATGAGCCCCAAAGCAATGTGGGAGGTGGGACTGAGTAGAGCAAGTTTAGCCAATTGATACATGCAGCACAGTCCTGACACAGCATCTGCCACTGCGTGCTCGGGGTGTCAGGCAGTAATGGTTAGCAAAAGTGTGCAGGAGTCAATCGTGTGGTTGCCCTGCCAAGGCTCCCACCGGGATGCCTCTTGTCAGAGCTGTGGAAGCAGTCATGGCCCTAGCGGAACAGGCACAAGCTCCCTTGGGAATGTCTTTCTTGGCCACAACACAGCAGACCTTGATACAGAGGATAGCCTAAAATGAAAAGGTTAGGTTTGGTCATTGCCTTGCTTTTCTTTGCTCCAGGAAAACCCCCAAAGATTTGATAATCAAATCTGTCCTGTTTAGTGCTATCGATGTAATAAGATACTTCACATATGGGATTCAGTCTATGCAGTCACTCATCCTCTTTAGTGGTGGAATGGCTCGTGTGAAACACAGATAGCACTTTTGGTAGAAAGGTGGCTGATTACAAATAACAAGAGATTCAAAGACACAATTAATTGGGCAGGACACTATGAATGGGAGCTGATTTGAAAGAGCCCTAAATTCACCTACACTGCCTGCCAAGGCCATGGCCAACAAGAGACAGTCTTCCGAGGTAGATGTCGAACCATGCAACTGTGCAGCATCTTGAAGAGGAAGGCACAGAGACTCTAACTGGCACCTCTCAATCTCCACGAGCGCAGGCACAACGTCTGAAGACAGATGTAGAGGTCCTTACCATCCTGCTGTGACAACAGGTTCACCCATACAACATAGAATGTTTTAGAAACGTCCTTAAAATTGGTTTGCGGGTTCTCCAAAATGTCCCCATGCACTTAATGCTACTGTTGAAGCCCCTCACCATTATGTCAGTACTGCAGAAAACTTGAACATCCAACTTTGTCTCGGGTGATCCAAATCGTTTTTAAATGATGAAGCATTATTTGTTCCTAAAACGCACATACATCAAACAAACAAAAAACCCTGCTTAGTAAAAGGAGAAATCACACGCCTTTCGTTATTTGCAAGTCACCAAGATTTAAATTATTGGAATTATGTGCAAATACACTTCGTTAACATATGATATCCATTATCCCAAACCTCTGAAAATATCTTTTTCTATAATAACAGGTGGATTGGTTCTCAAAATTATTTAACCTGTTTGGATTAAACTGAAAGCACCATTCAATCCCAACGCATAGTATTTTGGTGTGAAACATAAAAAGTATCAATTTGTATGGAAATGTGTGAAAATCATTTAGCATAACACTGGATCAAAATGAAACTGACACAAGCAGAGACGTAACTGTCAAGTAAATACACTCGTGGGCACAGACACATTTCCGTATTTAAACGAGATTTCTAAACATGCTCCTGAATCTTATGACTCACTGGTGACCTTCAAGCCGTCACCAAAGAAGTTAATGGTGAGAACACTGTGAAAACCAATGTATTCCCTTCCATTTTCTATCGGTATACAAACACCTTTTCCACATGGAAATGAGTCACTTTCGCCACTGTACATATGATGAGTTCACTGTCAAGATTTACAATTGTTAATATACCGCAACAATTATGATGGGGAACGTTGTTATCCAACATACCTTATCAAAGTAGTACATATTTGAATCTTCTGTGAGACTCACTTTTTTAACATTGTCGTATGTCTCCAAGAACTGTTTATCCACCCCGTCCAGCGGGTGAGACCCGGAAGAAATATTCCGCCCTCCATTTGGAGAATGTGACAAGGAGTTAGTCTGCGAGCGGGTGAAACATTTCTCTGTTGGGCTGTTTTCCGACCCATACCTAAAAAAAAAGAACATGAAAAGGCATACAGGATCACTACTTCCGCATAAAATGAAATGGCTACGTGTAAAATTAAATATGGATCTTTGAGTATCTAATGAATGACAAATGAGCTAATGACAACATTAATTTCCTAATTAAAATAGTATTTACCACAAGGTCATCCGCCTAGTGTACTTAGTATTACAATATCTTAGACAAAGGCGTGGCAAAGGTCAACATGGGAACACGTTCTAGGTGAGCTGGAAGCCCAGAGCTCCAGAGATCGGATTCCTGTTGAGGGCGATAGGCCCCTGCAAGGGCGAGGCAGGTTCTGGCCAGCAGCACGGATTGTTGGAGGGCAGTGTCTTGTGGCTAGACCTGCGCAAAACTGGCGCCATGAAGTGAGTCCAGGCATCCCTGGTGCTTATTGCCTGCAGCTGAGGATCCTGCTGTTCACTACACATTTTGACGCTGGATACGGTTACTGCAGGACACAGGCCTGGACGACAGAAATACTGGCCTGACGTATATGGTTTTGACTTTGCTCACTTCGCCGATACTCCCTTCACGGCTCAAGACTACTGTATTTTGATCAAGCCCAGAGGAAGCCCGTGATAGGGCGAAACATGTTGGCTGCGTTTGTTGCTTTATCTAACGAGTTATAAGAACAAAAGATACAAAAAAACACAGGACTTACCTGTTTTGCTTTGTTATTCGAGGGACCTCTTTTTCTCTATAATCTTCATTTTTGTTTCCTATTCATTATAATTAAATGTTTCTAATGTTTGGCCATCTGGTAGCGGCCCTACAGAAGTGGGCAACTAGCAATTTTACTCAGTGGTTATTACAGGTGGTGCAAAAGCAGGTTCCCTAGCTGCCATTGTTTGTTCAGTTCCTGCAATACAGACGGGGCTGGCCCAATTAGCAGCAGGCCGCATCTCCAGGATGCCTGGGGCCCCTCTGATCCCTGTAGGTTATCAATCATTTCTTGGGTCTCTTAGGCCTACTAGCTGGACCTCCTGGCACTGGGCTACATGCACAAATGAAAAGAGAGTAGAAAGGAAAAAACACTAACTTAGAACCTCAATTGAGTGCAGACATATTTTGCTAACAGCCGCAGGACATCGTGACTGGAATAAAGGTTGACACTAAAGGCCAGTAAGCTTTGCAAGAGCAGTCCCTCTACGATAAAAGCTGCTCCGCATAGTAACCCCTTCCCTTTCACATCTCCTAGCACCTCACACTCTTGTGTCTCAACCCTGATTGGGATAAAGAGAGCAGTGCTCTGCCCTTGGCTATCTTGCTGAAAATGGGGGCTGTACAGGGCCGAAAGTTACCTCACAGCAACATTGGGGGGGGGGGCGGCCCGCTTTGTAACAAGCATATTGGTAGTCTACTACTCCTGGGCTCCATTTATGACAGCGCACATCACCGGTATGAGGACTGGAGGTGTTCTTCCTGGACCCAGATTGGTCGTGCTGTACCACCACTTACATACACCATGAATGAAGTTAGCAGTTACAAGCAGGTCTGACCTCCCACCTCTACTTACCTCCTCACACCATCCAGATGCCCTCACACACTGCCCCTACCCCCTGTTCTGGTGGATTTGACTGCATATGATTTGGAGGACGGGGCAATCCTGATGTGCCTGGAGGCCTGACTGGGTCCTCCTCTGGTGCAACATTCTGGCAGCCGCCCACCACACAGAATCAGCCAGACCCACCCATGTAGTATGGCTTCGCGAGCTGCTGTCACAGGCGTATCCTATCCTACAGTTGCTGAGTGGTGGTAAGTGGGCCTGACAGGATCTGGCTGTGGGTCCTTGCAGCGCGATCTTACCCATAATCACAAGGGCGGACATCTCTTTTGTAATCCTTTTACTGAGTGATCGCTGGAAATGTCTAGCGAGCGTCAGAGATAATCCTGCACACAATGGGCAGACTAAGGCTAGCTATGGCAGGAGATCATTTGTCAAAAGGGAACGATGATCCCGCTACAGCAGAAGTCACTGAGACCGAGCCAAACACGCTAGACACAATTCTGAAGGCCACAGAGACACGTAGAGTGTCCCTTGAAGCTAAGGTAAACACTATTACCATTTAAATTGGTCTACTGCGTGACGACAAGTGATTGGCAGAAATGGTCACTCAGTCACAAAAAAACACTGCAGAAATTACAGCCCCGGACGTCGGAGCTGCAGCAGCAGGTACAGGACTTAGCAGAATAGGCACATTTTCTGGAGGGCAGGGCGGGAGGTGCAGACTGCCATTCCCAACACAGTAAGATCAGGATATACATCATGATTGAAGGCTCCGAAGGACGAGACATGGTGGAGATCCTGCAGACTCAAATGCACGGCTTATGACCTCACATATTACATCACTAGTGACATGTTCTATGACATCATTTATGACCACTGATGACATCTCAAGACATCATTGATCACATCACTGATGACATCATCCAAAGAGTGTGTTAGTTTGCTTTACAGTTTACGTAATGGTGGATAACTACCATATTACTTCTCTACCAAATTTTGTAAAGCCTGTGTCCAGATAATGGATGTAAGTGCTTATAAAACACATGCTTCTAATGCATCATAGTTGTGTAGAGGTATTGAACACGTTACATGTGCAGATGACAGTTGACAACTTGTGTCCAGTATGTTCTATACAAGTTTTTTGGTTCTACAGATAAAGTTTCCAACAGGGCAAAGACTCTATGTAGGAAATACTTAGTATTGTAAGCGGCCTTGAGTTATTAGACAGAATCATCTCAGCATGACAATTTCTACTTGACATAGAAGACTGTGTGCACAAGGTACTAACCTATGTACCTGTGCTGCTTTTTCTTCAGTAGATGGGCGGTCTGTAAAGATTTCAACACAGTATGAAGGCTGCAGGTAGTATAATCTTTAGCACCTTCAGACCTTGGTTATTTTAAGCGAATAGTGTCTTTTTTGACAAGTATTGCCCAGAGTGTACACTGTTCTTAGTAGATACTTTTTAACACTCTATGGTGTATTTCTCATGAGAGTTTCAATGTCTTCAAAAAGTGTGGTACAGAGTAAACGCTGCAGCTAGGCCCTCAAGCAAAACTCCCACATGCAGCCAACCCCACGCTGCACACAGCCTTTGCCCCTGGACAGAAGAGGGTTGGCAACAGGGCCTGGCCTGAGGCCAGACCCTGTGGCAAACCCACCCGGAGGCAGCCAAGCACCCCCCCCCACAGGCGCCAACCCCATGATGAACATGGCCTTTCATTGCGCATGGCGTGGGGTTGGCCGAAGGCCTCACTTGAGGCCAGGTTCTGCATCCAACTCCCCACAGGCAGCCATCCGGAAGCAGGCAGCCATCCGGAAGCAGCCAACCCCACGTTGCACACTGCCTTTAGCCGTGCATGGCATGGGGTGAGCCGCAGGGCAAGTCTTGCAGCCACGCCCTGCTTCTAACTCCCAGCAGGCAGCCAACTCAATGCTACACATACCCTTTGGCCGTGTGCAGCGGGGTGTTGGCCAAAGGGATTGGCCTGCCGACAGACCCTGTGGCCAAACGTCCAGCAGGCTGCTAACACCTCACCGCACACAGTCTTTGGCAGGCACAGCATAGGGTTGGCCTTCGGGCCTGGGGACCCCATCCCTTAGGGGAAAACATATGTATTAAGGGGATGGGGACGTGCATCCCCCTCCCTGACCATTTATTAGCCCCAGGGACCCAATCCCCGGGACCACATTACATTATAAAGTGGAGGGGGCCGCGTAGCCACCCCCTTCTTCGAGCCAAATTAGGCCCATGGGACCCCATCCCCTAGAGCGGAGTAATTAATAAAGGGAGGGGGGCACGCAGCACCCCTCCCTGAGCCTCATTAGGCCCTAGGGTCACCATCCCCCGGGCCGTATATATTTTAAAGGAGAGGCGCGCCGCATGGTTATTTATGCTGCTCCCTCCAGGCGAGAGGAATCTGTTGACCTGTTTCCCTGCCCACATCAGTTTGGACAGGGAAACAGATCTCAAGTCTGTTCCCAGACGGCGGGAGCACTTTTAAACAGCATTATACATGATGAGAAGGAGATGTTGGCTGATTCGTACAAAGGAACACTATGTGAGATAGGGGCACTGGCCCGAGATGTTGGTGAAGAGTATTGCTAACATTGAGACATTAGGAGCTAAACAGAGATATATTGCGATTGCCCCAGCCTAGCCGAAAGAATATTTAATATTATTAATTTATCTATTTATATTGTCATCTTCTTATGCTCTACTTTTATATACATTTTTACTTATTTTAATATTTTTAATTTAATTAATTGCCTATTCTATTGTGAAAATAATGGGGTCTTCAGGTGGAGGAACCAGGAAAACAATAGTATGTCTTTCATGGCCATGAATGTTTGATTATTTATTTTGTGAGGTGGTGGAATTCACTCACTTTGAGAAAGGCTTGGATAAGCTGAAACGCGTCAGTGAGCTGGAACTGGCTGCTCTATAAAGAAATAAAAAGGAAAATGCACACACGTTCCAGAGTGCCTGCTGGTCTTTGGTTCGTCGCAGTTAGAAAGAATATATATATATATATATATATGTATATATATATATATATATATCCTACTGGCGACCGCCAGTAGGTAGTTATAGTTAGGACCAAAGTTTCCACAGAAAAAGCGTTTTTTGTTTTGCAAATAACTTTGGCGCCGCTTGACAAATCTTCACGGAATTTTGAAAAAGATCCCTTTTTTGTTCAGCTGCTTTGTTGAAAGCTTCGGGGTGATCCGTCAAGCAAGGGCAGAGAAAAAGGGAGGTCCCAAAACGCGTTTTCCGCATGTTATGTCAAGGGAGGGGAGGGGGGGTGTCATTTTTTACCACAAATTCAGCCCGAACCACTGAACAGAATTATGCCAAATTTGGCAAAAAGCTAGATGTTGGTCAAGAAAGCGTGCTTTTTGTGATTTGGTGTAAATCTATTCAGTAGTTTCAAAGATATTTATGTTTAAATAATATAGATATCTGGGAGCCCAACAACCTACTGAGACCCTAATGAAATTTGATTGTCTGCCAACACTTCATCCCGGAAAGTATTTTCAGCCATCTTGGGACTCAGCTTGAAGTCGAGTCCCACAAAAAAAACTTTTAAAAAACAGAAAAGGGGACAGGGTAGGAACACCCTGAGCCCCCAGATATGGTGGGGGGGGGGGGTCCCACAGGGACCACGCCAAGGGATAAAAGCATTTTTTTTTTAATTTAAAAAAAGACGCATGGGCTCCTGCGCATATTTTGAAAGAAGCCCCCGTCATCACCCCGGGGCAAATGGGTAAAATTACAGTGGGGGGCAGCGTGGTCCCCTGTAGCCCCAGGGACCACCACCTCCCCGGGGCTGTATAGCAAACTCTGCTCCGCTTCTAGTAAGCGAGAGCAGAAAATGCTTCCACTTACTAGAAGCGGAACAGAATTGTTTTTGGACAAAGGGAGCTGCATGTTATCAGCTCCCTCTGTCCAAAAGCAATGCAGGTTCCCGCAGGATGTGGGGAGCCGGCAGGGACTGCAGGGGCCTTCAGGCTCCCCCTGCGGTCCCCACCTTGTAAATCTGGGTGCCCTGGGTGGGACCAAGGCCCTCAGTATTGTGGCCAGGCCCAAGGGGATGGGGTCCCTGGGGCAAAATCGGCCCTGGGAAGGGGGGGCACGCAGCTCCCCTTCCTTTAATATATATATATATTTTTTAAACTTTGGGCCCCGGGCTACCCGGGGCCATAATCAGCCCTGAGAGGCTGGCCACGTGGCCCCCCTCCCCATTCTAAAAATGCCTGGCTTCAAAAGATGGGGTTCCCGGGGCAAATATGGCCCAGGGAAGGGGGGCCACACGGCCCTCTTTCCTTTATAATAAAAAAAGAAAAACATTACCGCCAAGACGCCGGAGACCCAGCCCCTTTTCTGCAGCTCTCTGCAATCATGCCTTCTGGCCACTGCTGATTAGGGGATTTAGTCCTCTTGGCTGCTGAGGGTCCTTAGGGGCCAACAAGACCTCCTGTTACCTCCAGTGAGTCCCACACAGTGGGACTGATGAGAGGTGATCGGAGGCCATGTCCCCTTTCTCCACCACTCTGCAAGCGGGGCTCTCGGCGCACTGCTGGTGGGGTGATGACTTCCCCTTGCCTCCTGAGGGCCTCAGAACTAAAGTGGTCTTCTACCCCCAACTAGTAGTGTGCCAGGATGTGCGTTTGGAGAGTGGTGGAGAAAGGGGGGGGGGTGGCCTTCAACAACCTCTTAGCAATCCAGCAGTGTGGGACTTACTGGAGGTAACAGGAGGGGGTAGATGGCTCCCCAAGGACCCTCAATAGCCAAGGAGACTTCATCCCCCAACCAGTACTGCGCCAGGAGGCACGTTTGCAGAGTGGTGGAGAAAGGGGGCATGTCCTCCAAAGATCTCTCAACAATCCCACTGTGTGGAACTTACTGGAGGTAACAGGAGGGGTAGTTGGCGCGCAAGGACCCTCTGGAGCCTAGGGGACATTATCCCACAGCTAGCAGTGTGCCAGGAGGCGCGTTTGCAGAGTGGTGGAGAAAGGGGGCATGGCAATCTCGCTGTGTGGGCCTTGCTGGAGGTAACAGGAGGGCTTGTGGGCCCCAAGGACCCTCAGGAGCCAAGGGGACTTCATCCCCCAGCCAGCAGTGGGCCAGGAGGTGCGTTTGCAGAGTGGTGGACAAAGGGGGGCGTGGCCTCCAAAGACCTCTAAGCAATCCCGCAGTTTTGGACTTACAGGAGGAGTTGTTGGCCCCCAAGGGTCCTTGTGGGCAAACTGCCCCTCCTGTTACCTTCAGTAAGTCCCACTCTGCAGGATTACTGTGAGGTCTTCGTGGCCCACCCAATTTCTCTACCACTCTGCAAACACGCCACCTGGCGCACTACTAGGTGGGGGGTGAAGTCCTCTTGGCTGCTGAGGGTCGTTTGGGCCAACAAGCCCTCCTGTTATCTCCAGTAAGTCCCACACAGCGGGATTGCTAAGAGGTCTTCGGAGACCACGCCCCCTTTCTCCGCCACCCTGCAAACGTGTCTCCTGGTGCACTACTGGTTGGGGAATGAAGTCCTCCTGGTACTTTCTGTAAGTCCTACACAGCAGGATTCCTGAGAGCTAGTCAGAGGTCCGCCCCCTTTCTCCACCACTCTGCAAACGCCATTACTATTTAAAAAAACATAGAAATTCACTGAAAAAAACGAAGGTTACAGTGATGTTATAGTTAGGAAATGGATAAAAAAACGTAGAAATTCACAGAAAAAACTAAAGCTTACAAGGACGTTCTAGTTAGGCTCAGGTTTCACACGTACAAACTCAGTGAAATTCAGCAGTTATTGTTAGCTAAGCTAACTATAACTCACGCCCCCGCAATGCACTGCTTATGACCTCATATATTACATTACTGATGACATATCAAATGACATCACTGATGACATCATCCACAGAATCAGACGCATCCACTCACACCCCCATAGAACCTTTCATACACCCACTCCAACATTCACAAACCCATTCACAGACCCATACCAGTACTTACACCCATTCACTGATTAATAGATCTACACACACATCCACTCACTCATCCATACAGCCACTCATATACCCACTCAGTGTGAGAGTGGCTGCATGAGTGGATATGTCAGTGGCTGTATTAGTGACTGATTCAGTCACCCATAGAGCTACTCACACGCCTAGTCACTCACCCATATAGTCAATCACACAGCCACTTACTCACCCATACAGATACACACACACACACTCACTCATACAGGTACTAACACGTACTCACTCACCTATACAGTCACTGACACAAGCACGCACTCACACAAAGCCACTCTCACATTCACTCACTCATATACCCTATCACTCACCTATACTGCCTTTTGCATACCCAGTTACTCACCCATGTACCACTGACACATCCACTTACCACACAGCCAAACACACTCACTCACCCATACAGCCCCTCACACACACTCAGTAACCCATACAGCCACTGACTCACCCACTCACTCATCTATACAGGCAGTCACACACCCCTTAACCCACCCACACAGACACTCAGACAACCATACAGGGACTTAGACAACCAAGCACTTACCATACAGCCACTCACATACCCACTCACACATCCATAGAGTCACTTAGACACCAACTGATAGACTGATACAGACATTCATACAACCAGTTACTCACCCATACAGTCACTGAGACACATAATCACTCATATATACAGTCAGTCACGCACCCACTGAATCATCCATACAGGCACTCATACACCCACTGATTCACCAATACACCTTGGTGTATATATATATTTAACACTCAAACCTTTTAAAAATACTCACCGTCACCAGATGAAGTCATCAGTGATGTCATTTGAGATGTCATCAGTGATGTCACTGACCATATAGTGGGTGATGTAATATGTAAGGTAATAAGCAGTGCATTGCGGGGGTGCTAGTTATAGTTAGTTCAGCTAACTATAACTGATTAATTTCACTGATTTTGTATGAGTGAAAGCTGAGCCTAACTATAACATCCATGTAACCTTTGGTATTTTTTCCCGTTAAAACAAATATATACATATATATTAACTAGGGCTGAATCTTCACAAAATTTCTAAATTAGTACGAAGCTTAGTTCAGTTGCTGTGTTGAAAGTTTCGGGTGGGGGTGATTTGTCAAGCAAGGACCAAGAAAAAGAGGATGCGGTCCCAAAATGCTTTTTCTCCATGCAATTTCCCATAGGAATTTTTTTATACGACTACAGCCCAAACCACTGGATGGAATTAAATCAAGTTTGCCAGAAAGATATGTCTTAGTTCAGAAAGCGACCAGTTTGTTATTTGGTGTAAATCTGTTCAGTAGTTTTTGAGATATTAAAGGAAAAAGAAATATAGATATATAGGGATGTGGACCCTCCACTGTCAATCTGTGGCTCCACGCGCAACAGCAATGCCCCGATTGGATGGCCGCAACCCGAGAGAAAAGTTGTGGCCACCATTTTATGTGTCGGAAAATGGTCCCTGGGGCTGAAAAGTTGTGTGCAAAACAGATAAAGGGGTCAGGGTAGAGGTTCTTGACCACATATTTCTGTAACAGAGGTAGCAAAAGTAGTTATGTTGGACAAGAAGTCGCCTAAAAACGTCTTTTCTTCCCACATGTAAGATCCGCGGAGGCCTCGCAGTGCTCAGCGCTGCCCCAAGTGTAACTCTGTGACGAATCTGCGTATCTCACCATGAATTTAAAAAAAATTATATATATATATATATATATATATATATACACACACACACACACACACTCACACACTCTCATAGTCAGGAAGTATACAAATTTACAGGGACATTTACTGCCATGTCTATGGAAGAAGGTGTGCAGAAGCACCTTTCATCTCTTCAGAATTTTAGCTGTTCATCACTCTCAAATGCGCAATTTAGTTAGGAAACTTTACTTTGTGAAAACTCTTGCCTTATGTTTAGGAGAAGTGAATAAAGCTCTATTGCATGGTACATTATCAGAGGTAGAAAACGTATGTGAAGATGTTAATTTTAGTTTTTTTGATCCTGAACAAGAGCCTAGGGTAAATGAGGAGTTGGTATGTGCAGGTGTAGAGGAACAGGACACAGGTATTAGTATTGATAACTTAACACAAGAGATTACAAAGTTTAACACAGTTTCTTCAGAGAAAACAACCTGTGTTTGTATTTGTTGTTGATGCACTCACTACAAAAGCCAAATTTGCAGTGTTGTTCTGTAATCAAAAACTGAACAAGACAACAGAGATAAGTAGCAAGAATTTGCTGTATATTTATTTGTAGAGGAAAGTTTTGATTTGTCAACACAGCAAATTATATGTAAGTATTGCTATGAGAAGTTAAAGGATAACAAAATGCCAGCTAGAGCAATACATAAGTTAGAATTGGTATCAATTCCAGAAGAACTTCAAGAACTAAATGTTTATGAATCAATTCTTATACAATATATACTACTTATGCTACCTGTTAAACATGACAATAAACTGGCGTACCAAAAGTTATCCGGCCAAGCTTGTCATGAAGTTTCAAGAGTGCTGAAGAAACTGAAACTTTTAATCATCGATGAAGTGAGCATGGTCTCAAACTTAATGCTTGCCTTCGTGCACTTGAGAATGCAACTGATTTTAAAAACAGAGTATGAGGTGCTGTTTGGAGGAAAGCACTTAATTGTCTTCGGTGACCTACTACAACTTGCCCCTGTCAAAGGACAGCCTATGTTCAAGACACTTCTCCATGATAAAAATCGGAAAGCTTTGGGAAGTATTGGAAACATAAACATTTGGCTAAACTTCCAATACAAGGAACTACTTAAGAATGTGCCAAGCAAGTGACGTGGAATACAGAAATATTCTGAAAGATATCAGAGTAGGAGTTCTGACAAAGGAGGGGAAACATTGCTTGGAAAGTCGACTTATCAAGAAACTATTTTCCTCAAACAAGACAGCAGGACAACTTATGTACAATACAATTTAATTGAAGAATGGAAATTCATAGTCTGCTTAACGCCTACACTTGAGCAGTGCTCCAATTGTTTCCAATTACTAAAACCGGAGAAAGATGACATTTTGGAAATTACAGCAGTTGACAAAATGGAACACCAGGGGGAGACAGTACTGATAAGTGAAAAACTACAAGCGAAATTGAATAAAAAAACTGTAGAGTAATTTTGCAGTGTAATTTAAATGTTAAAAGTTAAATGCTGAGGAAGGATTAGTAAATGGTGCTATGGGTAAAGTGATTGTTTCAATTAACTTTCCAAACAGGAATGAGATTGAATACTTAGCAATAAAATTTGATCAGATTGATGGCGTGAAGCAGTTTGTAGGTGTATTGTAAGTTTTTTGCTTGTAGAAGATTTCTAAGTCTGGCAGCAGCAGTTCCCAGTGTCTCTAGCATATGATGTAACTATCCATAAACCCTTACGGTTTAAGTGTAGACCCAGCTTTTATTAATATTGGTTGTAATGAGTTCAAGGAAGGTATGTCATGTGTAGCAGTGTCTCGAGTTAGTACGGTTTGCTTTTGGCTGATTTTATTGATAGTAAAATAAGTGCTGATGCAAGTTGGGTCAAAGAGTACAATCGGTTAAAAAGTGTATATGCTCCTCATTTAGGTCAGTATCCCATTTATGAAAAAAGGAAAATCTGTCCAAAGTGAACGCTTACAAAAGAATCTAAAGATGTTGCTGAAAAGAAGTACAACAAGGAAGGTGTTAAGAAGAAAAACTGGAGAATGAGGGATATTGTAGGTTACCAGTTGTCAAGCCCATCTGGTGTCAACTGCTATGCAAATGTTGTTCTCAATGAACTCTTATTTACCACATATTATAATAAAAACCACAGAAGACATGTTTTGCATTGTGTGGTTTGCGGCAACGTTTACATAGTGCTATGAGTGTAATACATTGTGCTTCAGGCACTCAAGATCTAGCAGATATACGCATTGGAACAGTACTATTTACTCACAACAGTCAACAAGATTCACAGGAATTTATAATGGTCATCTTTTGAGTTTTTGAAGAAGAAGAAATAAGAAAAGATCAGTTATTTGGACAGAATTACACATCAAACCATGAGTGAGAAGATTGCTCTTTTATGTCAAGTACTCAAATAGATTCAGAGCGATTTCTGTACTTAACACTACCGGATTCCAAAACGGTGTCTTTTGACATATTGATCAAAAAGGCGAACCAAAAAAATACCTGCCCAAATTGTCGATCAGATGCTATATCTATAATATATATACGAAGAAGTGGGAAATACCTTACATTAATGCTACAAAGATGCAGAGCAGATGGAAGTAAATTGGAAACAGAAATTACAAACTTCAAAGCTGGACAAATATCATTTTGTGGAAGAACTTATACTACTATGGCTATCATCTTTCAAGAAAGACAGTGTAACATCTGGACACTATACAATCTATTTAAAGAGTGAAACTAGATGGACGGAATGCAATGACAGCAGCCTTAAATTCAAACAAAAACTGCCTTTCAAGCTACCAAATTCTTATCTTTTGTTTCTTCAACCAAAGTTCTAAGGAGATTTACTGCTAAAAAAGTGGTATACAATATTTATTCTATGTGGATCGTCAGTGCTTATGACATCATTTGGCCTATGATGGGTGATGTCTTTATAAGGTTCTCCATATCCCAGTGTCCTTTACATCTATTAGTAGAATTGTACCACTTTTAATAATAAAGGAGTTATTTTTATGATATGGTCGTTTAGATTAGTTCAGTAACTATAGATAAAACAAATGATTAAATAAATGTAGTGAGTGCAATGCATAGTGTAGCTTATTTGTGGTGACATACTGTGTACTTCTGGGTTTTTGTCTACAATCTATATGGTTGTTTTTTTCCCCACTGTTCAAGGATGAATTTTTATACAGTACATTGTGGTGTAGAGTATGAAAGCTGAGAACAGTAAAAAAGGAAAAATTAAGTGCTTTAATATAATGTTAAATACTATTACTGCATATGAAATGTCTACTGTTTTGTTTAAAATAAGAACGTATGCATTGCAGAAACCAAAGGCTTATTGTGGAACTGTGTAAAATGTAATACTATCTTATATTCATGTTCTTTCTCTTTTTAAACAGATGAATGACACCATCTATTGGAGTAAAGTAATTTACTAATTACTTCTTTCTGTGTAGTTCAACAAATGTACATTGTCAAGGTACACACCAAGGGAGAGACTGATACAGCCACTGAGACATCCCGATACACAATAGAGCTACTCACACACCCAGTCACTCACCCATATGGCCACTCACACACCCGTAGAGTCATTAACACACCAACTCAGTTACCAATACAGCTACTACCACATGCACTCACTCACCCACACACTCACATACCTACTCACTTACACATACAGATACTAACAAACACACTCACTCACCTAGACAGTTACTCATCCATCCAACCACTCATACACCCACTCACTCACCCATACAATCACTAACACATCAGTTACCCTCTAATCTAACCACCGACACATCCAATCACTCACCCATACAGTCACTGACATACCCACCCCCTCACCCATGCAGCCACTTATACTCCCACTCAGGCACCCATACAATTACTAACACACCCAATCACTCTCCCATGTAACCACTTGACACATCCAATCACTCACCCATACAGCTACTAACACACCTGCTCACTCACCCATATAGTCTCTCACACAGCCACTCACTTACCTGTACAGGTACTTACAGAGCCAGTCAGTGACCCATACAGCTCCTGACACATACTCAGTCTCCCATAGTCACTGACAAAGCTACTCTTTCATCCATACAGCCACTCACAGACTCAGTCACTCACCCATACCGTCACTGACACACCCACTCACTTATTCATAGAGATAGTAAGACACACACTCATTCACCTATACAGTCACTGACATGAGTACTCATTCACCCATACAACCACTCATACACCCACTCACTCAACCATACAGGCACTGATACATCTAGTCACTCACCCATACAGTGACTGACACACCTACTCAATCACCCATACAGCTACACACATATGCTTTCACACACCCATACAGCCACTCATGCACCCTTTTACTCAACCATACAGACTCGCACACCCTCTTACTCACCCATATAGCCACTCCCATACCCACTCACTCAGCTGTATAGCCACTCAGTCACTCACACATCCAGCCACTCACTCAGCCATACAACCATTCAGTCACTCACACACCCATTCAAGCACTCAGTCACTCACCCACCCATACAGTCAGTGAGACAGCCACTCACTCACCTATACAGCTATGCACATTCACTCACCCATATAGCCACTCATGTACTCTCTTACTCAACCATACAGAGACTCATGCACCCTTTTATTCATCCATACAGCCACTCACACACCCAGTCACTTATCCATATAGCCACTCACATAGTCACTCACCCTCCCACCCAGCCACTCTCTCAGCCATACAGCCACCCACACAGTCACTCAGACACCCATACAGGCACTCACAGTCACTCACCCACCCATACACCCACTCACACACCCACTTACACTGTCACTCACTCATACAACCACTTCCAGTCATTCACTCGCCCATATAGTCACACACCCAGTAATACACTCAGTCACTCACATACCCACTCACTCACTCATACAGCTACTTACACACCAACTCACTCACCCATATAACCACTCATCCATTCACTCACCCATACAGCCACTCTCACAACCACTCACTCACTATACACCACTCACACACCCTTTTACTCACTGCTACAGTGACTCTCACACCCACTCACATACCCATACAGCCACTGACACACCCACTCACACATCGATACAGCCACTCATACACCCAATCATACAGCCATACAGACACTCACACACCAACTCATACTCCCTTACAGTCACTCATCCATACAGGTACTAACACATGCACTCACTTACCAATATAGCCACTCACTCAACCATTTACACATCCAGAAAATCACCCATTAACAAAGGAACTCACCCACTGATACTCTTTTCTATACATACAGACACATAGTTTTTCTTTTTTTAAACTGAGAAAGGTGGTTCTAACAAGAACCTTTGTTTTTTTGATTTTTCAGAACTTTTTTTCTTTTTTAACATTTTGCATTTTTTCAAATAAAATGGCAACTGGAAAAGGTTTTAACACAAAACACTCAAAACTGGGGAAACAAGTGTCATTCTAAAATAAAATACAAAACAAAAATAACACTTGTGAAGTTTTGCTGCTTCCAAAACAGCAGTAACAGATTGTTCCCCAACTGTAAGAACGTTTTTGCAGTCCAAACAAAAAGTGCCAATTCTCTGCAGTTCTGGTGCTCTCTCGGGGAGCAATTGCTGGACCTCAGATGCAAAAGGGTCCCCAGGAGCAATTGGTGTCACAGTGGAGGTAGTGGATCCACAGCGCTGCCTCTCTGCTCTGGTCAAGTCCTTTGAGTGATAGGTCTTGAGATGCTTCAGCATACTCGTGGTTCCGCATGAGTACTTCTTTGATGTTCCTCTTGAGAGGGTCTTCTCACATAAAGAGCACTTGACGTGCCTTGCGACCACTTTTTTTTTCCCCCGGAGGGGATTGAGAAAATCTCCCATGCTATTGATTGGCGCTTCGCAGGGTGTTCCTCCTCCAAGGTACTGTCATGAATGTGGTGTGGCTGCTATTCCTCACTGCCACCAGATGCCATTTTACATGGAAATAATTTTCAAAAATGTCCACAATGTTTTTCAAATATCAAAACAGGAGCTGCTGAAATCAGAACCTCCAATATCAGCACTGGAAGATTAGAGAAAAGAAAACTGGGTGGGGACTTTTTTGTAGAATAATGAAGTGTTTTATCCAATGAAATCCCATTATTCAGTGGTCATGTGATATTCACAAACGCCGACGTAGTCATGTTTACTGGAAATGTAATAAAACAGTGTTGAACCATAAAATTATTTATGAAATTCTAACTTTATATGTTATATTAGTAAACTACTGACCACAAACATTAATTACAAAATGTGTATATATGTTTTTTAGACTTTCCAAAAATCATGGCGATTTTGAGAATAACCACGGTACAGGAATGTACATAATCGCAACTTTTCATGACAAATTTGCGAATAGAAAAAAGTTTCTTACAAAATAGAATAATTCAGTTAAATTTGAATGATTCTAACTTCTTGGGCTTGGAAAAGGCAAAATAACTGCGTTTTCTCAGCAATTCTACATCAAAAAATGATCTCAAATGCTTGGTGGATGTGAATGTATCGCTGAACTATTGGAGTAAAAAATGCAAGTGACTATGACAAGTACGTTATTTGTTGTCCTCTCCTGGTGAGAGGAGAATACATTGTTCTCCTTTTATATTATTTCAAGTATATAAATATGCAAAATAACCAGGAGGCATCACCCGTTTGGCCCTGCCCCATTCACCTTAGTAGTACGGAAACATGTTCCCACTTTCTGCCAGGATGATGGACTGCTAACCAAACGCCCCCACCCAGTACATTTTCATTAGATTTTAGTGATGTGTATTTGATCCTGAAGAAAAGGACGACATCTCCACCAAACAAAGATGCACTTACTTTATGTAGTTGAGGGGGCAGTACCCTTGTTTGGGGGAGAAACGCTTCTTTGTAGTCTTGTCTTCTCTAAAGGAGAATTCATGTCATCACACATTTCTGGATAAAGATGCATGTAGAGCAATCACTTGCTGAAATGCACACCAGGTCTCAGGAGACATTTCATCCTGGTCCATTACACAGCTGTACTATAGAATATGCACTACACAGTTACACAACGAGACAGCAGTTACTAATTAACGAGTAGAAACTACTGCAGTTGGGTAGACATTTTGCGCAAAACTGTGGACTCAAGTTGGATAAAGGAACAGGTAAGCTTCCACTCTGGCCGAATCACTCACAGAGGCATTGATACACCCTCTCAGACACTCAGACAGCCACTTATGCACCCATTCTGCCACTGTCACATCCACTTACAGACCCACACATCCACTCATAAATTCACTCACCTACTGATACAGCCACTCACATATCCACTCTCAAACGTTACAGGTTAAAGTTAGGAACTAAAATTAAAAAAACCTTCAAAAATCACACAAAAAAAACAAAGGTTACAGGGACGGTTTAGTTACAAAATTAAATTATAAAAAAAACTTAGAAATTCACTGAAAAAACAAAGGTTATAGGGATGTTAAAGTTAGAAAATAGAATTTGAAAAACCTTAGAAATTGACTCAAAAAACAAAGTTTACAGGGACATTATAGTTTGGCTCAGATTTCACTTGTACAAAACCACTGAAATTCAGCAGTTATAGTTACCTGAGCTAACTATAACTTATGCCCGTGCAATGCACTGCTTATGACCACACATATTACATCACTCATGACATGGTCAGTGACATCACCGATGACATCTCAAATGACCACTGATGATATCACTGATGACATCATCCACAGAACTACTCACACCCCCAAACATCTCACACACACACCCACACAACCACTCGCACACATTCACAGACCCATACAAGTACTCACATACTCAACTTACTGATCCATAGAGCCACTCACACATCCACTCACTCATACAGCCATTCATACAACCACTAACTCACCCATACAGCCACTCATGTACCCACTCACTCACCAATACAGCCACTCACACTTCCAGTCATACACTTACCTACACATACACCCATACAACTACTCACACACTGAGTCAGTCACCCATACAGCTACTCACACACCTATTTACTTACTTATAGTCACTCACACAGCCACTCACTCACCCATGCAGTTACTCACACACCCACTCACTTACTCATACAAACACTAACACACGTACTCACTCACCTATACAGTCACTGACACAAGCACACACTCACCCAGACAGCCACTCTAACATTCACTCACTCTCACACTTACTCACCTATACACCACTTATGCACCCATTCACCAATACAGCCACTCACACACCCCATCACTCACCTATAAAGCCTCTCACAGACTCACTTACACATACACCACTGGCACACCCACTCCCTCACCCACACAGCCACGCACAGTTACTTACTCACCCATACAGCCACTCACTCACTCATACAACCACTCTCACACCCATAGTCATTGAGATATCTACTCACACATGGATACACACAGTCACTCACATGTGTTACAAATAGTATCACTCATTAGTAGTACACAAAGTATACTAATTTAACTTTTGTAGTATCTTAGTATATATGTTTAACAATCAAACTTTTAGAAAACACTTACAATCACTGGATGATGTCATCAGTGATGTCATTTGAGATGTCATCAGTGATGTCACTGACCATGTCATGAGTGATGAAGTATGTGAGGTCATAAGCAGTGCATTGTGGGGGCATAAGTTATAGCTAGCTCAGGTAACTATAAGTGCTGAATTTCAATGATTTTGTAAGAGTGAAATCTGAGTCTAGCCATAACGTCCCTGTAACCTTTGTTTTTTTTCCAGTGAGTATATATATGAAAATACACACACACACACATATATACACACACACACTTACTTGATGCCATGGTCGACCGTTCCATGCGCGCGCTAAGGGCTCTTGCGGCTCTTTCAGTCGGAGAGATCCAGGCGAGCATCCAATTCAAATAAGCCACACACCATACCCACACATGATGCTCACTGATTTCTCTGGTTTCCCTGGATAGTCAACTGTTTACCTTCTGTCCGAAGCATCATTGTTGTTGTTACCCATGTTTGCATTCCCTTAGTTGAAGGCAGCGGGGGCTAGGGGGCTAACCCTGGGGACCTCTTGAACAGAATAGAGGGAGTGGGAAGGTGCTGTGGATGCAAACACACATTACTATTGGCCCCATGCCACATCCAAATTGTTTCTCTCTGGTGACATAGAACATTAGGGAGATGCATACTCCGCACACACAATACAGAAATTATTCCTTCCTCAAACACAAAGTGATTCACAGCCTTCCTACAGGAATCCCATATAATATGAGAGAGTTAGACACCAGAAACAATGGAGAAGTCAAGTTTTCGCCACCACTTCTCTGCTCATGCCAGGGGAGACTTGATTCGGCTCACAGCAGGAGTCCCTTTTCGAGGCAGGTACAGTCGTAACAATCCGAGAATGTAGATTTGTCCTGGTGTAGGGAAGACTAGATAACGAACTAGGCACTTTGCGCTCTGAACAAAGAGCAGCAAGAATTCCTCACCCGGCTGTCAGAACAGCTGGGGAGATGGGCACACATCCCTTGGATACTTGGGTATAGGGGACTTTAAAATGTATCCTGGATATTCCACTAGACAGATCACATTCACCTCTTGCACAAGCCCAAAGAGCTCTTAATGCAAAGGCACTGTATGTAACTCTGGCTTCAACATTGGTACTTAATAGACATTTAGCACCTCCGCAACCCTGTGGTTAGACTCTACTTATTCTACTACCTGATGCACAATTTATATGTGCACCTGGATAGAGTGGTAAACTCAGCATTGCTCTGTACATTGATATCCCCTCCTGACTAGCTAGGCATGGAGATATTGGATCACAATTCCCTGCTGCTCCACCTAAACTGGGGCAACATTCTTCTACCCATCCCCTTGTGGCCCCTATAGGCCTCCACACTGGAAGACATAATTTTTCAGGACAGCCCTGTGGGACAAATACAGGAGTTCTTTGCAAACAATGATGGCACAGCCTCCTCACTAACAGGCGAACAGGAGGCATTTAAGGTGGTTGTTCAAGGTCACTGTTTAGACTCTGTATGGGGCATGCGCAAAGCTTTGGAAAGAGACCTCGCTAGATTGGAAGACTCCAATATTAGTAATATTATATTAGAGGACACTGCTCTTCAAGAGTTTGAAGGTAAAGTGCACTAAGAAGAAGCCACCCTTGTGGAAAAGTTAAGATAGAGGGACTATGCTATCTATATCTCCGGCAGTCACTCAGAAAGGAATACGGTTGGTATACCACTATTGTGGATTGTGACTAGTGAAAATAGACAGACACCCATAACATCCTTTCAGCCAGAAGATGGGACTCTTATATATTCCCAACAAGACATCCAAAAGAACTTTTAATGAGTTCTACTGCAGGCTATATGAGAGCAGACCTAAGAGGCTTGATACTTAAATCAGGACACGTACCTGCTGATCCGGCTTCTTACAGGCCAGTTGCTAGATTGAATTCGGAATAGAAAATCATTAGTAAAACCTTAGCTAGCCAGATACATTGAGTGCTCCCTCAGTTGTTCCATAGGGATCCAAATGGCTTCGCCCTAGGGAGGAGTACATCCCAAAACATAAGGAGACTATACAAACCCATGGAAGCAGTGATGCTGGGGTGGCCTTGTGCTGCCAGCCTGGTCCCTGACCTGGAGAAGGCATCTGATAGCCTGGCCTGGGAGGACCTCTTCAATTTGGTGACCGTATTTGGTTTTGGCAAGTGCACTTTAGAACTGGCCAAACTTCTGTATATGGATATTATACATAGGGTCCAGGTGGGTAAATTAATATCAGCCCTCCTGGTAGTTGGCAGAGGGGCCTGACAGGGGTGCCCCCTCTCTCCTCTCCTTTTTGTGCTTACTATGGAGCCTTTGGCAATTCAACTTCAGCTGGAGTGGAAGGAGTAGGGTTGCCCCCTAGTGAACAAGACTCACCAGGTATTATTCACTGATGAGGTCCTGCTTTATTTTAGGGAGTTGCGGGGGGGGGGCTCTGGCGCTCTAGCACTGCCCGGACCCTTAATGAGTTTGTTGTGTTGTGGCTGTGGGAAAGATACATCTTTCCTTAGGTATCTGTATTCATCACTTTGATGAGGGCCTCCTACATAGAAATCTCACCAAGGCTACGACTACCCTTAGGACACAGTTAACCATTTGGAGATCAATGCCGCATTTGACCCTGGGATACGTCACCATATCCAAAAGGTAATGCTACCCCGCCTTCTACACTATTTTGCCAACTTCACTAGCTTTCTCAACCAAAATTTCTTCTGCTAAATGGTCACACGCTTGTGGGAGCTAATCTAGCATAATGCCGGCGCATGGTCTCACTTTCTAAACTGTGGCTCACAATTGACCAGGGAGCGTTGGGGAGGGGGGGGGGGGCAATTTTGAACATTATTATTTGGCAGCACAACTCTAATGGCTAAGCCACTAGGTAACAGGTCTGTTGCTGGAGGAGACTGATTGGAGAAATATAAGAGATGATACCTTCCGCCATCAAACTCAGGTGCGGCCACCCTCACTTATTACATGCAGCGCTGTGCTGCCTTGCCAGGAGTTTGATAATTGCCAAGCATGTGGCCCCTTATGCCCCCACTCTACCATTGCTTGTTTTTCCCACGCATCAAAGGTATTTCACAATCAGTGATCTACGGCATTAGTAGGTGGCAGATGTAGGACCTTGAGTGACCTATTTCAAGATGGCCAACTCCATCTTTACACACACTCAAAGATCACACTGATGCATGGAATCCTGCTCCATATTTGGTGCAAACAGTTTATTATCAATAGGAAGACTGAAACCCACTCCCTCATTCAGACCCTGTATGAGATGTGTAACGGTAGAAAACGTACCAATTGGTTATACAAATCCCTTCAATGCCATATATACTTCATTACAACCCTTACTAGACACAAGGTTACTTAAGATCAGGAGATCTGTCCATGACAAAGAAAGGACCAGAGAGCTAGAGTACCCACAAACAGTTTCACGTAATGCTAAATTTCAGTTAATACAGATTAACATTTTTCCTGTGCAAAAATCAACAGCATGTTTCCCAGCGTTAACATCTCCTGCACGCGTTGTGCTGTTCCTTCGGCTGATTTCTACCACGTTATGGGAATGTATAGCTTTAGCGACATATTAGTCTGATGTAATGGGACTACTGACAGATATAATTGGGTTACCTGTTTTTAACTCTTAGGAGATTTCTGCTTTTGGAATGTACGGTGAGACTCCGGAAGAACAGGGTAGTGTCCTTCTTCCTAGGCCCTGCATTACTGTCAGCCAAATGGACAGTCACCATGAAGTGGAAAGCTACAATCTCTCCCACATTCAAGGTTTGGTGTTATGAAGCGGTTTAAGTGGAAAGTAAGGCCTTGCACAGAGAGCAGGCCAGATGGCTGCATTAACACCTGATCTCCAGGGAGTGGGACACTGCAGTCTAATTTGTTGGAAGCACCCGAAGATAACTTACCACCATAGCTGCTTCTCAACAGCTTGGCCCTAAACCTAAATGAAACATTATCCCAGCCGCTGCAATCCAGCTCAAGCACGAGGTGCTCACTGTTGCTCTCTCAAAAAGTTGGATCCGATCTGCTACTACAGGTTCGTAGCCAAAGCAATCTCCGTACAAATGTGGCAGATGGTACTTCCAGACAGAAGAACTTGACACTGGCTAATCCATCTGGTCCATGCATAGATCTTGGTGCACTACCAACCCTCCAACCTGGTGACGTTAATTGATTTCAAGATATAACATCTCCAGTGACAAAACTTAGGGCATACCACTATCTCTCACATGTACAGCCACTCTTGACTAAGACTATCAGATAAATCTTCTCACCTGACTGGAGTCCCTATTACAGGTAAAGCACAAGTTACTAACTTGTGTAACGATATATCTGTAAGAGACAGTAGTTAGTGACAGATTCCTTACCTTAGAATATCCCCAGGCGTCAGGCTGGATCCGGAAAGTTTTTTGCGTAGCAGTACCCTTGCGCGTCAGTAGGCGGCGTCGTGCGGCTCCGCGTCCGTCGTCGGCGTCGTGATCGCCGGGATGACGTCGCGGGCGGTACTTAGGCGCCGCCCCTGCGCGCTGACGTCAGTTCTGTACACGACTTTCCGCGCCAGGAACGCAGAGCCATGCAAGAAGCTGACACAGGTGTCTGAAAAATACTAGGGCCCTGAAAGGGATGTCCTTAACCCTAGAAATCAGTTCGCAGTAGGGGAGGATAGGTGGGGCGGTAAGGAATCTGTCACTAACTACTGTCTCTTACAGATATATCGTTACACAAGTTAGTAACTTGTGCATCTGAAAGAGACACGTTAGTGACAGATTCCTTACCTTAGAATAGATACCCCAGCAATACCAACCCCGGTGGTGGGTCTGCGAACAAAGATCAGACAAGGAAGTCCTGGAGGACAGAACGGCCAAAGAAGCCGTCCCTCCGGACCTGACTGTCAAGGCAGTAATGCTTTGTAAACGTGTGCAGCGAGGCCCACGTAGCTGCCTGACAGATAACCGGCAGCGGAACACCGCGGCCCAAGGCCGTGGTAGCAGCCGTTGCCCTGGTGGAATGGGCACGCAGCCCAACAGGAGGCTCCTTCTTAGCCAAAGAATAGCAGGTGTTGATGCACAAGGTAACCCAGCGGGAGATGGTCCTCTTGTGCACCGTCCGACCTTTTTTGGCGCCCACGTAGCCAACAAAGAGCTGGTTATCCACCGGGAAGTGTTTTGTGCGGTCAATATAGAAGGAGAGCGCACGTTTTGGGTCCAGACGGTGGAGCCTCTCTTCCTCTCTGGAAGGATGCGGCGGCGGAAAGAAGGTGGGCAAAGTGATGGTCTGCCCAATGTGGAAAGCAGTAACCACCTTTGGCAAGAAGGACGGACGCGTCCGAAGAACAACCTTGTCTGGATGAACAGACAGAAAGGGAGGTTTACAAGATAGAGCCTGGAGCTCACTCACCCGCCGAGCGGAGGTGATGGCCACCAGAAAGGCTGTCTTCAGAGTCAGAAGACGAAGAGGACAGTTATGTAGAGGCTCAAAGGGAGCGCACATTAAAAAAGGTAAGAACCAAGTTCAAGTCCCACTGAGGCATCACAAACGGAACAGGAGGGAAGAGGTGTGTAATGCCTTTTAAGAACCTGTTAACAACAGGGGACTTGAAAAGGGAGGGCTGATCAGGGAGCCTGAGGAAGGCCGAGATAGCACAAAGATAACCCTTGATGGTACCCAGGGCAGAACCCTGTTGGGCCAGAGAGAGAAGGAACAGAAGGACCTCAGAAAGAGGGGCAGAAAGGGGATTCACAGCCTTTGCTGTGCACCATGCCACAAATTTGTTCCACCTGCAGGCGTATACCACCTTAGTGGAGGGACGCCTGGCTGCCAGAATCACATCACAAACTTCGGGAGGCAAGTCGAAAGGAATCAACTGCCGCCGCTCAATCTCCACGCAAGCAGGTGTAGACTGGACAGGTTCGGGTGGAGGACCGTCCCCTGCTGCTGCGACAGAAGATCCTCCCGAAGAGGCAGACGGATTGGGGGATCTACGCTCATATTGAGTAGCTCGGGATACCAAACTCTTCGAGCCCAGTCCGGAGCCACAAGAATGACTTGGGCCCGGTCGTGCCGAATCTTCTTCAACACTCTGGGTAGAAGTGGTATAGGCGGAAAGGCGTACAACAGACCGCAACTCCACTCGTGACGAAAAGCGTCGCCGAGCGAGTGCCGCCTTGGAAATTCCAACGCGCAGAACTGATGACATTGCGCGTTCTCTTCGGTGGCGAATAGATCTAACCAAGGCTCTCCCCACTGTAGAAAGAGTCCTTGCGCCACTTCCGAGTGAAGACGCCATTCGTGATCCATCATTCACCTGCGGCTGAGTTCGTCCGCCCTGGCGTTCAGCGAACCTGCCAGGTGTTGAACCATCAGGAACATGCCCTGATGTTCCAGCCATGTCCAGAGGCGCAGAGCCTCCTGACAAAGGGTCCACGACCCCACCCCGCCTTGTTTGTTGCAGTACCACATGGCGGTGGTGTTGTCTGTGAACACCTGCACTACCTTCCCTTTGACAGTGGGAATGAATGCCTTGTGTGCAAGTCGGATCGCTCGGAGCTCCAGAATGTTGATATGGAGCCGGGACTCCGCCGGAGACCAGAGACCTCTGATCTCCGCCTCTCCCATGTGACCGCCCCATCCCAGAAGGGACGCGTCCGTCACAACTGTGTGCTCTGGCTGGGGAAGGGAGAGGGATCTGCCCATGACCCATTGCCGGTTCGAGAGCCACCACTGCAACTGTTTTGCAGTCCCCTCCGAGATCTGGACGTAATCGGACAGGTTGCCCTGGTGCTGCGCCCACTGGAACTTCAGGTCCCACTGCAGAGCCCGCATATGCCATCTGGCATGATTGACCAGCAGGATGCAGGAGGCCATGAGGCCCAGCAGCCTCAGGGTCATCCGTACCGAAACCCAGGATAAAGGCTGAAAGATCGGAATCATAGCCTGAATATCCCGGACTCGCCGTTCGGGAGGATAGGCCCGAAACTGCGTCGTGTCCAGAACTGCTCCGATGAAAAGGAGCTGTGGAGAAGGAATCAGATGCGACTTCGGCACATTGATGGAGAACCCCAGCGAGTGCAGGAGTTCGGCCGCAGTCTGGAGGTGGGAGACGACTGCCTGGGACGAGCCCGCCTTCAGCAGCCAGTCGTCGAGGTAGGGGAAGACTGAAACCCCTGCCCGGCGCAGATGAGCTGCGACCACCGCCAACACTTTCGTGAACACCCGAGGGGCACTGGTAAGGCCAAAGGGGAGCACGGTGAATTGAAAATGCTCGGGGCCTACCGTGAACCGAAGGTAACGCCGGTGGGCCGGCAGGACGGGGATGTGGAAATATGCGTCCTGCAAGTCCAACGCTACCAACCAGTCTCCAGGGTCGAGGGCAGTCAAGACCTGAGCTAGGGTGAGCATCTTGAACTTCTCCTTCCGGAGGAAGCGATTGACGTTCCGGAGGTCCAAGATAGGACGCATGTCCTCCTTGTCCTTTTTGGGCACCAGGAAGTAGTGGGAGTAGCAACCACGCCCTACTTCTGGGGTCGGAACATGCCCGATGGCCCTCTTGGCCAAGAGGGCCGTGACTTCCTTCTGCAGAAGTACCAAGTGATCCCCTGACATGCGGTGGAATTGATGTGGCATGGCTGGGGGGTGGACTCGAAGGGAGGGAGTAGCCCCTTCGGACAATGTCCAAGACCCACCTGTCCGAGGTGATGGTACGCCAGTGGGGAAGGTGATGGCGGACCCTGCCCCCTACTGGCGTGCTGTGCACCTGAAAGGAGGGACTAGGAGGGTTTGGAGGCCGCGGACGGGTTGGAGGTGGTGGCCTGACCCGCACGCTGGTTGCCCGATCCGCCACGGCGGAATCCACGTCCTCGGCCACGCGAAGACGCCTGCTGCGCGGGCCGGTGGCTGGGCTGCTGACGTGAAGGGGCGCCCCTACCGTGGCCACGATAGGGGCGAAAAGCAGAAGTCAGCGGAGGGCGTGTAGCAGAAAGGCCCAGGGACTTTGCAGTAGCCCGTGAGTCCTCAAAGCGCTCCAACGCATGGTCTGCTTTGGACCCAAAAAGACCGACTCCATCAAAGGGCATGTCCATGAGAGTATTCTGGACATCCCCTGAAAAACCAGTGGTTCTCAGCCAGGCGTGGCGTCGTAGCGCCACCGTCGTTGCAATAGACCTGCCCAGCGAGTCAGCGGTATCAAGGCCACATCGAATTGTATATTTGGCCGCATCCCTTCCTTCCGCAATGGCGCGGGAAAGCAGTGTCTGGACCTCCTCAGAACACTGGGGCAAAACATCCGCCACCGAATCCCACAAGGAGTGGGTATATCGGCCCAAAAGGCAAGCGGTGTTGACGGACCGCAAGCCAGCACTGGAGGAAGAAAACCCTTCTTCCCAAATTGATCCAGGCGTTTGGATTCCCTATCCGGAGGGGCGGTAGGGAAGGCGGTTTGGGAAGCGGAGGCTTGGACAACCAAGCTCTCAGGGGTGGGGTGGACAGAGAGAAACAGGGGGTCGCCCGGAGCTGGGCGATGGCGTCGGGACACGTTCCTATCCACAGGAGCCCCTGTGTTGGGCTTGGACCAGGCGCCCAAAAGAACATCAGTGAGGGCGTCGTTAAACGGCAGCACAGTCTCCGAAGAGGAGGCTGCCGGCTGAAGCACCTCTGTCAAGAGATTAACCTTGACCGCCACAGCAGGGAGTTGGAGATGTAAGGCTCCAGCTGCCCTACTCAACACCGTTGCAAAATTGGCTCCCTCCTCCGTAGCCACGGGAGGAGACAGCATGCCAGTGTCAGGGGAAGTATCTAGACCACTAGCATCCCCTAGACCCTCTGTCCAGTCCTCATCGTACTGACACTGTTGTGTCAGAGGGTCATCAGACCCCTCCCAGTCCTCCTGGTCCTCCTCAGGTTCAAAATAAGGGGGAGGAGGGACATTTGGGACCCAAGGTCTCATAGGCGCCGGAACCGGCGTCGAGCGACGTCGGTCCGGGTCCATGTCCGGAGCCGGAAGGAACTGGGGAACGACGCCGCTCGGAGCCCCAGGCGGCGTCGAGAACGGCACCGGAGACATCGGCGCCGGCGGAGGTGTCGTTAGGTCGACCGGCGTCGATGGGGGTTGTGGAGCCGGGATCGAGGCCGGGGCCGAAGCCGGAGCCAAGATCGAGGCTGGAGGCACGGGCGACGCCGGGGCCGGAGCCGTCGGCGACGCTGGAGCAACCCCATCAGGGCCCGCGGGGCCCGAAGGCGCACCGGAGGGGCCTGGAGGCCCGAAGAGGCGGGCCATGGCCGACAGGAATTCCTGCACTTTGGCCGGATCCGCCCCCGAACCCGGGAAGGGCGGGTATGGCGGGGGCGACTCCACAGGCATGTCCGGGGCCGCGGGGACGGTGCCGGGAGGGGCCTCAGCCGAGTCGCGAGACCGGCGAGGCGAAGTCCTAGAGCGATGATGCTTTTTGGACTTCTTGTGTTTCGACTTACCGGACGAAGAAGACTTCGATGCCGACGACCGGTGTGGACTCCGCGATCGACCCCTGGACCTCTCACGCGACCGGGGCTTCCGCGGAGCCGAATGCCGGGCCTCGAGGAGCTTTCGAGACCGCTCTCGCAAAGCTTTCGGGTTGAGGGCCTGGCAGTCGGTACAAGACTCCGTGTCGTGGCCTCGGCCGAGGCAGAAGAGACACTCCCAATGCGGGTCGGTGACGGACATCATCCGAGCACAGGCGCCGCAACGTTTGAAACCGGGCATCCCTACGACACCTTGATAGAAAAACAGTGAAAAATTCACCAAAAAGTATGGTCAAAAAATGACCAGGGCACTGCTCTTCCCGGATCTGCGCTTGCTGGCGCGGAAAAAGAAGAACTGACGTCAGCGCGCAGGGGCGGCGCCTAAGTACTGCCCGCGACGTCATCCCGGCGATCACGACGCCGACGACGGACGCGGAGCCGCACGACGCCGCCTACCGACGCGCAAGGGTACTGCTACGCAAAAAACTTTCCGGATCCAGCCTGACGCCTGGGGATATTCTAAGGTAAGGAATCTGTCACTAACGTGTCTCTTTCAGATACACAAATTCACCTCGGACGTTGTCGGTATAAACCCTACTAGCTGCCCTAAGTGTTTGGAAACAACATGCTCCATGTAAGATGTTTGTTTTGATTTTGTAAAACGCCAATAAAATGGTTTTAAAATGCATATTATTTACTACACTTTGGGTCTCATTTAGCCATTTGTTGTCCAGCCACCAAGCCACTAGGGTTTCAGAGGCTCCACTTTCCCTGACCCATTTGCAACCTGCTCACATTAGTTAGAAAACAATGACAACACCTACTAACCCGCCATGTTGTGGCAGTATGGCAGACTGATCTGTGCTTTTTTTGCATACAAAACCTCCTAAAGCAAAACAAAAAAATCTATGTCCCTGAGAAGATGTTGGTTTTCTACACACCATCCCCAGACCACCATACCATGCAAAGCATTCCTTGGCATGAAATAATAGCGTTAGAAAACATGCTATAGCTAGGGCGGTCCTCCCAAAGCCTAAGCCCTAGCAGCTCTATTGGGGATAACTTGCTGCAAACGTTTTTTTTAGCGAAGACAGCTAAGGTGCAGCTGTTAAAAGAATTGGTGGTCTCCACAGCTCTAAAAGAGGGGGGAGAGATTCGAGAGGTGAAGAGACATAGCATGTGCCAATTTTTAGCAGATGACCGGTTACTGCCAACTTCCCAAAGAGGGTCGCAGTCTCTGCCTTCCCTTTACTTTGCACACTAATTACGTCTTACGACTTATCAGGAAGCAGTTCTTGCTTTCTTGTGTTTCTTTTGCACTTCTGCTTATACTTTTTTGAGTGAAATGGAGTTTAAATATTAGCTGAAATGTGCTCACATTTTCTCACTTATGTACACCTCTTGGTTATTTCAACATCTCCCTTTGTTTTTCTAAACAACACATAGGTTGTCAATCCTAAATCTCGAAAAAATGCTGCTGTGATCTTAATGTAATAATGGGAACAATAGGGACCCATTTCATTGTTGGTGCACAAGTTACTAACTTGTGTAACGATATATCTGTAAGAGACAGTAGTTAGTGACAGATTCCTTACCTTAGAATATCCCCAGGCGTCAGGCTGGATCCGGAAAGTTTTTGCGTAGCAGTACCCTTGCGCGTCGGTAGGCGGCGTCGTGCGGCTCCCCGTCCGTCGTCGGCGTCGTGATCGCCGGGATGACGTCGCGGGCAGTACTTAGACGCCGCCCCTGCGCGCTGACGTCAGTTCTGTACACGACTTTCCGCGCCAGGAACGCAGAGCCATGCAAGAAGCTGACATAGGTGTCTGAAAAATACTAGGGCCCTGAAAGGGATGTCCTTAACCCTAGAAATCAGTTCGCAGAACGGGGAGGATGAGCGGGGCGGTAAGGAATCTGTCACTAACTACTGTCTCTTACAGATATATCGTTACACAAGTTAGTAACTTGTGCATCTGAAAGAGACACGTTAGTGACAGATTCCTTACCTTAGAATAGATACCCCAGCAATACCAACCCCAGTGGTGGGTCTGCGAACAAAGATCAGTCAAGGAAGTCCCGGAGGACAGAACGGCCAAAGAAGCCGTCCCTCCGGACCTGACTGTCAAGGCAGTAATGCTTTGTAAACGTGTGCAGCGAGGCCCACGTAGCTGCCTGACAGATATCCTGCAGCGGAACACCGCGGCCCAAAGCCGTGGTAGCAGCCGTTGCCCTGGTGGAATGGGCACGCAGCCCAACAGGAGGCTCCTTCTTAGCCAAAGAATAGCAGGCTTTGATACACAAGGTTACCCAGCGGGAGATGGTCCTCTTGTGCACCGCCCGACCTTTTTGGCGCCCAAGTAGCCAACAAAGAGCTGGTCATCCACCCGGAAGTGTTGTGTGCGGTTGATATAAAAGGAAAGCGCACGTTTTGGGTCCAGACGGTGGAGCCTCTCTTCCTCTCTGGAAGGATGCGGAGGCGGAAAGAAGGTGGGCAAAGTGATGGTCTGCCCAATGTGGAAGGCAGTAACCACCTTTGGCAAGAAGGACGGACGCGTCCTAAGAACAACCTTGTCTGGATGGACAGACAGAAAGGGAGGTTTGCATGAAAGAGCCTGGAGCTCACTCACCTGCCGAGCGGAGGTGATGGCCACCAGAAAGGCTGTCTTCAGAGTCAGAAGACGAAGAGGACAGTTATGTAGAGGCTCAAAGGGAGCGCACATAAGAAAGGTAAGAACCAAGTTCAAGTCCCACTGAGGCATCACAAACGGAACAGGAGGGAAGAGGTGTGTAATGCCTTTTAGAAACCTGTTAACAACAGGGGACTTGAAAAGGGAGGGCTGATCAGGCAGCCTGAGGAAGGCCGAGATGGCACAAAGATAGCCCTTGATGGTACCCAGGGCAGAACCCTGTTGGGCCAGGGAAAGAAGGAACAGAAGAACCTCAGAAAGAGGGGCAGAAAGGGGGTTTACAGCCTTTGCTGTGCACCATGCCACAAACTTGTTCCACCTGCAGGCGTATAACACCTTAGTGGAGGGACACCTGGCTGCCAGAATCACATCACAAACTTCGGGAGGCAAGTCGAAAGGAATCAACTGCCGCCGTTCAATCTCCACGCAAGCAGGTGGAGGCTGGACAGGTTCGGGTGGAGGACCGTCCCCTGCTGCTGCGACAGAAGATCCTCCCGAAGAGGCAGACGGATCGGGGGATCGACGCTCATACTGAGTAGCTCGGGATACCAAACTCTTCGAGCCCAGTCCAGAGCCACAAGGATGACTTGGGCCCGGTCGCGCCGAATCTTCTTCAACACTCTGGGTAAAAGTGGTATAGGCGAAAAGCGTACAACAGACCGCAACTCCACTCGCGACGAAAGCGTCGCCGAGCGAGTGCTGCCTTGGAAATTCCAACGCGCAGAACTGATGACATTGCGCGTTCTCTTCGGTGGCGAATAGATCTAACCAAGGCTCTCCCCACTGTAGAAAGAGTCCTTGCGCCACTTCCGAGTGAAGACGCCATTCGTGATCCATCATGCACCTGCGGCTGAGTTCGTCCGCCCTGGCGTTTAGGGAACCTGCCAGGTGTTGAACCATCAGGAAAATGCCCTGATGTTCCAGCCATGTCCAGAGGCGCAGAGCCTCCTGACATAGGGTCCACGACCCCACCCCGCCTTGCTTGTTGCAGTACCACATGGCGGTGGTGTTGTCTGTGAACACCTGCACTACTTTCCCTTTGACAGAGGGAAGGAATGCCTTGAGTGCAAGTCGGATCGCCCGGAGCCGGAGCTCCAGAAGGTTGATATGGAGCCGGGACTCCGCCAGAGACCAGAGGCCTCTGATCTCCGCCTCTCCCATGTGACCGCCCCATCCCAGAAGGGACGCGTCCGTCACAACTGTGTGCTCTGGCTGGGGAAGGGAGAGGGATCTGCCCATGACCCATTGCCGGTTCGAGAGCCACCACTGCAACTGTCTTGCAGTCCCCTCCGAGATCTGAACGTGATCGGACAGATTGCCCTGGTGCTGCGCCCACTGGAACTTCAGGTCCCACTGCAGAGCCCGCATATGCCATCTGGCATGATCCAGCAGGATGCAGGAGGCCATGAGGCCCAGCAGCCTCAGGGTCATCCGTACCGAAACCCAGGATAAAGGCTGAAAGATCGGAATCATAGCCTGAATATCCCGGACTCGCCGTTCGGGAGGATAGGCCCGAAACTGCGTCGTGTCCAGAACTGCTCCGATGAAAAGGAGCTGTGGAGAAGGAATCAGATGCGACTTCGGCACATTGATGGAGAACCCCAGCGAGTGCAGGAGTCCGGCCGTAGTCTGGAGGTGGGAGACGACTGCCTGGGACGAGCCCGCCTTCAGCAGCCAGTCGTCGAGGTAGGGGAAGACTGGAACCCCTGCCCGGCGCAGATGAGCTGCGACCACCGCCATCACTTTCGTGAACACCCGAGCGGCACTTGTAAGGCCAAAGGGGAGCACGGTGAACTGAAAATGCTCGAGGCCTACCGTGAACCGAAGGTAACGCCGGTGGGCCGGCAGGACGGGGATGTGAAAATAAGCGTCCTGCAAGTCCAACGCTACCAACCAGTCTCCAGGGTCGAGGGCAGTCAAAACCTGAGCTAGGGTGAGCATCTTGAACTTCTCCTTCCGGAGGAAGCGATTGACGTTCCGGAGGTCCAAGATAGGACGCATGTCCTCCTTGTCCTTTTTGGGCACCAGAAAGTAGTGGGAGTAGCAACCACGTCCTATCTGGGGTCGGAACATGCTCGATGGCCCTCTTGGCCAAGAGGGCCGTGACTTCCTTCTGCAGAAGCACCAAGTGATCCCCTGACATGCGGTGGAATTGAGGTGGCATGGCTGGGGGGGTGGTCTCGAAGGGGAGGGAGTAGCCCCTTCGGACAATGTCCAAGACCCACCTGTCCGAGGTGATGGCACGCCAGTGGTGAAGGTGATGGCGGACCCTGCCCCCTACTGGCGTGCTGTGCACCTGAAAGGAGGGACTAGGAGGGCTTGGAGGCCGCGGACGGGGCGGAGGTGGTGGCCTGACCCGCACGCTGGTTGCCCGAACCGCCAAGGCGGTAGCCACGTCCCCGGCCACGCGAAGACGCTTGCTGCACGGGCCGGTGGCTGGGCTGCGAACGTGACTGGGCGCCCCTTCCGTGGCCACGAAAGGGGCGAAAAGCAGAGGTTAGCGGAGGGTGCACAACAGAAAGGCCCAGGGACTTGGCAGTAGCCCGTGAGTCCTTAAAACGCTCCAGCGCATGGTCTGCTTTGGGACCAAAAAGACCGACTCCAACAAAGGGCATGTCCATGAGTGTATTCTGGACATCACCCGAGAAACCAGTTGTTCTCAGCCAGGCGTGGCGACGCAGCGCCACTGTTGTTGCAAGCGATCTGCCCAGCGAGTCGGCGGTATCAAGGCCACAACGTATGGTGTATTTAGCCGCATCTCTACCTTCCGCAATGGTGCGGGTAAGCAGTGTCTGGACCTCCTCAGAACACTGGGGCAAAACAGTCGCCACCGAATCCCACAGGGAGTGGGTATATCGGCCCAAAAGGCAAGCGGTGTTGACGGACCGCAAGCCAGCACTGGAGGAAGAAAAAGCCTCCTTCCCAAATTGGTCCAGGCGTTTGGATTCCCTATCCGGAGGGGCGGTAGGGAAGGCGGTTTGGGAGGCAGAGGCTTGGACAACCAAGCTCTCGGGGGTGGGATGTTGAGAGAGAAACAAGGGGTCGCCCGGAGCAGGGCGATGGCGTCGGGCCACGTTCCTATCCACAGGAGCCCCTGTGGTGGGCTTGGACCAGGTGCCCAAAAGAACGTCAGACAGTGCATCATTAAACGGCAGCACAGTCTCCGAAGAGGAAGCTGCCGACTGAAGCACTTCGGTCAGGAGATTAGTCCTGACAGCCACAGTAGGCAATTGGAGGTGCAAGGCTCCAGCTGCTCTACGCAACACTGTTGCGAAATTTGCTCCCTCCTCCGTAGCCACGGGAGGAGACAGCATGCCAGTGTCAGGGGAAGTGTCTAGACCACTGGCATTATAAAGTTCCTCTGCCCAGTCCTGATCATACTCACACTGCTGTGTGAGAGGGTCTTCCGACCCCTCCCAGCTCTCCTGGTCCTCCTCTGGTTCAAAATATGGAGGAGGAGGGACATCTGGGACCCAAGGTCTCATCGGCGCCGGAGCCGGCGTCGAGCGACGTCGGTCCGGCTCCATGTCCGGAACCGGAGAGAACCGGGGACCAACGCCGCCCGGAGCCCCGGGCGGCGTCGGGAACGGCACCGGGGAGATCGGCGCCGGCGTGGTTAGGTCAACCGGCGTCGATCGGGGTTGCGGTACCACCGGAGCCGGGATCGAGGATCGAGGCTGGCGGGACAGGCGACGCCGGGACCGGAGTCGTCGGCGACGCCGGAGCAACCCCATCAGGGCCCGCGGGGCCCGAAGGCGCACCGGAGGGACCTTGAGGCCCGAAGAGGCGGGCCATGGCCGACAGGAATTCCTGTATCCCGGCCGGAGTCGCCCCCGAACCCGGGAAGGACGGGTAATGCGGGGGCGGCGCCACAGGCACATCCGGAGCCGCGGGGACGGTGCCGACAGGGGCCTCAGCCGAGTCGCGAGACCGGCGAGGCGAAGTCTTAGAGCGATGGTGCTTCTTAGACTTCTTGTAGCTTCGACTTACCCGAGGAGCGCGAAGACTTGGACTCCGACGACCGGTGGGGGCTCCGCGACCGGCCCCTCGACCTCTCACGGGACCGGGGCTTGGTGCGGCGCGGAGCCGACTGCCGGACCTCCAGGAGCTTTCGAGACCGCTCTCGCAAAGCCTTCGGGTGAAGTTTCCGGCAGTCAGGGCACGACTTCGTGTCATGGTCTCGGCCGAGACAGTAGAGACACTCTAGATGCGGGTCTGTGATCTACATCATTCGACCACAGGCACCGCATGGCTTGAAGCCGGGCATCCCTACCGACACCTAGGAGTCGAGAAGACTGGAAAAGAAACAGTGAAAAATTCACCAAAAATGTAGTCAAAAATTGACTAGGGCACTGCTCTTCCCGGATCTGCGCTTACTGGCGCGGAAAAAGAAGAACTGACGTCAGCGCGCAGGGGCGGCGTCTAAGTACTGCCCGCGACGTCATCCCGGCGAACACGACGCTGACAACGGACGCGGAGCCGCACGACGCCGCCTACCGACGCGCAACGGTACTGCTACGCAAAAACTTTCCGGATTCAGCCTGACGCCTGGGGATATTCTAAGGTAAGGAATCTGTCACTAACGTGTCTCTTTCAGATTTTTAATTACTTCCGGGTCGAAGATTTAGGAGGGACCCTGCCCACTTAAAGCCCTGATTAAATGCAAGAGTACTTAGAGAAGGAAACAATGTTTCACTTGATGCACAAAGATGCTTCGCGCTGCTCGACTGCTTCATGGTGCGAGGTGTATATGTGAGCTTGGGGGAGCGTATAAAACCACAATCTCCAAAAAGACACACAAGATCAGCAGTTTGATGGCCAAATACTGTGTGCAGGACGTTTAGGGAGCATGAGGTTTGTTTGAAGCCCTGGACATAGAGCCTTTTGAGCACAAGTGAAAGTCATATGCAGCGGGTTCTGCAGGCATGTTGGTTGGGAACAAGGTGGTTAAGGCTGTGCCTCGTGCAGAAAGCCTGCTGAGAAAGGCAGTGGGTTCTGGGTCATGAGACTGGGCAGAAGGCATAGCCAAAGGGCCACCTTGAACCCAGCAGCCCATTGCTTTGGCAAGGGACCAATAAATGCCATTAGCAGAAGCAGCATTTGGTAAGTTTACGTAGATTTTTCTTATTGGCACATAAATGTAGCAGTTTTTTAGTGCAGCCAACTGTCTGGAACTACTTCACAGCCCTCTGTATGGAGAAAAGAAACATACACTTGACTGGAGATATTTCATTAGCCTTGACGGCAGAATGGGAACGAAGTCACATGATTGTGAGAGACACCAAGTTAGGCAGGCAAGCAACCATCGGTGCTTGGGTTTGTAAATGTTCCTAAGTAATTGCATATTAATTCCCTGGCCTCGAGGGACAGACAGCTGCTAATGGGATAATTCTAGAGTCGAATTACCGTAACTGTATTTTTTTGTCAGTACAACATTTATTACAATTTATAATAAGAGAGTGTGGTGTTATCACCAAGAAAACAATGTTACATTTAAATCATTTTCAACAAATGGAAGGCACTGCCATTTGTCCCGTTTTCTCAAATGCAGCTTCTAACGCAGCAGTCAAGGCTGAACGTCCAACCTGCTGATTTCACATTTAATTTTGAATTGGTAACACCATTTAAATCAAGCATGGTTTAAATAGTGATTCCTGTAACGCTTAACATTAAAGATAATGATGACACCTTTGATCAAATTCCTTTCTAGCATGCCCCCAACCTCTCTCTTTTTTTTTCCACGACTGATAAACTCTATTCTAAGTAAAAGGCCAGAATTAGCTTTAAAAAAACTCAGGGCTCCTATGTCGCAGTGGCGGTTCCTCCGCTATGGCGGAGGAGCGCCGCCCCACTGCTTTCAAGCAGTGCAAGAAGCAAACACATAAAATGATAATAACTTTCAGTTATTATCATTTTATGTTTGTGCTGCTTTGCGGGCTCTTGGAGCAGGGCAGTGAAGGAGTGGTTTGCCCATTCCTAAGTGCGCAATGACTGTTTGGTCGGCCCTCTCGGGCCGCTCAAACCAGTCATGCGCACTTTACCCGTTCTACTGCAGGCTGCATTACAGCCTGCATGGAGAACATGCCCACCCCTCCAGTCCCTGGCTGAGCGCCGTGTCACGGCGCTCAGACCAATCACAACGCTGCATTGCAGCATTGTGATTGGCTTAGGGGAGGGAGCCTGGTTGTCTGCTTCCTGTTCCTGAAGTCGGAGGCAGGAGAGCAGGAGCAGAAACGCGGGACCCGGCGGTGGCAAAGTAAGTGATTTTTTTTTAATTTTGCTCCCTCCATCGTGACTCCCCCGCACGACCCCCCCCACCCTCCCGCACGACCCCCCCACCCTCCCGCGTGACCCCCCTGTGCCTACCCCCCACCCGCGAGCCATGCCGCCCGCCACTGCCTATGCGTATAGGTGTCTGTAATCTTGCAGACTGGTTCAATTATCAGACAGCATTTCTCACAGCTCAGGGCATACGCTGGCTGGATCCGAACCCGATTAACTCCCCGTCATGGTTTATGAGTGAATAGCATATTAGCTAACCATTTCCGCAGTCAGCGGCTTTGACTATGTCCCATCATGTCTTTGCCCATTGTAGTGTCGTTCTAAAAGACACAATTAAAGCTTTTCTGATATAAGACAAACTGCTATTCTCTAATGGTAATAAATCCACTATTTCACTCTGGAATAATAAGAAGCTTTTGACGCCCAACTCTTCGGATTTGAGCTTATAATGGGCCGAGGAAGGCATTGCCTTCATCTCAGACTTATATGAGGACAAGGAACCCTTATCATTTGCGACTTTACAAGGGTGCTATGCTCGCATAACTAAGCACAACGCAAGTCGGAAAAGCATCAATACATTTATTGACCTGGCACTCGGTCTAGCCAAACGCAGGTTGGTCATGTCATGGAAATCGAATTCACCCCCACATATACACATATGGATTGCAGATATCAGAAGAGCCCTGATCGCAGAACATGTGTTGACACAAGACAACACACAAAAGCGCACCACAAATACTAATCCCCCAGACTGGCAAAAATACCTAACATACGTGGAATCAAAACTACACCACGACAAACACATCGCGGGACCTGCACCAGATCACTCCAACTCTCAATGACAACCGCCGTCCCCCTCCAGTCAGTTCTAGACGTAGCGGATCCAGACCGACATCCCACACCTTCCCCCATACTGCCCTCTCACATCACCCCCCTCCCAAAATCAGGACGAAAAGTCCAGTCTTGACATCCTGGCGCACCTTAATGCCCACACTGTTGTCGAATACCCACTCATACACAAATATCATTGGTCCGAATCCAGTGCCCTCAAACCGGCAAACTGAAGCACACTGTATACATCAACACAATCTGCCCCAAAGGTCTGTCCAACAATTACAAACAGCACACGATGATAACAAGAGAGTTACAACTCGAGTTCGCAAAGTTTGCAATATTTTATAGTGTTGTAACAGACTGTAATGGGATTGCCAACAACTATATATATGTGACAAATGTAGAAAATTTAATATTGCATTAATCTGTCATGGCATATTATGTACACATTCCACTGCCTAACAGGCCACGAGTGTTAAAGTAAAAATCAATAAACACTATTTCAAATAAACAAACCAAGGGTGATATGCCTTACCCAATTTAGACTTTTACGACTTCCTAAAGCTTAAAGCTAGAATCTCTAGACTGGGTTCACTGCACTACACCCCCTTTTTCTCTGCCCTCAGACATATCCAATTGATAGACATGAGGCTTATAGGATATATGAATTGATACGTGAGGGCTACTCCCAGCCTGCACTTAGCCTTTGCACTAAATGGTCTAAATGCTTTCATGACAAAGGCATCACCTTGTCAGGGGAAGATACTCGAGACAAAATCTGCTCCGCTCTGTTTCAAGGTTAACGTACCCCCTCACTAACGCAAACTAAACTCTTTCGTGCCCATTCGCTGTACTGGACCCCGAGCAAACTCTTCAAACTGAAACTGAAAGATATTGATTGTTGCTGGTCCTGTGGTATGGCGGGTGGTGATATGGAGCATTTGTTTTTTACATGACCTTTCTTGTCAGTTACTGGAATGATAAAGCGGTTTGTGTTTATTTGTCAACATCGTGTTACCTTTTATATTCATGGAGAGTTCTTACCTTGTATTCACTAAACAATTCAATAAAACTTTTAGAACAAAAAAAAACGCAGGCAGGTATATTATCTTGTGTTGAAGTATGTAACCTAAGGTTGATATCATTGAGTGAAGAAGCTTACGGGATAGCATGCTTGTGACGTCCCCTGTATAAACGTCTATCAAGCAAGTCATCTCATGTCTCTGTGTGAAAAACTTCTAACACATACAATGCACTAATGAAGTAGCTTGCCACTGGACTGTTTTAATCTGTCACGATTCCTCTACAGAAGAGGCCTGCAGTTCAGGAAACAATGCTCTAGGCGAAATTGTAGGAAAGATTTAGACAATGGTCATAAAACCTTCCCTTTGCAGGTAACATGCGTGCCCCATGGAGCAAGGCAACCTGTATCTTTGCCTGCTCGCTTGATGTATGCATACTTTCAGGTCATTAGTAAGTACAATCTAAGAGAAGTTGCAGGTGCCTAGGCCCAGCCCCCTCCCTCCCCCGGACTTACCTGGGACCAGTCTTCTGACCGGTCAAAGCCCCTGCGGACCTGGTATCTGCACCTTGAAGCGCCTGCCTCCCCTCTCTCCCTCTTGCCCTCTCTCTCTCTCTATGGCCACAGTCTCTCTCTTTCTGTGACTTTTGTGCCACTTCTCGAACTCTCTTTGTCTTTTCTCTTTGTGGTCACACTCTCCTCCCATAAAGAGACACGCCAAGGCGTAGGTCAGTTTCTTTTTAGTTTATTTTTATTGTTAATTCAAAACACTGCTTCTTCCTCACAGTCACTGCCTTAGTAAACCAAAAAGGTATGCCGGTTTTAGTGTCCCTTCCTCTTCTTTTCTCTGGCTCGTCACTACTCCGGTCAGGGTTCTGGCTCTCTTTTAGTCTCCCTCCCGTCCTCTCCTGGTCCAGAGATGAGGCGTAATGTGGCCCTCAAAAGCAAATCAGATGGCAACAGTAAAAGACAATGCTAGGCTTTCTTCATAGGGAGCTCACTCTCTCGTGCCTTCACCGTACCCGTGATATACGAAGTGCTCAACACCCACTCATGTGTTTACATACGATCAAGTGACTCGTTTCCTTAATCAACTGTGACCCCTTGTCAGGATAAGCTTCTCCCTAAATGCCTCCATGTAGACAAGTGCTAAACGTATGTGAAGTGCATCCAACCACCCCCCAGTCGAGTCTTGAGCAGTTAATTAGGTGCTACCCCGGTCGGTGTCCTGAGCCCAGCCCACCACCTCCGAATCAGCTAGGTACTAAAAACTAGGTCTTGCCTGAGGTCAAGGCCCACCTGGGTTGCGACTAACCCTGGGTGGTGAACTCCGCGCCGCTCGCGGAGTTTGTGGAGTATTCCGCACTCCGCGCTACGCGGAGATCGCGGAGTTCCGAAAAACTCCGCGTAGTGGAGTTTTTTGCCTCGCTCGCGTTAGTCAACGTCAAGTTGGCGACCGCGAGCGAGGAAAATCAACCTCCCGGCGAGATTTTTCCTCGTTTGCGTTCTCCAACATCAAGTTGGCGAGCGCGAGCGTGGAAAATCAACCTCTCGGCGAGATTTCTCAATGCGGGGGGGGTCAGGTTTCTCATTGCGAGTGGTCGCGTATGCTCGCGACCGCTCGCGTTGAGAAACAGCCCGTTCGCGTTGAGAAAGCTGCTGCTTGAGTAAAAATCTACTTGAGCGGCAGAAAAGGAAAGCAGGGACCGCTTGCGCTGTGCATGGTGCCGTTCGCGATGATTGCACAGTGCGGACAAGCATCCGGCACTGTGCAATCACCGCGAACTGCATTTTTCTATCGTACTCCGCCGCTTGCAGAGCTCCGCGTAGTGCGGCGGAATTTTTTTTGCACTTCGCGGTGTTCCGCGTAGTGCAACTCCGCGAACTCCGCCCAGGGTTAGTCACGACGTCTGAAGCCACAGCATCTCTCTGTACTCTGGGACTGCTGGACTTGAGGGAAGTATTAGTGCAGGAGTCTCCCTGCTCTTCGCACTGGTTGTGTTCCGCTGGCACTCCTGCTACTCACGATGTCCTCACAGCCGTCTCTCCTGCGTCCTCTCCGCACTCCTCCGAAAAGGTTCTATCTTCCCCTGCGTTTGCTCCTCTTCTCAATAAAACGCTTGCCTCCCTTTTATACGCCAGTCCTGCCATTACGTCGCCAACACCACCTCGGAGCCACGGGACGTCCTTAGGAGCTGCTGGAGTGCTGGCACTCACACTGGTTAGTCCGACCACGGTGGCCATGTTGGACGTTTCGGGTGCCGCAGCCGTCGTGCTTCTCTTACTGCATCCTTCTATGTCATTTTCACTCTCACTTTGTACCTTCTCACTCATTCTTTGTGCCAATTCTCTTCATGCCTTTTCTCACTTTGTGCCTTTTCCTCTAACTCTTACTGCAACTTTTTTGTGCCATTTCGCGCTCTCTTTTTGCTTCTTTGTGCCATTTCTCCCACTCTTTACTCACTCTCTACGTGACTTTTCCATCCCGGTTCTTTCACTCTCTTTGAGCCGTTGCTGCTTCCTTTCTGTACCATTTCTCTTACCCTTTTTGAGCTAGTTCTGTGAGTTTTCTGTGCCGTTTCTCTTGCTCTTTTGGCCTCCTTGTGCATTTCTCTCACTCTTTTCACACTCTGTATGGCTTGTTTGTCCCGTTTCCAGTGGCGGCTGGTGACATTTGAAAGTGGTGAGCGTAAAGTTGTGAATGTGTGTCGCGAGTAAGCCCAATTGACAAACGGGGAAATGGAGGAACTCTCGCCTCGAGAATTCTTTTTCAAAAAAGGACCAAATGGTGCAAGTTAAAGCAAATTTCAGAAAGCAAGAACATTTATAAAGTAATTAGGGATGTGTAGTCTTGAAATAATTAAACACATTTAAAACTGTCCCATGTCTTACTGTATTCCTGCTTTCACCGATGCCATCTATTTAGCCTGACTGCAATATTTTAAAACAGTAGGGTTGAAAATAATAGTTTGATGGACGCCACCCTTCATTTAGCAACACATAGGCTTTTAAAAAAAATGTAAGTTAAAGATAAGTAGCTCACAAATGCCATTGGCGCTCGCTGCAAACAAACTAATTGCCAACATTTTAAAGTGGCCTACCTTCGAGTAGAAGAAACCCCCAGTGGGCGCTTCACAGCTCAGCAGCTCTGCTGAAATCAAATGCTTGTTTTACTTGCAGGGAAGCATAGACAACTACAAACGAATGCGGGCCAGGTCAGAGATTTAATTTCCATTTACATGATGATGCCATCATTTTTTTTATTTTTTTACTGTTGCTGGCACAGTGCATTTGGCACTTTAATCATTATCTGCAGTGCTACTGCCCTCACGTTTACAGGGAGCAGCGTGACACAGGGCAAAAGGAGGGCTGGGTTGGACCTATGGACGACTCACCTGCCCTATATAGGTAAAGTCAGAGGTATTAGCACCTAGAGGGTTGTGTTAGAGCGAAGCTGGTGCTATGGACGACCCATCCCTCCGCACCTGATGAATGAGTGGCAGGAGTCAGTCTATGCGGCGCTGGAGGAGGGAGAGAGAAAGAAGAGAGAAGGGAGAGGGATGAGGGAGAAGAGGAGGGAGAGAGCAGAGAGAGGAAGGGCGAGAGGAGGGATAAGAAGAGGAGGGAGAGAGAAGAGGAGGGAGAGAGGAAAGAGAGGATTGCCAGGACACCAGAGCAAGCATCTGTAGCTTTAAAAACTCATCTGCGATCGCAATACAAGGCATGAGTAACTCCTCAACATAACACTTACATTGTAAAAACAGTACTTTCTCTACAACGTAGAGTGACTGGTGGAGACAGGAGTGCAGCCGGAACATGGGCCACGCTGAGATAGGAGTACAGCGTGACTGATCACAGCTTCTCTGGGCAGGCATACATCCTGAAGTAACATCACCAGGGCCTGAAATCAGATCACCCTGGGGCTGGAATGCAGTTTAAACACAGATGTACAGCTAGGTCAAATTAAAAGTACAAATATTGGATGAAGTAGCCTCTTTTCATATATGGGGTCCAGTTCCCGCGTTTTTAGAGTTCCCTCATTTGATTCGTAAAGTTTTTTTTTCGGCCACGGTTTCGTCACTGTCTTAGTAGCGATTTCTTCTTGTGTAATGGAGAGAGTAGAATAAGCTATTCTCTCTCAGTCAGGCCGCCACCTAGCCCTGGCCCTCGTCTTTTTACGGCCAATGTTTCACCAGGGGCATAGAAAATAAAATAACCAGCTCGGGGAGGGAGGCAAGTCGTGCTGGGTTCCAGAACACCTAGCCCGGGTTGGGGAGGTGGAAGAACATAAAGCATATTATATGGTGGGAGCTGTAAAGATTCACTATTGGGGTAAATGTGGGACGCTAAAGGCGGGGGCGCGAAGGCTGTAGCCTCATTACTGTCAGAAACAAAGGCATTATTCTGATCGTTTGCGTAACAACCTTTTTAAAATTCCTTCTCGTGTCTTGCAAACTAGCCCCCGGCTTGTTGTGATATCGGCTGTGCTAAAGGAGTCCTTGTGACTCATCACCAGTAATTCTCTGAATTTTGCATGTTTTACATTACAGTTTCAATTGCATTGGGTGCCACACTTTTGCTGCCCAATTATGATATTACGTTAAGGTGGCACAAACCCGGGGACGGCTATTTCTTTAAAAAGCCTTCTCCACATACACCAGGCGTACTACTTGGGTCTTCCTTTTGCTCGATAGCTTTTTGCCCCCAGCATTCGCGATAGTGCGTTTCCAGATTCAATTATCTCCATTGCCAGTTCTGACAGAGACTCAGCAATTCAATCTTAGATATCTGTGTAAAATTCCACAGGGGTAGCTACGTATTGTTGCGTCGAGTATACAATACATTTTTTTTACAGCCAGCAGGCCTCACACATTGCAGTTCCTATTTACAGATGGCAATGTCGCACTCTAAAACAGTTTTTACAGTGCCTCATTATTTCTGTTAACTCCAGTGGTCTCAGTCATGCCGCGTTTTTCTCCCATGGATTTTGTTACCAGAATCCACCTGTTACTCTCCCACCAAGAACCCTTTATCCACACGTCCCTACTACGTTTGCGGCGCTGGCAGACTATTTACATTGCAAACAACATTTACACAGTCGCGGCCGGCATGTCTCGAGGGTGGGGTTGGGTCGCGCTGGGGGGGGGGGGGGGCGGGGGGGGTAGGGGTTGGTTTGGGGTAATTTTAAAATAAATAAAAACTTGCCTTCGGCGGTCCGGTCCGGCATTGCATCGCGGTCCTCCTTGCAGGAAGCAGCTGCAGGCAGCCTCCCTCCCCTCCCCTCCCCTAAGCCAATTCACAACGCTGCAATGGCAGCGTTGTGATTGGCTAGGACGCCATCCGCACAGGCGTCTATGGGGAGGCGTTTTCTCCATGCAAGCTACTTGGAGAAAACGGGAGAGTGTGCATGACTGGTTTGGTCGGCCCTGGGGCCGACCAAACAGTCAGTGCCCACAACATTGGGCGAGCCACTCCTCCCCTACCCGACCCGCCCACCTGCCCGCCCCCAACCAAACTCTTCTTCTGTTTTCTCGCACTGCGAGAAAGCAGTGGGGAGCCGCTCCGACGCCCACGTGGAGGAGCCGCCCCTGCTTGTTTCTCTTGCTCTTTTGCCTCTTTGTGCCATTTCTTTCACTCTGTTCTCACTCTCTCCTTGACTTTTCGGTGCCATTTCTTTTGCCCTTTTTGACTCTTTGTGCCATTTCGCACGCTCCTTTTCTGACCGTTGCCATCTCTCCAACTGCTCTGTACCCCTTTCCCACCCTCTCTCTCCCTCCCTCCTCCCCCTGCTCCTTTGCTCAAACACCTACCAACAAACTCCCCCACCACACACCAGTAGCATGCATGCTGGGACCTGCATGAAGACACCACCCCAGACCTCCTCTTCCTCACAGAAACATGGCTGACCACAGCTTCAACACTAGACATGCCTTCCCCATCACAGCTGGATACAAGATATCCATGCAAGACCACCAAAACAGGCCCAGAGGCGGAATCGCCATCGCCTACAAAGACACCTTCATCTGCCAAAGTCGGAGCAAACTACATGGAGCACTTCAAGTTCTAATTACAAATCACAGCAAATTTCTCCCTGGGTGTGACCCTAGCCTACCATACGCCATGCCCCTGAGCCTACTTTGCAAAAAACAGCACAGAACTCATTGCCCCCCCCCCCAGTCCTCAACGCCAGCGCTTATATACACCTAGGAGACCTCAATTTTCATCTTGAAGACCGTATCGACCCCAACTCAGCTGCCCTTCTTGACTTCTTCGGGAACCAGGGACTAACCTAAAACATCAAGGAGCCCACCCACACATCCAAGATCCCCCGGCTTCACATATTTTGACAAAATTACTATCAACACCCCAAGACCCATCACTTCGAGAGATAGCCATAGTCAGTTTTACAATCGACAACCATCAACCCAATAGAGTCCCCGCAGTGGGTCCAACACGCCAACATTGGAACAACCTAACAGAGGCAGGCTGGATGACTGCCCTAATCGAGAACAAACTGGAAATTTAACAAGCGGATTGCCACCTGCACCGATACCGATACTGTGGCCTCCTTGAAACGAAGCAACACAGCAAAAACCAGAACACAAGCCAGCTGGTACACAGAAGACCTCCAAAAGGGGAAGTAGAAAAAGACATCTTCACAGCCACCCAGAAGAGGGACCACCAGCTCATTCGAGAAACCTAGAGGAAAGCCCTAGTCAAAGGAATGAACGCCAGCTCCAACAGAAGCAAAGAAATCCTCGCAATCCTCAAAGACTTCACCATACCCACAGCTGTCACCGGAAACATCAAACCATCGCAAGATCTGAAAATTGACCTCTCAAACTACTTTTATAGTAAAATTACAACCATATACAGCAACTTCCCTCCCAACCGCACCCCCTGGCCCTCTCCCGAAGTCCCCCAGTGACAAAGCAAGTCAGTACAATCACCACATAGGACACCACTGGCACAGAGGAAACCTCAATAATCACGAAGCCCATTCACTCTGGGACCCCGGTGGACCCTTGCATCCACCACGCTTTTGGATCAATCCTTATCAGCGAGGCCCTCACCCCATCCTCAACACCTCCATCAGTACAACAACCTTCCCAGAGCCATGGAAACAGGCAGCCGGCAATGCCCTCCTAAAGAAACCCTTGCTGACTCGACCAAACTCACCAACTACCGACTGATATCCCTCCTTCCCTTACTACCCAAAGTCCTGGAGTAAGCCATCAACAACCAGCTTTCAGAAAACCTCGCCAAACACCAGCTTATCAAGACCACACAATCAGAATTCAGACCCAGCCACAGCATGGAAACCACCATTATAAAAGCAACGGATGACATCCGATGATTCTTGACAGGAGGCAAACTGCAGCCCTGATCCTTCAAGACTATCAGCAGCCTCACCACATCCTAATCCAGAAACTCCACGAACCAGGCATCCAGGGACTCCCCCTTGAATGGATCTGCTTCCTTCCTCACTGGAAGAACCCAAATCATCAACATGCCCCCCTATGCCTCTGAAGCACAAGATTTTATTTGCAGATCCCAGCTCTCTTCAACATCTACATGACCCTGCTGCTGACGTCATACGAACTCACAACATAAACATCCTCAAGCCGAAGACACACAACTGATGCTGTCTCTCTCGGACAAAACATTGAACACCAGGAACAAGTTCACCACATGCATGATAGAAGAAGCCAACCGGAGGAAATCCAATTGCCTCAACTTAAACTCAGACAAGGCAGAGGTTGTAGTCTTCGGGAAGAACACCTCATCATGGGACTCAACCTGGTGGCCCACGGACCTTGGACTCACCCCCACGCCATGCTCGCAAGCAAGAAACATCGTAATCATCATAGACAACAAACTGCATATGAAAGCCCAAGTCAACGCAGTGGTCTCAGCCTGCTTCAACACACTAAGGGCGCTGAAGAAAATCTTCAAGTGGCTACTAGACAACCCCAGGAAAAAGATCACCCAAGCCCTCATCACCAGCAGACTAGACTATGGAAACACCCAGTACGCAGGGATTGCAAACCAGCTCACAAGAAGACTGCAGACTACCCAGAAGGCAGCAGCCAGTCTAGTCCACAGCCTCCCACCCTGAGCCCACATCACACCTTAGGGAACTCCACTGGCTCCCGATGCACAAGTGTAACAACTTTAAACTCCTCACCCACACCTACAAAGCTCTGCACAACACTGACCCTGCCTACTTGAACAGTCGCATTCACTTCCACCAACCTTCCAGAAACTCCGCTCTGCCAGTCTCTCACTAGCACACACCCCACACATGCACAAAAGCAGACCAGGGGGCCGCGCCTTCTCATACCTGGCCCCTAAAGCCTGGAATGACCTCCCACAACACAAGAGCCTCCTCCCCTCTTCTTGGCTTTCACAAGAAGCTGAAGACCTGGCTTTTTGAGTAAGTCACCAGGGGTGGCCTCACGCACCTGTTAAAGCGCACCTGCATACCCTCACGGGTGATTAGCACACTATAAAAACACACATAACATCCTGTTTTAATGTCAGTGTTATCTCTTAGAGAAGCCATAGAAACACTGGATAACATATCAATTGCTCTTTTGACTGTGAATTACCCAAGACATTGATCAAGGTAGATTTTATTTTCTTTCTTTAAAAGGCGCACTGGGTAATCTATATTATTAATATTTACCTATTGGTCACATCTACTGACCGCACAAGTACTCCTTAAGTTTATTGTTCTCTTTTCCTCCTAATCAGTACATGTAATTGTCAATGATGTGCATTTTTGTATGCTATGGGTGGATTTATCATATATTTTAATTGGTATGGGATTTAGACTTTATTATACATGTGCAATTTTATGGGGATAGTTTTATCCCTACATTTGACACTTTGTAAGTTGTTGTGATGTATTGTGGTTCTGTGCTCAACTGTATGATTGGTGGGTGCTCTTCTAAAATGCTAAGAAATTGTGAATTTGAAAAAGAAATAATGTTGCATTTATCTCATTACAAAACGTTCACAACGTCGAAAAGCATGGTTTGGGGCATAGAAAAACTAAAGTTCAACTATCACAGTACTGGAAATTATCAGTGCAAACAAATGTGTTCGCTCCATCTGGGGGTTTAACTAAAGCACCGATCTTTCTGCAAATGCTAAATGACGTACAAAGCGTACTAACGCAACACGCGGCTGTGAAGAGCTGGTGGGCTATGGCATGATTGTGGTGCAGTAAAATAATAGCTTATATATTCCTGCTTTTGTACCACTGCAATGAATAATAACCTTTCCATCGCCTGCAACCTCTGTAATATGTCTCTGATAAAGGCATGCTCTTGGAGTGTTCAAGATACCTCATCCCACTCCTACCATAGTTTACTCTGTTTACAAATATGCATTACCCATAAATATCTACCTAGAAATGTTCTTTAGGTGTATTTACGCACCTACTCTACTACTCTTTTCTTCCATATACGGCCACACTACAACTATATGCACTTTCTTGGCAAAATAATACATGTGTCTTTAAAAATACGCCATTGTTGTTTGTTACTAAGAGGCACATTTGTTACTGACTTTCTGCACTACTCAGGTTTATGTGATCGTGTAATCCATGACAGAATGAAACTGCAGGGAGAAACTCTAAAGTGAAAGAAGGACAGTAGTATTAAGTGCATGGGAAAATCACAATAGTAACATGGCTTTGTTGCCTTAAATGTCTGTATTTCAGATCGAAAACACTAGCCAGAGAACCTACACATGACCTATAAATCCTCCAAAGATGTCATCATCACTAAGTTGCAATGAATGAATTCACTCGAAAACTGATTAAATTAGGTATGCATCTTGATAGGTTTTAATTTGAGAGCTAGAGGATAACCAGATGCTTCCGACAGATGCATTAGGCAGCAGGGAAATCCATTTGAGAATAGCAGATAATGAATAGCGCTCTGCTAAACATTAGCCAGTAGAATAAACATTGAAAAAGATCAAAATGCACAACCTTCCCAGTTGTAATAATGACTTCAACAATACTGAAAACAAAGGTGCTGCATTAAATCATGAAGCTGAGACGGACAAGTTACTGACCTTTTGTAACGCTCTTTTTCGTGGTTACTCAGTCTAACACAAGATTCCTCACCTCAAAATCCTCCCCAGGTACCAGGCTGGGAAATCCTATTCTCCAAGCAGTTCTGCAGTGCGCTGCTAGGTGGCGTAATGTGGCTCAGCGCTGACTCCAAGCAGCCCTAGAAGTAACATGGCGCAGCCGTATAAAAGCACCATCCTAGCATTCTGACGTCTGTTACTTGTCTTTTCCCTTTCCTTGTCTTGAGACAATTGAGAAACATTGTTTGTACCAGTGTGCTGAATACTACTTGGGACTTTTTTAGCTGTTAAAAGAGGCCACTCCACAGAAAGGAGAGGTAGGAGGGCAGTGAGAAATCTGTGGTTAGATAAGAATATCTACTAGAAAGAAAGTTACCAAATGTAAGTAACTTGTTCTTCTGATGAATACTCGTAGATTTCTCACCTTGGAATAGATACCAATGAGTACCTCCGCAGGTGGAGGGTCTGTAGAATGGTCTCGGGCCAAAAACTCTTGCAGGATGTGAGTGGGCAAAGTGCCCTTCCCGCCAAACGCACAAGTTACTAACTTGTGTAACGATATATCTGTAAGAGACAGTAGTTAGTGACAGATTCCTTACCTTAGAATATCCCCAGGCGTCAGGCTGGATCCGGAAAGTTTTTGCGTAGCAGTACCCTTGCGCGTCGGTAGGCGGCGTCGTGCGGCTCCGCGTCCGTCGTCGTGATCGCCGGGATGACGTCGCGGGCAGTACTTAGACGCCACCTCTGCGCGCTGACGTCAGTTCTGTACACGACTTTCCGCGCCAGGAACGCAGAGCCATGCAAGAAGCTGACATAGGTGTCTGAAAAATACTAGGGCCCTGAAAGGGATGTCCTGAACCCTAGAAATCAGTTCGCAGAACGGGGAGGATGGGTGGGCGGTAAGGAATCTGTCACTAACTACTGTCTCTTACAGATATATCGTTACACAAGTTAGTAACTTGTGCATCTGAAAGAGAAACGTTAGTGACAGATTCCTTACCTTAGAATAGATACCCCAGCAATACCAACCCCGGTGGTGGGTCTGCGAACAAAGATCAGACAAGGAAGTCCTGGAGGACAGAACGGCCAAAGAAGCCGTCCCTCCGGACCTGACTGTCAAGGCAGTAATGTTTTGTAAACGTGTGCAGCGAGGCCCACGTAGCTGCCTGACAGATAACCGGCAGCGGAACACCGCGGCCCAAGGCCGTGGTAGCAGCCGTTGCCCTGGTGGAATGGGCACGCAGCCCAACAGGAGGCTCCTTCTTAGCCAAAGAATAGCAGGTCTTGATGCACAAGGTAACCCAGCGGGAGATGGTTCGCTTGTGCACCGCCCGACCTTTTTGGCGCCCACGTAGCCAACAAAGAGCTGGTCATCCACCCGGAAGTGTTTTGTGCGGTCGATATAGAAGGAGAGCGCACATTTTGGGTCCAGACGGTGGAGCCTCTCTTCCTCTCTGGAAGGATGCGGGAGGCGGAAAGAAGGTAGGCAAAGTGATGGTCTGCCCAATGTGGAAGGCAGTAACCACCTTTGGCAAGAAGGACGGACGCGTCCGAAGAACAACCTTGTCTGGATGAACAGACAGAAAGGGAGGTTTGCAAGATAGAGCCTGGAGCTCACTCACCCGCCGAGCGGAGGTGATGGCCACCAGAAAGGCTGTCTTCAGAGAGAGAAGACGAAGAGGACAATTATGTAGAGGCTCAAAGGGAGCGCACATTAAAAGGTAAGAACCAAGTTCAAGTCCCACTGAGGCATCACAAACGGAACAGGAGGGAAGAGGTGTGTAATGCCTTTTAAGAACCTGTTAACAACAGGGGACTTGAAAAGGGAGGGCTGATCAGGGAGCCTGAGGAAGGCCGAGATAGCACAAAGATAACCCTTGATGGTGCCCAGGGCAGAACCCTGTTGGGCCAGAGAAAGAAGGAACAGAAGGACCTCAGAGAGAGGGGCAGAAAGGGGATCCACAGCCTTTGCTGTGCACCATGCCACAAATTTGTTCCACCTGCAGGCGTATACCACCTTAGTGGAGGGACGCCTGGCTGCCAGAATCACATCACAAACTTCGGGAGGCAAGTCGAAAGGAATCAACTGCCGCCGCTCAATCTCCACGCAAGCAGGTGTAGACTGGACAGGTTCGGGTGAAGGACCGTCCCCTGCTGCTGCGAGAGAAGATCCTCCCGAAGAGGCAGACGGATCGGGGGATCTACGCTCATACTGAGTAGCTCGGGATACCAAACTCTTCGAGCCCAGTCCGGAGCCACAAGAATGACTTGGGCCCGGTCGTGCCGAATCTTCTTCAACACTCTGGGTAGACGTGGTATAGGCGGAAAGGCGTACAACACACCGCAACTCCACCCGCGACGAAAAGCGTCGCCGAGCGAGTGCCGCCTTGGAAATTCCAACGCGCAGAACTGATGACATTGCGCGTTCTCTTCGGTGGCGAATAGATCTAACCAAGGCTCTCCTCATTGTAGAAAGAGTCCTTGCGCCACTTCCGAGTGAAGACGCCATTGTGATCCATCATGCACCTGCGGCTGAGTTCGTCCGCCCTGGCGTTCAGGAACCTGCCAGGTGTTGGAACCATCAGGAACATGCCCCGATGTTCCAGCCATGTCCAGAGGCGCAGAGCCTCCTGACAGAGGGTCCACGACCCCACCCCGCCCCTGTTTGTTGCAGTACCACATGGCGGTGGTGTTGTCTGTGAACACCTGCACTACCTTCCCTTTGACAGAGGGAAGGAATGCCTTGAGTGCAAGTCGGATCGCCCGGAGCTCCAGAAGGTTGATATGGAGCCGGGACTCCGCCGGAGACCAGAGGCCTCTGATCTCCGCCTCTCCCATGTGACCGCCCCATCCCAGAAGGGACGCGTCCGTCACAACTGTGTGCTCTGGCTGGGGAAGGGAGAGGGATCTGCCCATGACCCATTGCCGGTTCGAGAGCCACCACTGCAACTGTTTTGCAGTCCCCTCCGAGATCTGGACGTGATCGGACAGGTTGCCCTGGTGCTGCGCCCACTGGAACTTCAGGTCCCACTGCAGAGCCCGCATATGCCATCTGGCATGATTGACCAGCAGGATGCAGGAGGCCATGAGGCCCAGCAGCCTCAGGGTCATCCGTGCACCAAACCCAGGATAAAGGCTGAAAGATCGGAATCATAGCCTGAATATCCCGGACTCGCCGTTCGGGAGGAAAGGCCCGAAACTGCGTCGTGTCCAGAACTGCTCCGATGAAAAGGAGCTGTGGAGAAGGAATCAGATGCGACTTCGGCATATTGATGGAGAACCCCAGCGAGTGCAGGAGTTCGGCCGTAGTCTGGAGGTGGGAGACGACTGCCTGGGACGAGCCCGCCTTCAGCAGCCAGTCGTCGAGGTAGGGGAAGACTGAAACCCTGCCCGGCGCAGATGAGCTGCGACCACCGCCATCACTTTCGTGAACACCCGAGGGGCACTGGTAAGGCCAAAGGGAGCACGGTGAACTGAAAATGCTCGAGGCCTACCGTGAACCGAAGGTAACGCCGGTGGGCCGGCAGGACGGGGATGTGGAAATAGGCGTCCTGCAAGTCCAACGCTACCAACCAGTCTCCAGGGTCGAGGGTAGTCAAGACCTGAGCTAGGGTGAGCATCTTGAACTTCTCCTTCCGGAGGAAGCGATTGACGTTCCGGAGGTCCAAGATAGGACGCATGTCCTCCTTGTCCTTTTGGGCACCAGAAAGTAGTGGGAGTAGCAACCACGCCCTACTTCTGGGGTCGGAACATGCTTGATGGCCCTCTTGGCCAAGAGGGCCGTGACTTCCTTCTGTAGAAGCACCAAGTGATCCCCTGACATGTGGTGGAATTGAGGTGGCATGGCTGGGGGTGGTCTCGAAGGGGAGGGAGTAGCCCTTCGGACAATGTCCAAGACCCACCTGTCCGAGGTGATGGGACGCCAGTGGTGAAGGTGATGGCGGACCCTGCCCCGACTGGCGTACTGTGCACCTGAAAGGAGGGACTAGGAGGGCTTGGAGGCCGCGGACGGGTTGGAGGTGGTGGCCTGACCCGCACGCTGGTTGCCCGAACCGCCACAGCGGTATCCACGTCCTCGGCCACGCGAAGACGCCATGCTGCGCGGGCCGGTGGCTGGGCTGCTGACGTGACTGGGCGCCCCTTCCGTGGCCACGATAGGGCGAAAAGCAGAAGTTAGCGGAGGGCGTGTAGCAGAAAGGCCCAGGGACTTGGCAGTAGCCCGTGAGTCCTCAAAGCGCTCCAACGCATGGTCTGCTTTGGACCCAAAAAGACCGACTCCATCAAAGGGCATGTCCATGAGAGTATTCTGGACATCCCCTGAAAACCAGTGGTTCTCAGCCAGGCGTGGCGACGCAGCGCCACCGTCGTTGCAATAGACCTGCCCAGCGAGTCGGTGGTATCAAGGCCACATCGTATTGTGTATTTGGCCGCATCTCTTCCTTCCGCAATGGCGCGGGAAAGCAGTGTCTGGACCTCCTCAGAACACTGGGGCAAAACATCCGCCACCGAATCCCACAAGGAGTGGGTATATCGGCCCAAAAGACAAGCGGTGTTGATGGACCGCAAGCCAGCACTGGAGGAAGAAAAACCCTTCTTCCCAAATTGATCCAGGCGTTTGGATTCCCTATCCGGAGGGGCGGTAGGGAAGGCGGTTTGGGAAGCGGAGGCTTGGACAACCAAGCTCTCAGGAGTGGGGTGGACAGAGAGAAATAGGGGGTCGCCCGGAGCTGGGCGATGGCGTCGGGACACGTTCCTATCCACAGGAGCCCCTGTGTTGGGCTTGGACCAGGCGCCCAAAAGAACGTCAGTGAGGGCATCGTTAAACGGCAGCACAGTCTCCGTAGAGGAGGCTGCCGGCTGAAGCACCTCTGTCAAGAGATTAGTCTTGACCGCCACAGTAGGGAGTTGGAGATGTAAGGCTCCAGCAGCCCTACGCAACACCGTTGCAAAATTGGCTCCCTCCTCCGTAGCCACGGGAGGAGACAGCATGCCAGTGTCAGGGGAAGTATCTAGACCACTGGCATCCCCTAGGTCCTCTGTCCAGTCCTCATCATACTGACACTGTTGTGCCAGAGGGTCCTCAGACCCCTCCCAGTCCTCCTGGTCCTCCTCAGGTTCAAAATAAGGAGGAGGAGGGACATTTGGGACCCAAGGTCTCATCGGCGCCGGAACCGGCGTCGAGCGACATCGGTCCGGTTCCATGTCCGGAGCCGGAAGGAACTGGGGGACGACGCCGCCCGGAGCCCCAGGCGGCGTCGAGAACGGCACCGGAGACATCGGCGTCGGCGGAGGCGTGGTCAGGTCGACCGGCGTCGATGGGGGTTGCGGAGCCGGGATCGAGGCCGGGGCCGGAGCCGGGATCGAGGCTGGAGGCACGGGCGACGCCGGGGCCGGAGCCGTCGGCGGCGCCGGGGCAACCCCATCAGGGCCCGCGGGGCCCGAAGGCGCACCGGAGGGACCTTGAGGCCCGAAGAGGCGGGCCATGGCCGACAGGAATTCCTGTATTTGGGCCGGATCCGCCCCGAACCCGGGAAGGACGGGTATTGCGGGGCGACTCCACAGGCATGTCCGGGGCCGCGGGGACAGTGCCGGGAGGGGCCTCAGCCGAGTCGCGAGACCGGCGAGGCGAAGTCCTAGAGCGACGATGCTTTTTGGACTTTTTGTGCTTAGACTTACCGGACAACGAAGACTTGGATCCCGACGACCGGTGAGGACTCCGCGACCGACCCCTCGACCTCTCACGCGACCGGGGCCCGGTGTGGCGCGGAGCCGACTGCCGGGCCTCGAGGAGCTTTCGAGACCACTCTCGCAAAGCTTTCGGGTTGAGGGCCCGGCAGTCGGAACACGACTCCGTGTCGTGGCCTCGGCCGAGGCAGAAGAGACACTCCCGATGCGGGTCTGTGATGGACATCATCCGAGCACAGGCGCCGCAACGTTTAAAGCCGGGCATCCCTACGACACCTTGGAGTCGATTTGAAGAAAACAGTGAAAAAATTCACCAAAAAAGTTAGTCAAAAAATGACTAGGGCACTGCTCTTCCCGGATCTGCGCTTGCTGGCGCGGAAAAAGAAGAACTGACGTCAGCGCGCAGGGGCGGCGTCTAAGTACTGCCCGCGACGTCATCCCGGCGATCACGACGCCGACGACGGACGCGGAGCCGCACGACGCCGCCTACCGACGCGCAAGGGTACTGCTACGCAAAAACTTTCCGGATCCAGCCTGACGCCTGGGGATATTCTAAGGTAAGGAATCTGTCACTAACGTGTCTCTTTCAGATCTGGCTGTCAAGAAAGTAATGCTTATTGAACGTAGGCACGGATGCCCACGTCGCAGACAGGCAGATGTCAAGGACAGCTGCTCCGCTTGCCAAAGAAGTAATAGCAGCTTTAGCCCTGGTAAAATGGGCTCTTCGAACTTACAGACCCTGCTTCTTGGACAGTGTGTAGTAGATATTCTGCCCAGCCTTCCCTTTTTTTTACTCTGGAGAACACCTCAATCATGTACTCAGTGGTCCTTGGTATGAACAATGTAAAAGCTTACTGATCTTTTGGAGCCTCTCCTCCACTTTCGAGGGGCTAGGAGAAGCAAAGAACCCTGATTGACTGCCGAACACAAAAGGGAATCAGGACGTTTGGCAAGAATGCATTGTGAGTTCTCAGCAGCAACTTGTCCAGGAGAAAGGTGCCTTAGAGTGAACACACTGAAAGTGCCTGAAGTTCACTCATGCAATGAGCAGACGTAATTCCAATGAGGAAGATGGTCTTTAAAGTCAGGAGACACAGCAAGCAATTATGCATTGGTTCAAAGGGCGTACAAATGAGAACAGGCCCCATGTAGCATCAGAATAGGTTGTGGAGAATGCGTGTTAAACTTTTAATAAATCTCATCACAATAGGTAATTTAAACAAGGATGGTTGGTCTGGAAAGAGGAGAAAGGCCGGAAGAGCCGACAAATAACCTTTAAGAGTGCCCACTGCAAGACCTTGTTGGGCCAAAGATAAAACAAATAAAAGAACATTCAACAGCTTTGCTTATGAAGGGTAGTCTCGCAAGCAGCACACCTGGCCACACATTTTTCCCAGCGCCTAACAAAAATTAATTTTGTGCACAGGTTCCTGGTAGCAAGGATGACATCCACCACGTCAGGGGGCACATCAAACACAGGCAGTTGCCACTGCTCAATAACCACTCATGTTTGTGTAGACAGAATCAATTCAGATGGTTCACAATCAGGTGAATGTTCCATCCACTTCCAGAAGCACAGAGCCACCAAATACAGGGCCCCACTCCACCTTGCTATTTGCTGTACTACATGGTTGCAGTATTGACTGTGAGAACCAGCATCAGTCTCCCCTTGATGAATGGCAGAGAGGCCATCAGAGCCAGACGAATGGCCCACAACTCAACCAGATTGATATGGAGCTGGCCCTCTGCCGGAGGCCAGAGTTCCCTGATCTTCATATTCCCCAGATGACCTTTCTAGCTCAGCAGAGATGCATTTGCCAGCTCTGGATGTGTAAGGGAGAGTGGCCTGCTGATCGACGAAGTGCGCTAGAGAGTCCACCACAGCAGATTTTGCGGCATCTCTTCCGAGATCTGGATGGTATCGGTCAGATTCCTCAGAGCTGGATCCAATGAAATTTCTAATTCCAATATAGAGCCACCTTATACCGGCTGGAGAGGAAGGAGGCTAGGAGGCAAATAAGCCTCAGAGTGACTCTCACCATGATCCAAGATTGAAGTCTGAATGTCCTGGACTCATTGATTCAGGGAGAAAGCCTTGAACTCGCCTGCGTTCAGAATTGATCCAATGCATACTTCAGATTCTTGAAAGTGAGCTCAAACAATGTCAAGAGGTTTGCCATCATCCTGAGGTGGTCCACGACTATCTGAGGCGGGCATGTCTTCAACATCCAGTCACTGAGGAACAGGAATACCGATACCCCACCTCTGAAGATGAGCCATGACCACCACCATGACTTTCGTGAGCACCAGATAAGCACTGGAGAGGCCAAAAGGGAGGACAGCAAATTGAAAATGCTCCTGGCCTATCTCAAAACCGTAGATAATGTCTGTGGGACTGCATGATTGGTATATCAAAATACGTGTCTTGTAGGCCCAAGGCCACCATCAGGCAGGAGGAATACACAGCAAACAGGATGTGGGCTAGCGTGAGCATCATGAATTTGCCTTTCCGCTCAAATTCAATCAGAGGCCAGAGGTTCAAAATAGGACTGCCACCCCATCCTTCTACAGAATTAAGAAATAAACAGAGTAATACCCCTCCTCTTTCGGGGTCCAGAAACCTCTCGAAGACACCTTAAGAGAGCAACAGCCACACCTCCTGTAATAGAATAGACAGGTGCTAATCGGAAATACGCTCTGATGTCGGAAGAATAGTGGGCTGAGCAGAAAAAAAGGTAGAGCATAGCCGGTTTGAACTATTTGTAAGATCCATCTGTTTGACCGGATGAGTCACCAACCGAGGAGGAAATGTCAAATCGTGGTCCCCGCCGGTCGGGCATGCACCACTAAAGGCAAACTAAAGTGGTTTAGTGGCGGTTGTAGCAGGGGAAGAGGAACTGATGCCTTTGCTGGCCTGTACGCTGCCTACCAGACCCACATCCATGGCCTCAAAAGGACTGGGGTGCCTGCTGCACTGGTTGGTAAGGCTATCTCAGTCTATGCCTCCAGGCCTTCTGGAATGGCCTCGAAACTCTCTGAATTGGCACGGGAACTGTTTTGCAGGGCTCAACAGCCCTAAAGTTCTACTGTCCTCAAAGAGCTCTGACACAGAGTCTGCCTTATCATTGAGAAGGTGGTACCCATCAAAAGGCGTATCTATGTGGCAGGCCGGGACATCGTCGGAGAATCCTATTGAGCTAATCCGTGTGTGTAGACTACGTACAACACTAGTACCTACTGCCCTTTCAAGGCGATCTGTAGTATTAAAACCTGAACTGATATATATATATATTTGGCTACATCCTGTCCATCATGAATTGTCTGAGCCAAAGACGCCCTAAGGTCATTTGGGATTCCTGGAATGAAGTTGCTGGCCATGCCCCACACGACGCACCCAAAAACAGTATCATGGATAGTTATGCTAGATGAATCATGGACTGCTAAAAGCCTCAATCTTCCTGGATTCTCTGTGATTGGAAATGAGTAAGGATTCAAATTTACTGGTAGAGGCCTGCATGATAAGGCTCTCTTAGGGTGGGATGCTTAGCAAGAAAATATGGGTCACCAGGCACTGGTTGCGACGTCTGGCCATGTCCCTAATCAAAGGTGAGGAAGAACAAGGTTCAACCAAGTAGTCATCAAAGTAACATTGATAGCATCGTTAACGGGAAGCAAGGGCTGAGAAATATAGCTGGCCCAGACTGTGAGATATCTGTAAGGATTCACCGTTAGAAAAATCTAAGAGCCCCAAAAGTTTGTTTTATTAAAAAATACATTTATGAGTATCCTTGATTTTATTCCAGCCTCTTACTCTTAAAGTTCCCAGCCACTGTATTTATTTTACAAAACGTTTTCCAAAAATATCTGTTGATTGCCATTGCCAAATGTTTTATTTAATTGAATAATGTTAAAGAGAACTGGGGTGAATTTATTGATTGTGGCTATTGAGCAGGTGCGACTGCTCCCATTAACACCTAACAAAGTATCTGTTTTTTTAAAATTTCTTTATTTGACAGTTACTCCCAACAAAAGGTAACTGTACTCCTAGTGCCTCAGCTGGCCTTTGGACCACCATTGCAAACAAAGCACAAGTTACTAACTTGTGTAACGATATATCTGTAAGAGACAGTAGTTAGTGACAGATTCCTTACCTTAGAATATCCCCAGGCGTCAGGCTGGATCCGGAAAGTTTTTGCGTAGCAGTACCCTTGCGCGTCGGTAGGCGGCGTCGTGCAGCTCCGCGTCCGTCGTCGGCGTCATGATCGCCGGGATGACGTCGCGGGCAGTACTTAGACGCCGCCCCTGCGCGCTGACGTCAGTTCTGTACACGACTTTCCGCGCCAGAACGCAGAGCCATGCAAGAAGCTGACATAGGTGTCTGAAAAATACTAGGGCCCTGAAAGGGATGTCCTTAACCCTAGAAATCAGTTCGCAGAACGGGGAGGATGGGTGGGGCGGTAGGAATCTGTCACTAACTACTGTCTCTTACAGATATATCGTTACACAAGTTAGTAACTTGTGCATCTGAAAGAGACACGTTAGTGACATATTCCTTACCTTAGAATAGATACCCCAGCAATACCAACCCCGGTGGTGGGTCTGCGAACAAAGATCAGACAAGGAAGTCTCGGAGAACAGAACGGCCAAAGAAGCCGTCCCTCCGGACTTGGCTGTCAAGGCAGTAATGCTTGGTAAACGTGTGCAGCGAGGCCCACGTAGCTGCCTGACAGATATCCTGCAGCGGAACACCGCGGCCTAAAGCCGTGGTAGCAGCCGTTGCCCTGGTGGAATGGGCACGCAGCCCAACAGGAGGCTCCTTCTTAGCCAAAGATTAGCAGGCTTTGATACACAAGGTTACCCAGCGGGAGATGGTTCTCTTGTGCACCGCCCGACCTTTTTGGCGCCCACGTAGCCAACAAAGAGCTGGTCATCCACCCGGAAGTGTTGTTTGCGGTTGATATAAAAGGAAAGCGCACGTTTTGGGTCCAGACGGTGGAGCCTCTCTTCCTCTCTGGAAGGATGCGGAGGCGGAAAGAAGGTGGGCAAAGTGATGGTCTGCCCAATGTGGAAGGCAGTAACCACCTTTGGCAAGAAGGACGGACGCGTCCTAAAAACAACCTTGTCTGGATGGACAGACAGAAAGGGGGGTTTGCATGACAGAGCCTGGAGCTCACTCACCCGCCGAGCGGAGGTGATGGCCACCAGAATGGCTGTCTTCAGAGTGAGAAGACGAAGAGGACAGTTATGTAGAGGCTCAAAGGGAACGCACATGAGAAAGGTAAGAACCAAGTTCAAGTCCCACTGAGGCATCACAAACGGAACAGGAGGGAAGAGGTGTGTAATGCCTTTTAGAAACCTGTTAACAACAGGGGACTTGAAAAGGGAGGGCTGATCAGGAAGCCTGAGGAAGGCCGAAATGGCACAAAGATAGCCCTTGATGGTACCCAGGGCAGAACCCTGTTGGGCCAGGGAAGGAAGGAACAGAAGAACCTCAGAAAGAGGGGCAGAGAGGGGATTCACAGCCTTTGCTGTGCACCATGCCACAAACTTGTTCCACCTGCAGGCGTATACCACCTTAGTGGAGGGACGCCTGGCTGCCAGAATCACATCACAAACTTCGGGAGGCAAGTCGAAAGGAATCAACTGCCGCCGCTCAATCTCCACGCAAGGAGGTGGAGACTGGACAGGTTCGGGTGGAGGACTGTCCCCTGCTACTGCGACAGAAGATCCTCCCGAAGAGGCAGACGGATCGGGGGATCGACGCTCATACTGAGTAGCTCGGGATACCAAACTCTTCGAGCCCAGTCCGGAGCCACAAGGATGACGTGGGCCCGGTCGCGCCGAATCTTCTTCAACACTCTGGGTAGAAGTGGTATAGGCGGAAAGGCGTACAACAGACCGCAACTCCACTCGCGACGAAAAGCGTCGCCGAGCGAGTGCCGCCTTGGAAATTCCAACGCGCAGAACTGATGACATTGCGCGTTCTCTTCGGTGGCGAATAGATCTAACCAAGGCTCTCCCCACTGCAGAAAGAGTCCTTGCGCCACTTCCGAGTGAAGACGCCATTCGTGATCCATCATGCACCTGCGGCTGAGTTCTTCCGCCCTGGCGTTCAGGGAACCTGCCAGATGTTGAACCATCAGGAACATGCCCTGATGTTCCAGCCATGTCCAGAGGCGCAGAGCCTCCTGACAGAGGGTCCACGACCCCACCCCGCCTTGTTTGTTGCAGTACCACATGGCGGTGGTGTTGTCTGTGAACACCTGCACTACCTTCCCTTTGAAAGAGGGAAGGAATGCCTTAAGTGCAAGTCGGATCGCCCGGAGCTCCAGAAGGTTGATATGGAGCCGGGACTCCGCCGGAGACCAGAGGCCTCTGATCTCCGCCTTTCCCATGTGACCGCCCCATCCCAGAAGGGACGTGTCCGTCACAACTGTGTGCTCTGGCTGGGGAAGGGAGAGGGATCTGCCCATGACCCATTGCCGGTTCGAGAGCCACCACTGCAACTGTTTTGCAGTCCCCTCCGAGATCTGGACGTGATCGGACAGGTTGCCCTGGTGCTGCGCCCACTGGAACTTCAGGTCCCACTGCAGAGCCCGCATATGCCATCTGGCATGATCGACCAGCAGGATGCAGGAGGCCATGAGGCCCAGCAGCCTCAGGGTCATCCGTACCGAAACCCAGGATAAAGGCTGAAAGATCGGAATCATAGCCTGAATATCCCGGACTCGCCGTTCGGGAGGATAGGCCCGAAACTGCGTCGTGTCCAGAACTGCTCCGATGAAAGGAGCTGTGGAGAAGGAATCAGATGCGACTTCGGCACATTGATGGAGAACCCCAGCGAGTGCAGGAGTTCGGCCGTAGTCTGGAGGTGGGAGACGACTGCCTGGGACGAGCCCGCCTTCAGCAGCCAGTCGTCGAGGTAGGGAAGACTGGAACCCCTGCCCGGCGCAGATGAGCTGCGACCACCGCCATCACTTTCGTGAACACCCGAGGGGCACTTGTAAGGCCAAAGGGGAGCACGGTGAACTGAAAATGCTCGAGGCCTACCGTGAACCGCAGGTAAAGCCGGTGGGCCGGCAGGACGAGGATGTGAAAATAAGCGTCCTGCAAGTCCAACGCTACCAACCAGTCTCCAGGGTCGAGGGCAGTCAAGACCTGAGCTAGGGTGAGCATCTTGAACTTCTCCTTCCGGAGGAAGCGATTGACGTTCCGGAGGTCTAAGATAGGACGCATGTCCTCCTTGTCCTTTTTGGGCACCAGGAAGTAGTGGGAGTAGCAACCACGTCCTACTTCTGGTGTCGGAACATGCTCGATGGCCCTCTTGGCCAAGAGGGCCGTGACTTCCTTCTGCAGAAGCACCAAGTGATCCCCTGACATGCAGTGGAATTGAGGTGGCATGGCTGGGGGGGTGGTCTCGAAGGGGAGGGAGTAGCCCCTTCGGACAATGTCCAAGACCCACCTGTCCGAGGTGATGGCACGCCAGTGGTGAAGGTGATGGCGGACCCTGCCCCCTACTGGCGTGCTGTGCACCTGAAAGGAAGGACTAGGAGGGCTTGGAGGCCGCGGACGGGGCGGAGTTGGTGGCCTAACCCGCACGCTGGTTGCCCGACCCGCCACGGCGGGAGCCACGTCCTCGGCCACCCGAAGACGCTTGCTGCGCGGGCCGGTGGCTGGGCAGCGGACGTGACTGGGCACCCCTTCCGTGGCCACGAAAGGGGCGAAAAGCAGAGGTTAGTGGAGGGCGCACAGCAGAAAGGCCCAGGGACTTGGCAGTAGCCCGTGAGTCCTTAAAACGCTCCAGCGCATTGTCTGCTTTGGAACCAAAAAGACCGACTCCATCAAAGGGCATGTCCATGAGTGTATTCTGGACATCACCCGAGAAACCAGTTGTTCTCAGCCAGGCGTGGCGACGCAGCGCCACCGTCGTTGCAAGCGATCTGCCCAGCGAGTCGGAGGTATCAAGGCCACAACGTATGGTGTACTTTGCCGCATTCCTACCTTCCGCAATGGTGCAGGTAAGCAGTGTCTGGACCTCCTCAGAACACTGGGGCAAAACGGCCGCCACCGAATCCCACAGAGAGTGGGAATATCGGCCCAAAAGGCAAGCGGTGTTGACGGACCGCAAGCCAGCACTGGAGGAAGAAAAGGCCTTCTTCCCAAATTGGTCCAGGCGTTTGGATTCCCTATCCGGAGGGGCGGTAGGGAAGGCGGTTTGGGAGGCAGAGGCTTGGACAACCAAGCTCTCGGGGGTGGGATGTTGAGAGAGAAACAAGGGGTCGCCCGGAGCAGGGCGATGGCGTCGGGCCACGTTCCTATCCACAGGAGCCCCTGTGGTGGGCTTGGACCTGGTGCCCAAAAGAACGTCAGACAGTGCATCATTAAACGGCAGCAATGGCTCCGAGGAGGTAGCTGCCGGCTGAAGCACTTCCGTCAGGAGGTTAGTCCTGACAGCCACAGTAGGCAATTGGAGGTGCAAGGCTCCAGCTGCTCTACGCAACACCGTTGCGAAATTTGCTCCCTCCTCCGTAGCCACGGAAGGAGGAGACAGCATGCCAGAGTCAGGAGAAGTGTCCAGACCACTGGCATCCCCAAGTTCCTCTGCCCAGTCCTGATCATACTCACACTGCTGTGTGAGAGGGTCTTCCGACCCCTCCCAGCTCTCCTGGTCCTCCTCTGGCTCAAAATATGGAGGAGGAGGGACATCTGGGACCCAAGGTCTCATCGGCGCCGGGGCCGGCGTCGAGCGACGTCGGTCCGGCTCCATGTCCGGAACCGGAGAGAACCGGGGAACGACGACGCCCGGAGCCCCGGGTGGCGTCAGGAACGGCACCGGGGACATCGGCGCCGGCGGAGGCGTGGTTAGGTCAACCGGCGTCGATCGGGGTTGCGGTACCACCGGAGCCGGGATCGAGGCCGGAGCCGAGATCAAGGCTGGCGGGACGGGCGACGCCGGGACCGGAGTCGTCGGCGACGCCGGAGCAACCCCATCAGGGCCCGCGGGGCCCGAAGGCGCACCGGAGGGACCTTGAGGCCCGAAGAGGCGGGCCATGGCCGACAGGAATTCCTGTATTTGGGCCGGAGTCGCCCCGAACCCGGAAAGGACGGGTAATGCGGGGCGGCTCCACAGGCACGTCCGGGGCCGCGGGGACGGTGCCGACAGGGGCCTCAGCCGAGTCGCGAGACCGGCGAGGCGAAGTCTTAGAGCGATGATGCTTCTTAGACTTTTTGTGCTTTGACTTACCCGAGGAGTGCGAAGACTTGGACTCCGACGACCGGCGGGGGCTCCGCGACCGGCCCCTCGACCTCTCACAGGACCGGGGCTTGGTGCGGCGCGGAGCCGACTGCCGGACCTCGAGGAGCTTTCGAGACCGCTCTCGCAAAGCCTTCGGGTGTAAGGCCCGGCAGTCAGGGCACGACTTCGTGTCGTGGTCTCGGCCGAGACAGTAGAGACACTCTAAGTGCGGGTCTGTGATCGACATCATTCGACCACAGACTTGGACCACAGACCACAGACATGGCTTGAAGCCGGGCATCCCTACCGACATCTAGGAGTCGAGATGACTCGAAAAGAAACAGTGAAAAAATCACCCAAAATTTAGTCAAAAATTGACTAGGGCACTGCTCTTCCCGGATCTGCGCTTACTGGCGCGGAAAAAAGAAGAACTGTCGTCAGCGCGTAGGGGCGGCGTCTAAGTACTGCCCGCGACGTCATACCGGCGATCACGACGCCGACGACGGACGCGGAGCCGCACGACGCCGCCTACCGACGCGCAAGGGTACTGCTACGCAAAAAACTTTCCGGATCCAGCCTGACGCCTGGGGATATTCTAAGGTAAGGAATCGGTCACTAACGTGTCTCTTTCAGATACACTCTTTCAGTGGTGGCCCAAATGGTGAGTCAAGCTCTGCCTCAGGCAAAGTGTCTAGTCCATTGGCAGTTTATAAATCAATGTATAAGGTATAATGAAAATAGTGTGGGGAAAAGGGAGAAACCCATATCCATGACCATCATCATCATCATCATCATCTTGGGGTGCTCTCTATTCTGACATAGGATCAGAGTCAGAACCAGAAATATAATGAAGCCCCTGCTGATAAGTGCAGTGTTGCAGGGGGACTGGTTTAGAGTCAAGTTGCAGGATGACCGGCTGCACTTTGCAATTCAGTAGTACAATAACGGCCAGTCTCAAGCCTGAATTAGTTTCGGGTCCTACACGGACGTTGGCACTGAGCCCTCTTGTGGTAGGGACCAGCGTGGATCTCGGGGTTAGAGTAGAAGTCTTTACCAGAGTCAGCACAGGCCCAGTAACAGGTCCCAGTGAGACAAATGGCACCGGGGACGGACACGCCAGGAGTAACCCCACTGTGGGCCCGTGGGGGTTCTGTGGAGCCCAAGGCGCACCTGAGGGAGCCTGAAGCACACAGAAAATTTCAGCATGACATTCGTGAAGGCATCAGTCTACTGCGGGTGCAAGCTGACCTGTGTAATTTTGGGTGTGTCAGGGCCACCTGAGAAATCGTGGCTGGAGAACTTGAAGGGGTGCGACAGACATCGTGACGCACTTGAACCTTCTCTTTGGAGTCAGAGTCGTGGGATTGGTTTGAGTCCTGCTTCACTTTCTAATGCTTGCACTTGGAGCTGGATTTAATGGAGGAATTTGAGCCTAAAGTTGAACAGTTGCGTAAATGACCTCGGGACCAGATCCACACTATTGACTTGTATCAGGAGCGACACTTATGACAAGGCCGCAACTTCAGCAGCATACAGCTTTGCCTCCAGGTGTCAGATCGTATTCAGGTGTATTAGGGAGCACCTATAACACAACTTAAAGTTGTGGCTTGAGCACAGACACAAAAGACACATATTATGCAGGTCTGTAACTAATTTCTGCTTTCTGCACTCGCAGCATGGCTTGAAAACCTTTGATTTGGATGGGGACATTGTTCCCACACACAATGGAAAAAACATTTAGAAGTCAATTGATAAAATTGGGAATAGCCCTCCAGGTCCATGTTGGAAGGCATGCAAAGAAAAGTACTGATGCCAATGCACAGTGGTGGTGCTTATATGCTGCTCTGCTCCTTACTTCTGGGGTAGTGTGGAGTCCGCATAGAGCTACATGGTGCTACCTAACAGCACACTGGAGAGCTGATTGTGGAAAAGTTTTCCCGATCCAGTCTGGCACCTGGAGAGTAATCTACGGAAGCTGCAAAGTATTAATCAGAACCAAGTTTATTTAAAGGTGTGAATGGGATAAAAATATATTATAGAGTGTTGCATGCTGCCTGCAAGTGTGGCACCTATTCATAGAGATGAAAACGTTAATTACCTTTGGTAATGCTCTTTTTGGTGGGTATTCTATCTGCCTCCAGATTCCTCACCTCCTTCTACCCAGACACCACACCTGATCCAGAAACTTGAAATAGCTCACCCGGGCAGGGAGGTAGCATCAGGTTCTGTCTCTACCTCAGCGCCTCCTGTGATGTGACACAGACCTATAAGGGCAACAAAAGGGTGAAACCGATCTTGGGACTGCTTGTGTTCTAGTTCAGGGAGGACCGGGCCCGGCAGTTCAGGATGGACTGTTCCTATTGTAGCAGGGTCAAGACTAATTTTGCATATGACTGGGTCCAAATTGAGGTGGCATGGTGTGCAAAAGAACGATGGACTAGGATATGGCCGGAAGTAATTACCAGTGCCTGAGAATATTTCAAGCATTTCATCCATCACTTTTTTGTATGCTTCAGTAGGACGCCCTAAGTGGGATGGGTACGCCCAGACGTCAGTTCCGTGCACACTGTGCCACTGGCACCAAGCTATACCCGACTGATGAGCCCTAATAAGGGAGAGACCGGTCTTGGGTTGCTTGTGTTCCGGTTAAGAGAGTACCTGGCCTGGCAGTTCGGGTTGGACTGTTCCTATTGGAGCAGGCTCAAGATAATTTGCATATGACTGAGCCCAAACTGAGGTGGCATGGTGTGCAAAACAACGATGAACTGGGATGCGGCCCGAGTAGTAACAACTGGCTGAGATTATTTCAAGAATTCTATCACTTTTTTGTATACTTCAGTACACAGCCATATGAAGCATAATCCAGTTGATAACGTCAGTTCACATCCTTTTTCTTGAGCCCTTAAGGGCTGGAATGAACCGAACATAGAAACAAAAAGAAGTGCAGAAAATGAATCAGAACTAAATAATGACAAAAACAACCTATGGCAAGCAGGAAAGCAGCCAACTGTGAACAACCAAGGTGAGCCAAGCATTAGATTTCATCTGGAGTGTACTCTAAGAGAGAATTCCTAGCAGCCCACACATACAGCCAAAGACAGTCCCACAACCTCAGGACAGCCAAATGCATAGGGTGAAAGTAATAGCAAGGAGGTCAGGTACCCCAGAGAAACAATTGTCCGGGTCCAGGAACAACAGAAAACATGAACTTCCTTGGCACAGCAAATCAAGCCTAGAGGGCTCAAGAAGCAAGAAAGCTAGCTGCCCATATAACCGTAGACAAGGAGGCACAGCACATGCAATCCATCCCTGTAGCCTAACTAAAACTTTAATGTGAGAGCAAGTATGTCAAGTAGGCGGGAGGAGTCAACCAACAACGCAGTTTGTGGTAAAATGACACTACACTAGGTGGAACATCTATGGAGAGGGAACACACTGCCAATAGTCTGCTAGGTATCAAGCCAACAAAGTACCTTCTGTTAATAACCCAAAAGGATTTCATCAGCTAAGTCCACCAGCACAAAGCTCAGTTACTGAAATCCATAAGGAATGTCCGTATGGTACCCAACAGTGGCCCACACGTCCAAAATAACTAGTCATCACACATGTGGTGCTCAAACTGAGAGGCTCCAGCAGGTCTCCTTTCCAAAAAAGTCACAGCATAAACGAAACGAGGAATATCCAGCGGTCAATGGAAAGAGAAAACAAAAAGGAGGGACCCACAGCACCGACATAATGATGTGGTAGCTGCTCCCAATGTGCACACAGCATGTAACCTCTCAAGACCCCTGGAGGACAGGGTCCAAGAACCATGGACACACTGTCACTCAGGATGAATGGGAGGGGGGCCAAATAATAAATACCTGTCCCGGTGATACAACTCCAATATAACACCTTGCTGCACACCTTGCAGAGGTGAGGCATAGACAACAGCAAAACCAACAATAAGGAAACCACACCATCCAAAATAACAGCCGCCAGTATATTTAAGGGGCAAAGCAAAGTAAACATAGAGTCATAAATGCTAATGCAGCTTTCACACCAGAAAAAAGGACACACAAGTTGGTGGCCGTTGGCCACCTTACCAACAGCAGAGGAGACAGGACCCAGTCCTACCCTGGTCAGTGAGCAACTGGACTACCACTGCAGCAAAAAGCAGGACAGCATACCATCACAAAATTAAACCCGTAGTGAACTGCAAACAGCAAGGTCAAAGCACGTAATCAGAACACAAACACAACTAGCAGGTAACAAAAGGACAAGGACAAAACGGCCAACTACTATATTGACAAGAGGCAGCAGGAGGGCAACCAATTTCATATTGCATCTCACCACCAACGCAGCATGACATGTAAAGGCCAAAGACAAAGAGGGTGGAAGTACTAATGCGTGTGAGGGGGAGGTCACAACCAGACCAAATCTGCCCACACGCTGGTGTCTCGGCAGAGCCTGGCACTCAAGCAATCGTCAGAAAACCTGAGTTGTCTCTGAATCAAACACACAGGAGGTATTACACATCCAGAAAGGCTGGATGTTTATTCTAACCTGAAGATTTCCAGAGATGAAGCAGCCTATGCACCAAACAGGTGAGAACCATCAAAGGGTGAATCCAACCTGGCATCCTGAATCTTCTTTAGGAGGCCAGAGAAGCACAAATAAGTAAAGCCACATAAGGACACAGACGACCCAAAGACCTGAGGACTGAGCTGGCCAATTCAAGACCAGGCTGGAGAAGCTCCCTGGTGGCACCAAAACACCCATCACTTCAACGTACGGCCCACTGACATGATCTAGAAGGAGTGCAACCACCATCTTTCAAGAGGCAGCGGAGGAAAATGCCAACAAGCACAAGGCATTACAAGAATCGAGGGTGAGGATCTGTGACAAGAACACTATCCTCCTCCAACGAATCAACACCACGCCACTCCTCAGGCAGAGAAGAGAAATAAGAAAATGGATTGCTGCTAGGCCCGGGTGCCAAAGAAGAAAAGACACTTCAAATGATCTAAGAGTGTCATGAAAGACAAAGGCTCGCTCATCTTCACTTGAGTGATACCAGTGCCCGATTCGAACACTAACGGCTGGAGCCCAGCCAGGCATAGCCCAAATCTGACTAAAAGGGAACCTAAGGGGGCGTGGCCAAGATGGCGGCACGATAGGACATGTTGCGATCGAGCTTCTGCCTGCCGCCCGCCCTAATGTGAGCTAATGCGGGCATTTCCATCATCCTGAGCCCTGCCAAGCACTGCATCGTCACCCTGAGCGTAGGGGACACCAGCTGACGCGAGGGGGACCCGGAGACCTGCGCCCCAGAGCCTGCAAGCGGTTCCCGGATGGGGCCTGTAGACCGCTCCCGGCCTGCCTAAGTGACCGCGTGGAGCGCAGATCCGCCGACCGGGGCGGAGGCGTGTACCCCGAGGTTCCGGCCCCACTGACTGTAATTCGACAGGGTCCCGCCGCCTCCGGCGACTACACCGGGAGGAGTGGGCGACCCACACCGGCCAGGCCCTTCAAGCCCCGGAGTCCAGCAGGCAAGACTCCCGGCAGCTGCGCGGGGCCCCGGCCTGGAGTTGCGGCCTACCCCGCACACGCATCATTCCGGCCTGATACTCCGCCCCTGATCCCTCACCCACAAGAACTCCCCTGAATGATCCTGGATATCCCCGGGGTCCCAGGAATTCGGAGGGGTCGATAGCCAGGAGAAGAACGGCCGGCTGGCCCAGAGCGCTGTCTGCGAGGAGGCCCGACTCCTACCACGTGGTGCGGCGTCTGTGGAGCCTCTGAGGCACCGGTGAGGCAATCTCCGACAGCAAGCCCAGGTGCCCGGACCCCTGAACTACACGGGCCACCTCCCTGATGGAGACCAGTGCCAGACTACAGGTGCTTGCCGAGAGGAGAGTCAGCACCCCTTCCCCGATCACCAACACAGGGTAAGGAGAGCGGTCGCCGGGGGGGGACTGCAGGGGCTCGCGGGGGTGACTAACTGTGAAGGAGTGTGCTGACTGAGTACCCGCTGGGCTGACCTGTTTCCCCACCCCCAAGACCACCACGCTAGCATCTACAGCGCGAAAGGCCACTGTTCACACCGATCCTGCTCGCAGATCAGAGCACCTCCTGAAGGCAACCAGAACGACCCTGGTGCTAGCGGGTGTGGGGTGCGGAGGCCCGGGCCAGAGACCTACCTGCTAGAGCCCTCAAGTACACTCGTCAGCAGCGGCACTGAGGGGGTCCTTGCCCGGCTATCTCTGACTCCCACTAGTGGGCGGCCATCTCAACAACCCTTGCCGGGAATCACCAGCTAGACACACCACAGCCTTGGGCGTAAGGGACTGCCCGACAACTCCCCGCCTCGAACTCCCTCACCTGGGGCGGGCCCAGCGGATGACATGGCAACATCCCCGCGCTGCTGCACCCCAACGCCAGCTGCGGTGGATGCACGGCCCAGCCCGGTTTGAGTGTGAGATTGGGCGGAGTGTCGCTGAGGAGCACCTTCTCTCAACACGCACAGCCCCCGGGCCGCCACAGTGACGCTCCACAGGGGCCTCCGCCCAGCTCTCGCCACCTAGCGGCCTGCCTCCACCGATCCCTTCCCCAGCTTTGCCCTGCAACCTCCTGGGAACCACTGGAGCCCCGGACTATGTCCACCACGAGGGCGAAAAAGGAAAAATCACTGAAAGACCTGTTTGCTCGCCCGCAGAACGCGCCCACCATGGCGCAGGCCACGCCCGGTGATCGACCTCTGAGGGCGCCGGAGGCGCGGGAGAGGAGCCCATCACCCGGGCTTTCTTGGAGTCTCTCTTCGCAGCCCTGAGGGAGGACTTGCAGACAGTGAAAAAAGACCTTACTTCTGAAATAAAAGACATTCGCAGGGATGTGGATGGAATCGGTTAACGGGTCGCCACTCTGGAGGACAAAGGAGACAATAGGGACATCGAACTGGTTACCCTTCAACAGGAGGTTCTACGACTCCAGGATCAACACCTCGATCTACAGCTCCACCTGGAGGACCTGGAGAACCGCTCCCGGAGACACAATATCCGTATCCGGGGAGTCAAAACCACAACTGATAAAGAGGACTTGTTCGCCTTCGCCAGGATGCTTTTCAACCACATTCTGGGTGCCTAGCCAGATGCCCCTATCAAACTGGATCGCGCCCACAGGGTCGGACCCCCCCGGGCGAGCAACGCCCCACCTGCTGACATCCGTGTCTGTGTGCACGACTTCAAGACAAAGGAGGACATCATCACTAAGGCCAGAGCCATACATTCAATCTCATTCCAGGGTCAGAATCCGGTATTATACCAGGACCTGGCTCTCCTCACTCTACATCGGAGGCGCCAATTTAGACCCGTCACGGATTACCTCCGACAGCAGGGTGACTCCTACTCCTGGGGCCACCCCTTTAGACTTATCTTCAGGCACAATGGAAAGCTGACACAGCTGCGCTCCCTCACCGAAGCCAGCCAGTTACTAGGACTCCCACTCCCTGCCGAGGATGAGGACCGCCGCAGCACAGCCGCAGAGCCAGAGGTCTCTCCCTCCGGCTGGCGACGAAAAGGCCGCCGACGGCAAAACCGACGGCCTGACCGGTCTGAGATTGCTAAGGGCCAACAGGCGGTCCTTGACTTCATGTCGGAGACTTCCGCGCAGCGCACAGCAGAGGATGTATGAGATGACCGGATGGTTTTTGCTCTCTATCGCTGCTTCTGGGGTGGGCGGCGGGCGGGAAGGGAGCTCGGACACTTGGCCACAACATGGACCCCACACTGACCCTTTACCGGTCATCCTGCGATGACGGGCTATTTTTCTTGGTCTTATCGCATTGTTGCAGTTTTACCTTTGTTTTACTGTTTTGGGGTTTTGCATTTTGGTCTGGGGATCCCTCGTCCATCCACCTGCCCCGGCGCGTGGGCGCCTTCCTCGGTCACCCCTCGACTTCAGAGGCCGGATCAATACAATATAGGGGGCCGACTGTGACCCTATCTATCGCGGCTTCTCACCTCACATCCACATAGATGCCGCCTACCACTCTTAAAATCCTTACTCTGAACGTGCGAGGTCTCAACAACCCGGTCAAATGCAGGGCGGTCCTTTCTTTTCTTGACAATTCCAAAGCTGACATATGCCTCTTGCAGGAGACACACCTCTTGCCGAAAGATTGCCACCGCCTTAGATCCCGCATGTTCCCGCTTCAGATGTTCTCCTCCGGCCCAACTAAATCGGCCGGGGTCGCTATCTTGGTCTCCAGCGCATTTCAAGGAAAAGTCCTCCAGAAAGAAGCTGAAATAAAGGGGCGGCTCCTCACATACCTATTTACGTTAGGTGGCCTGACATTTATAATTGGATCAATATATGCTCCCAACGATGGGCAAGAAAATTCATACATACTGCACTCACTGAGGCCACAGCAACCGCTGAGCGCCGGATCCTATTGGGCGGGGACCTGAATCTTGTCTTCGACAACATAGCGGACAGATCATGTCAGCGCACGGGCCAGGCAGGCGCACTCTCTGGGACAGGGTTAGCTAGACTACAAAATTTGGACCTGAAAGATCTATGGCGCTGCTCCCACCCCCACAGCCACGAATACTCCTTTTATTCCAGCGCACATAAGACTTACGCTAGGCTGGACTACTTCCTGGGTACCTCGCCCCTACACGCTCTCATGACTGCTGTCGACATAGAGGTAGCTTCTCTGTCCGACCACGCACCAGTAACGGCCACCTTCACTCTCCCCCTCTCCAACGCCCTGCACGTCAATGGCGCCTGCGCAACACTCTCTTACACCGACCGGATGTTGTAGAACAGATACAGCGCGCTATCAAAGATTACCTCTCACACAACTCTAATCAGGACACTTCTCTTTCGACCCAATGGGCAGCATTAAAAGCAGTTATACGAGGGGAATTTGTAGCTATCTCTACGGCAGACAACACGGAACGCAGGCGGAAGAGGGATGAGCTTACGCAAAAGACGAAAGAACTAGAGCAGATGCACCAGAGGACGGGGGCTCCCAGGGTGTGGAGACAGCTCAAGGCCATGAGACAGCAACTCGCCGCGCTGGACCAGGATAGGGCGGAGTTCGCAGCCCTTAGGTTGCGTCATGCTTACTACACTGGGGGGGAAAGATGTGGGCGCCTCCTCGCCCACAAACAGAGAGGTCAGGCAGAAACAGGGGGTTCAGGAACTTCACAGAGGCAAGAGGGTCACAGAGGACATCGAGATTGCTGAGACCTTTCGGGACTTCTATGCCCAACTCTATACAGGAATGTCGCTGGACGATGCCTATAGCGAGGCTTACCTTGCGGAAGCCGACCTCCCCACCCTAACTAAGACACAGGCAGACCACCTTGAAAGAGATATTAGAATAGAAGAGGTCGTTGCGGCCATCTCACGCCTTAAAGTAGGGAAATCACCGGGACCTGACGGCTACTCAGCCGCATTTTATAAAACATTCTGTGCACAGGTGGCCCACTCCTGACCACGCTTTTCAACTCTTTGCCCAACAAGGGGCAATTCCCCGGGACATGCTTGAAGCTTCCATAGTGGTTATACCGAAACCAGGGCGCGACAAAACCGTTTGTGGAGCGTACTGCCCCATATCTCTCCTCAACATCGACATTAAATTATACACTGGAATCTTAGCGAAGCGCCCTACATGCCGGGGTTAATAGACCCCGACCAGGCGGGATTTATCCCTCAGCGCCAGACGAGCGCTAACACCAAACGGGCTCTCCACCTCATAGAGAAGGCCTCCCAGACGCAGGGGGAGTTTATGCTACTCACCATTGATGCCGAGAAGGCCTTCGATAGGGTGCATTGGCCTTATTTGAAACGAGTTCTCGCACGGGTGGGGATGGGGGATAAACTAAGAACGCGCATTTTGAATTGTTATCATCTCCCCACAGCCACAATCCGAGTGAACGGCCACACATCCTCCCGATTCCCTATAAGTAGAGGTACGCGACAAGGGTGCCCCCTTTCGCCCCTTCTTTTTGCACTGTATATGGAGCCCTTAGCCCAGCGAATTCGGCGTAATCCTTCCATAACAGGGATTAAATTTGGGAGGGATATCCACACTGTTCGCTTATACGCGGACGATGTCCTGATTTCCCTTTCAGACCCGGTCCCAGCACTGGGAGCCTGTTTCCTGGAGCTGGAACGCTTTGCACAGGCCTCCAGGTTTAAAGTTAATTTAGATAAATCTGTTGCACTAGACCTCTCCCCGTCATCCTCCACTCGTGCATGTCTCCAGGGGCAGTATCCTATACAATGGTCCGAAGACTCAATCCCTTACCTAGGGATCCAACTGGCCCCCCTCTATCCCGGCAACGGCCGCCATCAATTATGCCCGGCTTCGGGCCCGCATCCGCTCAGAACTGAGTCAATGGAAACACTATCCACTCTCCTGGCTGGGTAGAGTAGCAGCCACCAAAATGACCATCTTGCCTCAGATCTTATATGTGTTCCAAACTCTCCCCCCCCGCCCGCCCACTGGGTGGATTCAACAGACCCAATCGGAGCTGGCGCAATTTATATGGCAAGGCCGCAAGCCCCGGCTGAAACATGCTATAGCAGCCCTCCCTCCCGAGGAAGGTGGCCTCGGTATCACCGATTTCCACTTCTATTTCCAAGCAACACAAATGCGCTACCTGGTCGAATGGAACCGGTTGGAATCCGAAAAACACTGGCTCTTTCAAGACCAGGCAGTTGCTGCCATGTCCCCACAGAAGGTCCCCTTCCTCCGCCGGGCACACAGACCCCCTTAACCTCTACGCGTCATACATCACAAGGGTATCCTTGGTGGCATGGGATAACACTAGCACTAAACATAATCTAACCACGTTCCCTTCCCCGCTCACTCCCATCTTCGACAACCCGGAATTCCAGCCGGGCATGGAAGAGGCAGCGGGTGCACGCTGGCGCTCCACCGACTGTCGGTCCCTGGGGCACCAGTTCGATCTAGATGGGATCATCTCCTTTCAACAGGTTAAGTCGGAATACGGGATCCCTGAATCCGAGCGGCTACGATATCTCCAGGTCCGACACTGGGCACTCCACCCAGATGTTAAACCACACGCTCATCGCCCTCTTTCTGCATATGAAAAATGGCTCCTCACACACACATCCGACAAGAAACTCATCTCAGATTTATATAAAATGCTTCTTGCCAGACATATACACACATACAGCGCCAGCCGAACTCACTGGGAGCGAGATCTGGGTAGGTCACTCAGCCACAAGGAATGGGAAGGGGTGTATTACAGAGCCCGCCACTCGGCCTACCACACGGGACTGACCAAGACGATGACGAAAATAACCACTTACTGGTACTACACGCCTGAGCGCCTACACTTGATAGACTCACGACAGAGCGCAGATTGCTGGCGGGGCTGTGGGAAGATTGGCACCCTAGTGCATATTCTTTGGGACTGCAAACTCTTACAAACATATTGGACTCAGGTTCTTGATGAGGTGGATAAACACCTGGACACACAAATACCGAGGTTTCCCGCCTATGTTTTACTTGGTCTCCCGAACCCCTTGAAATACCCCCTCAAATCCCGAAGAGGCCGCCTAATTGCAATTGCGCTCGGCTCAGCAGTACAGAACATCCTGACCCACTGGCGCACGCCTCAAATCCCTTCATTCACAGGTTGGCTACGGCGACTATGGCAGGTGCTGGGGATGGAGAAAACGACTCTCACATTGGCAGGGAAAGGCACCGCATTCAGTGACCTTTGGCAGCCATTTCTGTCCCTCCTTGCCTCAGAATTCAGAGAAGTAACTTGCCCCAGATACTTGAGACGCCTACGGCTCTCAGATCAACAACAGGCAGCACCTTAAAGTGACACTCACTTATTGGCTCCGGGACAGACTCTGGAACTCTCAACATCAGGATGGACGAGGGAGGGGGTGGGGGGGGGATAGCGTAAGTTTCATTTTAATGTTTTTCTGTATTGTGAATCTACCGAGAACCCCCAGAGTGGGATTCTGCTCACTGGGGGCTTTAACTGCCCATGCTGTTATACATGCTTTGGGAGACCAGTAATGTTATTGTTTGACAAAATCTCAATAAAATATTTAAACCTTAAAGGGACTCTAAGCACCTCAAGGAGTTCCAAGAAGAGTTCCGATGAGGAGGAACACAGATGTAAGATCTCTTTTGATAATTCAGCCTTTATCTCCCCTGTAGGCAGGGACAATTCCAAGGAAATTCCAAGACTGAATCTGCCTTACCAAAGGTAGAATTTATGGAGAAGATGTAATCCAAAGGGAAATTCATAGACCATTCTGTGTCGAGCTCAAACTCAGAAAACAAACCACTGGTGGACTGAATGTAAAACCATTTCATAGAGTCAGAGGAAGAAGCAGGAACAGCCTCTATTTGCCCATCAGAGGCAGACACCAAAGAACACCCCTAGTCCTAAAACCCAGGTGGCACGTCTAATGAGGGCACATCACTTGCACATGCCTTAAGCAATCTGTTAGTGTCACAGAAAACATGTCATAAAAAACGTATTCCCAGCTGCGGGGTGAGAGGGGAAGGGAAACAGGAGGTGGAGTAGAGTATTGTGCCGTGCCAGCGATGAAGCAGAAGAAACAAATATTTATCTGACAGCAGAACTGGGAGCAGTCAAGGGTGAACCAACACTGACAAGACCAGCAAGACTGACCAACACTGGAGTGGAAACCACCAACAGGGAAGATGTTGAAAGGCCCAAAAGCACCTTCGGACTCAGAGGCATGCAAGGAAGTTCCCAAGGAGAGTGAAACATTACCAACAAAGTCTGTGTGAACGCCACCACTTGAGCAGGATAAAAGCTAGTCACTGGAAAAGCTGGAAAGACATGCAGCATTATCGGCATGGAGTCAAAATGGAACCATGCACCTGCTTAGGGTTGTCTGCCCAAGTGGGCAGGGGCTGACCCAGAGGATGACGCCTAGGCACAAGTCTGGAAACACAGCTGCAGACAAAGAGACTTGCACCTCAAACGGGACCATTCCCTGACGAGGCAAACACCCCTCAAGTGGGCAGAGGAAAGGAGTCTGCAATGTCACCAGAATTACTTCTGGAGCAAGAGCTGGAGCGGGGCCTAAAGGTATAAAAGCCACTGTTGACCTGTTTGGTCCCTCAATGACATCTGGGCACTCACAAGAGGAAGACAAGGCCATGGGGAAAGTCTATAACAAGACTAGGCACCTAAGATCAATTACTGCCACTGGTAGTACAGAAGAATCTAAGGTAAGAAAGTCGCTTTGGATCTGCATCGAAGTGCGTGTGAAAAAGGAACGGACATCAGTGCACCAGGTGGCACCTTATATATCTCTGTGACATTATGACCGTGGAGGAGCAGAGGTTGAGAAGGGACCCATTCTGGCAGTTGGGGAGATTCATGAGGTGAGCAATATGCAGGTAGAAGTAAACATCAGAAGCAAGCTCTTTCGCACTCTAGGAAATTTGCTCATGTAGTATAGTGACTAACTGCATCAGTGTATGCATTTGTTGTCTAGAAAATGAGACAGTGAACATATCGTGCTACATTTTCAATTAATTCGATAATTTTCAACACAATTTCACATTGATTTTACGTGGAATGAATAAGGGGCATTGCTGACATCATGGGCCTCTTTATTTACATTTTTAGGCTAATGCACTTGATGAACTGGACTATATTGAACATTTTATTATCGGAATTATATCGCATAAACCTTCCATGTGCATATACTATGCAGAACCTGTAAAGCGATTTTATGGGCTCCACTACTCTTACCTACTTTTAAGGCCTTATAGTACGAGCTGAAATAGACGGGACTAGATAGTTTCCTCTTACATCTCTAAATTTCTATTCCACACTTCTGCAATGGAGAAATGTAACCGGCAGGCCAAAAGCTACAGGATCAACCTGCAACTATAGAAGTCTTTAGTGCACAGCCTATATATTTTGCACTTTTACCCTTGAAAAGGTGCGGTGAACCAGCCATTCTTCTGGCTCATGTACCTTCTTTTTTCAAAGCCCTAAGTAAAAACAATAATGAAAAAAATAGGAAATGCAATTTGTGAACAAAATCTCAAACTTCACAAACTCACATGTTTGAGGATATTGACAATCTTTTCACGTTATTTCCCTCCTTCAAATTGGTTAGAAAATTACTTCTGTCAAAGGCAGCAGTAAATCGATTATCAGGATAGAAAAGGGGTGAGAAAAATGCCTAAAATATGGACGGGACAATGGAAGACAAGAAACAAGTCACCAAGCCAAGCACAAACACATTTCAGTGTTAAATTTCCAAAAGCAGAAATCTAAATTCAGTATGCAAATATATTTAGAAATATGTGCAAATGCACCGAAATCTGCTACAGTAAATCTGAAATTGTCTGTGAATTCCAAAAGCGCCTGAAATGTAACATAGGACTAAACCTATGTGAATACAACTATAACTGTTTGTTAACCAGGGCTATTGAACAAGTTACTTACCTTCGGTAACGATATACCTGTAAGAAACATTAGTTAGTGATAGATTCCTTACCTTAGAATATCCCCAGGCGTCAGACTGGATCCGGAAAGTTTTCGTCAGCAGTACCCCTGCGCGTCGGAAGGTGGCGTCGTGCGGCTCCGCGTCCGTCGTTGGCGTCGTGGTCGCCGAGATGATGTTGCGGCAGCTACTTAGACGCCGCCCTCGCGCGCTGACGTCAGTTCTGTACACGACTTTCCGCGCCAGGAACGCAGAGCCATGCAAGATACTGACCACTGGTGCATTGAAACTAGGGCCCTGAAAGGGATGAACTTAACCCTAGAAATCAGTTTGCAGAACGGGGAGGATGGGTGGGGCGGTAAGGAATCTATCACTAACTAATGTTTCTTACAGATATATCGTTACCGAAGGTAAGTAACTTGTTCATCTGAAAGAAACACGTTAGTGATAGATTCCTTACCTTAGAATAGATACCCCAGCAATACCAACCCCGGTGGTGGGTCTGCGAACCAAGATCACACCAGAAAGTCCTGGAGAACAGAACGGCCAAAGAAGCCGTCTCTCCGGACTTGGCTGTCCAGGCAATAGTGTTTAGTGAAAGTGTGCAGCGAGGCCCACGTAGCTGCCTGACAGATGTCTTGTAAGGGGACACCACGTCCCAATGTGGTAGTGGCAGCCGTCGCCCTGGTAGAATGGGCGCGCAGCCCTGACAGAGGCTCCTTCTTTGCCAGAGAATAACAGGCTTTTATACACAAGACGACCCATCGGGAGATAGTCCGCTTTTGTACGGCCCGACCGTTCTTGGCGCCAACGTAGCCAACAAAGAGCTGGTCATCCACCCGGAACTGTTGTGTGCGACTCAGGTAAAAAGAGAGTGCACGTTTTGGGTCCAGACGGCTTTAGCCTCTCTTCCTCTCTGGAAGGATGCAGAGCCGGAAAGAAGGTGGGCAAAGTGATGGTCTGCCCGATGTGAAAGGCAGTGACAACCTTTGGCAGAAAGGATGGACGTGTCCTGAGGACAACTTTGTCCGGATGGAAAGACAGAAAAGGAGGTTTACAAGAAAGAGCCTGGAGCTCACTCACTCTCCTAGCAAAGGTGATGGCAACCAGGAAAGCAGTCTTCAGAGTTAATAAACGAAGAGGACAGTTGTGAAGAGGCTCAAAGGGAGCGCACATTAAGTATGTGAGAACCAGGTTCAAGTCCCACTGTGGCATCACAAAGGGAACAGGAGGAAAATGGTGGGTAATGCCTTTAAAGAATCTGTTAACAACAGGGGACTTGAAAAGAGAGGGCTGATCAGGGAGCCTGAGAAAGGCCAAAATAGCAGAAAGGTAGCCCTTGATAGTGCCCAGAGGAGAGCCCTGCTGGGCCTAAGAAAGAAGGAACAGTAGGACCTCAGAAAGAGGGGCAGAAAGGGGATCCACAGCCTTTGCTGTGCACCATGCCACAAACCTGTTCCACCTACAGGCGTATACCAACTTAGTGTAGGGACGCCTGGCTGCCAGAATGACATCACAGACTTCAGGAGGCAAGTCGAAAGGAATCAACAGCCGCCGCTCAATCTCCACGCAAGGAGGTGGAGACTGGACAGGTTCGGGTGGAGGACCGTCCCCTGCTGCTGCGACAGAAGATCCTCCCGAAGAGGCAGTCGGATCGGGGGATCGATGGTCATACTGAGTAGCTCGGGATACCAAACTCTTCGAGCCCAGTCCGGGGCCACAAGAATGACTTGGGCCCGGTCGCGCCTGATCTTCTTCAGCACTCTGGGCAGAAGTGGTATAGGCGGAAAGGCGTACAACAGACCGCAACTCCACTCGCGACGAAAAGCGTCACCGAGCGAATACCGCCTTGGAAATTCCAACGCGCAGAACTGCTGACATTGCGCGTTCTCTTCGGTGGCGAATAGATCTAACCAAGGCTCTCCCCACTGTTGAAAGAGACCTTGCGCCACGTCCGAGTGAAGACGCCATTCGTGATCCATCATGCACCTGCGGCTGAGTTCGTCCGCCCTGGCTTTCAGTGAACCTGCCAGGTGTTGAACCACCAGGGAAATGCCCTGATGTTCCAGCCATGTCCAGAGGCGCAAAGCCTCCTGACTTAGGGTCCACGACCCCACCCCGCCCTGTTTGTTGCAGTACCACATGGCGGTGGTGTTGTCTGTGAACACCTGCATTTTTCTCCCCTTGACAGAGGGAAAGAATGCCTTCAGTGCAAGTCGGATCGCCCGAAGCTCCAGAAGGTTGATATGGAGCCTGGACTCCGCCGGAGACCAGAGGCCTCTGATTTCCGCCTCTTCCATGTGGCCGCCCCATCCTAGGAGGGACGCGTCCGTCACCACTGTGTGCTCCGGTTGGGGAAAGGAGAGGGATCTGCCATTGACCCAATGCCGGTTTGTGAACCACCACTGCAGCTGTTGAGCAGTGCCCTCCGAGATCTGGACGTAATCAGACAGGTTCCCCTGATGCTGCGCCCATTGGAACTTCAGGTCCCACTGCAGAGCCCGCATATGCCAACTGGCATGATCGACCAGCAGGATGCAGGAGGCCATGAGGCCCAGCAGCCTCAGGGTCATCCTGACCGAAACCCAGGATAGAGGCTGAAAGATCGGAATCATAGCCTGAATATCCTGGACTCGCCGTTCGGGAGGATAGACCCGAAAGTGCGTCGTATCCAGAACCGCTCCGATGAAGAGGAGCTTCTGAGAGGGAATCAGGTGCGACTTCGGCACGTTGATGGAGAACCCCAGCAAATGCAGGAGGTCGGCCGTAGTCTGGAGGTGGGAGACGACAGTCTGGGGCGAGCCCGCCTTCAACAGCCAGTCGTCGAGATAGGGGAAGACTGGAACCCCTGATCTGCGCAGATGAGTTGCGACCACCGCCATCACTTTCGTGAACACCTGAGGGGCGCTGGTAAGGCCAAAGGGGAGCACGGTAAACTGAAAGTGCTCGTGGCCTACCGTAAACCGCAGGTAGTGGCGGGGGGCCGGTAGGACGGGAATGTGGAAATATGCGTCCTGTAGGTCCAACGCTACCATCCAGTCTCCAGGGTCGAGGGCAGACAGGACTTGAGCCAGAGTTAACATCTTGAACTTCTCCTTCCGGAGGAAGCGATTGACGTCCCTGAGGTCCAAGATAGGACGCAGGCCCTTGTCCTTCTTGGGCACCAGAAAGTAGTGGGAATAACAACCACGTCCTACTTCTGGCGCAGGAACGCGCTCGATGGCCCCCTTGGCCAAGAGGGCCGCGACTTCCTGTTGAAGAAGTGCCAAGTGATCCCCCGACATGCGGTGGTACTGGGGTGGCATGGCTGGAGGGGTAGTCTCGAAGGGGCGGGAGTAGCCCCTTTGGACTATTTGTAAAACCCACCTGTCCGAAGTGATGGTGCGCCAGTGGGGGAGGTGATGGCGAATCCTGCCGCCCACTGGCGTTTGATGGGCCTGAAAACTCGGAAGGTTTGGAGGCAGTGGTGGCCGGGGTGGAGGTGCACTGACCCGCCCGCTGGCCCCCTGACCCGCCTCGGCGGGTCCCACGTCCGCGCTGAGATTGTTGCTGCGCAGGCCTGTGCTCTGAAATGAACGTGTCGGGCGCCCCTTCCGTGGCCACGAAAGGAGCGAAAAGCAGAAGGTGGAGGAGGGCGCGTGGCGGAAAGGCCCAGGGACTTGGCCGTAGCCAGCGAGTCCTTAAAGCGCTCCAACGCACTATCTGCCTTGTTGCCAAAAAGGCGAATGCCATCAAAGGGCATGTCCATCAAGGTGTTCTGGACAGCCCCTGAGAAACCAGTAGTCCTCAGCCAGGCGTGGCGACGGAGCGCCACTGTCGTGGAAATCGCCCTGCCCAGCGAGTCGGCGGTGTCAAGGCCACATCGAATTGTGAACTTTGCCGCATCTCTCCCTTGAGCAATAGCCTGAGAGAGCACTGTCCGGGCCTCCTCCGGACACTGAGGCAGCACTTGCGCCACAGTATCCCACAGAGAGTGGGAATAACGGCCCAAGAGGCATGCAGTGTTCACAGACCGCAGCCCTGAACTGGCGGAAGAGAAAATCTTCTTCCCAAATTGTTCCAGTTTCTTGGATTCCCTATCCGGAGGTGCGGTAGGGAAGGCGCTCGGGGACGCAGAGGCTTGGACAACCAAGCTCTCAGGGGTGGGGTGTTGGGAGATGAAAAGGGGGTCGCCCGGGGCCGGGCGATGGTGTTGGGCCACGTTCCTATCCACAGGAGCCCCTGTGGTGGGCCTGGACCAGGTGCCCAAAAGAACGTCAGAAAGTGCATCATTAAAAGGCAGCAGTGGCTCCGCGGAGGTAGCTGCCGGCTGAAGCACTTCTGTCAGGAGGTTAGTCCTGACGGCCACTGTAGGGAGCTCGAGGTGGAGGGCCTCGGCCGCCCTACGCAACACCACGGCGTAACTTGCACCCTCCTCCGTAGCCACGGTAGGAGGAGTGAGCATGCCAAGGTCATGAGAGGTGTCAAGGCCACTGGCATCCCCCAGTTCCTCTGCCCAGTCCGGGTCTAACTCACACTGTGCGGTGAGAAGGTCCTCAGACCCCTCCCAGTCCTCCCCTTCCTCCGAAGGCTGATGAACAGGCCGAAAATAAGGAGGATGGACATAGGGAAAGAAGGGTCCCATCGGCGTCGGAATCGGCGTCGTGCGACGCCGTTCCGGCGCCGTGTCCACTTCGGGGCTGAAACCGGGGACGACGTTGTCCGTCTGCACGGGCGACGTCGGAGGTGGTGGTGCCGGAGGGGTCAACGTCGGTGGAGGTGTTACGAGGTCAACCAGCATCGACCGGGATCCAGGCCTGGATCCATGGGGGTCCTGCGGCGCCGGAGCCGACAGCGATGCCGGAGCCGTCGGCAGTGGAAGGCAAGGACCCCCAATCGGGCCCGTGGGGCCCGAAGGCGCACCGGAGGGACCCGACGGCCCAAAGAGGCGAGCCATGGCTGACAGAAAGTCCTGCAGCTGGGCCGGAGTCGCCGACGAACCCGGGAAGGGCGGGTAGGCCGACGGCGACTGCGTAGGCTCCGCCGGAGTCGCGGGGGTGGCACCACCCGCACCCTCAGCCGCGTCGCGCAACGGGCAAGGGGGAAGTCTGAGAGCGACGGCACTTCTTCGACTTCTTAGAGTGCTTCGTCTTACCTGACCCCGAGTGCGCAGACTTCGATCCCGACGAACGATGGTGGTGGCTCCGCGACCGGTCCCTCGACCTCCCACGGGACCAGGACCTTGAGCGGCGCGGAGCCGACTGCCGGACTTCAAGCAACTTTCGGGACCGCTCCCGCAAAGTCTTCGGCGCCATGGCCCGGCAGTCGGGCACGACTTGGGGTCGTGGTCGCGCCCCAGGCAGTAGAGACACACGCGGTGCGGGTCCGTCACCGACATCATGCGATGACATTCCTTGCAGGACTTGAAGCCGGGCATCCCTACGGCACAAGGAGTCAATCGACTCGAAAAAGATAGAGGCATAAAGCCTAAAAAACTCAGTCAAAAAATGACTGGGGGTACCGCTCTCTCCGGATCTGCCCTTGCTGGCGCGGAAAAAGAAAGAACTGACGTAAGCGCGCGAGGGTGGCGTCTAAGTACCTGCCGCGAAGTCATCTCGGCGACCACGACGCCAACGACAGACGCGGAGCCGCACAACGCCACCTTCCGACGCGCAGGGGTACTGCTGACGAAAACTTTCCGGATCCAGTCTGACGCCTGGGGATATTCTAAGGTAAGGAATCTATCACTAACGTGTTTCTTTCAGATATACTTTTTAAGAAAGTTGCATTTGGTATTCAGATTTTTAAGTTGTGTTGGCAGAGTAGTGGTCCAAGATGCTCAAATGTACATTACACAACAAGCTATAAGACTCTCATGTCCAGTTAGACTGGAAGGCAACAGCAGTTTCTGAGCACTTGGTTGACATGATGAAACTTTGAGGGTATTTAGCATGGCATATTAATTACAGATCATGGATGAATTAAAGCTTACTTTGCGTGACCTTGTGGTAGATTATTGCAGTGTTCAATTCAGTACAAGCTTCTGGCCTTAAAGTTTGCTGAAAACGATTCACTGCTATAGGTTAGCAGGTTTTACTACTTTATGCTCTTCACAGGGGAAGTTGGAGGGTGAAGGATTTCACATTGATAAAATGAGGTTAATTAGAGTAGGTTTGAATGTACTAGAAATGTGGGGCATTTTACTTATGGTTTAAATATACTTCTAGGTCATTTTTGTATAGTCATCACTACTAATCATCAACCTCATTTCCAATTGAAATAATTTTTAGGTCTTGAATGGATTGGACTACAGCAAATGGACACCCAAATGGACTGCCATTCACTCTTTAGTCCCTTGGCATTGTTGCTTGAGGACGCTTTGGGATGTCCCATTTTCCACTGCCAGGAGACACAAGTGTGATATTGATATCCCAAAGGACTTCATTTACAGCCTGAAGAGCCAAAGTTACAGGATGGACTCTAGGCACAGCGGTGATTTAATGTCTTAAACAGCCATGGACAATATCACATTTTGCATTTGGGTACTGCCCCACACCAGTTATTAGGTAATTTTTGAGGACATTTTCTGTAATCTGGCACCCTTTTGCTGGAGCCCTTTAATGGAGCTGCAGCACTGGCCCTCCCTGAAGCCACTCTGCAATTTATTACCATGTGTTCGAACCTGGCAAGAACAATGTTCATAAAATATTGACATTGTTTCAAGAACTATGTCACGCATTTTATCTATGGAAACTGGTTGTAAATACAGTGCATTGGCATCCTATTGGCTGGATGCAGTGTCCCATTCAGTGGTCTTGAATTGTTTTTATTTCATTGTCTGACGTTCAACTATTTGGATTTCAAACCTACCATCTGGTGTATATGCAAAAACATCCTGAGGAACATATTGCCATAATACATACAATCTACAGAGCATGCTTTTAATCTGGTTTCCACACTGAAATCTAACGTACAGACTTTATCAAAACAGTTTTGAGATCACTAAAATGAGTATTATCAACCATACTGGGTAATTTTTATAAAGACAAAAAAAAAACTTACTTTGGTGAGTCTTGTTCTGATGACCTGTAAAATAGAACATACACGAGTCAAACACCCAAAAGGCCTTTATCACATGACTAATAAGACAGAAGCATTATCACATGATTTAATACTCAAATTTAAAAAAACTATGGCAAAGGCAAACATTACATTAATAGCAATAAATTCATGTGAATACTTGACAATACCAAGCAGTCCCTCTCCTCTCACCCTCCCAAAGTGGTTCTTAAATCCGGAAATTACCCTCCTTGCCAAAGGGTTTTTCCAAAATGGGAAGAGGACACAATCCACATTATATTTAGAAGTACTGAACCTCTCCTTGTGCGACAAATGCCATCATGCTGATTGTAACATTGAGGAACACTTCAACAGCTTGCTCACAGCAAAAATACTAGCTTGGTAAACTGTCCTAGCCATCATTACTCTTCTTGTCTTCCTGACAGACCGAACAACCACCTACCTTTCATCCAAAGTGACGCTTAACATATTCTGTCCCTTTTGAGCTACAGTCTCTTTTCTGTTACACTTCAGAGAATCCACAAAACACATAGACTCAATAAATAGGGGGGGGCCCTAGAGGGCGCCGAACAAGATGGCCGCACTTGCGTAAGGCTCTTGCCGTTCAGGGCCACAAACCATCAAAATCCTTCCCATATGCCGGAATAATTAAAGCACAGCTACAGGTACGGGCGTCGGGACATCTGGGGCATCACGAGAACCCACCAGAGTTGCGAGGAATGCCTGCTATATAAAGAAATCAGACCCGAAGGTTGGAGCTCCGGGGCGGACCTAAGATAGCGGCGGCGGCCCAGGCCTAACCGCTGAAGAGGCGGCGGGCGGTCGGGGAGAACTGCTGCGAGAAACAGCGAGTACACGGAGGAGAGGCCAGCGCTCCTGGAGTGAAGAAAAGACCCGGCGGACAACTGAGGAGGCAAGCGGGGAGGACCGGAGGGCCAAGAGCAGCTAAATTGTAAGTAGCGGCCAGCGATGGCGGCGATAGGCACCTCCCTCCCCCCCCCCCCTTGGCGGGCCGATAACAGACGCTCCGGTGAAACCTCTGCACAGAGCCTGGCGAGAGGAGCGTGTAGCACACACCAGTCCCTACAACCACGGAGGTCGCAAGACTACAATCCCCCCCTGCTGAGGTGAGCGCGGCCTAAGCAGACGGCGAGGAAAGGAAAGACGTCTGGAAAGGGCCCGGCCTCATCCACACGCGGCGAACCAAATGGTGAAGAAAACAGCGGGCCGCGTCCAGCATACAGGTCAAGGTACGGAGCGGCGCACCCAGGGGAAATATTTACGAAGTGTTCTAAATAGAAGGCTCAGAACAACTGCACACTAAGTGGCTTGCGCAAGTAAAGATAAACGGAAGACACCGCACGGGCACCACCCGGGCTGCACACACGACAGGGAACATTGCTCTAGCGTGGAAGGAGGAATTGCCGCGAAACGCTCACTCTACCGACGGGCTAGGCGAGCTGAACCAGATTCAACAAGCTGTGGGCGGCCGCAGGAGCAGGGTGAGTGCCCGAATCCTACAGGGGGAACAGTCAGACGGCCCAGCTGAGGCGCAGTGAAATTAAGGCCTGACCACTTAATAGGAACAGCACAACTAACAGACACGCAGACTGGTGAAATGGCCAGATGAGCGCCACCCAACCTGCAACGACCTAGCAGGGGGTTCAAAGGAACAGCAGGCACTGACAGACATCAGACTACGCAACAAGAGACGCACAAATATACGTTAATGGAAGTGGCAGAGTAGAGACTAACGCAAGACCTACAGGAACAATCAAGTAAGGCGCCAAACAGCCACAAGAAATATCCAGAGCCAGAACCTGCACATACCCACAAGCTAACCGCCCATGAAACGCTCCCATCAAACCACAGCTGCCAGCTCTCTCCCTCAGGCCATAGGACGGCATGTCGAAAAACGCGGAGAAGTAGCAAGCATGGGGAAGGCAGAGCGGAGACAAACTAAACTACACTTCGACACTCGCAAGTCTGCCCGAACACAAGACGACTCAGAACATACAATGGCGGACGGGCCAAGCTCAGACAGCCAGAACTCTACAGAAGATCTTGAGGAACTCCTGCTCTCTATGAGACACAGCCTCAACTCCATAGAGGCCAAAATGGACAATATGTGTACATGCATGGACAATATTACACACAAGATTGACCAACACGATGAGCGACTCAAAGAAGCAGAGCAGCGCATTTCTGACCTGGAGGACACCTCCACTGGCCGTACGGAACAGCTACTAAACATGGAGCGCCTCTTAAAAGTTATTGCCGCCAAGAACGAGGACATTGAATCCAGATTGCGCTGCAATAGCCTACGAATTCTGGGGATCCCTGAATCCACCAATACGGGAAGAATGGAGGAGTACGTAGAACGCCTACTCACAACGGCGTTTGAGAAGACTGCATTCTTGACAATGCAGGTGGTAGAAAGAGCCCCCCGCTCGCTTGCCACTCGACCGATAATCGCCAGACTGCTCAATTATCGAGAACGGGACACCGCATTGAGTCTAGCAAGAGAAAAACAGACTCTCTCCTTCAAAGGAACGGAACTGGTGATCTACCCGGATTTTACTATGGCGGTTCAAGAATTTGAAAGAAATTCATACCAATTAAAAAGAAGCTTCAACAGGCCAATATTGCTTACGCCATGCTCTTTCCGGCGCGCCTCCGAGTCACGCACCAGGGCAAACAGCGCATTTTCACACATCCACAGCAAGTGGCTGAATTCCTAAAAACAACTGCCCGGGGATCACCCCGACACGGAGCCGTCTCTTGCCCATCCAGGCCCACAGCTGCTCTCTCTGACATTGAATGAGAAGATAGATAACCAATGACTACCAGCTTATCAGAGCAATAGACAAGATACTGCACGATTGGAGCGACTTTGAGGCAATCTTTCATTACACACTGAGCCCAAAGACACTGAACCACAGAGTGGTGTTACAAATGGACTGAGGATGCCTCGGAAGGTACGAATGCTACTGGCGACGCTCCCTGATCTCTCAACGGACTAATCAGATATATGGGACTCTGAATCATGCCCTGAACACCCTCGCATAGCGAGGAGGAACCAAGGCCCCCTCCTGCGCTACCCCAGAAGGACATCCCTAATATGAATAGTGATAACCATTCTAATGTTAATTTGCAGCAGGATCCCTATGAGGACCAAGTTAGAATGTTACAGGGGGGGATGGGGGGGGAAATCATCACGGCAGGTTCGGGCTGCTGATGTGGGCAGAGGGAGGGGGGAAATGGTTGTTGGCGACACTTAGAATCGCGACGAACACAGGCATAACCGCAAGCTACGACACTACCCACATAAGGCGCATTGAGAATGCACGCTATGCACTACATAACCTGCACACACTGAATGGCTCGCCCAGGCCCGCCTAGCTACAACTTTGCCACATGGAACATGCAGGGACTTGGGAACCCAAGGAAACGCCGTCACGTCCTGGCCTACCTAGACAGACACAACATACACTGTGCCATGCTACAGGAAACTCATATCGGCCCCTCTGCCCCGACCACTTTTGCGGCCCGAAGGGCTTCGTATAGATGCTTCTTGTCTTTCTCCACCTACGCTCGGGGAACCACAATCCTAATAAGAAAGAATGTCCCATATGTAGCCGTAGGGGAAATGACAGACACACAAGGTCGATACTGCATCACGAGGGGGCAAATGGCATCCCAGTCTATAATTGCATGCTGCTATGGCCCTAATATTGATGACCCCGAGTTCTTCAACATCCTATGGGGGAAAAGTTTATATATAGGCTCCACTCGTGGCTTGGGGCGGAGATTTTAATGTCACCTTAGACCCGACAATGGACCGGCAGCACCCACAACCCTATCATTACACGAGCGCCCAACGCCAATTACTAGAGATAGTCACTGAATATGGGCTGTTGGATGCATGGAGGGGCTTACACCCAGCTCATAGAAAGGGCACATGCTACTCTACGGCGCATTCCTCATGGTCACGTGTAGATGGATAGTTACTGACCAGAGGATTAAAAACATGGCTAACGCATTCAAGACATCTACCGCGAACATACTCCGACCATTCACCCGTACTGTTGACCCTCACCCCACCCTGCACAATGACACCCTACCAATCTTGGAGACTGCCAGCAAATGCTCTGCTTGATATCTCATTCCGAACGGAATTGGAAAAAGAAATAACAGAATTCTTCCCACGCAACATTGACACAGTGCCCCAGTTCTCCACAGTCTGGGAATCATTTAAGGTGACCAATAGGGGAGTGTGCATTGCAAAGGGGGGAGGAATCCTGAAGGACATCCGTAACACGCTTAGGAAGCTAGAGGCTGAACTTAAACAACTGGAGACTCACATGCAATCTGACCCCAGCACTGACCTACAGAGACAGCTCAGGGAGAAGTTGACAGAATACCAGGAGACAGCAGAGAGGGAATGCAAATTTCGTGGGAAGTACCACCGTGCCCGGCAATATGGAGAAGGGAAGGCTCTGGCAGAGCTGACCCGAAAACCAAGATTTTCCAGCACCATCTTGGAAGTTATTGGTCCAGATGGCCAAACAAAGAGAGACACCCCAGACATATTAGAGACATTCCATGCATTTTATAATACCCTTTACACAACGCATAGAGTTTGAGCCATACTTCGAAGACATAGCGCTGGGATGGCTGGGTGACACCCAGAGAGAATTTCTACTGGCAGATTTTGAAGACGCTGAGATACGCACTGCAATCATGCAGCTACAGTTTGGCCGGGCCCCTGGCCCGTACGGCCTACCTGCACAATTCTATAAAACATACAGTGATGCCCTCATCCCGATTCTAAAAAACGTTTACGAAGAGGCACGTGAGACAGGCGTACTCCCGCAAACAATGCACGAAGCACTTATTATGTCTAAACTGAAGCCAGGGAAACCAGGCGAAAGATGCGACTCATACAGACCGCTCTCGCTCAAACTGTGACGCCAAGATTCTGGCAAAACTAGTAGCCAATCGCATAAGTCCTCTGATGTCTGCTTTGGTACTGCCAGACCAGTCAGGCTTTATACCCGGCAGAGCGACGTCGCACAATCTGAGCACTCTCTTTGCCCTTATGCAAGACATTGACCCAGATCTCGCCACAGTGGCTGTCTTCCTGGACGCCACCAAAGCATTTGACTCCCTCGAATGGGAATCCCTGGCAAGCGTCCTGAAGCGCATGGGCTTCCCTCTCCCCTTCCTAGCTTGGATCCAGCTGTTGTACACTAAACCGCAGGCCAAGTTGATCATAAACGGAAAGTGTTCCCCTAGGTTTCACATCACAGCCCGCTTTCCCCCCTCCTATTTGACTTGGCCATGGAGCCGCTGGCGGCTAAACTCCGTCAACACCACCGCGAATACGCTCTCCAATACCCTGAAAGGCAAATCCTAATCTCCCTATACGCCGACGACCTCACACTATACCTAAGCGATCCTGAGGAGAGTCTTAACCCTATATTGCGTGTGTTTTTGCAGTTCGGAAGGTATTCGGGGATCAATATCAACTGGAGCAAGTCACACATCTTCCCCCTCACAGATGCGGTCAAGAGACACATCCCAGACTACCCCTTAACCTGGTGCGATAGCGAAATAAAATATCTTGGGATAGTAGTAACTAGAGACGGGGAAAACCTTATGAGCGTCATTTATGGCAAAGTGCTGGACACATTAACAGATTCCATCACTAGATAGATCGCTATGCCTCTCTCACTAGCAGGTCGGGTGGCACTGATCTAAATGGCAATTCTCCCAAAGCTGCTCTATCTCTTTATAAACATTCCCTATGCGCCCAGCAAATACTTTTTCAAAGCCCTCAAATCTCAACGTATCCGACTGACCTGGGGGGGCAAACAGCCCAGGCTAAGGTGGGAAACATTGACTCTACCCTTTGACAAGGGCGGGTTCGAGGTGCCGGACATGGAACTGTACTTCTGGTGCGCCCAGGTGCATTTCGCTGCATACTGGATACATCCACCACCGTATATGCCACACCTCGCAGTGGAGCACTGGCCCATGGTGCCGACTCCATACCCGGCATATATAAGCGCACCAACTAATCCTAACTGTAAAGACCCAACCACAGTGGAATGCACAAATAGAGCATGGAGGGCAATAGCTAATCTACTGACAGTAGATACGCTATACTCTCCCCTGCTGTCATTACCAGGCCGCTTGGATATTCCAGTCACACAAGAGGGGAGATGTCGACAAATGCTTCGTAAATTCAAAACACAAACCTGGGGGGCACTATACGAAGGGGGGACTTTTCACACACGAGAACAGTTTTTTAAAGATTGCCAACCCACTACTATGGAGCCCTTTATGTATGTAAGGCTCCGCCATGATGTCAAGTCTACTACCCCTGACTTTCCAGCTGAGCCCCCCATTTTGGCCCCATTACACACCTTACTTCAACGCTCCACTCCGGCACATGTGGTATCCCTGCTGTACCGGACTACCCAAGCAGACAGCCCACACACTGCCCAGACCACGCGGTCCAAGTGGGAGGAAGACCTGGATACCCATCTTAGTGATAATCAATGGACATTTTGCTGTCAGCAAACGGGGAGAATATCGGCCAGTAGCAGACTGCGCATCATACACTTCAAATACCTCCACCGCCTCTATTATACTCCTCTAAAACTATTCCGTTTTCGTCTCGGGGATAACGACAATTGGGACAGATGTGGGAGCGAGGGAGCCGATTTTTTACACTTGGCCTGGGAATGCGCCTCCATTAAGACATACTGAGATACAGTACTAGAAGCCCACAGCCAGATGACGGGGATTCATATAGCTAATACCCCTCTCATCACACTATTGGGATATACAAAAGATCTCGAAGCCTCACTCAGAAGATAGGTATCGTTAGGCTTACTCCTGGGTAAATGCAGGGTGGTCTGCAGATGGGGAAGGGGACGGGCACCTAAGTTTAAGGATTGGCTACAGGATCTTATATTCTGCCAGGAACAGCTAACTATATACGCAGAATTGATGCCGCCCACGTCCCGCCCTAGGGACATTTGGGAGCCCTTGGGAGCATACTTACAGGCACGATCCGCTGAAGCGGAAGCAGCAGAGGAAAGTACTGAAATTCCATAGGTCACGCAACCAACTCTAGGATGGACATGGGTATGGGCGGAGGGTAACCGCGAGAAATGTATAGCGTGCAGCCGGAACTGCACACACGACTCCTGTGAGATGTAGCTAGCAGTTAAATCGATGCAAGGTGGATATGAGATATGTAAACTATTGTGGATATTATGCCTTTTTCCATATTGATTACTTTGTGTCGCATTGTATGGCTGGGTTAAGCCGGCTTATGTTATTTTCCTGCTGAAAAATTAATAAAAAGATGTTTAAAAAAAAAAGACTCAATAAATAGGAGAAAGATATGGAGCTCAAGCTATATGAAGTAACCTGATACTAAACAGGGATAATAGAAATGAAGTTAAGCTAGCCATATGTTATTTGTATTGTGTTTATGACACCCTATGGCTGCTAAGGCTCAGTTTTAAAAGTGAGGGTACAGAGGTGAGAAAGCTCAATTGACTGGTTATGCTGTGTGGAGCATATATCATCTAAGCATGGCATGGATCATGGACAGCCAGCATTTCGATGATGATTCATATATGATGTCAAAGGAGTAACTGTGAGCAGTGCATGGCCACATCTTATAATTAAGGCTTTGGTTTTATGGTACTTTTTCAACATTTCCGTCTGTATTTATTCATATTTATTTTTTGCTAATTTTTCCTGTATTTATCTATTTAAGTTTCCTGAATAAATGTAGCTGCAATGTGTATTTTTGCACATTTATTTAACTGATAAATGTATACTCGCATTTGAATGTCCAAAAGGTTTCAGCAGTATACAGCACAATAGCGTTATCTGAAACCAATTCCATTGTAGACCAGCAAAAATAACTGTAGATCTGCACTTAATTAAGCTTAATTTGGAAATCTATTGTCTTTTTTCATCTCCCCTACCTCTCAATCTGTACACCTACTGATCTGGCACTCATGATTGACAGTAGCAAAAATCACCAAAAGAAGACCTATTTTCCGTATTTTTCTGTATTTAAAAATAAATACAGAGGAAAAGAAATAGTTTTCTGTCTGTATTGATCCGTTTTTACTGATTTTTACAGAAAACTGGGAGCCCTACTTATAATGCTACCTAGCCAGATTAACTGGTGATTTTCTTTGAAGACCTGTGGGTGTACCCAACGAGCCATGGCCACAGAGCCTGCTTTCACCACCCCTTCCCCCAGAGCATATTTGAATGCCTCTTGGCTGTGCCCAAAGAGCTCTGAGCTCACAGCCTCGCAGGACCTATTGTTACTAATTCTTTAAAATATACATAAAGCGTATTCTGGCTATGGCCCAGAGGAGTATTCACCTCTCATCTCATACTACTGGGTGTTAGGTGTATTATTCCAACTCACATGGTGCGCTTGTCTTGCAAATGCGTGCGGGACTATTTCACATATCAAAATCACACTATGTAACACATTTAATTATTTACCTCATATATGTATTTCATACAGAAACAATCTTTTTGTTTTTTACTGTAGCAAGCTATTTTTTAATGTTTTAGCCAGAATTGTCCGTCTTCCACATTGTTCTTTCCCGTCTGTGTCTTTCCTAATGAGTTTCCATGTATATTTATTTGTTCTGTTCTGTTCACCTGTATGAACTGTCACTCGTTTTTCTCCACTGGTTTCTTATCCATTGTTTATCCTTAACCAGTTTCATATAATAAAAAGCTTTGTCAAAGCCAACAGGTCTGGCTTTAATAAGCTAACACACACAAGTACAAAGGATATCATGTGAGTTAACACATTAAACCCAGGCCTTTTCACTTTGCCATTGCTTGTGTTGTTTGGCTCTGTGCACAAGGCATAGCTTTTGTTTAGCAGTTTCAATTAGCACAACTGCAAAGAACGGTGCAGTTCACAAGAAACAAAAAACACAAGTCAATGGTAAAGTACCGGTGATGTCACTGAAGATGCCATGCAATCTTATCTGTGACGTGCAAGATCATAATCAGAGTATGGGAAGAGTTTTAGTTGTGACGCTTACCATTGTAATTGAATTTCTGAGTTTTTAAACCTCCGCAGTATATCCGACACATCTCTTATACTGACGTTCGTAGGGCAATTTGTGTTTTCTTTTATAAAACGTTATATGATGAGTGATAACTATAACTGCCCTTAAATCAAAGTTTTACAGTGACCGTTTTTCTGTATATTTTGTCTCCTGCCCGATGTACACGCTGTTTCTGCTCTCCAAGGCTCTCTGTACTGTGTGCGACTCTATTTATGCCTTGTATACTACTTCCCGCTATTCAGGTGACCTACAGCTCATCAGGCACATATAACTGATGGCCATGCCCAACGACACTGCATACAGGACAAAGAGTATTATGCCATATGTTGCACACAGTCTCTAGTCCACCAGACCGAGAGTTCATGCGGGCTCTGTTCGCCCACTGATGCCATGAGCCATTCCCAGTTTCCTGTTTTGCTTCAACAAAAGCCCAAAGCGCTGAACCTTTGGCCAATCAGGCACTCAGTACGCGTCTCCAGAGACTGTACTGTATAGTTTTTGGCTGCACTCAAAAAGGCTCAGGGTGTGCCTTCTGGGCATTACCCTAGAAAGGGAAGGGAATGACTTTGGGCAATGCCCTTCACAAATATCCATTGGGATGGCATGGCCCATGGCATGCCCTGCATACATTCTCCTCACAGAGCAGTGCCTTCGGGTATGTGCTGCAGGTACTAATCCTTCTGCATTTCTCTGTGCCCAATCCCCAGACATGAGGTTCTGCATGCAGTCTCCACACCTCTCGTACACAAATACTGAGCACACAAGACCTCTGTCAGATGGGTGAAGGTCTCGACTAGCGAAGGCTTGTTGTTCCCCAGATCCATGGACAAGCTAAGGACCATTAAGCTCCTCAGGGATATTTCGATATGTTTGTTGAATCATACATCACTTCACCTAACTTTATAAATTTCATCTGCCGAAAAAGAAAACGGTGGAGCAAATGCGGCATATTCTTTACATATTTATGTTGTGATGGTTGCCAAGTGGTGGCCTAATAATTATGCCACAGTTTTCATGTTTGCTTCCATCACTAGGGTTATCAAAGGAGGACAGCACTCTCCACCTCGGTTGAGATTTATGTTCATCTTGTCTGCTCATGATTCAAGAATTGTGCTTTTTTTCCAGGAAGAGATTTGAGAAGCGGTACAGTTGTTTTTCAAACCTTGACATGGGTAGCACCCTGCAAAGAAGATCACAGAACTCCGAGACCTTACTCCTAAGGATCTCAAACCTCACAATGGCCAGAATTCCTGTTGTGTCTTGGCGAATTATATTTATCTTTTCATTCAAATTTTAGTGACCCGACCTGTTTTGAGAACTCAACTGTCATATAGCTCTATTTCTCTTGTTTTGAAAATTAAAAACTGCTGAACAGATCCAGGGCTGAAGTTGGAACATGCCCTGCTTTGTTTCCAGATTTATTGCACATACATTAAGTAGTTTTGCTTGCGGTAAAGACAGGTTTAGGAGAACCTTCTTAGATTTGAACTTCCACTCTGCAACTAATTTGCACAAAACTCGGTGAAAAAAATACAAAGTGGTCAAACAAATAAATCAGAACATTTTATGCAGATTCATTAAATGGAGACATCAAAAATGCTTTTTATAAGTGGAACCATAACTCCAGTCACTACTGTTGAATCTGTGTGTCTGTATGTGTCAACATATGTATACATAGGATACAGAAAGGTTAATTGACTAGATTGTTTGACTGTCTGTTGAATGTTGGACAAAGTAGAGAAAACATTTAATTATGTAGGAAAGAATACGCGAGAAAACATGCTTTGCTTTTGCAAAAAAACGCATTCTGTCTGCATAAGTCGGATCTTTGAAGCTAATGTAGAACTAAGAGCCTCTGACAAATTAGAATGCTCATCTTTCATGAAGAGACTGCTGATTCAACAATATGGCTAGAGATCTTTGACGTTGCTTCTGTAATGTTCAGATTTTGGGCAATTAAAACATTCAGATTCTAATTTGTTTTCGAGATAAGATTGCTAATTAAATAAAGAGCAGCAGTGAAGCTTTGTAGAGTGGTGCTGGAGAGGCCATTACTTAAGCAAACTGTCCTGTATAGAGACTAATTAGCTGGAGGGAATTAATTCAAAGTGAATCTAGGCCTCTCATAGGATGAAATCTTTATTTTACAGGTATCTGTGAAATAACATACTTTATCTGTTAGATGAGCTTTATACCACTGCATTTTGGTAAATGAAACTGTCAATGCATATAAAGTGAACTGGACACTACAGCGCTTATTGTATAAAAAATAAATTGAAACTCAACTTTGACAAATTCAAGGTTATGCAGAGGACACTAGCAGGAGAGAAAAAGGAAAGAGAAGGCTTATCAAGTAAATAGTATCTTATTCAATTACATTTTTCTACCTGGAAAATACCATTACAGAAGAATTTACTTGGGACACCCACATGAAAACTGTTTTCCAAATAAGTAGACATAGCTGTTAGTAGAATCTCCCACTTCACAAGATAATTGAACAAAACAACCACCTACACTCTGAGATCAATACCATCATACTAACAAGGTAAGGTAAAGGGAATACTGACTAACTACGGTTACATCTAGATTTTGACCAGCAAGTGTGGGGACTAACTTGCAGCCAAAGGTCAAACAGAACAACAATTCTCCAAGAGCCCCACTCTTTCTCAACAGCAGTACTTGAAGCCAACGTTAAACATCTGCATTCGCGGTACCCCACCAGATGTGAAGCCTCCACAATCACTGACCTCACAAATTACACTTGGGAATAAAGAAAGTTCTATCCCCAAGAAATAGCTGATTGCAGAAACAGGATTGAGAAAATGCCCTCACCTTAGTGGTTGAGCCAGGGAACCCATCGGAGGGTCAATTAATCTAACTGCATAGAAATATCAAAATATCAAGAAGAACAGAGAGGAGGCAGGATGGAAAATCTAGGAGACACAAGAAACCCACCCCGGTCTAACTTCTTTTACTTGGAAACAAAGGTGCAGAACTAGCTAGATAAAAAACCCTGCAGAGAAATATCCAAATCTATGAAAGCCAAAGGGAATATTTTGTTAGTGACATAACGTGCACTTGTAAGATTCATATTCGCCCCAAGGGGCTTCTTAGCACTGATTTTTATTGTCGCCCAAATGCTCATTTGATTGACTTTGGGAGAACGAAAAACTGAGTGGACCAACCAAAATTCAAAGCTGTGACCATGTGGTCAAAAACTGCTCCCTGCATTGAATGCATTAGTCCAAGGGGGCTCCAACGTAATTGGGTAGCATAAGGTTTGCATGCGGCAAAGCCCTCATCAGACTCTGTACTGGTAATGCCAGTCTTTGACTACCTACAAAATTTCCTCCTATGCTGTCCCAGGCCTGGTTTTGGGGCGAGACAGCACAGCCTAAAACTAGTACTGTGGCTAAAAGGCACCTTGGAGTAAAAGCCTTCCTTAAAAAACTGAATCAGAGGGCTGTCAAATCTGCTTCCTAATTCATAGTAAAAGCCATAAATGTTAGAATTCTGAACAAGAAAGTATTAGATGCATCAATATCTTAAGCAAAAGCGAATTTCTAACAATGCTAGTGCTCACGTGTTTTTCAAACTAAGTAATTATAAATAAAATAATAGCAACACATGGGGTTAGTGGTGTAGTGAGAGAGCACGTACTGAGCCAGGCATTGTTACTTTAGTCATCCCAATTTATTTTCAATAAAAATGAGTACAAGTTATAAGCATCTGTCATCAGTGGGAAGATTAACACAACACAAAGCATTCAGGTCTGCATACTAAAGAGTACAGCAAAAAAGACAACACAGTCAATCACAACCTTCATTTGTCCTATGGTAAGTGCATGAATAACCAGAGTCGCACAGAAACTTTTCTTGCACAAAAGATGTAATAACATACATTATCTTGGTAGGCCATAATTCTCCAGTACAATTCCCTTTTTCGTTTCTTTTTCCCTTCCCTTTATTACACTGTCATCAGACTAATTGTTTCATATGTAATACCTTTACCCGACTACTGAAAATGCTTAAAGTAAAAAACAAAAATTGATTCTGTAAGTACTTCTTAACCTTCAAGTTCCTAAGTCATTGAACCTTTCAATCCAGTTCTCTTAGGTTGGTTGGCATTTTCTGTTCTGTGTGATGTTGCCACAATGAGAATTCCAGCCAATAGGATTGTGGCCTCTGGCAAATGCCGGAATAGTCGGTAATCGTCCATATTTAAGCATTTTAGAGTGATGTTAGGTGATGGAATGATGTGCCAGAGGTTGAGAAGAGGTTGTGGCCAACTCCTTTGTATAGCTTACTTCCTTTCCATAGCCAGCTACTGTTCAACAAGATCTGTTGGTCTGGCTTCGAGTTTGAGTAGGGCTGAGAAGGCCTTCACCAGGCTGAGAAGGCAATGGAGTAGAAAGGCAAATTGGGCAGAGTTGAGCTGGAGACTAGGCAGAACTGAAAAGAATCTGCCACATGGCAAGGCTTGAGAGATTCAACGGAAAGCTAGCAGTTCTTTTGGACCCTTTTAACGGTGGCAGGATCGTAGTGCTTGTTCCCAGATGAGTGGTATGAAGTGCCAAATGCTGTTTTCTCATGCATATTCCCTAGCATGAGCTCGTCTGGTTTTTGAAGTCTAATCAGCAATTTCAGCAACTCTGTGGTCAACTTGTGCTGAGTCTAGAGGCTCTGACAAGTGTACTCTGGTACGTTTGCAAGTTCCATAACAGATCAAGACATGACTGTCTTTTGAGACTCTGGCCCTACAGGAACGTTTATGACATACATCCGAATGCCAAATATTATTTTGGTACATGGTTTTGTAGTGGACAGGTTAATAGGGCATGCTGTGCTGTAGAGCATGGTAGCAGAACATGCCCATGCTTAACACCTGCGCAGTCCTGGCTTGCTTTAGAATCCTGTTCACACCCATCAATTGTTTGAGGCTAAAATGGATGAAAGAATGACAATTCTTCCCCTACTGAAGTCGGAGTGTGAACCTAAGCTATTACAAACAAAGCTGGCTCATTATCCAAGTGAAATGCAAGAGGCAGCAAACCTTTTGGTACACTGTGTGCAGTTGCTATGCGTTGTGGTCAAACCCACAAAAAGTTGGACTTGGAGCCAACCAAAACTTATTTGTATTGGCAATTGGGAGGCACGATCTAAATACACCTTCTCAGATGGCTGTGAAGCTTTAGTAAGGGGATTGGTTTTGGTCATACTAGAAAATCTAATTTTATTGTGCTGCCACACAGGTGGTTACTGTCATTTTACAGCTGAATCAGCTGCATTGTCGCTTTTGAGTGGATATCATTACTCTAATATCCCAAAGCACACCTCTGCTAAAAAGGCCTTGGCTTCTCTTCACTGGCTCCCCGTCGAGGAAAGGATAAAATTCAAAACATTATGTTTTGCACTTAGAAGGCTTAACTCCAAAGGACCCTCCCTGATTAGGACACGCTTGACACCATACATCCCTAGTAGGGCTTTAAGATCTTCCACCGCCCAACTTTTGAAGGTACCTCGTATTCACAGAACTAGATGGGGCGGAAGGTCCTTCTCATATCTTATTCCTAAACTTTGGAACTTACTGCCCATAGAATTAAGAAGCCTAGACAATGAGACACGATTTAGGACACGGCTTAAAACCTGGCTCTACCCCTACCAATCAAGACCTCTCATTTGGACCACTGTTAGCTCATGTGCAACGCTATGGATCATCCAGCGCTGGGAAGCCTTCGGGTAGCCATGCGCTTTAGAAGTCTGAATAGAATAGAACATGGAATCATGTGCTGTACAAAAGCTAGAGGTACGTTCAACAGAGCATAGGCCAACACTAGTTTCGTGACCTTCCTAAATTAAATCATGTTGCTTCCTCAGAGCCATCAATGATATTAACCATTTCATGGAATGTGTAGATTCAGTATTGCTAAATTATCTCCTCACCGTTTTAAATTCTGCTATTAAGTTTGTGAGCGGGACACCCTATAGTGTCATTGGATTTAGTTTTTCAACATTCCATCAATCTTGTGGAGTATGATAACTCAAAGGAAGGAAATCTCTTGGTGCTGGCAGATTTGGAAATTCTTATTCCGAATTCAGCAACTCCATGTTTTCTCCCAAAAAACCTTCTTACACATCCTAGCTCTCAAAATCTGTTGAAGGGTCCTCCGCCAACAAATCCCCGCCTGACAGAAATCATTGTTCTATTATACATTCTCTTTTGCCCTTAATGGGCAACAAACCTCTCACCGTCACTTGCGTACCGTATACCTTTCCAGTCCAGTCATATCTACATAAGGTACAACTCATGAAATAAATGTCTGACTATGGCTTGCTGGAGCTATTACTTTTGATACTCGACCAACTACCAAGCACTTGGGTTTTTAACCCAAACTTACAAATACGATCCTGGAATTCGACTAGTCTTGATACAAACTTAGACAAAAGTCAACTCTTATTAAACTCCAAAGCAAGCATCATCTGTTTGCAGGCAACATGGCGTGTTTTCGATTTTTCACTTGTCAATTTCTTTGGAATAAGAAGACTGATAAAACCAATTTCAAAGGGTGAATCAAAAGGGATTTGTCAGTTATTCTGTCTAGCCATGTGGCCTGGACTATGAATTTATTTCCCTCCATGATGATAACCCACAAGGTATAATGTTTTTTTTTCCGGAGTTTTATATAGCGCAAATTTGACCCGAAGGTATCAGAGCGCTTTACATAGCACCAGTTGCGTTACAGATGGACACATTCATTTTGTTTGTTTGTTAGGCACGGGGAGATTAAGTGATTTGCCCAGAATCACAGGATTTTGAGCTTCCCTGCTGAGACTCGAACCCGGTTCCCCAGCGTCAGTTCGACCGTTCTAGCCGTAAGGCCACAGTTTTCATACTCTGTTATCACACAAGAAAACCACCTGTTTACTATTGTCTACATCCCTCCTGTCTGCAGGAATAATGCACGCATTCTGAATTTATTTTAAGAATACATCTCTTCCTATATACACGCACCCATCCTGTCTATGGATTATAATTTTAGGAAACTTTAATGCTAAAATATCAAATTATTACTTGGAAGTATATGAAGATAATGGGAGGCGGAGCTTGCCAGGCCCTAAGATGGCTGCCTGTTGAGCTGGCTCCGCGTGCCATCTTATACTATCCGTCATAATTTACATTTCACCCGAGGCCCACCGTCCGCATTTCAGCTGAGATTGAGCGGGTGGCGGTGCACTACAGTCGACCCCAAGATCGGCCAGTGACCTGTGCCCAGCTCGCCGCTACGCATTGCCGGGCGCCCTCTGCCTGTGACGCTGCAGGAGATACGGTGCCGTGGCGTGGGTTGTCTGGAGGCATCGGACCGCTATCTGCTCGGCCCTCGTTAAACGTGGCGCGAGCCTACGCTCTATAGGTTTTCCCTCAGCTTGTGTTGGCGCGGCAGATCTCGATCAGCTGGGCGGCCCTCTCCGCGAGTTCGCCTCGCTCAGCCAAGTGGAACTGTCTGCAGTGCATGCCGCTCCGAATGGCAGCTAATTGAGCCCGTGGTCGCAGCCCGCAGTGGGCCTCGGGCTTGCTGCTGCGGGTGCGGCGGTGGGATTTCCCAGACCCAGAGCCCTTCCGGCGGTGAGTGAGGCACTGCTACCCTCTTGCGCTCTACTCGAGGCCCTCCAGCACTCCCCTGCAATAATCAGCATATAGCGGCCCCGTACCTGGGATCGGGTGCGTAGGTCGGTTCGAGCCTGCCTGCTCTCTGGGTGCCATCGCCTCTGGAAGCCCTCGCGCTGAGACGTGGTGCGCTGGGAGGGCCACCATTCAGATGGAGTGACTGGACAGAAGGGGGGGTGCTTTTTATCTGCAACTTGCACCCCCCCCCTCCTTAACTAAAGCACTTACCTGCATAGAACTCGGCCATATCCTTCCCTCAGCACCGGGTTGGATTACGGCACACTGTCAGCCTGGGCAGGGTGTGTCCCGGACTCTGGACTGTGCTGATTACTCCTTTATGGTCCCTACTGGCGAAAGGTGTTCACTGACGACGCTAATCTTCTTAGCGTGGGGGGCGACTGCTGGATGCCCTTGGCTTGAATCTAGAATTATTTCCTCCATCTACAGATACAGGATCAACTCCCGCTTACGCTGCCCATCATCTTGCGACTGCGCTGGGTGGGCCCCTGGGTGTCTGCGCCCGGTGTCATTATCCTAATTGAGTGGGCAACACTCTTACTATGGGCAAGCCAGACAAAGCTCAATCAAAGTTGAACTTCGAACAACGTAAGTCTAGGCACAGGGACGAGGCCTCTGAGACGTCGGCAGCCGGATCTGGTGAGGAGTCAGAGGCCACGGGCAGTGATATCAAGCAGATCTTGGCCACTATGCAAAAAAGCCTTTCAACTATCGACGGCAAAATTGACTCCCTATCATACAGAATGGACCGTATGTCCGAAAGATTGGAAAAGCAGGCGGAGCGCCTGGACATGTCAGAGCGGCGTATCGCGGAGGTCGAGGAGGCACAGACTGAGGCGGGCAACACTCAGAGGAAGATGGGAAAGGTATTGGCGGCGCTCCAGGATAAGGCGGAGGACTTGGAAGCTGGATCCCGACGCAGCAACTTGCGCATCACTGGCCTTTCGGAATCCACTGCTACTGGAGTCATGGAGATTTTTGTGGAGAGATTGCTCACTGATTTGCTGGGTGCTGAGACTTTCTCTTCTATGTTCGTGGTGGAGCGCGCGCACCGGTCCTTGGGCCCCCGACCTGCCCTGTGTGCGCCTCCACGCCCCATCATTGCCAAGCTACTCAGCTACAGGGACAGAGATGCTGTTCCTAAAAAAGCCAGAGAACTGGGAGAATTAAGATATGAAGGCTCCTCACTCTCACTATTCCCAGACTTTACTCTTAAGGTCCAAGAAGCTAGAAGGCAATTTGTCCCAATGAAACGCAAGCTGAGAGAACAGCATATTGAATACGCAATGCTATATGAGAGTGGTAGTTAACGGCTCAGCGAAGATCTTCACGGACCCTAAGTCTCTCCAAAAGGCCCTCAAAGAATGGAGGGTGGGGGAACAGAATCAGAGAGCCATGAACTCTGGAGAGGGGGCTTCGGGCTCGAGTGGAAACCTGGATGATAACGACTAGTTATTATGACACGGCTTTGCTGTTTCTGTGTTGCCTCTCCAGTCGCTTTCTTGTTGTTTCAGATTCCTGTATAACAAGGTTGTTCAGTATGTAACACTTAATACTTGATCTAAAGTTTGAATCTTCTTTGTCCCTTTTAGATCAGGCTATTGGGCCCAATCAGGTTTCCGCGAGGCAGGGGGGCTGTTTATACCCTTGCTAAATATGGTCTATTCTATCATTGCTTAGTACGGTGGTCCCCGTGGGGTGTTATATCACTCCTTGCTAGACGGCGTGGTTTGTTTGGTGTTAATGTTATGCCCGGCTACATCCGCCTCCGCGGGTTACCCCCTGGGCGATTTATTGACTTTTTCATTTCTTTCTTTTACTCATTCATTGGTATTATTGTAAATGTTCAGGACTGTTATGGGAGGGTGGGATAGAGGTCGCATATGCTGAGTTGGAAAGGGCATTGCGTGGGTGGGGGGGTTGGTTTTTGTTTTGTTTTCACAGCTAGTGCAAACTTCCAAGATGCGGTTGGATCAGCTGCGATCGTTACATATAATAGGTTGCAAAGGACAAAATGGGTAGTCAACAGCAGAGGCTAGGAGAAAAGCCCCGAAGCCAACCAGGCAAAGTCCGGTTCATCACTTGGAATGTCAGGGGCTTGAACGATTTTAGAAAGTTACGAAAAATTCTGGCCTATCGCAAGCGTCACGAGATTGACGTTGCTTTGCTGCAGGAAACATACTTATCCCCTAATAATTGCATGCTGAATAACAAGAGGCTTCAGGGTTCATTTCATGAGGCGGGGTTTACCAAATTTCTCCTTTGCTCTGTGCTAAGACCTGTATGTTAAACAGTGCACCCCCAGCCACCATTTTGTGTTATCAAGCCAGTGAAACCAGCCCCCCCTGCCTCCCCCCCTGCCCAGCAACAGGGATATTGTACATCAGAGGGTGCTTCTGTGAGCTGTTTAAACTGTGTTTAATAGGGACTGTGCACTTCGTTTTTTGGCCAGGAGAGGGAGTAAAGTGTTATTCAAACAGTATTGTTAGATTTCAAGTTTGTGAGGCCTTTACCTGAAGGAAGTCCAAAGTGTGAATTGAGCCTGTCTGTCTCCTAGGAGATTCTGATCAGGAGAAGCAGCTCCCCAGCCCCCACCCCCAGGCCAGCAGGCCTAGGACTGGGGATTGGCTATTCAGCTACCAGGCAACTCTGAGGCCTCCCCTCACACCTGCCCAGGCCCCTTAAGGTTTTGCTGGGTTCACCCCAAATCATTCTCCTCCATCTTGTGAGTTGCAGCCTACCTGTGCCCCAGATTGCAGTGAGCAGAGTCCAGGAAGTGGTAAGGAGGCAGACTGGTGCTGTCTCTCCCCCCCCCCCCCCCAACCCCCCCAAGTTTAAAAAAAAAAACGATTTTCCCTTTCTGTGATTACTGTCTTTGCCTGAGGTTGGTACAGTTTAAAATTGTAGTTTTAACCTGCCTGTGATTGCATATTTTATCACCTGTTTTGTGTTTTAAACTTGTGGTTTTCCTGCCCATGATTGCTTCCATTTAATGTGTTGAATTGTGGGATTTGCAGTCCAAACTCTGTAGTCTTTCCCTCTCATTCCTGGTGACTATTCAGTTTTCCCTCCAAATTTCTCCTTTGCTCTGTGCTAAGACTTGTATGTTAAACAGTGCATCCCCAGCCACCATTTTGTGTTATCAAGCCAGTGAAACCAGCCCCCCTGCCCCCCCAGCAACAGGGATATTGTACATCAGAGGGTGCTTCTGTGAGCTGTTTAAACTGTGTTTAATAGGGACTGTGCACTTCGTTTTTGGCCAGGAGAGGGAGTAAAGTTTTATTCAAACAGTATTGTTAGATTTCAAGTTTGTGAGGCCTTTACCTGAAGGAAGTCCAAAGTGTGGATTAAGCCTGTCTGTCTCCTAGGAGATTCTGATCAGGAGAAGCAGCTTCCAACTCCCTGGCCAGCAAACCTTGTCTGAGGTTGCTGGGACCTTATATAGTCTGCTAGTGGTTGGTACATGTATACACTGATTGGTGGTTGTATCTGATGTTTCTATTGGATTGGGTTAGTGTCCTCATTGGTTGGGTATTTGAGTGTTCTGATTGGTTTCTGGGTCTGTGATTCAATCAATGTAGGGTTGGGGCTAGGGTTATGATTTCTATTGGAAGTAGGGACTAGGGCTTCCTGTGTTATTGGTTGTTGAGACTAAGGTGGAACTAGGGCTAGGGTTAGGCCTTTAATTGGAAGTAGCGATTAGGGCTTCTGGTGTTATTGGTTGCTGGACTGGGTGTGGGACTAAGAGTAGGGCTTTCTATTGGAAGTAGGGACTAGGGCTTCCTGTCCCATTGGTTGCTTGGACTAGGGTTGGGACTACTGGTAGGGCTAGGGCCTCCATTGGACGTAGAGATCAGGGGTTTGAACTTATTGGGTGCTTGGACTCCTTGCCATCTGGGATGACCTGAAAAATACAGTTGACCGCAACGGAGTTGCTGCGCTACTCCTCTTGGACCTCTCGGCTGCCTTTGACACGGTTGACCATGACACTCTTAAACAAAGACTCTATGAAGCCGGCATAGAGGGAACTGCTCTAGACTGGATCGCGTCCTACCTTCGAAACAGAACTAATGTCATCCATACCCCACCTTTCTCATCCAAACCGTACTCCACAAAAGCAGGGGTCCCTCAAGGTTCTATCATCTTGCCCATGCTTTTCAACATTTACATGGTCATTACCAGTACTGATCAATCAATTTCACCTCACGTGCTATAACTATGCAGATGGCATGCAAATACTCCTTCAACTGGAATGCCCCAAAGACATTGGAAAATCACCAATTTTCAGCTGTCTCAGAGCAGTGGATCAGTGGATGACTTGGATCCATCTCAAATTGAATACTTCAAAAACGGAAATTCTCACGTGTGGCGATTGGAAACATTACAACCAGCTTGCCGCATGGCCTAATGAACTGGGATCACCACCTAAAGTATCGAAAGAAGTAAGAAACCTCGGAATGACCATGGACTCCAAGCTGTCGATAAATGCCCAAGTGGACAAACTAGCAAGATCAAGCTTTGTCACTATAAAAACACTGCAACAAATTTTCCCTCATTTGGGATTTTCGCACAAGGTCCAAGCTACCATCTCCCTTGTTCTGTCCAAACTCGATTACGCCAATAGCCTCTACCACGGATCACCTTTAACAACCATGAAAAGACTACAACGGATTTAGAACTCGGCTGCCAGACTACTCTTGCATATCAAACCGCGAGACCACATCTCCCCTGCCTTGAAAGCCCTGCATTGGTTACCGGTTGCCAGAAGATCCACGTTCAAGCTGCTTTGTATCACCCACAAAGCAATACATGGAATGGGACCGCTCTTCATCAGGAATAAAATCACCAAACACATTCAACAGAGGAACCTCCGCTCTAAAGGAGCATCTCGCCTCAAAATCCCAAGATACAAGAAAAAAACCATGGGTGGCACATCCTTCTCTGTTCAAGCAGCCAAACTATGGAACTCTTTACCCCCCAACATAAGATCCACCGACAACCACCTTATCTTCAGAAAACTACTCAAGAATTGGCTCTTCCCCACATAAGCACCATACGCAAACAGAAATTTACAGCATATCCCTCTGTATATAAGCATTTGTTTTCACTATAGACATGTACCTATCTTTGTGTATTGCTTTGTATAAACATGTAGAATAATTATGTTGAGAGAAAAAAATAAAAATAATAATAATAAATAAATATCATCTTTGGTCTACATGTACTTATTTCCATTGTGCATCTATGTACCTTCCATGTACTTGGATCTGTGTCTCTGTTACTTTTCTCCTGAAAAAGCATATCCAATGCACTACCCTATTTCTCATCCTGTGCCTCTATCAATATCTTTAATCTACATATACTTACCTCCTTTATGTATCTATATACTTTCAATGTACTTATGGATCTATATATTTATCACTTTCTTCTAATTTAGCATTTCCAAGGCACTACCCTAGTTCTCAGCCTATACTTATCTCAATATATCTTCTAGCCCAACCTTCTGACTCATCTCAAACTTCTTTCTACTACTCTTTCCAATGCACAACCCTATCTCTCATCCTATACATTTATCAATATATCCTCTACATCCACACTCATTTATCCCAAACCCCATACCACTACTATGATCCCCAAAATAACCCTTTCTAGACTCTCTCCTACTCTACCCCTCCTTGCATCATCTGACACCTCTTTTATTATACCGATCCCCTAAAACAAACCTTTCTAAACTCTTCCCTCACTCCTCCCCTCCAAAACTCCCTTTTACTCATCCAAAAGCCTCCTCCAACTGCTAAGACCTAAAAAAAACAAAAAAAACAAAACCTTCACTCTTTTATCCCTCCACTATCCTTTTCAATCAAAATTAACAGACTAACATGTTCAATTCTCAAATTCCATTTTCAACTATACTAATTCACCACTAATCCTTAATGGGTTCCAGAGTAGCGTGCTACTCGCCAATAAAGCGTCTCAACACCCCATCAGGGTTACAAGCGCTATATAAATGCAAACCTTTTCCCTTTCTACCCTCCCCAACCCTTCTCAATCCAAATAACTGACTAACATATCCACCACTAAAATTACTTTCATGTTTCACCATACTAATTCAACACTAATACTTATGGGTTCCAGAGTAGCGTGCTACTTGCACTTCAAAACCCCATCAGGGGTAGCAAGCGCTATATAAATACAAACCTCTTTCCCTCTTCTATCCCGCCACCTACCCTTCTCTACCCAAATAACTGAATAACATATCCACTACTCAAATTACTTCATATTTTACTATACTAATTTTCAACACAAATCCTTAATGGGTTCCGGAGTGGCGTGCTACTCACCAGAAAAGCGCTTCAACACCCATCAGGGGTAACAAGCGCTATATAAATACAAACCTTTTTTCCTCCTCTATCCTACTGCTATCATTCCAAATCCAAATAACTGACTAACCTATCCACCACTAAAAAATGTACTTGCATGTTTCACTATACTAATTCAACACTAATCCTCTATGGGTCCCGGAGTAGCGTGCTACTCGCCGAAAAAGCGCTTCCACGCCTCATCAGGGGTAGTAAGCGCTATATAAATGCAATTACAATACAATACAATACAATACCTCTCACGCCAGGGGGGTTCTCACTTGGATTAACCCCAGATCGGGGATCACTCTGGCCGAGCTGAAGACGGATCCCAACAGCAGATATGTAGTTTCAAGGTGCCATGGTAGAGGGCTGGACATTCAAGTTGTAAATATATATGGGCCGAACTATGACGATCCTCTATTTTATAAGTCTTTACTGGCTCAGATGTCAAATTGTCCTACGTTGCCTCAACTATGGGGTGGGGACTTGAACTGTGTTCTGAACCCCCTACTAGATAGATCAGGTGGCCTGGCGCGGCGCCTCTCGGCGGCTGCCAAAGCCATTTCTGACATTGAAATGCAATTGGGCTTGGTTGATGTATGGAGGGCTAGGCATCCAGGTGCGGGCGGGTTCACTCACTACTCAGCCCCTCATGATATACATACTAGAATAGACTACCTACTTCTGGATGGCTCGCTTCTCCCTCGTGACCAAGATTGTACAGTATTGCACTCTCTCAGATCACTCCCCAATCATTCTAGAGGTCGAAATTCCACCGCGAATTGTTGCCCCGTTCACATGGAGATTTCCCCCGTACTCATTACTTGACCCGGTGTTTAAGGCCGAGCTGGCCACGGCTATCACGGACTATTTTTACATCAACATTGATTTGGTTGAACACTTTGCCACAGTCTGGGAGGCTTTCAAGGTGTACATTAGGGGGGTCACTATCAGCAAGCACGCTGGTGTTCTCCGTTCCATCAGGGGCAGACTTTCGACCCTGGAAAAAAAACTGGGCGAACTGGAGTCGGATCCCCTTGGGTGCGGCGATCCTCAGGTTGCGGACGCAATCAAAAGAACACTGGAAGAGTATAGCGAAGAGGCTGACAATGAAGTTAAACATACATGGAAGTATGCTGTGGCTAGATCTTACGGCGAGGGCGACAGACCAGGCGCGGTTTTGGCGGCACTGGCTCGGCGCCAGAGGGAGACAAAGGGGGTGTCAGAGTTGACAGAGGACGATGTTACTATTCTCAATGACCCTTCTGATATCGCAAATAAATTCAGTCAGTATTACAGCGATCTGTATAGTTCACGTATCACAGTCAATGAATCGGCTGTTCTGGATTACCTGGAACAAGTGCAGCTGTCATGGCTGACTAACTCCCAAAGGGAATATCTGATGAGGCCGCTAGACTCTGCAGAGATCCGCTCTGCCCTGAATTCTATGCGAGATGGCAGCGCTCCTGGTATAGACAGACTTACTGTCCCCTTCTACAAAGCCTATATTAAACTGTTGGGGCCCCACCTCAGCAGATTATTTGAGGAAATAGGTGACACTGGTATAATGCCGCAATCAATGAGGGAAGCGCTCATAGTTACATTGCTAAAGCCAGACAAACCCCCCAAGTTTTGCCCGTCCTATAGACCACTTTCACTCCTTAACGTGGACACTAAAATCTTTGCAAAAATTTTAGCCAACAGACTCGCTCCTCTTCTCCCTATCCTAGTGGGACCAGAACAGGCCGGTTTCATGCCAAGATGCACATTAACCCAAAATTTAAGGACAGTGTTTGGTGTTATACAACATGTCAGACCCGAAGTCAAGGCCGCCGCCGTCTTTTTAGATGCTGAAAAGGCTTTTGATTTAGTCGAATGGCCTTTTATGATGGCAGTGCTGCGCAGGATGGGTTTGGGAGAGATTTTCCTTGGATTAATCTCCGTACTATACAACCAACCGATAGCTAGGGTTAGAACTAGGAACCATGTTACATTTCCGTTTCCAATATCTCGGGGAACTAGACAGGGCTGTCCCCTCTCCCAGTTACTATACGCTATTGTGGCAGAACCCTTGGAGCGCTCTCTAAGGGAGTCCCACGGGCACTGTGGCATTCGCTATCCAAACTATAACCTGATTATGTCAGCGTATGCTGATGATATGCTATTATACACACGTGACCCTGCCATTAACCTCACCCCTCTAATTCGGGAAGTGATTAGATTCAGTGGCGTCTCGGGGTTAAATATAAATTGGAGCAAATCTATCATTTTCCCACTGACACCCACTATGGCCCCTTTTGATTTAGAATTCCCACTGCAATGGACCACTGATTCGGTGAGATACCTGGGTATTCAGGTACACACCGACTCAGAACTAGTAATGCGAGATAATTACGGTACATCGATCACCAAGCTAGAGGGGGATATAGAGAAATGGATCAAGCTGCCACTCTCTCTTGTTGGCCGTATGTCACTGATGAAGATATAGTATTACCCTGATTACTATTTCTTTTTAATAACATTCCCATGGTGGGGGGCGTGGCCAAGCAGCATGGCCGACAGGACGTGAGCTCCTTCGGCTCCCGACCGGCCAGCCCAATTAATCCTGCATCATCCTTTCTACCGCCGCCCACGCGTGTAGATTCTATGCGGTGGAGACCCCGATCGTAGCTGGTGCCCCTTGGAGGGGGAGTGGGGCCGGAGACCGGGCTGGGGGCGGCGCGGCGCGTTCTGAACCCGCCGAGCTCGTTACCCGATTCCACGCGAGGCCGGGGCTGCGGCCTGCACCTACCTGATCTGCGCCGGACATCGCGGCGGGGGGCCCTGCGGGACGTTCCTCCCCCGTGAACATACCATCGGAGGCCCGGACCGGCCTCTGCCTGCCCTGGTGGCCCTGGTGCCTGTGGGCGGGGAGCCGGGCCCTGGCGCACTGTCCCTAGATAGATCCCAGCGAGGATCCTACCGGCGGCTGAGCCCCCTTGGAGGGGGAAGGAGATCGGGTGCCAGCCTGGGGGCGGCACTGTGCCTTCAGCGCCCGCCGCACTACCAGCCCGTATTCACGCGAGGCCGGGGATCCGGCCTCCACCCGCCTGCGCCGCGCCGGACATCGCGACGGGAGGCCCGGCGGAGGGTGCCGTCCCCGCCGGAGATGCATTGAGGGTCCGGACCTGCCCCTGCCTGACCTTGTGGACTCGGCGCCTATTGAGTGTCGGGTGCGCGGCGGGCGTCCCCGCATCGCGCTCTGGACCTGCGCCTCCGTGCCGGCTGGAGGCGGCCGCCCTGGGATATCGGGTGGTCGCTTATCCTCCTGACGGGAGTGGAGCACCTGTGACTCCGTGAGGTGACACCTGCTGGATCGGGGAGCCGGCGACGAGGTGAGACGGACCGACTTGTGGGCCCCTCTTCTTGTGGCACATGACTGGCCTGCCCTGCCAGTACTTTACGGCCCTGGCAGGCCTTATCTAATCTCTGCCTGGAGGCGACTGCTGTGTGGGGGGAAGAGCCCTCCCTGCCCTGGGGCGGGGACCACCGGCTGGATCCCTGGGACATTGACCACGCGTGCCTCCCTGTGGTCCTGGGCTCGTGGTTGGCCCTCCGGGTCGGCCTGGTCCTGGTGCGCTGGGAACTGCGATCCCCCACGCTGCCGGAGGATCCGCCTGTGAGACTGGAATGTGCGTGGTGACAGAGGCCTTCCGAGGTGAATCTAGGCCTGGGGACTGCGGCGCCTGCGGACCCCTGCAGGATCCTTAGTTGACTGCGACATGGGTAAGGACAAGGTGCCCCGTGCCTCTAACCCCAACACTATTACGCAGTATACCACACAACGCATCCCCACGCAGCGCATCACGCGCCAGTCGGGACTGGATGGAGACGGGGATGTGCCGTCTCGAGCTGAACTCTTGGAGGCGATACAGGGATCCCGCACTGCCCTAGAGAAACAAATAGAGACAGTCTCCATCGATGTGAACCTGTTGCGAGCTGATCTTCGAAAGGTGGCGGATAAGGTCTCAACGGCGGAGGGAGACATTGTACAGCTTCGTGGGGATGTGGCCTCCCTGAAACAGCAGGTCTCTCAGCTCACCCAGACTACCGGGGCGTTGGAGCGCCGAGCGGAGGAAGCGGAAGGTAGGGCCCGTCGAAGCAACATCAGGGTCCTAGGTATTCCAGAACGCGCGGAACAGGGAAATGTGGAGCGATTTCTAGAGAACTGGGTACGCACTAAATTATGCCCCGTGGGCCTCTCTGATGTATTCGTGATAGAGCGAGCCCATCGGGCGCTGGTCCCGCCGCCGCCCCGGGGGCGCCTCCTCGGGCACTCATTGCCAAAATTCTGAACTATCGAGATAGAGACTGTATTTTGAAAGCGGCAAGAGAATCGAAAGACCTCACCTTCGATAACGCTAAAGTCTCCATCTATCCGGACTACACCCGCCAAGTCCAAGAACAACGGAAATCTTTCCTGGGTATCAAACAGCGCCTACGGGAACTTCACCTCCAGTACATGTTACTGTATCCTGCGAAACTTAAGGTGATAGCCCTGGGCAGGGCTCATTTCTTTGATTCCCCGGAGGCGGTGTGGGAGTGGCTTGAGGTCAGAGGAGAGGCCCTCCCGCAGCATGAACAAAGAGGTTCCCGGAGCAACTGGGGGATCAGACCCCCGAGAAGCCGCAGGTCCAGGCGCAGGCATCGCTCAGCGGGCGATGCCCAAGAGGAGCACCGGCGGATCACGGTGGGAGACGATGGAGCCCTGCGAGTGGACTCTTCGGATCCAGAAGGCTCTCCCTCACAGCCGGCGATGGTAACATCTGAAGGGAGACTGGTGCCAGAGACTCTCCCGTCGCCTAGTCATGAGGTCCCAGAGACTGTCATGGACCCACCTACGTTATTAACAGACCCGGCTTGAAGATGGTACCCTACTCTTTCTTTCCTGTTTCCTTGCTCATGAGGCTGGGGCGGCAGAAGGCCGGACATTAGGGGCCCAATGCTTATGGTATCGCAGAGCCCTTGGAGACATGCCTGCGGTGCTAATGTCTCTGTCTGACCTCGCTTTCTCTCTTTCCTCCTCGCCTCTTTCCTTTACCCCTTTATTGGCCTGTTTCTTTTCTCTTCTCCCTTCCTGGGGGGCTTGGGTGGGAACGTTCAGCTGAGAATATGGCGGCTGAGCCTTGTGGGCGCTGCCACTTAATTTGGTCCTGTGGCTTTACATGCTAGTTGGGGCGGAACGGTTATGACCGTAGGTTAAGAGGTGGCTGGCCTGCGTCGGGAGTCCGAATTGGGGGGGGGGTGTTTTCTATGTGGTTTTTCTTTGCTTTGTAACTTTGGCCCTGGTTGGGCTATTGGGGCAGCTGTGCACGTCCTGGCGCCAGCGTGGGAAGGGCATTTCTGCGCGTGTTGTCAGTAAATTGCTCGGGGGAGGGGGTGGGTTCTTTTAGGTGGGAGTGTTGGGGTTCTTTTTTAGGCATTGTACGTACAGATCCGGAGGCTCGGGGGGTGCAGGGCATCACGGGACGGAGAACACATGACATATGGCCACCTTAACATCCAGGGGATTTAAATTTTTAAGCTGGAATGTGAGGGGACTGGGCACGTGCACTAAGAGATACAGAGTTTTATCCTTCCTCCGCAGACACCAGGTCTCGATAGCGTGCCTCCAGGAGACGCATCTCACCGACGAAGGGGCTCAGAAATTAGCGAAGAAATGGCGGGGTCAGGTTTTTCACTCCTCCTTCTCTTCCTACGCCAGGGGAGTCCTTGTTTGGGTGGCCCCGGGGACCCCGTTTGCCCTCCAGTATGTAGAAGCTGATATTCATGGGAGATATTTGCTCCTCAGAGCTAAGCTTGACGGGAGAGACATTGCAATCATGAATATCTATGCACCCAACACCGATGACCCAGACTTTTTTCAATCCCTGCAGGAGGTCCTGGTGTCCGAATTAGAGGTCCCGTTGATCTGGATGGGAGACTTTAACTGCGTCCTGGACTCCGACCTAGATAGGTCCCCACCCCGTACTGGAACAAAACCAAGGATGACGGTGAAACTCCGTGAGGTCATGGAAAATATTGGGGCTCAGGATATATGGCGCCATGGGCACCCCACTCAGAAAGTCTACACTTGTTTCTCACCCACTCACAATACATACAGTCGCTTAGACCGGTTCTTAATCGCAAACCCGAGCATGGCCATGTCCCTCGAGGTGACCTATCACGCGCGATTCCTATCTGATCATTCCCCGGTCGCATGTGTGGTTGGTTGGGGCCGCCCGGTTAACCGTCCACGAGTCTGGAGGCTCCCGGCAGAGGTCCTCGAGGACCCTGTGGGGAAACACCATCTAGCAACCGCCATAACGGATTATATTGACCTCAATTGGAACGAGCCGGACCTGTCTCTAGCTACGAAATGGGACGCCCTGAAGGCTGTAGTGAGAGGGGCATGTATGAGCCTCACATGTGGGGTGCGGAAGCAGCTCCAACGCGAGCTCCAGGGAGAGGAACGTCGCCTCTTGGAGGTACAGACCTCCGCGACACTAGACACAGGGGGGTGGATGGGGAACATGGCATCCGGGAGCGCATCCACGACATTTGGGATAGACTCGACAAATATACACTCACGAATTACAGACAGCGCCTTCATAGAGAGGGGGACAAATCGAGCCGTCTCTTGGCATGGGTGCTGCGACAGGAACACGCCCGGCGGCGATTGTGGCTTTGAGGGAACCCGCGGGCGGCCTTGTCCATTCGGAAGTGGGGCTGTTGCGAGTCCTACGATCACATCTGCAGGCAGTGTATGCTGCGGACCCTGCCATCACCGAGGCCGCTTATCTCCCTTATCTCCAGGACCTGACCCTACGATCTATCCCTGAACCAACGCGGAAGGAACTTGATGTACCCCTAACGTTGGGGGAGGTACAGTCCGCTCTGCAGCACCTTTCACGTGCCAAGTCCCCGGGTAGTGATGGGTTCCCACCGGAATTTTATCAGGCATTCGCGGCTACTCTCCCCCGTCTCTTGCTGCAGGTCTATCTTGAAGCTTTTGAGAATGGACAACTCCCACCCAGTATGTCACAGGGGGAAATCTGTATGATCCCGAAGCCAGGAGGGGATGTTCACGAGCCCTCATCGTATCGACCGATCACCATGATCAATACGGATGTCAAAATCTTATCCAAACTTTTAGCTACCCGTTTGGCGCCCTACATGCCTCATTTGGTCCACGAAGACCAGTGTGGGTTCATACCAGGACGCAATACGGCCATGAATGTACGCCGGCTCAATCATGTCCTCCATGAGGTACGTGACCGGGAGGACCAGTTGGTCCTGGTCTCTATTGACCTCGCCAAGGCGTTCGACACGGTAGATTGGGGATATCTCCTTGAGGTTCTCCACGCTGCAGGGTTGGGTCCCAACTTCTGTCGTTGGATTCGTATCCTCTATACGGCACCCCGCGCGAGGGTTAAACTTGCGGGCGCGCGCTCGGAGGATTGGCAACTGGGTCGGGGCACTCGTCAGGGGTGCCCCCTTTCGCCCTTGTTGTTCGCCCTGGCTATTGAACCTTTTGCGGTCCGGATCAGGGCCGAGATGGACAAATGGGGGATCAGGGTAGGCGACACGAGCCACGTTATCTCCCTCTATGCGGACGATGCCCTCTTTTACTTGGCTTCTCCCCGGGACGCATTGCCGATATTACTGCACCAGTTGGACCGGTTTGGAGAGGTCTCAGGCCTGCGGCTTAACCGCGGCAAGTCCCTGGTCTTCCCGCTGGCGGGATTGACCTCGGTGCCCTCGGAAGAGCTACCGGACTTGGGACTGCGCTGGGAACCGGCGGGCTTTCGTTACTTGGGGATCCAGGTGGCCCCGACAGACGCGCAGGCGTTGACCCGGAATGTCGACCGCACCCTTGCTTCTTTGCGGCAATCGGTGACCTTTTGGAATACTCTCCCCCTGTCCTTAATGGGCAGGTTGGCCATCTCTAAGATGGTGATGCTCCCTAGGATACTCTACGTCCTTCAGAACTCTTTATGCCCATTGCCTTCGCGCGTCTTTAAAACATTGGACACGTTACTTATGTCCCTCCTGTGGGCGGGCCGCCGCAGCAGGGTAGCTCTCAAGACTATCTCACGAAGTTATGAGGAGGGTGGGCTGGAAGCCCGACGCTTCGACCTATACTACTACGCGGCCCAATAACAGCCTGCGGGCGCGGTGGCTCACAGATGAGGATAACTGGGAGAAACGCCTCTTCTCTGGCAGAGCGGATACACCGGCATTACAGGAGGCGTTGATGCGGGGCAGGGGGTCAGGGGCATCTCTTCCCTACCTCGTACGACACACTGCAGGTGTGTGGCAACGATTTGCGGAGAGGATCTTACGAAGGGCCCCCTTCCATAGGGAGCTTTCGATTTGGATATTGGCTCCCTTTATAGACATGGGACAATACATGTCCTTTCAATCTTGGAGGGAGGGTGGATGCGAGGTACTGGCAGACCTCTTTCCCAGTGAGACTTTCCTTACTTTTTTTTTTTTTTTTAACAATTTTTATTGAAAACAAAACTGCAGCAGTCATGACATCGCATAAACATTTCAGCTGGAGATAGACATTTTAGGAGTACCCAAATCACACTCCGCCCAGCAGGAGCCCACCAACCAGCATAGAGCGCAGGGCTGAGTAGCGTTATGCGGGGCACAATCACTTCGCCGAGTCTGGGAAAGGCACTCGCACACCCTCTTCTATTAGTCCGGAGGTTTGTGTTATCCCATCTGTGCCCTCCATCTCCAGTAATGCCTGCCTCTCCCGTCTAAATTCCACTGTAGGAGAAATGCAGATGTCCCCCCTGTATTTGTTCCAGCATCCCCATGTTTGATCCCATTTCCGTGGACAACCTCTATGTTTATATACAGTTTTCTCAGCTACCATGGCATGGTCCATGTCCCTAGCCCAGTCTCGCAATTGTGGTATAGTGTCCACCCCCACTTCTGGGCAATGTTCCTTTTCGCTGTGCACCATCCCAGAGTGGCCCACGCTTGTTCTGCTTGGGTGAGGTCAGTTGCCTCCCAGATATTAAGAAGGCACATCTGGGGTGATGGATGTATGGCTTTATTAGTGGTCCTTGCCATTTGTCGGGTGACGTCTTTCCAGTATTGTTGTATGGGGGACATTCCCACAAAGTGTGTATGAACGTACCCACTTGATTACAGTGTCGAAGACAGAGTGTGTCTGGCCGCCGTCCTAATTTAAATAACAATTTAGCATCAAAGTACACACGATGGAAAATCTTGAGCTGGACGAGCCGGAGCCGCATCGGGATTGCCCCCTCCCGAGGCGAGGCCCGCGCCTCAGTCCAGTCTTCGTCAGGTTTTGCCCCCAGGTCCGCTTCCCAGTTAGAACGCAATTTCCGAGTTGGGTCAGCCCGGTTATTGATCAGTTTTTTATAGGTCAAGGAGATAGCCTTTCGGGCCATTGGGTCCAGTAACAACCTATCCTCCAAAGGGGAGGAATCAGGGAGGGGGGTGTCTGTAGGGAGGGCAGAATCTATGGCGTGGCTTATCTGAAGATATCGGAAGTGTTCTGACGGTGCTAGTTTGTATTTGAGTTGAAGATCTGCAAATGAAGCCCTCTTGCCTTTTATCCACATATCTCCCACCGTGGAAATGCCAATCGTATCCCACTTGTCAAATCCTGCACAGACACTCAGTCGTCCCAGGATATCGGGTTCCCAGAGGGGGGTAGCCTTTGTCAGGCGCCCTTGCCATCCCATCCGCCGCTGAATCCCGTGCCACACTTCTACCGTACGGGCCGTTGGGCCAGTCAGACCTTGTTTTCGGGGGTTGGAGTATAGCGCTCTATTGTAGCTTCCCTTCCCCATCAGCCACAGATCAGTGCGGAAACTGGGGTCGGTATGAGACCCAAACACCCAACTGTTGATGGCGATTAGTTGTGACGCCTGGTAATAAAGGCGCATATCCGGTAGCCCAATTCCACCATCGTACCATTCCATCGTGAGCTTATTCGTGGCTATCCGGGGCGGTCTATTATCCCATAGTAAATCTCTGATTGCTGCCTCAATCTGCGAGAAATAGGTTTCGGGGATCGGGATGGGAGTATTCTGCAGGGCGTAGAGAAAACGTGGCAGGGCTAGCATTTTAACTAATGATGCCCGCCCCAGAAGGGTAAGGGGTAGTGTCTTCCAATGGATGACATCCGATTTAAACCTCTGCAGCGGTCCCCTCAGATTCTGTTCATAGAACACTGTTACATCAGTTGTGATAAAAATGCCGAGGTATTGGAAGCCCTGGGTCGCCACAGGAATAGTGTAACCTCGCGGACTCTGGGGTGGATTACCCCGAAGGGAATACATCTGGGATTTGGACCAGTTTATCTGGTAACCAGAGTGGGCCCCAAATATATGGAAGATATGAAGGACTCGGCGGAGTGAGCGCGCCGGTGAGGCAAGATAGAGTAATATATCGTCCGCATATAACGATATGCGGTCTTCGTGGCCGTCTGCCCACCTAAAGCCTCTGATACCGGGGTCTCCCCTGACCCAGACTGCTAACGGCTCCAGGACCAGGGCAAAAAGGAGGGGCGATAGTGGGCAGCCCTGCCTCGTACCACGGCCCAGAGGGAAAGAGCGTGAACGATGGTTGTTTACGGAGACATGGGCGGTGGGAAGGGAGTACAACAGTCTGATCCACCCAATCAACCTGGGCCCGAGCCCAATGCGATGCAGAACCGCGAACAGATAGTCCCATGCCACGGTATCAAATGCCATTTTGGCATCAAGCGCGAGCAAGACAGCCTCCTCCGCCATCGTGGTCACACGACCCATCGCGCCATGGACGCGGCGTAAGTTACGGGCTGTATTGCGCCCCGGCATAAATCCCGACTGGTCGGGGTGGATCAAATCAGTGAGATATGGGAGTAGGCGGTTGGCCAACAGTTTAGCCAAAATTTTGGCCTCTACTGTTATCAGGGAAATGGGTCGGTACGATGTGCACTCCTCCGCTGGTTTACCGGGTTTGCGGATAACTACAATAGTGGCGGCGCAGATATCTGCTGGCAAAAGGCCAGCTTCATAACATTCGTTGTAGAGGTTTAGTAAATGAGGAGCGAGTTTCATAGCCATAGGTTTCATTAGTTCAATCGGAAGCCCATTCGGGCCCATGGCCTTGCCCGCCCGGACATCCCGAATGGCTTTCTGAATCTCTTCAACTGAGATATCCGCTTCTAAGGTCTCTTTATCTGTTTGGGAGATACTCGTGACCTCAATAGTAGCAAGGAGATCTGCCGCCCATGCCGACTGTGAGTTCTGCGGCGGGGTGTATATGTGCTCATAATATTTTGCGAACGTTTCTGCAATGGTTTGAGGATCAGTGGTCAAGACATCGCCGGGCCCTTTGAGCGCACGCACCCATCTTGCTGACTGTTCCTTACGTTCCAACCATGCCAATAATTTACCGGTACGCTCTCCCTGCTCGTATATTGTATGACGGGTGGCAAGAGCACGTCTATTTGCGTCCTCTAAAAGCAGTTGCCTATAATCTTGTCTCTTAATGTTGAGGCTATGTTGCACGTCCTGATCCGCGTTTTGCGCCGTGGCGCGTTCGAGATCCGATATCTCCGATTCTAACTCACTCACACGCCGGTTGCGCTCAGCCTTGTGGCCCACCATCATTGCCAAGGCTCTCCCCTTTATCACTGCCCCGTAGGCGCCCCAGAGTGTAATAGCTGACTTCACAGATCCAGTGTTTTCATCAAAATAGTAATCGGTATCTTTCCGTAGATTTTCCCGAATGTGCGGGATCTTCAGCGCCCAAGGTTGGATCATGATTGGGCCAGGCTGCACCACACGGCGAGCTCCAAAAACTGTAGTGACAGGAGAATGATCCGACACTCCTCTCGCAAGACAAGCGGAGTCTGTGAAGTCTTGTATGTTTTGTGCGTGGGTGAACAGGTAGTCTAGTCGTGATTGGCTACCGTGTACACCGGATTGGAACGTAAAGTGTGTGTCGTGTAGGTGTGACCATCTCCAGATATCTACCATCCCCAGGGCATTAGTGAAATCATGTAATTGTGTGCTGTGTTCGGGGCCACGTCTGGGCGGGAATCGATCTAGTTGGCCATTCATTGTCAAGTTAAAGTCACCGCCCATCACCAGTGTGCCTACAGGTAAGTTCAATAATAGCACACCAATATCTGCCAATGTCAAGCGTTGTAGGCCCGGTGGGGCGTACACGGAGATAACGTTGAGGACTCTGCCTTCCCAGATGCCCGAGCAAGCCACATATCTACCCAGCGGGTCAGTCCACGTATCTTGTATCATATAGGGGCAGCCCTTTCGAAGGAGGATTCCAACCCCTCTAGACCCGGATGTAAAGCCAGAGTGTGTAGCCATGCGATAGCCCTTTCTATCCAGGGCCTTACAGGAGTTACCTACTAAATGTGTTTCTTGGAACAACACCATATCGAGCCCCAGACGGTGAATGTAGTGTAGCACTATTCCACGCTTGATTTTGTCCCCCAGTCCGTTGACATTCCATGTCATGAGTCTAATTCCCTGACCTCTTGCCATCAAACACCAATATCCCTACAATGCTGTGAAAGGGGTGTGTCAGTTGGTTGTAACCCGTAACGGTATTTGTCAGCGTTGCTCCTATTGTGTCATCACGCCCCATGTCTCCACTAGGCGTGGGCTCGGTGACATGAATGTCAATAACCTCTGTGGTGCACTGGTATGGAATGTCCTTTCGTATTGCTGCATTAAAACCATAAAAAACATCCCCCCAACAAAACAAACCCAAACAAACCCAAAGATATTGCAACTCACCCCCTCCCTGCCTCCCTGCATTACGGGACTAGAACCGCCCGCCACCCCCAACATGCAGAGTGCCTGTCGCCCACCCATAAACAATTCAAGGGAACGTGGATTACCCCACTCCCGGCACAGTTGCCAACAGGCAATTTATTCCTTGTCCCCCAACCCGACCCCACCCCCAGCACTATGTAGAACTCCGGGCTCAACCTGGATAATTGACCATCTCCAATCGGTGTCTCGGCTCATGATTCTATATGCCCCAGGCCTCAGACCCAGGAACGGACACCACCAGGTAAAACAAAAACACAGTGATAATGTATGACAGTGGGCTTTCAAACACTAAGCCAGCCTCCTCAGCAGTGACAAGAAGTGCCGCTTCGCCAGTAAAGGTAGTCCCCTCTCTCCGCCCAATCAGCCCCGTACCTGCTACTCTCGCCCTCTGAGGGCCAGGCACTCGAGTCCACAATCAGAAGCCCAACAGGGAACCCCAGGGGATCAAGAGCTATCACACCCAGTTTTACCAAAATCCAAGGTTAGTGTTCCCCCGTGTGGTCCTGGGAGTCAGAGTCAGGGTGTGGAGAAGCACTTTTCTGCTGACGCCAATCGTCGGTCGCATCCGCCGCCGAGAGTCCCTTATTCGCTTTTTTCCCCACTGTGCGTCATCCCTCGAGCCAGTCCCATGCTTCCTCCGGGCGAGTAAAGAACCATGACTTCCCTTTGGCTTCCACTCTTAGCTTGGCAGGAAACAACATCGCGTATTTAACTTCTTGGGCTCTGAGAGCTCGTTTCACCTCCAGGAAGCTGTGTCGCTGCTTCTGGACACGCAGTGTGAAGTCGGGAAAGAACATGATTTTACTGTTGTCAATGGTTAGCGGCGGGGCCACCCGCGCCGTTTGGAGAATGAGATCTCGGTCTCTGAAATTGAACACGCGGGCTAGAAGTGGTCTTGGGGGCGCCCCAGGCCTGGGCCGACCCCCCGGCACCCGATGAGCTCTTTCGATCGAAAAACATTTAGATAGTCCTCGAGGCTGAAGACGTTTGAGGACCAGGTCCTCGATGAAAAGGTCCACTGCTGGTCCCTCTGCGTGTTCCGGGACACCAATAATGCGAACATTGTTCCGGCGCATTCTGCCTTCATAATCATCCAGCTGTTGAGCCATGGCATCGTGGGAGGCGCGTAGTTCCGTAACTTCTCGCTTGAGAAAGCTGGTGTCATTGCTCAATTCTTTAGTCGTGCTCTCCACCGTTCCCACGCGTTCGGCGATTCTTTTCATGTTTTCCCTGATCAGCCCCACATCTGTGGCCACTGTGTCGATTTTCGCCTCGAGGGAAGTTTTAACGGCGGTGATCGCTTCAAGGAGATCTTTATTCGTGGGTTCTGTCATGTCCCCTGGGGTCGTCGCCGCGTCTCGCTCCCCGCTCTGTTGTTTTTGCCAGGCGAATTTATCTAGCTTGGTCTGTGTAGCTGCTCTGCCGCTGCGTCCGGTCGCCATGGCCACTGCCCCGCCGGCGCCACTCACCGCCGCCCGCAGCGGGGGCCTCCACCAAGCCCGTCGGGCCTCGCGCACTCCAACCCGGGGAGCCCCTCACAAAGAGTGGGATGTCAGATGAGTTCCCGTGGCGTCCCACGAAACTCCAGATTCCACCAGAGAGGGTCTGGGCGAGTGAAGGTCTCCACTCCTCCGTTTGCACGTCGTCTTTTCAATTATGGCGGGATACCCCGGCCGCCGAGGTGGTCCCAGCGGGGCCAACGAAACACAGTGGATACTCGCCGCGGTGTCTAATCTCACTGGTATTGGTGCGAGATTTTCCCGAGTTGTTCCAGGGAGCGCCCTTGCTTCAGAGCTCCCGGGGCCCCATCCGTTTCCCACTCCCGGCTTCCATCACATTGCGGGGGGAAAGGAGTAGCGGGCTCCAGCGCGTCTCGCCCGACCAGGAGGCATCAGACGCCCCACCTGTCTCTGGGGCGTTGTTAGGCCCCGTGCCGTCCAGAACGTATCTCCTCGGGCGGAGCAGCAGAGAGTGTTGGACCAGGGTTAATGGGCCTCTATATCAGGCCCTCTCGAGTGTGGGACCACTCCACCGCCGTCTCAGGTCCGGAGTAATTTTCCAAGTCGCTGGCGGGGGCTTAAGTTATTTGTGGCCGGGCCCACTTAGTCTTGGGGTTAACGGCCGCTAGGCCGCCTATGGCGCTACTCACACGGACGGGCCCACTCTCCGGATCCACCCTCTCTCAGGCCTCCGATCTGTCCCCGCCGGCTCCCGCTGGGCCCAGGGCGAAGCGCCAGTTGTTCCGGTTCGGCGGCTCCGTCAGCCCCCGGGGCAGTAGGCCGCAGCCGCGGTCTCGCGTAGCCACGCGTCCCAGCCGAGGTGCACTCCCTCCAGCGGGAACGCCAGGGAAGATCCGGTCCGTGGAGCTCGTCACCAATACAGCCACCAATCGGGACCAAACTCGCACACAATGCCGCCAGGCGCCACCAGGCATAGGAGAAGGTCGTAGGGTGTAGATCAGGTCGGCGGGACACTGGATATCCGGATAATTTGGGAGTGGCGCTCCGGAGCCGAGCTACCGAGCGGCCATTCCCATCGGCGGTTAGCCACGCCCCTCAACTTTCCTTACTTTTGAACAGGTGGAGGAGAGCTTTGGCCTAGGCCAAGGACAGTTTCTACACTATCGCGGGCTCCAAGATGTGGTGAAAACCACCTGGCCTCAGTACCCAGATATTCCTACCCCGACCCACACCCTTGATATTCTACTTACATGTGGTTCGGGTGGCAAATTGATCTCCCTTCTCTACGCGGCTATGAAGCAGGACTCCACCCCCCCGGTCCCACCATCGCGGGCGGCCTGGGAGGCAGACCTTGGGGTCCACCTGGGCGAGAAACAATGGGCACACATAGGCTCCATCACACGTACAGTCTCCTGTAACGCCAGATTTAAATTGACGCACTTTAACTTTCTGCACCGCACCTACCTCACCCCGGTATCTCTGAGCCGTCTTCCAGGTGACAGGGGAGACCGCTGCCCTAGATGCGCTGCGGAGAAAGCAGGTTTTTTACATATGGCATGGGATTGTCCCAGGGTTCAACAGTTCTGGGTAGCGGTGGTGAGCAAGATTATCACTGTAACAGGTATCCAGGTGGAAATAGCACCCTTGAGTTGCTTGCTGGCGCCTGTCCGGAAACCTAAACCAAAGAAACTTCCCTATAAGCTCCTGCAATTAATGCTGGTGCTTGCTAGACGCAGGATAGCAATTACTTGGATGGGGCAGTTGAGCCCAGAGGTCCCTATCTGGCTTAGGGATGTTAGGGAGTGGTCTCTAGCGGAAGAAGCTCACATGAAACTCACCCGAAGGGATGTGCAGCTGGAGGACGACCTACTGGTCTGGCGCGAAATGTGCACTTCTGGGTTGGCGGAGGGAGGGCCCTCCTCTCCGGACAGCACTGATGGTGGGGGGAGCGGGTCTGATGACGATGAAACACCTAACTGAATTGAGGGGCCGGGGGTTGCCCTCGGTGTGCTGCACATTGTGCACTGTGCTTGTCCTAAGCTTTCCTTTTTTGCATTGTAGCCTGTTTCTCCACGAATATTGTCCCCCATTGTGTCTTTTCTTCCCCGCAGGCTGCCTTCTGTACTTGTGTCACCAGTGCTATCAACGGTATATTACTGTACGTCATGTCAATGCCAATTTGTTGTTGTAGTTGTATTATATAAAAAATGACAAATAAAGTTTAAAAAAATAAAATAAAATAACATTCCCATGGTAATTCCGAAATATATTTTTTCAAGGTTGAAGGCCTTGATGGTCAAACTAGCATGGGCGGGAAAATCCCCTATGGTCAAGTTGGTCACACTGACGCTCCCATATTCAATGGGCGGCCTGGGCGCCCCGGATCTTGAATTATACTACAAAGCTGCTCAAAGCTCACACGCCGACTTTTGATCTCATGGCCCACATGTACTCCTGCACCTCCTCATAGAGCGGATAGCAGTGGCTCCATCTCCTCTTCCCAGGCAACTCACCCAGCCTGCCAATAGGCATTATGGAGTACTAGACTATCAACTCAACTGTTCACGCATGGCATGAGCTATTAAAAAGACAAGCGGGTACTCTACTATACTCTCCTCTGCTCCCGCTGAGTTGGTGTCAATGGTTCCCTTTGAGCGCAGAGGCCGCGGCAATTTAATCGCTTAGGGGCGTTCAGATCCATTATATGGGTGATTTTTTCACCGAAGGCAGAGTCCGCACATGGGACGAGGTCGCCTCTGGGGGGCATAGTGCCTCAACTCTCACACAATTTCATTATTTCAGGGCTCGACATACTATGAAGGCGTTGCTTGGTGACGATTTTCTAGAGCCTCCCGCTCTCCCCTCTTTCACCTATCTCCTTCGTGCCAAATCTCCGCATAAGCTGGTCTCTAATATATACACCATATCGCAGGAATATTACCAAACGAACTACTCTCCGCCTAGATTACAATGGCAACTAGACCTGGGGGTTCCCATAGATGACAGTAAATGGAGGTACTGTTGCGAGGTCACCCAGTCTGTCTCATTGAACGGCAGGCATAGATTAATCCACTTCAAGTTCCTTAATAGGGTATATTACACGCCGGCATGACTCCACAGATATGGGCTGAGAGACACGGACCTCTGTGAGCGCTGCGGTGTCAGTGGCGCAGATTTCTTCCACGTGGCATGGTCCTGTCCCCAGATTGCTGCTTTCTGGAATCAAATATTTCAAGAGCTGGGTGAAGTGATAGGAACTTCGCTTGCTCCTGACCCTCTATTGGCCCTCATGGGGTATACAAAACCTCTGCCAAAAGATGTCAGGAAACTCATTGGTCTGGGTTTGCTCTTGGCAAAGCGGCGGATAGCGTTGCGTTGGGCACGCGGTCCTCCTCCTTCTATGTCTGAGTGGGAAAGAGACATGATTTTTTGCAATACACAGTCTGAAATTTTCAGTGAGCTACTGCCCCCGCAAAGCCGCCCCAAAAGCTTTTGGGGTTTGTATAAACAATACCTGCTGGTACGGGATGTGGATGGGTCGAATGATGTTTAGTGTTATTGAGCCGAATTAGTTACATCTGTAAGGGCGTGATGATGCTGGCTGTTCTGGTATGCAAGGCTATTCCAGTTGATGCAATATCTGTGACAAAGTCCTAGTTGTCAAGCTGCACTGTTCGACAAGTGGCTAGTGCTTCTGTGATTTATCTTAATGGCAGATAACACGGCGATGTTTTTTTCTAACTTTGCTGATTACTTATATATTCTCACCGCTGTAACTGGTCATTTGCATTGAACTGTATGCACTGCTGTGAACTGTTAAACTAAATTTATAAATAAAATAAAATTTAAAAAAAGTATATGAAGATAACAATCTCCAAGAAGCTTCGACAATTCCTCAAGCACTGTTTCTTATACAATTTAAAGCTAAGAGAAACTGGGAACATGAGAGGAAACAGTTGCCTTGAAAATTACATCTCCATCAAGCCCACTAGTTGGGCTACCTGTTGCCCCCCCCCATAATAATTATAATTGTTGTAATTATGCCTCAGATGATTCCAACTGCACTGAGCAATCCCTCCATTATTTCCATCAAAATGCGACTGGCAGTAGATGAGATTAGTACACAGAACCTGATGGGAGCCTCAAAAGACATTGAATCGTGGTGGCCATGTAATATGGAACCCCTCCTTTAAGTAAAGGCTGTTTTACCTACATTTTTTTTTCTTTTCATCAAAAGTTTTGAAAAAATGTTTTGTAACAATAGACTCCGAACCAAGGCAGGGTAAAAAATCACAAGTGTTTGCCCAGAGAGTTAACAGGATTGGTTCTTTCCATGGAATTGAACAATTTGATTGCGAAACATCAATTACAATTTTTTTACAAATCTCTTAAACAAACCTAGAACCAGACTAAAATGAAAACAAGCAGATCTCTTATGGCAAGATTGAACAATTGCAAGGGGCAAAAATTCCCAAACCTTTTAGCAGATTATTGCAAAACAATGTTCTTTAAGGATAAATAACTCTGCTGTCATTATACTGCAGAGAGAATGGTGAGTTTACATTTCCAGTCTATACAAAACTAACTGCCAACAGGTCTCAGACATTCCATCTGTCGCAAATACTTTTAACTTTGATTATTTTCACCTAGAAATCTCCTCCCCTACTGCCACACAGATTACTAACTTCATTCACACTTCAAGAGGTTCTAGTGTGAAGGGACCAGATGACATCCAGATAACAGTTTAATGTTTGACTGCATTCTCTGGAGCAAAGTGCTGGCTCCAATCTTTTTTAGTTACAAAACTGGAACTATTCCAAAATCCTAGACTGAAAGTATAATCCCTTTGTGCCACAAAAAGTGTCAAGGAAGGACTCACAAAACTAGACAGATTGCCTTATCAGACAGGGCGGGCGAGATCTTGACTCGAAGTATCCTTGAAAAGTTACAAGTTGGGTTCTCGAATAAAACCTCATCTCATGCAAACAAGCTTTACATTTTCACTATTAAAATATTGAGGAAAAGATAAAAATGTTTTTTTTTAAAGTTAAAAAAATAAGTTAGCTTCCAGTATAGTAACACTTGAAAGTCTGAGTTTGTACAAGACGACTTTAAATCTTTATATATTATCTTCCTTATACATGTACACCCTTTCTATATAGTTATGTATCTATATATTTATGACTCTACTACTACTGTATAAGAAAAGAAAGAAAAAAAGAAAAAACACCTTTGACACTCCCCTATGCACTACTCTGTCTCACCCTATACCTCCCTCAATATATCCTCTACTTCCATTCTCCGACTCCTCCCAAAACTCATTCTACTTCTATCCCTCCTTGGCTCACTCAAAACCTAATTATACTACTACGATCTCCCAAGCAACCCTTTCTAAATTCTCCCCTCATGTATCCTTCCTTTGACTCATTACAAACCTCAGTTTACTACTATGATTTCCCTAATCCATTTCTAGAGACTCTTCCCTCCTCCATCTCTCCTTTTACTCACCCCAAGCCTCATCTTACTATTATGATCTCCCAAATAACACTTTAAAGACTTTTCCCTCTTATATCCCCCCATTATCCTATTCAATCCAACTAACAAACTTGCATGTCCACCGCTCAAATTAACACATATTTCCCTATACTAATCCACCACTAATCCTTTTTGGGTTCCGAAGTAGCGTGCTAATCGCCGAAAAGCGCTTTGATGCCGCATCAGGGGTAGTAGGCGCTATATAAATACAATTACAATTTACCAGTTCTGTGTACACAATTAGAGAGTCCGTATTGTTGCACATGGTGTTTTTATATTACGCTTGACAGCAACAGAATCAAACTACTACTCCATTAAGCAATTAGCATGGTAATACTCCACAAGCCCAGCCTTACCATTTGCATTAATAGCAGTACACTAAAATTAGAGGCAGAGCCCTTCTTTTCTTGACAAAATCATAGAAAAGGTTATATTCCACCAAATAATTTTCAAAAGGGAGAGCTGAAATGCTGTAGAAATGTTAGGCAGCTTAACTGATTAAAAACCCTGAGGCACAGAGACCCACAGGCCCACCTAACTGACCACCATTCGAAATACAATGTGGAACTTACCTTAGATCTAGTTTTTACCTGTGAGCTGATCACCTCAGACATAACTGTCTAAATCCCAACATAAATTGACCAGTGTTTAATCATCTTAACCATTGCAGAAGACAGAAACACAAAATGCTCAAAGCATGACAATCCAGGAACCCTGACAATACAAACAATAAAAAAGGTTTCCCTGACTAAATTCAGAGCAGCATTCAAGTCAATGCAATCATCATCACCTGTGGGGCTGGAGGTTCTTCTAGAAGGCATTCTTGAAACTTTAGAAGAAGCTATTCTTTCCCCACACAAGCAACAGAAGTAAAACAAGCCAATGCCACAATAGTCGCAGACCTCGCAAATTTAAAAAGAACAGGATGGAAACTGGAACAACTGATAATGCCTCGTATAAAGCTTACATGAGGTAGTTCCACAAGGGAATAAAGAGAGCAAGGTAGACTCATTAAACTGCTAAGGAGAAGTCACAATGAGACAAACAATTTGTTCAAAATTTTCAGACAGTGGGCAAAGCAGCGGTAGCTAACAAAAGCTGCCTTGCTACCACTCTACACTGCTTGCCTTCTTTGATGGCAAAATTGAGAACTTTTGGGTTATGAACGAAGACTACCCTAAAATATACCCTTTCACACCAATTGTGCCTCCCAAAATGCAGGTATCCGTTTTATCCCCTAAAACGCTGAGCCTTGAACCAGTTATTTATTACAGATGCAGAAAGAATTAAAATTTGTATGTTCTTAAACATCGTAATGTAATAAACATGTGTGGGGGTATGCAAATTAATAATTAAATAATAGTTATTTGCATGCAGAATTATCTCATGACGTATTTGCAAGTGGACAGGAGCACAAAGCATGTATTTGTAAAGAAAAAAACTCTCAGACACATAATCTTTGCTCCTAGACCCTTGTTCAGGAAAGTCATGTCAGCAGCATGTTCAAATAACATTTCCATTTTGTCAACTGGTTTCTTTTGCCTGTTATAGCTCGTTGTTATCGGGGTTTGTCAAGCCTGAAGACTGTGAGATAGAACCTGTCACCTTTCAGCGAATTGTCTTTACATGAGATTTTCGAATGTAGACTGACAAAGGGATTACTTTACTGCACCAAAGAACAATATGTTATATTAGGTTGTTGGGAAATCTAAGCATGTCGTCATACAAGGCCGAATGGGTCATGGTAGGTAAGTGTGGCTAGATAATTGCAATTTTGACTCTCACTTTCCCCATAAACCACACGGTATGCTTTGTTAGTTCAATCTGCTTTACCGTCCAGAACAAATGTCCCATCCATCTAATAGTGTGGCACACTGTGATTCAAACAGCTGTGTAGGATTTGGATTCATGTCACCATAAAGGTTGCCTAGTATATTACCAGTTACGGCATTGTTCTAATTTATCGCTCATGTACTCTTGGTTTTATCATCTTATTTTTCCTTGCAGGAGAATGAATGCTTGGGAGCTGCCTTAATATGGATGCCGGCAATGTATTCTATTTTTTTTCAGAAACTATCCCCAAAAGCACCCTGCATGGCAGACCCGGCAGCAAAAATCTGCATTGAGAGAATTTCCCTAAAAAGGAGCACCTCCCAGTGCACTAAAAGCAGTGGGCCTGTGACAGATGGGGTACTGTACACAAGTAGATGTCCCACAACTTCACAATCGTCAGTTCCCTACCTCTAAATCACAGGTTGGGGGTTGGAGTCCTGCTGATTAACTGAGATCTCCTGCTCTGAAAAAACTAAATGAGCCCCCTAATCCTTTTTCCTTTTTTCAGCCTCTCTGTCATCATGCAGGAAGGAATAAAGACTACAGTGATTCTTTACATGCTAATTCTCATGTGACGATCAAACCTTCAACGATGCTAAAAAAAAAAAAAAAAAAGGTCTATAATTTATAGTAAAGAGAATAATTCACATATTAATAATAATGGTAGCAGAAATGAGTTAGACAAAGAACAAGAGTAAATTTAAAAAAAATCTGCACAGAATAGTAATTTGTCTGACAAAAATAAACAAATCATTGAAAAAAAAAGCAAAAAAACAGGGATAGAGTAACAATAGAAATATACAATAAACCTGTATGAATGCACTTCAAAAGGCAGAGGCAGGAAGTTCTTTCTCAATTCCCTTGAAAGGATCACAACTAGAAAAGGAGACGAGGTGAAGAGGGTCTGATGGTGATGACGTAGCAGATGCGGAGGACACTCCTTCTACCTAGCAGCAAAGACATGGAACGAGCTACCCTTTCAACTACAGACCTCTCCATCTGTTTCAGAGTTACAAAAGTCCCTGAAGACCTGGCCTTTCAGCAAATCAACAGGACCTTGCCAGCGCCTGGATACCCTCATGGTGACAAGGAGTGCTCTACAAATCTACTGATTGATTGATTGATGGAGCAGTGATGAGAAGACTACAAAAACAGCCGAGACACTGACAAAAAAAGAGGTATACAGGTAAGGCAGATAGAATTGGGGGAGGAAGATTGTGGGCAGCGGGGGAAACAAAAGTAGGCAGTGAGAACAGGAAGTTAAAGCGATACTACAGGACTATAAGAAGAGACAAAGCGGTGGAGACGCAAGAAGGAAAACAGAGTTGGAGGATCTCGAGGCGCAACAAAAAGAAGGTAGTAGAAGTGGGAGCCAGGAAGCCCCTCCCATCTGTAAGAGCAAGAATACAAATTAAACCCCCATTAGAAGAGAAAGAAACATAATTCTAGATAATTTGGAAATAAGGAGAAAATGTCTGGCAGGGAGACATACAACCGAGAAGTAAACTGTGAGAGTCCAAGAAGAAACTTATGGGTGGGCAATTTGACATGCCTTATTCTTTTTCAGCTATTACATCTATATCACCTTTTTAAATTTGCACCTAGTTACTACAGCTCTTTTTTTAGAATGAGCACAGCTGCAGCAGACATTAATCAAAAGGAATACACTGCCAAGATGTTGTTCAGCATAATTAGGAAACATGAAAAAGAACCCTTTGTGATACTGTTTGTTTTTTCCACTTCAAATAACATTTTGGCACCGTAAGAGAAGGTTCTTCAAGGGTTAACTCCTCTTCACCCTTGATAGAACCTATTGCATAAAAAGAGAAATCCTAACTTCAGCTGTTGAGAAATGTAAAGCAAAAGAGCCCTCTTCTGTTGGCACGACTGGCACATCCTTCCCCTTACATTTTTCACAAAGCCTGCATTGTACACCATATGTTGTGCATGTCAAGTATGTGAATGCTTTTAACAGTTCAGAAAACACACTGGCCTTGAGATGTGTTGACTCAACTATTGTTGCCAACACAAAACTAAAAGAGATTTTATATAATATTTTCATTAGTGTAACAACTCTGCAACTATTCACATGGAACATAAAAATGTATTGTTTTGAGCCTTTTAGGGACCTTTTACTCCCATACATTCTAAAAGTGAGTGAAAGACAGTTATGCAAGCTATAATCTAGTAATACACTGCTATTTCTATAATGCTACAGACCAATAAGACATTTTATAGTATGTTTTAATTATCTTAATAGCAGGTTTTTGGATCAAGGTTTCAGCTTTGCAGCCTTCAAACATTATGATTTCTTTTAGTTCATTGAAAATGTATAAACTTAAATATTTAATCTTAGGAAAAAAATCTCCAACTGAAAAAAAGTACAATCTTCGAAATGTATGGAGTTTCATACATGACTACCAAAAATCTCTTTCCTCTGACAAAATGATTGTGACCGCAATAGCTGTGTTGTGTTTAGAAGACATATGTACATTAACAACACTAGCTGCCATAATGTAATGTTTTACTGTTTTCCAAGCATTTATGTTTTGATTTAAGAAAGTAGCCTGCTTCCTTCAGGACACAGTATGTACTGTTAGGATATACCGACATATGACCTCAGTTAAGTAAACCAGAGAAAATTGTGTTTCAATGACCCCTTTCCATCCCTGATCACCTTTGTGAGGCTATATCATTCTGAGTACTGGCGTAGGAGATACTGAACATCTATGAATCTTATTGTTTATCATCATTTGAGTAATAGATATTGTGTAATATACTCAGAATTCTACATTTGTCTTATAGTGCACGAGTATGGCACAGAGAAGACAGGTTGCCTCATTTTGAAGACAACTCAAGTTGTGCAGCTGCCTTATAATTTACCTTATGCAAATAGGCCTAAGTACTTTATTACCCAAATGGTCTTGGAATAAAGGACTTGCAGGATAAAATCAATGATAAGCCCAGAAAGCTCAGGAGGGCCAGCCTTACAATGAATGGGACCCTAGTTCCCTGCCTATGACCAGGAAGCACAACACACAATAAGAAGGTAATATAGGGAAAGGGGAGGGATTTTGATAAAGGATCCCACCCAACAAATCTAAGAAAAAATTAAATTTGAAAAGGTCTTGAGGAATAGTCAGTGCTCTGATTCCCACCCTCTAAACGGTTGCATTTTTGAGCTGCTCAAAAATCAATCACATATTGAACAGCGTATGCAGTCTGTAGCAAAATCATTTACTGTCACGGTTCCGTTCAGAATGAAACATATCATCGTAAATGACTGAATTTTGTTGTCCATAGTGCATGTGCGTTGTATATGCATGTGCCTGTGTCACCTATCACGTGTGTTATTTTACAGTAATGTGCGATGTAGTGTCACTTGTATGCCCACAGCATGATTACAATTTAGAATGTATGCTCTTGTAGGGAAGTCCTAATGTTCATCCCTTCTTGTAATTTACCCTTATAGTTTGTTAGTGCATGTCTCGGAGATTAGTCCGCCTGAGAAAGTTAGGGATCCACAGCACTGAAGAATGCCCCTGACCTGTTAAAGCTAAACACTAAGGCAGAAACGTGTTGGCTTAGAGAGACGGTTGAGCCATGGCCCTCAAAGATACCGTCGCAATTTGGTTTTTAGATATACCTGAGGTCCCCACTATTAAAAGTGATATACCGGGAAACCTCAAGGTTTTTTTAATTAATCGGGATCCCGCCTTTGTCCAATAGTTTTTATCTAGGAACTTTCTCCTGTCAGGGTCTGTCAGGATGTCGAGTCCACCCTGGTGGTATTGTCCTTCCAGGGTGGGGAGAGGTTGCAGATGATGAAGCATGATACAATTATGTGTGTGAGGCTTCCTCTTCCATACGAATGGTACTACCACATGCTCTCACAGTAAATCTAAGACGTCCCTACTTTGGACTTTGACTTGTATTCACAAATAGGAAGATAGTTGACTTTCTCCCCATTTGAAGCTACCGTACCCATTTTGTGATTGAGTGTCTAACTAGGGAGGACGTAAGGTTGCCATACCTCCCCCTCTCCCGTCATGTGTTAAAACTAAAGCATTACTCCCCATAGAGAAGAATAGAATGCCAGGTAATTTGCAGGCTATGTGGACAAGGCTCAGACAACATCATTCATGTGCTGGGCCTGTGCGTAGCTACCTGGGAAGATCACTGGGAACTCCTACGTAAGAAATTCCACATAAGTGGGATAAGGACATGTAGAGGGCGGTAGTAGCGTGTTTTAATCCCACTGATTTAGTACGGAATTGTGCGTGGATAAAATTCCTTTAGATGGAGGAAAAATGGGTGTTGGCTAAAGAACAGGATAAAGCTGCTAAGGGCTCTTGAGCTGGGTACGGCCCCATCATGGGGCCTCATTGGAGCAATTGGAGGGGAGGGACGCTGGAGCATTTACATAGCATTAAGACTTTTTCGCGACTTGCAAATGCACTTTAAATGTGGCGCTCTCCAAAAGCATGACTCTGCCCTCATCCTTACTTTTAACCTTAATGAGAACGTAATTGATGGGCACCTAGGCACAACAGCACTTTATTCCTGGGGGCCCCCTAATTGCATGTTTTTCTACTGCTTCTTCCAGCTATGACATAAATATAGCAGCATTGTACGAACTCTTGTTATTTTCTCTAGGTATATAGTTTAATGGTAAGCCAACAGATGGGTGTGTAGGATAAATTGCACTTAATTCCTAGGATGCTTCCAATTGCATGCTCTCAGCAGCTACCTGCCACCTCCACCTTAGTTTTTGCAGCATGCGAATATGGAGTGTGTTTAGGTAATCTTTTTTTTTTTTTTTAAATTACTGTGACCCAGGCTCGTTGGGATTACATCTGAACAGAGAATAGCTGGCCAAGTATTGTTTTAACCCCTTGCACCTGATTTGCTCGGTTTTAAGCCTGGTTCATAGATGCATTTCAGTGGTTCACATTACTGAAAACAGCAGGGCACGTACTATTTTAATGTTTTGCAACTGACTTGTTTTATTGCATTAAACGACCTATGTATTGCAATGGTTTTAATTCATCATGCAAATAAATTTGAAATTGAAACTGAAACACTCACATTTAAAGAGCTATAGTGCATTAGTCAACAAACAGGATCCCAACAAGCATGATGCATATTTACCTATTTACTAGGCCAAAGCACTGAATGTTCAGTTTGTAACTGGTTTTTATACTTCAGTTTCCATAGTTTCAGAACTACCCTTTAGACAAAATGAATGCCCTTATAATATACAACATTTGTATGGACGATCATTAAGTAAGGTCGTCGTTGGATGCCAGGATATTTGAACCACAGATACTTAATTCATTCCGTTGAGGGCATCGAAATATTATGCAATTGCTCTATTACTGTACCACAAGAAATGACTCGGCGATCATTGTGTCTGTCCATGAACCTAGCAGATTATGCCCTTCTTGTAGATCTAATTTAAGCATTTCCATCGGGTCGAGCACAACCTAACTCGAACCTTTGCTGAGTAAATCTCAAAGATAAATAGAGAGACCTACAAAACTACAGCCATTCTTTCCTTGGCACTGATTGATACATTGTTGATCCATTCTTCTGAGTATCTTTTCTTTTGATCATCCGTGTCAATCTTCTTGTCAAAGAAAATGTTCTTACCCTGTAAGCATCTGTTCGTAATGTTTAGTTCTGTAGAGGCACATGCCGTGCATGCTCCTGCCTTTTGTTGTTGGAACTCAAACATTTGCAAATTGTTTTCTTTGCACAGGTCTTTCACGTCACAAGTTGTGCTGGGACTCCTTCCTTAACGGGGAAGCGCAGGGGCACCAACTTCATGTTAGATTATTTTTCGCACAACGGGTAAGGAGTATGGACTGTGTATGGAGCATCACATGAACACAGCATTGAGCACTGAGCACATTGTCCAGTATTACTTAGTTAATAGGGGAAGAGATCTATGATGAACACAGGCTTCTGGGGAGGAGGGTGGACTCATGTGAATTGACATGCTAGAAACTGTGCGTAGCACGTGTGGCTGTAGATACAGATGCTCTGCACAGAATTAAAAGCTTAACCCTCAATAAGCGGTGGTTAACTGTGTTCAATGCAGATGTCTGACAAAGTCCTGAAGACTGTTTGGTCAACCATAGCCTGTTGATGGGCCAATATGTCCACATACATAAGTTTGGAAATGTGTGTGGGGTAGACGAAGTAGCCACTTTGCAGATGTTAGCTAGTGGTATGCTGACTAAGAAATCCATGATTGCAACTTTCTAACATGTGGCATGTGCCCTGGACGGGACAGTTAGGACTCTATTGGCTTTGTGGCAGCAGGTTTGGATGCACCTGACTGTCAACCGGACTACACCATCTTTAGAGATGGGTTGGCCTTTGTGAGGGTTCAAGAAGGCGATAAAGAGCTGGTTAGACTAGTGAAAAGGCTTGGTCCTGTCAATGTATTACAAAATCAAGTTACTCTAACTAACAGCAGATTCCATATGTTATCAATATCCCCAGGCACCAGACTGGATCTGGAAACTCAGGAAGTGACAAGCGGAGCCGCATCTAAGAGGCACCCAGGCATACCAACATCAGTTTTCTTCATAAGCCTCTCCATGCCCTCAGACACGAAGCCTATCAGCAGATTAGAAGGACCAGTGGGCGGGAGGTGAGGTATGTGCTGTTGGAGTATCCCCAGAAAGATCATTATCGAAGGTTAGTAACAAACAAGTTACTTACCTTTGGTAACGATGTATCTGATAGAAACACAGTCTAGCCGCAGATTCCTTTGTTTCCTTCTTTTCCGGATCCAGACTAGCGCCTGGAGGATATTCTAAGTTAAGGAATCTGCGGCTAGATGTCTCTATCAGATAAACAAGTTACTTACGTCAAGTAACACTCTTTCTGATGTATACGCCAACTAACCGTAAATTCTCCACCTTGTGAATATTCACCCAGGGGTCAGACTAAATCCAGTAACTACAAAGCAGGACTCCTGCATGCTGGTAGGTGGCACCATGTGGCTCTGCACTGACGTGGTTTCATTCCGGAAGGGATGAGTGGGGACGCATCTAAGAGCCATCTATTTGGGTTGACATCAGTTTCTTTTAGAAGCATTTCCATACTCTCAGCTACACAGCCCATAAGCAGATTAGAAGGACCAGTGAGAGGGAGATGAGGAATCTGCGGCTAGATAGATTATCCATCAGAAAGAGCATTAACGAAGGTAAGTAACAAACAGGTGAGGAATCTGCGGCTAGATAGATTATCCATCAGAAAGAGCGTTACTGAAGGTAAGTGACAAACATGTTTGTTACTTACCTTCAGTAACGCTTTTTCTGGTGGATAGTCTAACTGCAGATTCCTCACTTTGTGAATATTCCCTCTGGGCTCAGACTAGATCCAGAAACTCAAAAGCAGTACTGCTTCGCGCCGACAGGTGGTGCTGTGTGGCTCCGCACGGACATCATTTAGCTCGGGTGGGGACACATTTAAGAGTCAGCCAGGCGTACTGACATCAGCTGCTTTCAATGGTTTGTCCACACCCTCAGATGCAGAACTCACTGGCAAATTGGCTTGACCTTTGAGTAGCTCTCTAGTTTGAGATGGGAAAGAGTCAATTCCACCCAATGGTGAGGTTCTTCACAATGAAGCATAGGAAGCACTCCTCAAATCAGTGGTATTGTTCTTGAGTCGATGAGGCTGATGGGAAGAAATGCAAGCGGGATAAAAACTCTCTTTGGGATGCACTTTGAAAGGGGCCAGGACTCTAAGTCCCAGCTTACATCATACCTTGAGGCGGGACCTCACCCAGCGCGCTGTTAGGCGCATAAAAAACTCTGACATACTGCAGTGCGGGACTCGCACGGGAAATGCCCGGGCCCTGCCCGGATCAAGGGCAGCCCCATCTGCACCCGTCAGAGCCTGGAAGAGGCTGGGCTGGGCCACCCCCTAAAATCCAACAAGGAAGGAGCATTTTTAATTTACTGACTGTAAGTGTGAACCTTGTTTAAACTCTTTGTGCAAAATGTATTGTATTATTTACAATCCATGTTCTTGGTGTCCCCTGCATACGATTAGTTCTGATGGGTAAACGCAAAGCTACGGAGTAGCTCTCAGGCAAAAATCATAAGAGCACGACATTAACAACTACAGATCAGCTCCAAAGTCCCTAGCAAATACTACACTCAAGGATATAGACAGTCTAATTGAAGAGGTAGAATCGCTGCTGGGGGGCAATACAGGTAATGGTAAAAGAAAAGGAAAATCTCCACCCAAAATTGCACCTATATTTGAGGGGAAAACGAAAAAAAACTTTCTATCATTAACACAAGTATGACTGCCAAAGCTGCCCAACTTCTGATCTGCCACAGGAGGAGAATGCTATGAATGAAAGTACAGCTGATCCTGCTGTGTGTACCATCATACCCATAGAGCCTAACATTATATGCACAAATAGCTATGCTGTTTTATCGGAAAGCCAACTGTGTACTGGCCCTGATGAGACATTAGGGAGGATTATAAGGGGCTGTAAAAGGGGGGCCACCAGTCACTGGCCATAAGGAGACACTAGGGGCGATTGCAAGGGGCCGCAAAAGGGGGGGCACACCATCCTCAGAGCCAACATGGGAAGCAGATGAGAATGAATTACCAGCTAACGTAATAACGATTGTATGCGGGCTTCAGGACGAGATAAGTGATATAAGAGGAAAATTAGTGGTTCTAACAGCCCTTGTTGAGAAACTACAGAACAACAGGCAGTGAGTGAGCTCAGACGAAGTCCAAGCCCCATTTTGGTCAAACAACCACCATGGAGGAATGTTATTTGTGTAGTCTATGAGGGGTTGGAATCCAGCACACAGTGGGTTGCATGAACCAGAAGAGGTTAGTCCCAGACCAAAACACAAGTATTCAGAGTTGGGTCATAGAGACTAGGCAGAAGTGAGCAGCTATTACTGGGCCCTCTTCCCCACAGTTTTAAGGGAAGAGTCACATCTGGGAGGGGGTATGAGGAGAGTGCTAGGAATTCTGGATGTGTCTATATGAGAAACATGCCCAAATTGGCCCCTGGGGCAAGAGTGGGTTAGGACTCAATAAACAAATGTATCCACTTGATAAGGTCTGTCCGTAATTGTTCCTCTTTAATTCGCTCAAGCATTGTTCATGCAAGAAGATTCCACTACCCAGCTGCATCAGAGGAGCCTTTGATTATATTGAGCTAAGAGTCAGGCATACTTATGTGGTGGAAGGCTTAGTGGGATTAGAACTATGCAAGAATCCCCCGTCTGGTAGCCACATACACTCTAAGTATAGCCATAATGTTCCCCTTCCCAATCCTCTAACTCCCAGTTTGTTTCCCCCAAATCAAGGGTGGAACTAGGGCCTTCTATGGTCGACTGACCTAGCGTTAGGTGCAAAGATATGCCCGCTAAAGCTTGGGAGCCCATACCCGTTGAAATGGTGCAGCATTAAGTCAGTTTTGGAGGAATGGATACTATTTGTGGGATACTACATTAAGAGATCCCCAGTCTAGTATCCGAAGCGCAAACCATGAATCCAAATGGCATTAACCTTCTATCCTGGAATGTGGCAGGAGTGACCCTGTATGGTGTCTCTTTATAGATTAGTCTGATGTATGCCTGTTCCAGGAAACTTAGTATCTTGATAGTGTATATCAGACTGGTTATGTGAACTTCTCTGTCCCTGCTCAGCATAATGGGAAGGGTTACCCTTTTGGTGGCCTAATAATATGGCTTACGCATCACTGAATGCTAGATTAAGCCCACTTTACATTGCTTCACCCGATACTCCGGGCATAACCATCACTAGCAGGGATGACTGTATGTTTCACATGTATAACATCTATAACAGAGGGGTTAGAGGTGCTGGTGAAACTCCCACCCTAAAGCATTTTATGGCCTACAGTGAGCAATTTGATGCCCACGATTCCTTGATCTTAGTGAAAGATTTTAACACAACCTTCGAACCTTTTTGACAAATATAGCCATTCTCTTACTGAGGCTGAGGACGAGGAATGGGGAATCCCCGATATCGATGTGAAGCAGTGAACTGAGGCTGCCCCACCAACTACGATCACTCACATTGACTTATGGCCTGAGGGTATACAACGCCCGAACTAGGTCCAATTTGCAAGCCCTCCTCATGTACAATCGCCATGGGCAGACTATGTACTGAATGCCCTGCCGATAGGGAAATTTATACTAGACATGAAGGTAGTCACAAGGAGCGACAGCGGTCACAATGCTAATCATTGTGCTCTGTCAGATAAAATAAATCAATTTGGTAATGTCCCGCTGTCACTAATTAGGGACCCAAGGCTGGCCAATAATAGAAGAACATTAAAATGGACAAGAATATTGACTCAACCAAATACTTGGGCTGCAGTTAATAAGGCTTTCTCTAGTGGATCTGGACAGACCTATAACCCCTGAGCTTAAACATTCGATAACTCTGGCTATCCACCAGAAATCTTTCACTCTACTAGGATAATTTTTTCACCAGCATTACTCTGGGGGCCCACCAGGACATGGTTTAACAAAGATTGTAGGTGTACACAAAACTAACTATACCCTGCACTGAAAATTGCTAATATTGGTGTCATTAGATTAAAGAGGAAGAAATAAAAAATGGTGCAGTCAAAGGCACACAGGGAATGGGACACTCAGCTTTGAGAAGATTTATATGAAGCAACTAAAACCAAGGATGCCAGAAAATATTGGCACATTATGGCCAATTGGGGGGTCAGAGTGAGAAGAACCTTCCAGCAAACTACATCCAGCACCATATCTGGCACAAGCATTTCTCTGACCTGTATGGCCAAGGTATAGAGGCAAAAGAAAACAACAGGGAGTTATTAGAGCCACGGAGAAATGATAACCAAACAACCCTGGCCATTGAATTTAAGGAAACACTGTGTGCCATCAAGAGTATTGTTCCTGGTAAAGCTGCAGGCCCAGATGGGATACCCAGGGACATTTTTATCTCGGATCTTGAGTGCTATGTAAAATATATAAATAAAATGACAAATGTGATTTTAGGAGGAGCAGAAATCCCAAATAGCCGGAAAGCAGCTGAGATAATCCCAAAGTATAAAAAAGGCTCTAGGGCCATTCTGCTGAACTACAGACCTATTAGTCTAATCAATGCCACCCAGAAGGTGTTTTGCACGCAGATTTTCAATAGACTAGATTTGTGGTCTTAGGAACATAATTCCTAGAAGCTCATTTTAGGAAACACATAAGCACTGTTGATCAGGTGGTCTAATTTTTAACAGTCTATTGGAAGACAGTTGACTTACAGAAGCTGCACTTATACATAGCTTTTGTGAACCTAAAGTCTGCATTTGACTTGGTTCCACTTTGCAAACTATGGGAGGTACTGAAACAAAACCGGGCTCCCTCAGATTTGCTCGATATTGTGATCCGTCTACACCATGGCATGTATGCACAAGTGCGGGGGGCCCAAGGGTGAACTAAGAGATCCTATAGGGATATGGGTATGACAGGGATGTGTGCTTGCCTCTACTCTTTTTTCTCTCTACCTAAACGATGTAGCAGCCCAACTGGATGATTGCAATAGTGTTCCACAAAGAATTGCAGGTTGAACGATCCCTCTGCTTTAATTTGTGGACTATACACTGCTGATATCTAAAACCCTGGCCTGCCTACACGTACTGGTGGACCACATTGCTGCCTTTTGTGTTGACTGGGGCCTGGAGATAAATCAAGCTAAAACTAAATGTATGTCCATCAACCCCTACAAAACATTTTAGGAATCTATCAGGTCGGATGGATGTAGTATGGACAGGGTTTCTGATTTTGATTACCTGGAAATCAGACTAACAACAAACATGTCTTGGTTTTCCCAAGACAAGAAAAGTAGCTTCAAACTATGCCAGCATGCCAGGGATACTTAGATTATACAACTCCACCAAAGCAAGGCAGGTTTCTCCAGCTTTAAATGTTTACAGAGTGAAGGCAGTATGAAGAGCACTTTATGGGGCTGAGTTGTGGGGCCTCTCAGGGTTGACCAAGCTGGCAATCGCCAAAAACAACTTTCTAAGATCCCTATTGAGTTTGCCCGAATGCACCCCTCTGCTTCCTTTGTGTTGGGATATGGACATCAAATCTATCACTCTCAAGGCCAAACTAAGACCTGTCTTATACTAGCAGAGACTGAAGAACACCCTTGCCCCTGAAGACTATTATACTCTTTCACAGAAATAGCAGTCCTAGATACAAGTAGGAAAATAAAGTGGATTCGAAACATCAAGGAGACTCTGTTACAGCTAGGATTTGCTGTTCATTCGGAAAGTAGGGAGCATCAAACACCTGTTACTAGGGACTACCTTCTGGGCATACAGCTTGGGACTGGAAGTATCTAACAAGAGACAAGGATCTCTCACCTCTGACTTTTTAGATATTAAAAACTCTATTAAGTTTGAACATTTCCTTGATTATATGCCAACTCCAACTGCCAGACAACTGTTTTAAAGTTCCGGTATGGAACTCTCCCAGTTAACACTTTTTGCTCAAAATGGAAAGCCCCTGGAGCTGAGAGCAACATATGCCCTGTTTGTCTACAGGCAGAAGAAAGTACATCACATTTTTTATTCTTCTGCCCAAAATACGAGCGCCAGAGGAAGCGCTGGATCCTGACTATTTATAGACAGCTCGGAAGAAGATAGTGCCTTGTATCACTTAGGTTCCTGTGGGCTGAAACTGAATAATCCATTGTCTGTGGAGTTGCTAAATTTCTACACTGAAGATGGATCCCAAGAGCTAAGGTGTTACATTTTGACAGGGTGCACTTTTGCCATTGTGGCAACTAGAGAAGATGGCACTTCTAACTTGTACAGACTGACAGATTTCGTTTATGTACTTTTACGGTCTAGATCTGTCATTTTATGTGATTGCTGCTATGGTTTTGTTCACCCTCTTACAGCATAAATACCTCCTGTATTTTATTTGTGAATAATGCTTCTGTATCTTATTCTATTTGCCATTTTTGCACATCACTCTAATGCATTTGAGAAACTATTTTTATTTTTATGAAAGATCTGATCTACTCTGCTAACCGTTGATGTGGAATCTTCTTGGTACTGGACATACTATTTCACTGGTTTAACTTATTTTATCGTGCACATTTTACTTTTTTAGTGTATCTGCTATGTGTACTTTTATGGGTATTTTAATTGAATAAAGTATTCTTGCTACTACTGGATGGGGAGGTGAGAGGATGGTGAAGAATCTGCGATTAAGCAGAATATCCACCAGAAAGAGCATTACCAACGGCAAGTCACTTGCTCTTCTTATGGAAACTTCTAACCAAAGATTCCTCACCTTGTGAATGGATACCCAAACAGTACCTCACAGATGGTGGGTGTGCGGAATGGCACAGACCAAAAAGTCCTGCAGAACTGAATGAGCAAAATGCCCATCCCAATGGACCCGACTGAATTTGCACAGTGATTCCCATGTAGCAACCCGATAGATATCAGGACAGAAACTCAGTGTGCCAGTGCAGTAGTAGCAGCCTTGGTTCAAGTGGAAGGAGCACCCAATCCTTCAGGTGGCAGCTTCTGAGATAGTGTATAGCCGAATTTAATACACAAGACTAGGACTGTGAACTTAAGAGATGGTTCTTTTCTGCACTGCCTTGCCTGTCTTTGCTCCTGAGAAGCCACCAAACAGATGATCTCCCACCCAATGGCCTTCGGTCCTATCAGTGCAGAAACGGAGGGCTCTGTTGGGTCCAGACGATGGTTTCTATCCTCCTCTTTCGAGGGATGAGGTGGGGGCAAAGAATGTTGGTAAGGTGATACCCTGACTGACATGTAAATAGTTGCCAGGGAATCTCCTCACTGGGCCAAAGACAAAACAAACAATACTTCGGACAGTTTAACTTGTAGCTGGTCAATCTAACGGGTGCTTCATCAAGCCACAAACTTGTCCCATAGTCTGGTCAACCCAGAATTCACTGATAGGCATCTTGTTGCCTGAATAACATTAGTGACGTCATGAGGAAGAGTGGAGGAAACTAGCTACAGCCACTCAATCTCCATGCATAGAGGTGCAGATTACAGAGGCCTGGGTGCAGGACCCTGTATTGTGGCTGCAACAGCAGATTCTCCCGAAGCAGCAGTTTAACCAGTGGACAGATGCTCATGCCCAGAAGTTCTGAGCATCATATCCTCTTGGTGCAATCTGGAGTCATTGGGAAGGCTTGGGCCCAGTCGGTCTTGATATTTGTAGTAATCACTCTATGCAGGTTACTGTAAATACTACTTTATTGCCAAGGTACAGAGCACCGCTATTACGCTCCTTCCAGCACTCGGGTCTGCTCCAACTCCTCCCTAATACCCACACTCAATCGAATCAGAAGCTTTTACAAAGCATAACAATACTACATGGGTGGAGCCCATACACAAGCCCACAACACATCCCCCTCCTTTAAAATCAAAAACAATTACATTTAATTTAATATTACCACATCCCCCTCCTTTATTATATAGATTTATAATCATTTTTTTATTCCTAAATACCTATCACACACTACAGTTCTTAATGCCTAACATGCATTACCCTTATGTCATGGAGAAGAGTGATGAAAGGAAAAAGAAACCTAAAAAACAGACTAATTACTACCTTCATGAATATAATTCTCTAACCATTTGGGTGGTTTCCTGATTCTACAATCCCCTTGATCCCTTTTACTGTGTACACGCTCACTCAATTCTGTACAAGGAGGTGGGCTTGTCCAACTCCATCCTCTGATACTTCCGTAGTACCACCCGCATTAAGTGACAATATATCTTTGGAGGAATCTACCGGGGAATGCCTGACTTCTTCCCCTGATTCGTCATCCAAATATCCTTGCATACCAATGCCCACAATTATGTCTTCCACATCAACCCAATCAAATTCCTCATCTCCTCTGTACCGATTCATATCCTTCCATTCCTTAATGTTACTCAATGATACCCGCTTGAGATTTCATACTTTACCATTACTTGAGCGGACCGCATTGTGCAACACTGCCACTACTTCTTCTGGTTCATAAAATTTGCTGTCTCCTTTGGTTACAAACCCAGGTTTCCTTATACAAACCCAATGTCTAACCTTAACACACACAAGTTTGGTGCTATTCTTGAAATCGTAGTAAAGTTTACTTTTCTGATGCCCATTCTCCATGGTGTCGCTGTTTCCACTGACCATGGTTTAACACATGTACCAAATAACCACCGTGGGTTATACTTGGTTCTTGGATTTCTCCCCCTCATCATCAAAAAAACAATATTTTTCATAAATTAAGCCAGCGGATGTTGAGGTGAGAAGGCGCACACAGGAAATCTAAGCTCCAAGCTAGGTGGAATGAGTCTCCGAGATAGAACCTTCTTGGGAACTCTAACATGCAAACACATTGACATTGCTGTGTTTTTGGCAATGGTAAAAAAAGATCGGCCCAGGGTTCTCTTCTTTGCTGAAAAACACCCTGCACCACCTTTAGGTGTAACTGCCATTCGTGATCTGCTAGGTGTCGGTGACTGAGTAGTCCGCCTGACGTTTAGAGACCCCAACAGGTGGTTCACGACCAGAGAAATGCTTTGGCACTTCAGTTAATTCAGAGGGGCACAGGACGCATGATCCTACCCTGCCCTCCTGGTCCAGTACAGATGAGAGTGGCATATTGATGTGAAGGCAGGTCTTCTACGGACACCAGAGCCCTTTGATTTTCATATCTCTCAGAGGGCCTCCCCAGCACAGTAGTGAAGCGCCTGTCACGATGGTCAGCTCTGGCTGTGATAAAGAGAGGAGTCTGCCACCAGCCCAATCACAGTCTAGCAGCCACTGCTGCAGATCTACTGAAGTCTCCTCTATAACCTGGACAGAATACGATATGTTTCTCTGATGCTGTGCCCGATGGTTTGGGCCAGGCAGACCCAGGCAGCCAATACTCCGTACTTCTGACTCAGACACTATACTAGTACTACACAGTTGTGCACAGACACTGCCCAATGTCTTTTCTTTCAATACCTTGGAGTTTTTTGTTTCTTTTTTAAATGGAAGGAGAGGCAAAACTTACAGGAAGTGTCATGGTAGGGGAAAAGACAAGTTGCAGACGTCGTGATGGTCTGACCACGAGTATCTAGAACTATACTGGGCACAATGTTGGAGGGATTTTCATTTCATCACCTCCTTCCAGCCTGCATTCTCTGGAGCGGAGGTTGTGTTGTCCAGGAAAGCAGTGCGGAAGCCCGCCGTGTTGAGCTTGGGACATCTGTGCTTTCAGAGGTATGTGAAAAGGAGCTGTGCGAAGGGCCGTTGAGAAGAGGACTAGTTATCCCGACACGTCGGATATGTTGGCCTGAAAAACATGTTTACGATAGAACAAACTCAAAGCCCTCTTGGTGAATGTTCAAACCCGATGGCGGAAAAACAATCTAACATGGAGTTGGTGCCCATAGGCATTCGCTACTAAGGGAGGAGTTCACAGCACATCTTGTGACTCAAAAGACTTCTCTGAAGAAAAACAACTTGAAAAAGTCCAAGCCCAACAACAGATTGAGGGGGTATACCAAGCATGCATATCTACAACCACATATGTTACGAACATAAACATTTCTTACGAGATGAGGCTTTCATACCTGGATAGGGGGTTTGATACATCTTCACCGAGCCAAAACAGTCACAAAAACAGGTCACCAGGTTTTCAAATCTCCCTCTTTCCTAAATAGTAACTTTAAATTCTTAAAGTTTCAATATAAGCCAACCACTGAACTGCTTGCCCAGACCCCTTCAATCCTCGATATTCCAGCAGCAAATAAGGACATTTAATATAGTTTCTTACTCTCCAATTTGATAACCAGCCCATTACACAACAAGGCTTTCTCATGAAGGAAAAGACTTGTCAAATTACCTTGTTATACTCCTCCATGTCACAATACAAAGCATAATTTCAGAAGAGATCAAAAGTCTCAAGGGAAATAATCTAGAAATAGCTGAATCAATTATACAAGCCTGGCTCATTCTCTTTTCCCAATACAAAGGACACATGGTAAAAATATTATGCTAGGCATTAAAATATGTATGACTGAAACCTTCTCTTCGATGGTCTTTATACAAAATATAAAAACAAATCTTAGCTCACCCCTACAAAAATAGTGAAAATTATCAATATAACTTTAGCATCTACCTCCCTCAGATGTAGCTGAAAGGCAATCAAATTTTAATCAACTGACCTTGCTCCAAATTGTGTATTCTAAATGTTTCCATCTAATTAGTGCAAGTCTAATAATCATACAGTGAGGTTATGAAATAATTTCAACTAACATCTTTATATTTTCAGTAATGGTAACTCCCAGATGCTAGCGTACCCGTCCTGTTCACTAAACACAAATAACCATTATGTAACACCCCTTAGATGTTTTCTACATCAGTTTTCTTCCTCAATTGATTCCATGGCCCAAGATATCCCCAATCCTTTCAAAAAGTTGATAAAACGGATGATCACTTGCGAAAATTACAACACAATCAGTGTATGATATGTTCTTACATTCAATGTAATTTAGTTAATATCTACAAGAAGACGTTCCAATGCTAAATTAAAGAGAAAGTTCAAGACAGCACTGCCAAGCTTCACTTCATGGCTTGGATTACATCTTGTGGAGGAAGTAATATTTGTAA